>OX442415.1:7086706-7194150 GCA_949361645.1 Spongilla lacustris
GAACAGAACAGGGACCAGTGGGGTGTCATGGAGAAGGCACAGAATTTGAACCAGGTCTGGGCACTGGTCACCACTTGCAGTAACCCTTTATAGGCCAGTCAGATACAGTGATATTAGCCCTTTAGTGACACGAGTTTTAACCCTGTAAAGACAGCAATATCAGCATTATTCTCCAGAACAAATTTTTATTTGTATATGTCTAGTTGCCATGGTGATTCATGTCCTACTATGCTGCAAAACTCATAGTCTGTTGTATGATGATTAATTAATATTGTTTGTTTTCCATATATAGTATGGAGGACAACATATACAGAGGACACAACTACACCGAGTACTTCGAGGCCGCAAGAGGAGGGAGACCTCACAAGGGAGTGCAGCCAGCAGGTGGGTGTGGTCAAGGGAGGTGGTAGCAGATGTGATGAGGCCAAATATTGTGGCATACAATTGTACGATTCCATGAGTGTTGTGTGTGTGTGTGTGTGTGTGTGTGTGTATTTGTGTGTGTGTGTGTGTGTCTGCAATGTATGGTAGCAAGCACACGATGCATGAACATAAACTGTACAGAAAATGTCACACACTTTAAAAGGAGCACATCTTAAAGGGCACACTTTAAAAGGAGCACACCTCAATGGGCACACTTTAAAAGGAGCACACCTTAATGGGCACACTTTAAAAGGAGCACACCATAATGGGCACACCTTCCCCTACAAAAAAATCTTGGCATACATGTTCCAAATTCATGTGTGATATGTTGTCGCATGTGTTCCAGTTTTTCTAGAGCACTGTTGAACATGCTTATGTCATTCAATTGCAGGCATATCACCCTTCTAACTTGCACAGGTTGAAGAGTTTCTAAAACGCGTTCCCCCGAGAAGTTATAAAGTGGCACACCCCTTAGCATATTAGCGGGTATGCCTCATCGGGGAATCGCTTTTTAGAAACTATTCATCCTGTGCAAGTTAGAAGAGTGATATGCCTGCAATTGAATGACATACATGTACATGCAAGCATGTTCAACAGTGCTCTAGAAAAACTGGAACACTTGCAAAAACATATCACGCATGAATTTGGAACATGTCATGCCAAGATTTTTTCGTAGGGGATCCATTGCGGGATAATGTGCAGACAGCATTCTACATGTAGGGGCCATTTTTCCCTCCCCTAGGAAAGGTCCCCTGTACTGTTCTTTGGGAGTACCAACCTGACATCTGCAAAGACTACAAGGAGGCAGGCTACTGCGACTTTGAAGGTTGGTGTGTCTGATGTGTGCTGGTGTGTTGTGTAGGTATGTGCTGGTGTTTGCATGATGTGTTTGCCCATACACCGGCCTATACACCATACACCAGCCTAGACCCCATACACCACCATACACCAGCCTGTACACCATACACCAGCCTGTACACCATACACCAGCCTAGACCCCATACACCAGCCTGTACACCATACACTAGCCAGTACACCATACACCTATACCTATATACACCATACATCAGCCTGTACACCAGCCTGTACACCATACACCAGCCTGTACACCATACACCAGCCTAGACCCCATACACCAGCCTGTACACCATACACCAGCCTAGACCCCATACACCAGCCTAGAACCCATACACCAGCCTGTACACCATACACCAGCCTGTACACCATACACTAGCCTGTACACCATACACCAGCCTAGACCCCATACACCAGCCTGTACACCATACACCAGCCTAGACCCCATACACCAGCCTAGAACCCATACACCAGCCTGTACACCATACACCAGCCTGTACACCATACACTAGCCTGTACACCATACACCAGCCTAGACCCCATACACCAGCCTGTACACCATACACCAGCCTGTACACCATACACTAGCCTGTACACCATACACCATCCTATACACCATACACCATCCTATACACCATACCCCAGCCTGTACACCATACTAGCCTGTACACCATACACCAGCCTAGACCCCATACACCAGCCTGTACACCATACACCAGCCTGTACACCATACACTAGCCTGTACACCATACACCATCCTATACACCATACACCATCTTATACACCATACCCCAGCCTGTACACCATACACCAGCCTATACACCATACACTAGCCTGTACACCATACACCAGCCTGTACACCATACACCAGCCTGTACACCATACACCAGCCTATACACCATACACCAGCCTAGACCCCATGCACCAGCCTATACACCTATACACTATACACCAGCCTATACACCATACACTAGCCTGTACACCATACACCAGCCTGTACACCATACACCAGCCTAGACCCCATACACCAGCCTATACACCTATACACCATACACCAGCCTGTACACCATACACCAGCCTATACACCTATACACCATACACCAGCCTGTACACCATACACCAGCCTATACACCATACACCATCCTATACACCATACACCAGCCTATACACCATACACCGGCCTGTACACCATACACCAGCCTATATACCATACACTAGCCTGTACACCATACACCAGCCTGTACACCATACACCAGCCTATACACCATACACCAGCCTGTACACCATACACCAGCCTGTACACCATACACTAGCCTGTACACCATACACCAGCCTGTACACCATACACTACAGTAGCCTGTACACCATACACCATCCTATACACCATACCCCAGCCTGTACACCATACCCCATACACTAGCTTATACACCATACATACACCAGCCTATACACCATACACCAGCCTATACACCATACCCCAGCCTGTACACCATACCCCATACATCAGCCTATACATCATACTTTAAAAAAACCCAGCCCATACACGCTCCTACATGTACATGTACCAGAATACTGAAGGTTTTGTCATACATGTACCTACTCTTAATCCTAAGATCTGCCCATGGTTTGTGCTGTGAATATAATAAACTTGAAAGGGGAACCCACAACCTTATCTGATGTTAGAGGCCCATGTAGTGCTGCTACCTTGCCTGTCCTGAAGCTACATGTAGACCTACCCTGCATGAACCCCTACATTGACCTACATAGGCCTACCCTGCATGAACCCTTACATGGACCTACATAGACCTACCCTGCATGAACCCTTACATGGACCTACATAGACCTACCCTGCATGAACCCTACATGGACCTACATAGACCTACCCTGCATGAACCCTACATGGACCTACATAGACCTATACCCTGCATGAACCCTACATGGACCTACATAGACTTACATGTACCTACCTGAGTACTGAAAATTACTTGTGTCTTTTGTCTACATGTACATGTATTCCCTTCAAACTACATGTAACATCTGCCCTTCTGTGCTGTGAATATAATTAAACTTGAAAGGAACCCACAACCTTATCTGATGTTAGACATAAAATAAACATACCCTGTACATGTTACCTAAGACTACCATATCTACAAGACCTACATGTACATGTGTACATCTATCTAACTACTGGCATGTACTTATGCATGTAGGACTACCGTGGACCTACATGAATTTGGTTTTACCAGAGGGCGCACAAAAACTGGGGGGGAGGAGGGGATGCAGTCGAAGGGGTACATTTGTACATGCCCTGTTGTGCTCCACCGCTTTGTTGACATTTGTCAGCAAGTATTCGGACTTTTTTTTACGTATGACACAACATGTAATCTACTCGCAGGTATATGTAATCATGAACGGAAGCGTGTGTGGCTGGGGGGGGGGGGGGGGGGGGGGGGGGGGGGCAATTGCTGCCAGAGGGGTGGCATTTCATATGCCATGGGGGAGGGGGGGGGGAAGCTGGCCCCCCCACCCCCAAGGCTATGCTTGATCCAGGGCTGCATGGTATCTACTTAGACTTCATGTGTCTTTCCTCTTCACCTCCGTACCACCTACACTGTACTCCTTTCTAGTAGAAACCATACAGAGAAGTTACATGTATAAGTCATACAAACCACACACTGTGCAGAATGTGTGTGTGTGTGTGTGGGGGGGGGGGGGGGTAATGAATGACAGGGGCCTGTTGGGCAAGCACTAGTCCTGATGCCTTGGTTGAGCTTTGCATTGGGAGGGGATGGAGTGTGCTTTGTGCATGATGCTGAGGGCTTTGGTTTTATGGTAGGGGCATTTGTTCTGATGCATAACCATCACTTTTTTCCTCTAGGTTTCAATATCAGGAGCTGCGAATTTGTTTAAATGTCTGTTTGCAACTGTTTCCACGGAGATGTGCTACCATCAAGTATCTATATGATGCTACTTAGGCACTTATCTTTTTTTGTTTTGTTTGGTGCTCATAATATGACACTAGACTTGCTTGTAACTGTGATAGCCATCCGATGAGGAAGAAGTGCAGCAGGGTCTTTGTGGTTATTGTCAATTTGTAAACGTACTAGTAACTCAGTGATGAGGAAGGGCAGCATGACCCGTCGACCTGATCACTACGGTAAATGTATTAACCTATAAGAAGTTAGATATCTTGACATGAAATAAACGTGAAGTACGGGTTCTAGCTTGCCAATGTGTTCGGCTCTAGAGAAACGCCCACGCTGCCGGTCCGCCCATCGTTTACATCTCCCATATCACATTGAGTCGATGATTGACTACAGAAGGGGCTAAGAGAAACTATAAATGTAATAGCATATATCATAGGAAGTATCGCTTTATATTATCTCTGCTTTTACGATATGTTGCCCGCGCGATGATCGCGATCGAGGCTTCATGGCAATAATGAATTGCCGCATAGAAAGGTGGCATAAAAAGTGCTGGTGGCGTGACGTGCACAACGGACGCTGCACCCGGCCAATATTGAAAGGATGGGTAAATATGCATGGCGGAGCATATATGATGACATGTTGGGAGTTGGGACTTGGGACTCGGTCTCCCGTCGTGAACTACTAGTAATTGCGGACCGGCCACTTTGGACGAAGCCAACATCATCCCTTTCGGTCATCTGCGGTGCGTGTTCAATCTGTGTTTATGGGAGCTACAATTACTTTTACTTACTTAGTATTAGTAATACGTCATCGGCTTTGTATGCGTCTCGTGAGCTAGCCATTAATTAAAAACATTATTGATAAATGACATAATTGTTAATAAATGTTACGTAACATGTCTACTTTACGAATAAATTAGTGCGGTAGAAATTAATTTTTTGTCTTGATTTTTGTACAAGAATGGCTCATGATATAAATCTATAAATTACAGATTCACAATCAGACCGATTTATCGTACTTAGTACATGTGTTTAAAAATCAATTTGAAATAAAAGTGCTAAATGTCCGCCTATGTATGGGCAATTTCTCCATATGTACAATAGCAATAGAAATTTAATCATGGGACTGACGGGTGAATGAGGCACAGTGTGTCGAAACAGTCATACGGAGCACTATCACCCGGTTGCCCGGTGATGATCATGCACGTTGGTAGGCAAAACATTAAACGAGGGAACGTGTTAGCGTCACTGTACATGTGCGAAGTCGGCTGAAGGCTACACCATACAGAGATTTTAAAAAGTCTCTAGCTACACTGACTGCTGTGCATGCGAGCCTTGTTGACTCTGATCCTTATTTGCATTGGAAAGAGTCTGACATAAGATTTGGCCACAAATGGAGTACGGGAAGCATTCGGCATTCCAAGCATTCAGCTATAAATCAACGCCCCCGCACCTGAGATTTTATATGCTTAAATCCAATTGTCACTTGCGGTTCGTCAGTCATTCTTCCGACCCTCGCTATAGATACCGGTATTAAATATTGGTACCCCAAAGCATCTACAAGTACAGCGCTTAACTAAATTAGAGCAAGATAAGCAGTTGGTATATTCGCGGAGTTGCGAGCGAGTTGCACGCTAATCGCTCGTTAGTCATTCGCTCGCACTCATTTGCCACCATGTAGGACCCGCTACTTAAACTCGCTGGTCGGTTACGCTTCTGACCTTCAATTCAAATTTTTACCATAGATGATTATTACCATCCATTAAGGGGTGGGGTAGGATTTGCTTTACACTTTTAGTTTAATTATAGGACCAAGGTAAAAAAAAAAACGCGATATATCCTTATCAATTTGGTGATACATCATACATTTGTACCTGAATGGCAGCACTGTGCACAATCACTAACCCTATATACATGTATACAGAAAAGGCCGTATAGTATCGTACCCAGACCCACTTTTCGGAATGCTTGTAATGTAACAGCGAATCCTCCTCTGGCTTGATAATCGAAGCCCCGCCGCCAGCAAACAATGCATGACGTTCCAAATCCAAAAGTTTTCATGGCGATTATGGCATCCGATATGAGTCGCTCCACACCAATATTTAATGCCATGCATATATGCTTCCAATTGAAAGCTTCCAGCTACTGAATAAGACATGCCAAGTTATTACATACCATTTTAAAAGAAGCTCATCAACATGGTAGTTTCCCCCTCGTCTTTTAGCTCTCTCCCTGTTCAGCTCGTAAAGGTGACCCAGAAAGAAACTACACACAGTGAGAAACAAAATCTTCCTCGTCGTTATCTATATCGCATACCTGACTGTCTTTGGAGATGGAATATGGCGGTACTTCCAGCGCATCAAGACTAGTTTGGCCACCAGGGCGGCGAAGGGGAAGAATCCTAGCGAACCAATAAGCAGTAGTACAAACCACAACATTATGTGTGAAAGTTAAGCTGACGAGCAAGCACTGTTACTACATATACAATAGCGCATCAGTGCAGTTATCATTCCTTTACTAGAAGCATTTATAATGTACAAATGTACATACCCTATACCGCTCACGCGAGCAATAAAAATATACAATTATAAAGAGTATTAATTTTATTGTTTCGTCGACCAGTTCATCATTTTACCTCTCTTTGTGAGGTTACTTACACATGTAGCCTATTGTGCATCCTATTGTGTATCTTGCAATGAATGGTGCAGGGGTATGCATGTTTTTTCTGTGTGACATGCATGTGTAAGCCTTATAATTGAGTGCTACATTATGAGTACAACTAATGAAAACAAAGACATCGTAACTAAATGGCTTGACTGTGTGGGGTGTATCACTTCTCTGCATGGCACTCTATACTGCATGATGCCAAGCAGACGTTTGTAGTTATCTCTTCATGTAGAAATATAGGAATTTACATACTGAGAATTTCATGTCTGATATACCATATACATGACGGAGATGCATTGTAAACACATATATCTATATATTATATTAGAATAATTAATGTGATAATGATATATAATTATTATAATCATAATTATATATATACGCGCATCCTAATTGCATCTATATATACCCGTATGAAATACGCTACCTCGCTACAGCACCCTGGAGCTAGGTGTCTATATCCCACACCTCCACCAGCACAAGGTACTTCAACAAAAGCTATCCATAACTCATAGTTTAAGGGTTAACAGGATCCAGTGGATGAATTCATCTGCTGTACCAAACGAAGCCTACTCCATACATGCATGTATGTTACATGGTAACATTCACCCCAACGTGTTGAGTTGTGCACTCCTACACGTAACAATATAGTTTTCCCGTCATTCCGATATCAAGATGTTACGTGTTGTAGTTGTGTTGAAATGGGCACATTTGACCAAATATGATGAGGCTCCCATGCAGCATACATATATCGTGGGTACGTGCATGGAACTGCATGTTCTACCTTGACCACAGCTTCACTTTGGGTGCAGGCAAGTCACTTGTAAACGCCAAAAAGGGCAAGTGCAGTGCCAACTAGTAGCCTCTGCAGCCTTGTGTAGCAATATATTGTTTCAGTGTGTTGTGGGGGTAGCACACTAGTTTATAGTGCTGATGTGTTTCACAACATCACAACCTGACATAATAAGCTACTTTTGTGAGGGAGTGTTGCATTATGTACTTCACTGATGTGCATGCATGCATGCGTTTACAAATTTTGGTTCTAGCAAATTAACGTTTAAATGATGCATTAGAGAAGTCATCCTAGTAATGTCATTTGCTGGTGGGAGTACTTTCACTTAGTAGTGAATAACTATGCATGCACCTATTATATTGTAGGTTACTATTATAAAGTGCAGCGTATATACACGCGTGCACGAGAAAGTGGTGCGAGGCATGCACGCATGCATGTATAATAGACCAATATTTCAACATAACTGGTTATGGCGTTAAATGACAATCGTCGTCTGGGCGGGGTTTCATGCATGTATGATAAAAAGGTAGCGCAATGCGATCTATCTATATATATATCGCATGGAAATGTCTGCTTTCCCTGTACCCGAGGCAACCTGCACAGTCTGTAAAAGAGACCAAAAAGCGTACGGCGATGGAAATATCGACAGCGCGTCACTGGGGCCCTTCCTACTTGCTGCAGACACTCCTAAGCGTAAGTCAATGTACTTGTTTTGAACCTTATGGCTTGCAAATATGTATAACGCCATTTCAAATCATCACCATGAAATTCTTACGTGCGCTTATCCCCCGGCATGTTCATAGGGTAAATTAAGGTAATTTCACCAGGGGGGAGTGTTCGCCACCATAACTTCAAACGCGGCGCTAGGGCTTACCTGACGTTTTAATATCGCAGCAAAATATGGAAATATTAGTACATGGAGTCTGTGTTTACGGCCCACAATTGAAGTTCTATTAGTTATTTCGGTTCATACAAAAAAATATCAAAAACTAAGCTACCTCAATTTTCGGCAAAAATGGTGCGGTAAACAACGCGCAATTGGAAGTGTGTTTACCTGGTGCAAGTCGCTGTCCGTAAAATACGTAGTCATGATCTGTTTAAAATATTGTTATTAGAGAAGAGTGGTGATTTCTGTACAATATATGTAGTTCTATTTGTTATGAAACTTACCAGCTTGGGAATTAGGGTGGGTGGCGGAGACTCCAATCGTAAATTACGCTATTAAGCAGTAGTCGCCACCCCTGGCGACTACTCAAACTTTCTGAAATGACGAAGTGAGAATAACCAAAATAGCTACCATTAGACCTATAAATGTTTTCTACCAATTATATATAAGTACTGTAAGCTGTTCATGTTGGGAAGGAGTGTTCGCCATGGGGGCGTGGCCTTCTTTCCCATACACACAGAATGGGATGTGCATAATATTTTTTTCCTGACACTTCATGCTTCAAATGGTTTCTTTTTGTTTCTGGCCTTCTAATTATCAGTTGCTTGAGCCAACTCGAGCCCTTGGATCTGTATGTTTTAACTAACAGCAAGCCACGGATGTACAAATGGAAGCCGTTCTATCCAAAAAAAATACAGCATCGCAAAGAAAGACTCCCAGGGCGTTTAAAGGGCTACAGTGAACAAGCTTACTTGTTTTAGCAACTTCCTATGTAAAAACCACTTTTGTTACACTTCGCAACAACGAAATACAGGGGGTGGCGAACACTCCAAAATCGACGTGGCGAAAGCCCAACAGGGGTGGCGACTATACCTGAAATACGCTTAATTGGATAAAACCACTGTTTTATTTTGTTTGGAACACTTTTTTGGAGAAATGAAGCGCTAATAGTGTAGAATTAAGGACTGAGGATCATTTGAAACCAAGTATGTTTGAAGCACTACCCGTCTTTTTTTTTTTAATATGTAAGAATACCGATATCGGTACTCGCGGGTGGCGAACACTACTTAATTGACCCTATTTACGTAAAGCGATGTGCATGAGGTGACGCGATAAAATACTTTGGCGTTCTGTTTGTGAACACCTATAGTCGATATTGATAGTTACATGTACACGCACGATACGCCCTACAACTGCGGAATGAAAATTATACTCAATTGCAAGAAGCGCTTGAGGACCCGATAATGCATGCACGAACCAGCAGCCCATGCCACTGTACATGTGATATAAATAGACTGTATAGAGATTGTATGCCTTTTTGAACGAAAGACATGCAGCGATGATTTGTGGAAAGGGGGCGGGAGGAGATACCCAGCATGTTCGAGCCCCATAGAAACTATTCATGTAGCATGTAGAATATCCCCAAATCTTCATCCATTATTGCTCTATTCATCACCGCGTGCACGAAAACAGCCATGCACTGCATGTAAATGCCTTTGTGACATCAAGCGTGAAGGAAATTTTAACGCTTCATACATGTGTTCTATACCTTGTAATAAATTGAATCGCGGCTTTTATGGGAAGGGGATGTATTACTTAGTGGTAAGTGCATGCCGATGCCAGGCTGCCAGCTCGCTGGATGTTGATTGGCTGTGATGTACATGTATCTTCTATTCACTTGCAACAGGTACTCACTTCTATTATGGCGTACGCATAGTTACTGGATCCGAGAAATTTGCTGGAACACCAGATTCTGACATCTACGTATCACTGATCGGCAGCAGGGCTAGCACTGGAAGACTAGATATAGTTCAAAGATGGTTCAGCTCTGGCATATCTGCCCAGTACTACAATGACTTGGTGGTGGAAAGCGACAAAGACCTTGGAGAAGTACTCGTTGTCATACTGGGCAACCCCACCAATTGGGTCATTTCAGCAGGGTCAGCATGGTTTGTGGAATTTGTTGATATCATTGATCTCCAGCTAAAGCAGAAGCAGGAATTCCCATGCTATCACTGGATCAATGATGGAGATGAAATAAGCTTCACTTCTAAGACAAGTAAGTATAAATGAATGGGAACTAAATGCGTATCATACCAAAAGAAAAGCACAAATGTGTGGCTTAGCAATCCGTATCCTACTCGAGATTAGGCAACGTTCCCGACAAGTCCACGCGAGGGTCCAGCTATAGCTACGCAGGACTACTAGATATACATGACATATTTATGATAATAAAGGCAGTGCAAGAATTGCATGATACAGGCAAAGTGAGACTCCTACTATTGTTATAACTTTATTGTAGTGTTAGTTATTTTACTTTTAAAATAATAATTTCCTAATCTTAACTCTTTGGGTGCCAGATGTGTATAATAATGATATAATTATGTACATGGTATACCTTGTGCATGTACATTACATGTATCAAGTAATGTTTGCATGTCACTAAAGTACTGTACATGTATAGTCAATTGTTGATAACTATACTTGCGTTAGTTTTCACACATCAAAAATTTGCACACATAGCAATATTAATGATAGCATATGATCTTGACCTGTGGGATGCACTGGTAACAGTTTATGTAGTAACGTGTTGCTGAAATGTGAAGAGTTGTACTACTTGCTATGATTAGTTATGCATGTACCATATTCCTCCTACTAAACTCATTGCATCCATTTTCATGACCAGAATGGAGCTATTGTTGTACATCCATTTACATGTATGTCCTGATATCATGGACATTGGACTCTGATATATGAATATGCCCTTGGCACCCAAAGGGATACCATTCCATTGCAAAATAGATATATCAGGCATGTAGCTGCTTTGAGTATAGTGAAATAATAATAACAATAATAATAATTAAAAATAAATAAATAAATATAATCTTAATAATTATGCACCGCACATCTAAATCTACAATGCACTTCTACTCAACATCGCTCTTGAGTTGGCCCTAATTAGGGACATGTTCAGACGACCATATAGATTTAAAATAACTCTGGACATCGTTTGGTTGGTTTTGATGCAGAGCCTGCGGGCCAAACGTGAGATGGTCCGTCGTGCTTCTATGCCCCATGCACCATAGGCTTCCACTGCTAAGGGCACACAGATCCATCCAAGTTCCTCACACTTTGGATCGTTTTCAATGTGCTTTCGGACTTCAGCAGATGCAGCTGCTGACCCCCCCCTGTGAATCCCGCTTCGGCAATGACATTTGAGTTAAGCGGTGAAATCACAGTGAGGTCTAGGGCTGCTGGTCTGCTGCAGAACCAGTTGGGAACCAAAATGTCAGCTGGCCTAGTGCGACGGTTGTCATGGCTCAACCCACTTCCAGCTTCACATTGAACACTTATGCCTGCCCGACGAAACGACTCAGCCAGTATGTCTCTGATGTTGTTGTGTCTTATGACAACATCTCCCCCTCTCTTACAAGTTGTTGCATGGTGCCCCAAAGGATCTATAAATAAATAAATAAATAATAATAATAATAATAATAATAATAATAATAATGTATGTGTCTCCAACAGCAACATTAAAGGATGTTAAGGAAAATAAAATTTTGTGTTGTCAACGAGAGAAGCAGCTGGAAGAACACAGGCAAAGGTACAAGTGGGAGGCCTTTCCTAAACTAGCGATGCCCTCAGGAATTGATGTAAGTGTGATGAACCTCCCAAGCGATGAGCAGTTTGGAGCTGTAAAGCTGTTTGATTTCAAGTCAATGGCACTTGCATCAAAAGGCATAGTGATACTACAAGCGGCATTTACAAAAATAGAGTCATTAAGCCACTATGAACACATGGCCACTGTTCTTGGAAAGGCATCATTTGCAACATTCGAAGCTGCACGCTGGACAAGAGATGAAGAGTTTGGTCGTCAAATATTGAATGGAGTAAATCCTGTGATTATTCAGAAGTGTTCACGACTACCTCCTAATTTTCCTGTGACTAGCACGATGGTAGATGAATCACTGGTTAGAGGGTTGAACCTTTAAGAAGAAATGAAGGTAATTCTATTCCGGCTATTGTGTGCATATGTGCCGGTGGTGTGTATATATGTACATGTACATATACATGTATGTGCATGTGTATATGTATGTATATGTGTATGTGTATGTGTATGTGTATGTGTATGCGTACGCGTACGCGTACGTGTACGTGTACGTGTGCGTGTGCGTGTGCGTGTGCGTGTGCGTGTGCGTGTGCGTGTGCGTGTGCGTGTGCGTGTGCGTGTGCGTGTGCGTGTGCGTGTGCGTGTGCGTGTGCGTGTGCGTGTGCGTGTGCGTGTGCGTGTGCGTGTGCGTGTGCGTGTGCGTGTGCGTGTGCGTGTGCGTGTGCGTGTGCGTGTGCGTGTGCGTGTGCGTGTGCGTGTGCGTGTGCGTGTGCGTGTGCGTGTGCGTGTGCGTGTGCGTGTGCGTGTGCGTGTGCGTGTGCGTGTGTGTGTATGTGTATGTGTATGTGTATGTGTATGTGCACATGGATGTGCATGTACATATGGAGGTCATCAATACAGGCTTGCATAATGAATGAACATTGCACCTGTCTTGTTGTTGTAATGTCTATAGGCTGGCCACATCTACATCTGCAATTTGAAGCTTCTTGATGGGTTGCCATGTAAGGATGGCTATTATTGTGCTGCTCCAATCTGCCTGCTGTATGTCAATAAAAAGAAGCAGCTGGTACCCATTGCTATACAACTGAAGCAGAAGGCAGGAGGTGACAACCCCATATTTCTACCCACAGACAACTGGATAGACTGGCTCCTGGCCAAGATATACTACCAGAGTGCCAGTAATCAGGTGCAACTTTAAATCAGTATTTGTGTTTGGGAAGTGAGGGGTGAGGCACACATTCTCACCTGCAAATAATCATTAGTTTTAGACACACAATAGTGCTAAAATTTACTCATACATGTAGTAAAGAGAGCAGTACGAAAAATACATGAATTTACTCAAGTAGTTAGAAACGTTTGCCATTTGGGTACCACAAGTAGCATGTAATTTATATAGTGTAACCCTGTGAATCCAGTACCATTTATATATAGTTACATTAGTAATGAATAATTCAATTGATGGGGAAAAAATTAAGGACACCGACGAACTTAGTTTCAAAATATGAGATTTTTTTCTTAATCCAAAAAAATAAATTAAATCTATATTGGATTTGAATCAAATTTGATTCAATGAATTGCTCATTGCTATTAGCCTACAAATACAGATGTTGCTTTTTCTAATTAAACATCACTGAAACGAAAGAAAATTGTATTGTCTAGAAATGGTAGTATGGTGCATGTACATGCATCTTTTCAAAGCATGAAGAACAATGTTAGATGAACTTGCTATTTGATGACATTGGCCCGTCTAGTATATAAATTCCCATTTGTGAGCTTTGAAGCAATTTCAAGCAAAGCATTCCATTATAACTGGTGTACATGTGGTTAAATGAATACCTGAAGAACCACTACTGTACCTGTACTAAAGCAATGTTAGCAATCCCTTATTGTCCATATTCCATCTCCAAAGATCCTTCCAAACAGAACCTTTGATACAAAATTTTATATATTTTTCAATCAGTTTCATCAGTTGGGTACTCACTACCTGTGTTGTCACGCTGCCATGGAAGTCTATGGAATGGGTGTGATGCGTAACCTCCCAGATGCTCATCCTGTACACAAGCTACTAAAACCCCACTTTCGATACACAATGGCTATCAACACAAAAGCCAGAGAGAAGCTTATCGGTGACGATGGAGTCATTGATAGCGTATTTTCGATAGGAGGAGAAGGACGAAGGCAACTGATGCGCATAGCTGGAAAGGCTTACAGCATTCACTGGACCAACATCAAGCGCAGTGTGAAGGAGAGAGGAGTGGATGACCCTGACCTCCTGCCGGGATACTACTACAGAGACGATGGACTGAAGATTTGGGAAGCCATTGAGGCATTTAGCAATGACATCATCAATGAATTCTATGCTGCAGACAGTGATGTATCAAGTGATGTGGAGCTTCAGAGCTGGGCCACTGATATATACGTTAATGGTTTTCCAGGTCACCAAGGAGGGGATCAAGGTCACGGGTTTCCAAAGGTGATTGAGACCAGGGCACAGCTTGTGGAGCTATGCACCCTCATCATCTTCACGGGATCTGCTCAGCACGCAGCGGTCAACTTTGGACAGTATGATATGTACAGCTTCTGCCCTAATGCTCCTACGTGCTTGCGTAATCCACCACCCACGGTCAAGGGAAAAGCCGACATGCAGACTCTTTTGGACACACTTCCGGATAAGGAGAATGCTGCATTGTTGGCTGCTATGACAAATCTGTTGTCTCAGTACAGCAAAGATGAGGTATTTGCATGAGACCGTTGCATGTGCATGCCTGTACAATTTCTCTTTGTTATACATTAGCTATTCCTTGGAAGCTTCCCAGCTGAGAGATTTACAGAACCAAAAGCACAGAATCTGATTTCACGATTCAGGGGGGTTCTAGATGGCATTGATGGAGACATAAAGGAGAGAAATAAGTCGCTTGATGTACCTTACGTTTACTTGCTGCCAAGCAGGATTCCCAACAGTATCACTGTATAAGTTTGAATTGTTAGTTAACAATTCAAACTAGTATTAATTATGTAGTTCACAAAATTAATACTAGTTTGAATTGTTAGTTCATATACATGTACATTTAGTTCAGTTCATATAATACTATGTAGCAAACCGATATTGCTGATAATTGGCAATGCCACATAATTGGATTTTATTTATAATGTGTGTAACTTGGAATTGTGGCAGAGCTAGTGTCACAGAATTGTTTATCCTTAGTCCCTTTTTTTAAAAGATAATAATAAAGAATATGTACATGAAATACATACAACAACACACAAAACACACACAAACTACTACAGAAGCTACTAAATATATATTGTATACAAAAGAAACATGAGAATGGGTGCTGAAATCCATTCTGGCAGGTATGGAAGCCCAGCTCCATCTTCAATCTCCATCCTTCTCCTCCATTTCACTCTACTGCCGTGAATGCACAGATTTGTAGCACGAAGGACAGCAAAAAGCATTCTTGCACGCACATAGCCCAGCACTTCACTGTAAGACTTGTGCCAAATTGCAGCTATTTTTTCAGCCAAATGACGTATAAATGTCTTTGCCTCAAGTCCCTGGCCCCTCCCAAAATAATAGTAATAATAATAATTAAATTTGAACAACTGGAGGACCCACAAGTTGCTGATTCACTTTTATGATCCTGTGCCTCTTTTGGAAAGTTTTCCTATTGTATTAGAACTGTCCCTCCTGACATGGTTAAGGATTCCACAATTGTTTTTGATGCGGCAGTACGCCATGTTTTGATGTGTTCAGTTCCTTAACTGATGATCAATGGAGTCAGTGCACCCTTAATCTCAAATGTGGAGGTCTAGGACTCCGTAATGTGAGTATGCATGCTGCTGCTGCTGCATACATAGCATCTGTCACACAAAATCGTGAAGCAATTGCCAACTCCACCTGCAGGTCTGATGCCAAGGCCATCGCTACATACGTGTACAACCAACCAGTGATCCCAATCCATTGCATAACCACTTCTTCTCAATGCATACCATCACAGAAGAAGCTTTCATCTGCTATTGATGACATCGTTTATTTGTCCATTTGTACTCCTGCCACTCTTCCACAAGACAAGGCCAGGCTTACTGCAGTAGCAGCCCCACATGCCTCTGCTTGGTTATCAGTTATCCCCAATAACAACTTGGGGTTCTATCTCTCTCCTCGTGAGTGGAGAGCTGTGACCGGTGGTGGGAGCAGATGTAAACACAGAGGATTCTGAATGCCCTCAACATCAAGACAAATTGGGACACCATGCCACAGTTTGCAACTCGAATGGCGAACGCATCAGTTGACACAACGCTATTCGTGATGTGATATATGGCATGGCATCCCAAGCTGCTCTTTCTCCTCAGTTGGAAAAGCAGTACATCCTCCCTGGAACTCCTGCCATGATTTATAGTGGGGTCACTGTATTTTTCCTATTTAAGGTAGCGCTTCCCTAGGAGTGTCCTCGATGTATGGTTATAGTATTATAGCATACATTGAGGACAATATATACTAGGGTAGCGTAGGAAAAATACAGCGACCCCACTAAAAATCATGGCAAATGTAGTATACTAGCAACTCCATTTGGCAAATGCTGAGAAAAATCTTGCGTGCTTGGTATTGAAGTACCCCATACATCTCTATGGGAAGATATACGGGAATATTCGTTGATTCGCAAACCGCGAATTAATTGCTTAACGGATATGGTTTAGTCTTGATTTTAGTTAAAGACACGGGTGTTTCACAGCGGACATTTACGGATATTTAGATGTCCAATTGCACATTTACGTAAAAATGATTTTGGTAGCTCATTAACGGGCTAACATTTTCAAGGCCTGTTTCCGCTACAACCCAGTTTCACTACGCCTCTCTATTGATAATTCCAAGCATAGTATTAGTCTAAGCACAAACCCAAATCAACTGCTCACATGTTAACAGCATTTCAACATACAGCGCAACGTTTCTAGTCATCACGTGCCCCTTAATTCGTTACGAGTGCATCCTTTGGTGGGCTATTTGTGAGGCTCTCGAACTTCCAGTGAGTTGTGACGATAAAATACTAAATCTAGGGGCATTGTAATACAATCTAAGCTGGGTCATGTCTCGAGACGCGATTTCTAGGGCATATAAAATCGCGGCTGAAATCTATGAATAATTTTCAACATCTTGGTTTTTATATATGCTTTGCGATGGACTTCCATAACAGTTAGCTTACAAAACATTGCAGGGTGTGTGGTGGGAGGTTGGTGGTGGCTAATAAGTCAAAAAGAAGCATATAAAACTCTATTTTACAAAAAGGAGCTTAAACTAGCTTTTGGTATCGATGATCATATCGAGATCCACCCATAATCGTTCTGCAAACCGTGTAAGCTAAGGGGAGGGTGTTGAATGCTTTGAGGCAGAAAAAGCTAATACCATTTTAAAAGTTTGGTCGTGCCCTGCAAGTGGAAAGCCCATACCGTAGACAAGTGTGTAGTGAGTGAGGAGCAAATTATAACTGAATTTAATTGCATGATCACATTTATGTTTGCCAGCATTTTGAGGTGCTGGTGAAAGATGGTACGAAGAAAAAAATTGACAAAACATACTGCCAAATGTCAAGTGAATCACTACAGTCATTGTTTACACACATTGGGTACATTGCACCAGTATCGATTTCAACCAGTGTCCAGCCAGCTGCTACACAATCAGTTTCTGCCATCAACTATCTAAAGTGTCCATTCTGCCTTTGTATTCTGCACAGACCAGTAGGGCTACCGTGCCAAAGTCTTGTCTGTGCAGAGTGACATTGTCGGCAAACAACACGTTCCTGTTGCCATGACAACTCACCTTTAACTGCTGCCAGCATAAATGCAGCTCCTGACGTCTTCTTGTCCCTCCTAAGTGATGTAATGCTTCAATGCAACTCATGTAAAACAGACCTTCCAGCAGGAGCGTACCTCTCACATGTTTGCAACACCATCTCCTTCAGGTTAACGTACGTACCATCTGTAATTCAAAATTCAAAGAATGCTGTCTGAAAGCCCAGAGCCCAAATGTTTTGCAGATTCCATCTTGGGGGGGGGGGGGGGGGGGGGGGGGGGGGGGGGGGGGGGGCGGTGGAAGAGTAAGTAAATTTGTACAGCAATAATAATTACATGAACTACTCACCATCATTCCAGCCAATAACTCTTGTAAGGGTTACAAAAGGTCAAGGTGTCAAGGCCAAAGTTAAGCATCAAAGCCGGTGAACTTTCAGTCATCACCACAAAGACTTTCAACAAGTGAGGCACATACTGAATGATGATTGGTGTATACAAAATGTGGCCCAGCAGTATCCTGTTCTCCTCATGGATGCTCAGCAGGTTGCAGACACATTTGAAGGGGCATTTGCTAGGCTTGGAGCATGCCACTCCATCCATGACCAATGTTTTGTAACTGACTGACAGATGATAAATGTGGAGAGAGAGTTAGGATATAGCAACATGACATCATAGCTGTGGATGGGTATTTTTTTCGCTATTGTTTCCATTCTGAACTACTTTAGAACCAATTTCCCCATGGCCAATGGGAATATCTCACCCAAAATGCACCTATTAGAGGAGCACAGTGACACAGCTACAGTTGAGTGGGTGAGAAGATACAACTTATGATTTGGCATGCTGGGTGAACAAGGTGCTGAATCAATTCACCGGCGATTCAAAGCACTGAACACCATCTACAGTACGGTCAGGGTGTATCGTCAAAGAGCGCTTTATAAGTATTGCTCCTGGCTCAATCCGTGCTCAGCCACCACCCACAAAGAGAAAGGAAAACGTACGCCGACCAAAACACGTTGCTGCTTCATAGCATAGTGGATTTATACCGGGCCGGTATTCAGGCCTACACTCGCTCCATACATGCGCGCAGCACACACTTGACAATGTTTGCACGTTACTTTTTGAAGCATAAAAATCGCGTCTCAGAAAATAAGTACCATAAAACGAAAGCTCGATCTATGTACAATACCTCTGTAAAAGTCGTTTCTCAACTGGAAGTTCGCACGCTGGAGACTAACTAGTTTTGAAAACCTACCTCCGCGTAAGTAGGCCGCTTTTGAACGACACTTCTCCAGAGCGTAACATTTCTTGATGCCCAAACACACCTTGTTCAGTTAAGCACAGTTTTATCTTCAACAATACCTCGTCTAAAAGGACACCACGTGTTGCATTCAGTAACTGTACAGCGAATTCCAACGGGTACAAATCATTACAACCGTTGCTAGGTGAGATAATTGCCGTTTAATGGAATAATTTTTTGAAGTACATATAAATCAGACCTGGTATAGTACATTATAGAGTTGGTTAAAATTCAAATTGAATAAAAAAAGCAAGATATGACCGCCTATATAATAAATTAATATTGAACATCCTGCAAATGCATCAGGCTTAAGAGACCCTGCACAAGTAAGTTGTGATCCAGCAAAACACTAATACCTGTTCAACTTCACACGTTGCAGGGCGATATATCGCGATATGAGCATTCAATCGCGATAAGCGATGTATTAAATTATTCATGATCAATTATCGCTTATTTAGTTTTTAATGTTGGGGTGTATAGTTATGGTTACCACGAATGGTATGGTACAGGTATACGTGTACTTACGCTACTTGTACTTGCTACCACAGACGATTTCATGAGCGTTGATCGCACAGCCTTCAAAACTGCTGTTTGGGAGGCTTTGGATGACACAAAAAATCAATAGTTTTTCAGCCACATGATAGTTTGCGTAATGTTCCCAAGCAGCCTATAAGCAGAAATCTATTTCAGAAAATAAGATCCATTGTTGTGGTGGAGGAATCATGAATCATACGTCCGTACCATAGCTAAACCAGAAAGCAAGTACTTCTGCATTTTTGCTTCTAAAGGTATTTTCCTTAAGAAGAAAAGGTTGCACCCGTGCGGGAAGGGGGAGGGAAGAAAAGTTTGCACCCGTGCGGGAAGGGGGAGGGGCATCGCATGAAATGCAGCATTGGCAAGTGTATATTTCTAAGGCAAAATTCAAACTGAACTGGTTTAACTGTAACAGGAAATTATTTTCATTGATATACCTAAATGTATGCTTCATCTCTGCTCGTTTCTAAGTTTTATTTCTGTATAACTTTGTTTATGTCTGTACACGTTTATTTCGCGGTATGGCAAAAGATTAATCGCGACATATCGCCTTTCCATTTAATATCGCCTTTCGCGGCAACACTGCTTAATACACACACCTATACATGTATAATGCGGTAAAGCCTATACAACTTGCTCGGCAAGTAATCAGCAGCCATCGCTTCCGGTTGCCACGGCAGAAAGTAGTCGTGGAGTTGTATAGTTACCGGAATAGCCGGTGTGGGAGGGTAGTGTCCTCCCGGACATTCCCCACCAGGGCAAACTGTCCCACCTGCATGGGATAAAATGTTCCCTACACCAGGGCATATAATGTCGTAACTTAAAGGGTATAAGCACTGTCAAAATTTTCCGTGCTCCTGGAGCAGCAAATGTTGTGCACAGTGAACACCAAAATTGGTGCTCACAGTTTACATTTGATATGTGATAACAATTTTAGCTTTGTAATAAATACGATTGATTGTATCGATATCGTCCTGAATATCATGACGTGTTGTGAATATAACAAATGCTTCTTCGGATAGCACTCACTTTTACAGTGAGACATGTCTGCTTGCATGTTATAAATTAGTCTGGGGACCCGACTGATGGTTGTACTACCATCAGTCGGGTCCCCAGACTAGTTATAAATATCATTTGCGCAAGCTTACAGTTATAGATGTTACTTATCTAGTAGATTAGAGCATGCATTTAAAAACACGTGTCGCGTGAGCGCTTTACTTTCTTTTTTTATTGATTTGTTCTCCATAAAAACAGCTATAGATTCCAACCTACAAGCTGCGTAAACATGTTGTCTACCGTCGAGTACCAATAACCACATGTAGCGTGTCTGACAAGGAATAATTTACTTTTTAAAAATTGTGTAGCAATTTTGGTACGCAAAATCGAAGTTGATTAGCAACTCGGTTCAGTTACATAGCCATTTTTCCCTCCGAAATGTGTGATGATTCATCATTTGAACACAAAGCAGAGCTATCCCACGCCCACGCCTGCCCCCTCCCCCAAAAGTTTAATATTTAGTTGTGAGTTTTAATCTATACATGTACATGTATGTAATCTAATACTATAATTTCCAACGTCCGTACGTCCGCGTAACCACCTATTTATAAACTCCGCCTAGCGTCTACAATTGTGGGTTTGAACATAACTAGCAACTTAACGCGTACCTAGCAACCAATAGAAACGACCACTCCCACACAAAAGTATATAGCAACGACCAATGGCAATTGACCGGTGTTCATTCTTATCGTACAGACCGGAAGTAGTACTATTATTGCGTGCGCGGGCTATTAAATAGGTTGCGTAGTAACCGTATATTACAACAGGTGGTAGATTACTGTATGTAAAAAAAAAAAAAAACATTCTGCACTTCTTATAGAATCACTTCCGTGATTTTTCACTGGGTAACGCTACTTATCGACCAATGGCAATTGACCGGTGTTCATATTTATCATTACAGACTGGAAGTATTTCATTGCGCGCGCTATTTAATACGTTGCGTACTAACCGTATATAACAATAGGTGGGACCATGGTAGATTACTGATGTAAAACCATGAGGGCTTCACATCCTCTCACCCTGCTCTTTGTACTCGCGCATGCACGGCTTTGTAACTTGCGCGGACTCCATCATTCCACTATTACAAGCAGCCTGATCACTTTGAAGTAATATTGCCCTGATATATGACACTATATACTAACGCAGATATGATTAATCGTCTTTTTACTCACAAAGCTAGTAATGTACTATAAGAGAATGTACCGACGGCAACGCTGCATGCGTTTTTTTTTAACACAGTGCGCCACGATACTGAATATGGCATTCTACCTGGCTGTCTGCCTTCTGACCACGATGTTTTCCGACATCACTGCTTCATTTCTTCTGCCTGACATACCTGGCCAGGTGTGGAAAAGGGTCGGCTATCTAAATATGTCCGATCCAACGCAGCAGTGTCCCGACTCGTGGCAAAAGTTTACATCACCTGTAGCATCGTGCGCAAAGAAAGGCAGTGGACCTTGTGACTCGGTGATTATAGCCACAAGTGGAGCTAGCTACCAAATGGTTTGCGGAGTGTTCCTAGGATATGAGAAGGGAACACCTGATGCTTTCAATAGCTACGCTGGACTGGGAAGGAATCTTGAAACTTACTACGTCGATGGGGTTAGCATCACCTACGGGTCGCCTGGAAACAGACATCACGTGTACACATATGCCGCTGGAAATTCAGAATTCGCTAGTCTTTATTCATGCCCATGTGCAGGGGGGACGTCCCCGCCTTCATTCGTAGGATCTGATTACTACTGCGAATCAGGCAATCCTCTTAATATATTTATTATTGGGTCGACTTTCTTCGGCTCTGACGTCCTGTGGGACAGACAACTGTGTCGTCAAGATGAGGTTACGTGCTGCGATCCATCAAATCTCCCGTGGTTCTGCAAGACATTTCCAACTCCCGTCACTCAGAGCTTGGAAGTTCGAATATGTTTGGACGAAGCTCTTGACAACGAAAACGTGGCCCTCGAGTTCTTCGACCTGTACATACTAGGTGAGTTAAGCTTTACAATGAGTATACATGTAATGCAGAGTTGGTTAAATGTTATTGTTCACATGACTTTGTATGTATGTGTGTACGGAAAACGTATGAACAGTTTGTAAAAGAAAAAAAAAACTGTTTGTCCGAATTTTTATGGTGTAAGCCATTTATTGATTTTGTCCTTCACGGATATAATCCGCTAAAAGATAGTGTCCCCCTCCCAATGCTCGGCCTTACCTAATACGCATAGCCAGGGGGTGAGATCGGAAGGAACACCATGCAGGTCCTATATTAAAGCTATCAAGCCCCGCCCATCGGGCCCGAAACATGCAGTCCCCCCCCCCCCCCCCCCCCCCCCCCCCCCCACACCCAAAATCCCTTTTCGTATCGCGGGCACGGAAGGTACGTACCCTCCACACCCAGTCCTACAGACTTCTTGGCTAAGGGCCCCCTCTGCCCTTCTAAGTTGTACGTGGTGCGTTTAGCAGCTGTTACATGTAGCTTTCAGTAGTCACATGCGCACTGACAGGGCCGTAGGAGCGAAAGAAAAAGTGGTCCGGCTAATGCATAAGATAGTATGCCAGCTCAAATTTTAATCCTATAGGACTAGGTGTACCAAACGTGACTCCGGCTTAGTTGACTAGGAAAAAAGTGTCCGCAGCAACTCTTTGTGACCCAAAAACACAAAACTGCGTTGCTTTGAAAACATACAGGTATAAGTGTCCCTGACAGATATAATGCAGACGACAACGCCAAATGTCCAGGCGATTGTTTAACTATAAAAATTTATATGCTTTTACAGTTGGGAACTTACGAGTAGGAAGTTGGGTTCGACAAAGCACGGACGAGGTGTAAAAAATAAATAATTAAAATTATAATAACAATATTATGTAGAAAAGTACGAAGATTAGAGCTGATGAACTCTGCAGCTGATATTAAGTACCGTTTAAATCATATGCATATCTATCTCAAAAGAATGTGCACACAGGCTATTGATACAGCTCATTCCTTGGAAACAGGCAAAGTCTTCAGGCATCCTAAAGGCATTCAAACTTATATCAGTGTTTAATAAGTACTTGACCAAGGTATTTTATATAATTGGGACGTGACCATCTCTAACTACCAATTTGTGGTTATGTATAGCATTGAAACATTATACCAATTTCTGACTATATAGCTTTGCAATTTGCCCCGCAGCTTATTTGTGAACATGCATTCAACCTAGCAAGATTCACGTCTATATAGTAACCAAAGTATTTTATTTGCGACTTTGGAACATTACACCAAATTGGTTACAATTTGCTCTTTTGGGGAATATGGCTTCAATTTCTCTTGTAAGAAGTTCTTTCAATTGATATCAGTTCCTTGTTATTGGCCGCCCTTAATGCTTGTCAACTCATCTCGGCATGCATATATGGCAATTAGTTTGAGCCACAAACCATGCATGCATGCATGCACTTCCCGGCACGTATTTTTCAAGCCAAAATGCAGATTGCACATTGAACCATATATAAATTTGTTTAACATTTTCTACTTTGTTCTTGAAACCATCCAAATTTTGAACTAATGTTTCGAAAAAGTTTGCCTTGACAATAACTGAAGTTACTTCACAGAACAATTAATTTCTCCACAATTTGCATATCGAGCGTTAGGCAGATAATCTCATATAAACGTATATGCATGTATCATGTGGGCCGGGGAACTATAAAAGCATTACCATGCATGGTACGTACATGTAAAATAATTTTTTTTGTGTTCTAATCGCAGCACTATTGGCTAACGAAGTTGTTTTGTCAAAATGATACCACGGAGGGGAGGTATACAACAGGAGAAATGCAAAATTTCATAGCGAGGATACGAATTTAAATTAGACTTATCCCGATTCGAGTTTGGTACAGTCATTATCTTTGGTGCAATACGGATCCTGAAAGAAGCCAGCGTCAAGGCAGTGCATGAAGCTTGGCGAGCGATTTTCTATCTAGAACATGCAGCTGCAAAGATAATAGAACTAGGCGTATAAACGTTGTGTTGCTAGGCAATATAACAACAACATGGGTATTATAGCCACTTATTAAGAATGAATGAAACAAAATTCTCTCCGAGAAAGTTAGTGATATATAGGATTTGACGGGAATGTAAAAAGGAAGGAGTAAGGGATTCGAGTACAATCTTTTTTTAATTCTCCATATTCAATTCAGTCTTTGTGAGAAAGACATTGCATTTATGTTGCTAAATATAGGAATAATCATTGTATCTCCAATCCCTTGTTTCCTTCCATTTTACACGACCATTGCCTTTAAATCCTATGTACTACTAATAACTTCTCAGATCTGATAGTATGTTTAAATAAGCACACTTTGCAGCCCACTTATATTATTTTGTAAACGCACTTGTGAACAACAGTCCCACAAAGACGTGCGCACGCAAAAAAGTAAACCTTAAGAGGACTTGTTGTCATGTGTGACAAAATCCAACCGTTGTAATGCTATGCATGTTTATTGCCTAGCAACACAATGTTTCCATTTATGTTACATTTTGAGCTGTTCCTCGTGTGCCAAGCTTTGCTGTTCATAACGCCGCCTCTTATAGAAGCTCGCACCTCGATAGCACAACTGGCACGTGATCAAGTACTAATAAAAAAATACATACTTCATTCGATTACGGATTATTAATGTATGCTTATTAAAATATATTTTTAAAAAAATATTAGTAACTTGATATCATAGTTGTTCCACTTCGTACTCATATCTTGTTCTATTTATTAATATTAATTACCTTTACACGTATAACATTGATCTAGAATACTTTTGATGATAGAGGGATTTGAATATGTTATATATTTTGTAATCTCAACCAAATCTACCATGCTGATTTATGGCAGACTGTGCGTGCATATGATTACTATTTTATCTCCTTTCTTTTCAATGATGCAATCTATTAACAACACGTTGCACTACAGCTGGTAAGTACCACTGCAAATGTAAACAATGCAGTCACAATTGCACATTTATAAAAATGTACTATATAGCTGCATGATTCAAATAAGGGCCGGATAACGATAGCAAGTCCACTAAATGCAAAATGGCTTTACATGTACAAAAGAATTATTTTTAACCACTGTAAGGGTTGCGGTTAGCTTCAAGTAGATACAACATAGGCACAAGTATTGCATGAGAAGGCCTGCCACGTGCATGTATGTTTGGTGAGTCGAGAATTGTCGACTAAGAACGTTTTATAATACCAGGCATGTGCAGTGGATCACATCCATCAGTCTCAAATTGTAATGATCTATGTAAGGTACAATACCTTAACGAACTATTTATTCATTAGTCATATAAATCATCGAATCACTATCTTTTTTTGTAGCTCATTTAATTCCTGTATGCACCATAATTGCCATAAGTTCAAATCATATACACCACATTAGTATATCTATAGTTTGGAATGACATACATGTAGATTGTAGCCCTTCGTCTTTCCCCCAAATGACTGTGATTGTGTGACTGAGTTGTTGAATCAGGTAAGTTGCATCATATTTCCATCAGACCTTCCCACTATATGGTCACCTCAACCTACTGTTTATGGCGTCCAAGGCAACAGTGTGCAGCTAATCTGTACATTTGATGGCCTACCTGTCCCCAACATCACCTGGACCTCTCCAAATGGAAGTATTCTCACCTCCCAGCAGTCTGATTTTGAATTCATGATCCAGTCTACCAATACATCAACTATGCTTATGATATCAGTTGTAGGCTTAGGGGACAGTGGTACATACACATGTAATGCCACTAACTCCATTGGAGTGTCCTCAGCCTCAATCCTGCTCATTGTTCAAGGTAAGATGTGTTTAGTATAAAGTTTTTTTTACTTCTTGATGGATGCAATTATACTCAGTTGCTACTGTATCAATTTATATATTCATTAGTATATTCTAAAATTTGTCAAAATACTCACACCCAAGTTATAAAAATCATTGAGCCACAATTTTTTTGTAGCTCTTTTGATTCCTTTATACACCATAATTGCCATTTAAATCCTACCAACCACATTAGTATATCTAGGGTTGAATCTGTTGATGGGGCACGGGAGTAATGAGTCACACATGTACATTTAGATACATTCATAATCAGTGCTACATGTACATGTACTTGGTTGGCTTCCTTCCCCCAAAACGATTGTGATTGTGTGATTGAGTTGTGGAATCAGGATATTTTTTTTTTTAAGTTGCATCATATTTCCATCAGACCCTCCCACTATATGGTCCCCTCAACCTACTGTTTATGGTGTCCAAGGTCACAGTGTGCAGTTGAACTGTACCTTTAATGGCCTACCTGTCCCCAACATCACCTGGACCTCTCCAAATGGAAGTGTTCTCACCTCCCAGTCTCATTTCATGATCCAGTCTACCAATACCTCCACTACACTTACCATGTCAGTCTTAGGCTTGGGGGACACTGGTACATACACCTGTAATGCCACTAACTCCATTGGAGTGTACTCAGTCTCAATCCTGCTCATTGTTCAGGGTAAGTTGTGCTTACTATCATCTGTAACCCATATACTAATTTAGTTTCAAATCACAAACAGCAGGTTAGAGAAAGTAGTACAAGTAATTATACATATACATATGTATATATATAATTAGAATTATATAATAATTATATAGTATAATAATTATATTATATAATAATTATATAATAATTATATAATTATTATAATATAATTATTATAATATAATTATTATAATATAATAATTATATTATAAAAATAATAATAATAATATATATATATGGAACAGTTTCCACGAAAGTTTATGTTATACGATTCTATTGTGTTTGAAACGCTATAACTTTCGAATTTTTAAAACTACAGATTTACAATTAATTGTACGCTATTTCTATTGTAGAGTACATTTAGTTGTCTTGCACTTGCTCGTGTCAGTATTGCAACATCCGATAGCCCACCGACACAGGGAAAAAAAGCGTCGAATAATTTAGAAATCACACAAAATCAATAGAAGTGTATTGATTCAGTTCTAAATGATTCAATGCTTTTTTTCCCTGTGCGACCCACCGGCCATAACTTTCGGTGGCTATAGGAGTAATCAAGTTACATGTTTACTTCAATTTCGGTTTATTGGTAGAGCGGTCCATTACCTATCGTGGTTAACGAAACATAACTAGTAGACACGAATAGGACCTCTACTTACAAACATAATTTGATGCTATTTTTATTACTCCTACAAAAAGTTATAGAGGGTTAGAACCCGGTGGGCTATCGTACTGGCACGGAGAAAATGCAAGACCACAAAATGTATCTTACCACAGAGAAATGGTGTATAGAATAGCAAATCCATATAGCTTTATCTGATCGGAAGTTACATGTATAGCGATTCAATTAAACATAACGGAATATATTTTCGGGGAAACTGTCCCATATAGAATTATGTACCTAAAAACCCATTGACATTATATGGGATGTATTATATAGGATTTGAAATATTTATTCACTAGTCATGTATAAATCGTGGAACCACTTTTTTGTGGCTAGTTTGATTCCTTTATACACAATCTTTGCCATCAAAATTCTATACACACCAGTCCACATTAGTATCTAGAGTTGAATCTGTGGATGTGGGTAGGGGAATGACATATAATGTAGATACATTATAATCAGTGTTAGTTGGTAACTTTAGCCCTTCTTCTTTCGATTGTGATTGTGTGATTGAGTTGTGGAATCTGAAGGATAATTTTGACCACATTCATCCGCATCGTATTTCCTCAGACCCTCCCACTATATGGTCCCCTCAACCCACTGTCTATGGTGTCCAAGGTTACAGTGTACAGTTGAACTGTACCTTTGATGGCCTACCTGTCCCAAACATCACCTGGACCTCTCCAAATGGAAGCATTCTCACTTCCCAGTCTCATTTCATGATCCAGTCTAGCAATACATCCACTATGCTTACCATTTCAGTTTTAGGCTTAGGGGACAAAGGTACATACACCTGTAATGCCACTAACTCAATTGGAGTGTCTTCAGCCCCCATCCAGCTGATTGTTAAGGGTAAGTTGTGCTTGCTATCATCTGTATACTGCAACCCATACTAATATAATTTCGAAAAGGACGTTTATTACAGTATGCTATTTGCTATTTAATATTCAACTCTATTTATTAAATGCAGAAGCAGTTATATCATTTGCTGATATTGGCAATAATTCGAAAAGTGATATTTCCATTGGTTAGTTGCTTACTGTCATGATTTAACTCTTTAGTATTCTAATGGTTTTCTATTTAGGTGCAGTAGCTATTGGACTCATAAGTGGAGCTGCAGTTATAGTTGTTCTGACACTTGTGATAGCTATTATAGCAGCCATAACATGTTTTCAGACGAAAAAAGCGCGTGAGTTAATTGCGGGTATAAGCCGGTGTATAGGACTATAGGTTTAGCATCTGATGCAGCAGTATAAAATGTTAATGTTAAATCGACGGACTGTCTACGCGTAGACGAAATTGGTCAAAATCATCTACATGTAGACGCTATTTCAGAGCAATTTTAGGGTATTTAAATCCTCCAAAAAACATTCATTTTCTTACTGAGCCATCTAAACAGGTTAAACAACACATGGGTAGGTAGCATTTTTAAGTTTATTACAGTAAATGATATTCAAAGTACACAATCGTCTACGCGTAGATACATATGCGTCTACGCGATTTAACATTAATATCAGTAATGTATTGTTGATGTTATAAGCACCGTATCATTAGGAGAACATCCAAGCAACAACAAGGAACAATTTCAATGAAGATGACCCAAAAGACCCACTTGCTAATTACAAGGATATTATGCATATGTACTTGTTGAGTAGTTTAGAAAATTTGTGATGTGTAGTGCCATAGAAATGTAGTGTTACAATGTGACATCTGTGTTCAGGCTGAAAAAAAAGTAAGCAAACGTCAGGCTTAATAATTTGCATATGTAAAAATTACGTTATTCAAAGTGCCCTATGGAATAACCACACTTACTGCATGTCATGCTATGTCTCATTGCTATAACAAAGTTTTCGTTGTGCGTTGGTTACATAATACATGGGTATGTAGCAGAAAACTTTAAATTTGAACCCATCGTGCATCGATTATACTCGCGTTTGGTATACTTATGCATACTTATACTTAGAGGGATGCATGAATATTCGTCGAAATATACTCCTGGGAACATACTATATTGCATGGTTGCTGAAGGCCAACCTGGCCTGTCAGGCCGGCATCTCAGGCCAGACCCTGGCCTGAAAGGTCAGACACATACCAATTCAATATGTCTAAAGAGGAGCACCGACTGATATTCGAGAGAAAGGTATGTAGATAAAAGTAGAAGAACAAGCAAAACCTTTTAGCGAAGAGAAAGCCAAGAGGATTCGTCAAGCTGTTAAGGGAGAGCATAGTAGTGGCGTCACGGCTTCTCATGAATATATAGAACAAAGAAGTTTGAGCTGCTAAACTGCGTAGAGCTGAGGTTGACTGATGTGTTGCCGCTTAAAGCCAAGCTTAAGCTAAGGTGAGTAAATCAAGAAAGCTACATCTACGTGCATGCCATGCAGGTATATACTGTATAGGGATAGAGGGAGGGAATGTGCTCCTTTGTCCTCCCTCCTCAAGTAGAATTATACAAAATCTAATCCTGCATGCATGTTGAGGGCTTCGACAGAGGAAAACCAGCTGCCTTCAATTAACAGTTGCAGCTGCATGTTCTTTCCTCTTTCCTCTGTAAAGAGGCACAGTGTGCATTTTCCATTTTATAGGAATGGCTGGTGCTTTGTGGAACTGTAGGTTATAAATATTGCGTATGTAGGTGTATCTATGTATTATATAATTGCACATGTATATGACTCATAATTGCTTGAATGGATGAATTCAATTATTTCTTTCTACTTAACTGAATGACAATGCATGAAAAGACTATTTATCGTGTACTTGCTGTGGTTGAAAAGTTCTATTACATCCTTGTCATTGGAACTGATGTGGTCATGTTGGTTACAAAAAACCCCAGTGTATTTGTATGGGTGGGATGCTATGTATTGTAATTAGGCTGTATCACACAATCATACAGCACTGTGCATATTAATTGACTGACAACTAATTGATTTTCATTTGTTTGTTTTTAGTGTACATCAAAACAGTTTGTATAGCACATTGCTAGGGCAGAACTTACACAGCAAAAAAGTTTAGTGAAACGGCTAACTATATCACTCCAAATCCTGATTCTGAGTGATATAGTAAGCCGTTTTGAGTGAAATCCACCAAACCTTTTTTGCTGTGTATCATTTCCTGTTACAAGAGAGTCCTTCATTCAAATAATTAATGCAGAAGGGAACAGTTGAGCACACCCAATCCCTTTCTGTTAAATTAAATGTGTTTGACAGGAAATTCTCCACAATACCTACACATGTATGGATGTAAAGATGAATGTCGCTGCTTTGTTGTGCTGTAGCAGCTCATGGATCACAATAAGATTTCATAAAATTCAAAGTCAGATTGGATCATCAGATTGTGGAGTATTTGCAATAGAATTTGTAATGCTATTAATTTTGCATTTGGATTAACCCCAGCTGGTCATCACTATGAGCAGAATAAGTTATGACCACATTTCATAGAATGTTTGAAAATTGAACAAATAACATGCATCTTTTCCTTTGAAAAACATACAACCATGCAGGAAAGCCTAAGACAGAGTATTTGTATGTATACTGTCACTGCTGCATGCCACATGATGGTGAGGAACGGATGGCTCAGTGCGCACTGGTTGCAAGGAATGGTATCACGAGTCATGTGAGAACATTGGACCCCAAGCAGTATTTAAAGATGGCAGTAATGACTGGAAATGCAAAGTGTGCATTGCTGGGGAGAAACAGTCTGCTTAGTTGATAAGCTCCCTTGATGCACTATTTGTCATCTAACAAATGTCATGGTTGCACGTTATAATTAATTGCGCAAAAGATTCGATTTATAAATGGACCGTATTATATACAACTGAGTGAATGTGTGCATGTATTGCACTGTGTGATGCATGTATCTAAAGTAATATCTGGGCGCAGAATGGGCACACTATTTTTCTTAGGACCTCATACCTACATCCTAGAGCTATGCACTTATTAGTAAGTAAATTGAGGATAACCGAGAACAAAGGTCTTAAGGGTTTAATAAGAGCATGTCCCCCCCTCCCCCCTCTCAGCCATGATATTATATTGCTTCTAGGATGCAGAAGTTCACAAATTGCGCAACGTATTTTTTGTGCGCAATTCATATGGAGAAATCAACGGACACGAAAGTTGCGGTTTGTAAATTTTTGGATTTCATTCCGCGGTACGTTCCATAGAGAATGTATGGCGTTTTTACTAACTTGATTATTATTTACTTAACTAACAGACCTGCAACTTTTGCCACCCTCTAATACTACTCTAAATGATGTTTAAATGTAGGCAATTTCAAATTTTATACCTTGTATCGTCCAAAATTCTGGGACCATTTCTGAAAATATGATATTCCATAGACTTGTACAGAAAATGGAAAAAAATCATGCTAATTAAGATATTCCATTAGTTATAACTAATGAACAGAGGGGGGTTAGAACTTTTGCCACCCTCTGAAACAATTCTAAAACTATCCAAATAATATAATATATGGAAAAAAGTGGATGTTGTCGTGAAGAATTTGGGGACCATTTTTAAAAATAGTAAATCAGTTTTGGTGCAATAAGGCGCCATTTTTAAATGGCGTTTCTATGTGTTGCCATAGATATTTAGTAAAATCAAGGATATTCCATAGTTAATAAAATGAGACTAGGATCGATCTAGATCTAGCATTTTGCAAAGCTGGAGTCGAGCAGAGGGCGTGGTGGGCCAGGTGCCGCCCCGTGCCGGGGGTAACTACTAGTACATGCCATGGAATACTAAAAGCTTCGAGTCTGTGTTTTCTGCAAGACAGATCGATGTATTGAAATGATGTTAGGCTGCTTACCTCGACCGGCTGCTCAGACAAGAGATGTAGGCCTACACGTAGCTGTAGCTGGATCTGAGCTATCCGAGTGCATCCTGAGGTCTACAGGGCGACGAGGGTGCATGGGATAGCTAAGAAGGATGGCAGGGGAGTGTGACGCGTCAACGGAAGACTGGTTGAGTTAATACGTCGAGCGGTTAGAATATTTCTTCCTGGCAAATAAAGTGGAAGCCGAACAGAAAAAGGACGCTTTCCTCGCCTGTATTACATTTGGCCTGCTCCGAGCGCTCGTAGCACCCCAGAAATTGAAAGACCGAACGTACGAGCAACTGGTCGCAGCCTTAACGACACACGTAGCGCCTAAACCTCTAGTCATCGCAGAACGTACGGTTCCACAAACGGGACAAAAGGAGGGATATGTGGTATGCAGCAAGTTTGCAGAACTGTGCGTTTGGTGCGACGTTATCAGAGACGCTGAGAGACAGGGTGTTCTTTGGTATGAGGGACGAGGGGGTACAGAAGAGACTCCTCACAAAGGCAGACCTCACTTTTGCCAAGGTGCTGGAGACAGCGGAAATAGCGGAAAGGGAGACTAAAGACGCGCAGAACAGTTGCAGAGTGTCACAAAACAGGAACAAGACCCTGAAGTACATCAAGTGGCAGCACCACCAAGAAGGGGGAGACAGTCAGGCCTAGGGGCTTGCAACAGGTGTGGAGGAGCGCATGATACTCAACAGTGCAGGTTCAGAAACAAAGTTTGCAGGAAATGGGGACACATTGAGAGGGCGTGTTGTGCAAAGAAAAGGGCAGAAGGAACAGGTGTTGGAAAGGGTGTACCCACTAGAGACCACTCTGTGAAGGAACTAAAGGGGGACGATGAAAGCAAAGAAGAATGGGACGGACTGAAATGGGGATCACTACATGGCCTAGCAAAAGACAAGAGATATGGAATGAAACAGAGGACAATGGGTAAACCTATATGTATGTGGAGTTCATCATGAATGAACAACTGCTATGTATCAATACAATTGGTTGTACCCCAAATTGTACAGGCCTGTACAATTTTATAGGCCTGTACCACTGTACAGGCCACTACCCCTCCCTGTACACGCCATTACCCTTGTACAGGCCTGCACCCCTGTACAAGCCTGTACCCTTGTACAGTCCTGTACACCCCCCCCCCCCCCCCCCCCCCCCCCAAGTACAGGCCTGTACCCCTGTCCAGGCCACTACCCCTCCCTGTACACGCCATTACCCTTGTACAGGCCTGCACCCCTGTACAAGCCTGTACCCTCGTACAGTCCTGTACCCCCCACCCACCCCAGTACAGGCCTGTACCCCTGTCCAGGCTTGTACCCCTCCCTGCATGTACACGCCTTTACCCCTGTACAAGCCTGTACCCACTGTACAGTCCTGTAAACCCCCCCCCCCCGCCCCCCCGCCAGTACAGGCCTGTACCCCTGTCCAGGCTTGTATCCTGTACCCCTCCTTGAACATGCCTGTATCCCTGAGCAGGCCTGTACCCCTCCGTGAACAGTGGTACAGGCCTATACCTCTTCCTGTACCCTTTCACAGGATTGTACTGCTGTACATGTATAGTTCATGTCTCTACTCAAAGCATGGCTTTATAACCGGACCTCTTCTGTAGTTTTGGGTGGCCATCCCTCCTGAATAGACTGAAACACCCTTGCTAACACCAGGTCCCTTAATTGTTGTTGTTCTTCGTAATTCTGCCACTGCGACCAGGAGGGTTTGTAGTTGGGAATGTCCCTCCTTCCTCCTCGTCCATTTGTGCCATCTGCATGTCAGCCACCACTGGGAGACGTGAAAGTGCATCAGCATTTGTGTGCTGAGTGGTACTCTTGTACCTGATATCAAGACAGGGCTAGCCTACCGCATATACCAATGCAACCGTGCTGCTGTCACTGCTGGTAATCCCTTTTCAGGGTTGAGAATGGACAACAAGGGATGGTGGTCTGTCACCAGTGTGAAATGGGGAGGAACTGGATGTGTGTGCATGTGATTACGTGTATGATTCAGTATAATGAATGAATGGTTGTTGATGTTGTGAGCTATCTGAGTGCATCCTGAGGTATCGAGTGTCTGAGAAACAAACCAGCCTAGGACGCCATTGCATGTGGTTGAATCTTTTGAAACATGATCACATGTACATGTACAACAGTGCTTTGTTGTGACACCTGCAGTTAAATTAACACAACAGTAACGCTACATTACATCCATAGTGACATCCATGCACATGCACTGTTCCTTCTGATTGTTCCTGCAGCTAGTGAGCGTTGTATGTAAAATATCAATTTAAGCTGACACTTGAACTCCCTGAAATAAAAATGCAGTGATTACTAGAATACACCTGAACACACATATTGCATACTGTAGAAGAGAACAGGTTAACTTATGTCCTTTTCTTCAACCCAATATAAGTGTCTTCTTAAAACCACTTTACAACACTGGAAAGCATGGTATTATTCAGTTTTATTTTGTTTTTTACAAACAAACCCAGCTAGCTTACCTTTTTCCTTTCATACACAATCCTTTCAGTCTGATAGTACTTCATTTGACATGCGCTATAAGATGAGAGCCGGGGCCAGCGGGGGAGAGAGGAGGAGCGAGAGTGATGGGAGGGAGGGGGAGGTAGGAAAATTGACGGGATGAGGAGGGAGGGAGATGGAAGGGGAGGTAAGGAAATTGAATGGAGGAGGAAAAGAGAAAGTATTATTTGTTTTTTTTTGTACAGGTTGTGGTGGCAGTTTGTATATGCCAAAACATTGAGTGTCTGACTGGCTAAATACAATTGAGGGATTCATGAAAGTTTGTGTTATGATGTTCTACTTCCATTGCTGCAGTATTATTGTAGGAAGTCTTCCCTTCATATGTACAGTTAAATGGCATGTTTGTGAACCCTGGATTAATTGACAGAACAGCAAGTGACATGCCACGTGTACACCAGGGGGTAGGTACGGTAAATCCCTGGTGTTATAGGAAGTACATGCATGTAATGGTGTGCTTCTTATACACGTAACATCTGTAGCAAATGCATGACTGGAAACCGTAAGTGATACTGGCAGATGTTGCCTATTCCTGCCTCCTCCCCCACGTTCAGCTGATGTGTGTGTGTGTGTGTGTGTGTGTGTGTGTGTGTGTGTGTGTGTGTGTGTGTGTGTGTGTGTGTGTGTGTGTGTGTGTGTGTGTGAATGTGTGTGTGTGTGTGAATGTGTGTGTGTGTGTGTGTGTGTGTGTGTGTGTGTGTGTGTGTGTGTGTGTGTGTACATGTATGTGTGTGTGTACATAAACACCTGCTGATCCTATCTTATTTCGATGTTTGTACAAAGTAACAAAGGCCCAATGTTATGAATTTTGTTGTGTGGCCAGACTGTGCTGATAAAAGGTCTAGGTCTGTACATGTACATACAGTGAATAATCTCATGCACAATGCCATGCATCTTTGTGCAAATACAACCCCTAGGCCTGGTTTTGCTGGTTGTCCTAGGGAAAAGCTGTGTCCTGGAAGTTCATAGTATGTTAACAGATGTGCAGCACTACTACTTGTGTCCATACATGTATGTACATTTTTGGTGAGCCCCAGGGTTATTCTATTGCCTGTCTACTTGTTGCCAGCTAGGCTTGGAGTACTACAGTTGAGAGCCTTACTGTTGACAGTAATGAGAGCAAGGTACTACATGTAATGCCGTGCATACTAAAAATGAAAACCTTTAGGGAAGGCCAACAATATAGGGAGAAGGCCACCTATAGGGAGAAGGCCAACTGTATAGGGAGAAGGCCACTGTATAGGGAGAAGGCCACTGTATAGGGAGAAGGCCAACTGACCAACAGTATAGTATATAACATGTACATGTACATGTAAGTAGTCAAGGGAGGTGTGTCCATATATGTATGTACGAAGTGGGCCCATAAGGTTATTCTATTTGTGATAACTAATGCAAACACTAAATGGGCATGGGCCAACCTACATGTATGAAGCTTTGGCATAGCCCCAGAACCATTATCCCTTGTTAGGCCAGTAGGGGCCAAAACCAGCTTAAGGCTGGCTTGTGGTTTCCTTGTCCACACAATGGATGTGGTTGCTTTGCAAAACTTAGGTAACCACTAAAATCACTACCTATCTTTGAAGTACCACTGCATGTAGAGCAAAGGGACCGAATGTGGAACGCACCCCTATTAAGAACACTAAATCTCATTAAAAATTCAATCAAAATTATGGGTTTGCAATGATGGCAAATCAATGAATCTGATTGACCCACTAGTTGCTGGATAAATATCCTCCACGAGCATTTGGCAAGCTAGGAGTGCAGCAATTCAGTGGCGGATCCAGGGGGGGGTCTAAGGGGTCTAAAGACCCCCGCCTCGGCCCGACCAGTAATGAATAAATTAACTTATGAATAATTAATTACATACGATTGACACGTTCAAAAACGAAGCATTCGATGAGTAGAACGCGAGTAAATTCGCGAGTTAGCTTTCCATTCATCCAACGTTTACAGAGAGGGTTAGGGGTGGGTCTAAAGCCAAAACCCTCCAAGACCAAGTAACAAAAATTAATTTTGCATGCGTGGTTAATTTAGTAGGCCTATTACTGTTAGTATTACCGCGCGATCAAATGGTGTGAGCAGGAAGTAAAGGCGTGAATTGGATGGGATGTCAGGTTCTTTTCCTCAGAAAACAGGTAGTTAAATAAATACTGTCAAATAGGTATATAATACTAATATGAGTGTATGTCGATTAGACCACCATGCGGTCACTATGGCTTTGCGTTACCAATTAAATTGCTGAGCAGTGTGAATGAAGAGTTTCCTCGTCGCTATCCACGCAGGCTTCTATTAATCGTTGGTAGTTATCAATATTAAGTTGATATCACTGTCAAAAGTATGTGTATTTTCATGCTAAATAAACGCAAATTAAAAGTAAAAAAAGCGGCTGGGGCTTCGCCCCAGGCCCCTCTGGGGGAACTATTGATCAGCGTTCCCCCAGACCCCCTGGCTGTCACTGGAGAGGGCACGCCCCCCGCCCCGCCCCCGCTTGTGAATATAATTATTAGACCCCCCCTTCCCGAAATCCTGGATCCGCCCCTGAAGCATTGTGCTCCTTTGCGACCTCCTGATTTCATTATAGCTTTCATGCGCTCTAATGCAGCGTTTTCTTCTAGAGCTGCTTTTCTTTTTCTGCGTCGCTCTTCCTTCTCAGCTGTCTCTCTCCTCTTCATATCCTCAGCAGCCTTAAATTCATCGATCCATTGTGCTGAAGTCATGCACTGAGCTGAACCTTTCAAATCGAGTACTTGTAGTAGGGATAGCGTTGTCCTGTGGATCTAAGCTTTCTCCATCTGAATTATCAGTGGTACTTTCTGAACTTTGAGGAGAGGTCCATTCACCATGTTGCACCTGCTCACGACGTACTGCACATGCAGCCACATAGATGGAGTGGTACTGAATTGACGATTTCAGGCGTCTTCTTCTGTTGTCATTGCAGCAGCCTCGATATCAACCTGCCTCTTCACCTCTTGTGCCACACCATCCTCAATAATTATAAAGCTTACAATGGTCACCAATGGCGATTTTATCAGAAAGTGCTGCCCCTGACACACCGCATTATGCCATGATTACATCATGGGGTCCAACCATGTCTTCAGGAAGAGCATCTACCCCACATAGTGGAGACAGGCCTGTCGTTTATTGGCCATAATTAGGCAACCGGAGGATAGACGCTTAATTCATTTTTTAGTAAGTAGCACCCGCCCCCCTCCCCAAACAAACCCCATGCGGTTGAGAGTTTATATAACAACCCTTTGATGTGGTTGTTCCTTATTTGGTACCTTTCCCATACATTGAGGTATGTTTGCCGAAAAGTAAGTTTTCGGTACCAGGATTCATAAAACTTTTCCTATGGTTAGTATAGTTGTAATCTATGTTAAATTCTCTATCCAACAGTGTTTAAATTATCTCTCTAGCATGCATAGTTTGTCTGCAGCAGTCAAGGGAAGTTGGTTGTTCCTTAATAGGTTCCTTTGCTCTACATGTAGTGACCTACAGCCAAAAAAGTTGCATGAAGGGCATACGATGACTTGGCTACATACATGTATAGAAGGGTTAAGGTTACCACACGTACATGTAGGTAACATGTTGCATGCAACTCAAATGAATATAGCGCATGGTAGCCTTTTAAAGCACAGCCTCATATGCAAATGTAGTAATATTAAATTTACCAGAACTTTTGTGTAGGTAGTCAGGGTTAGGGTTTATACCTGTATCTGGTAGCCACCAGATGAGAAATTAGTCCTGGGTACATATACTAGGTACAGGATTATGTAACAGTAGATGGTGTCTATAAAGATAGACAATAGTACATGTAACAAAGAGTACATGTACAAGTTAATGTACCTCTCCAGGCCCTTAAACAGAAGTACTTTAACATGCATGTTCAAAGACTTCTGATGGAGCCGTCACCCAAGTGATGCATTGTATGTGTACAAAGGATACCTCCCCCCTTTCTGGGGGATTTGGAGAGGTGATCCAATGACACCACCAACACCCCTCCAGGGGAGTGAGGAAGTGTTCTCAACACCAATGCATGCAAAGAAAAATTAGCATGTCCAAAAATACCATGCGTACTCTAGTGCATGTAACCACCATCACAATAGCCCCCAAACAGCCATTCACACACCTGTTATCTGTCGTCACTGTGTTCAAAGGACTGGGGAAGTAGCCAGACCAGTAAATACTTTGGTTTGTAGTACTGCAGTTACATGTAGTAGGTCTTCATTGATCCTCTGCTCCTCCAGTAGTATGGTAGCTCTCTCCTGGTAGATTGTTGTGTCTTGTTGTGGTTGTACAGCAATCTGTGTGTGTGTGTGTGTGTGTGTGTGTGTGTGTGTGTGTGTGTGTGTGTGTGTGTGTGTGTGTGTGTGTGTGTGTGTGTGTGCGTGCGTGTGTGTTTGTGTCCAAATTATTATTATTTATATCTGATGTATATGGATGTACATGTAAGTACCACTGTGTACAGGTATATGTGTGGACATCATTGGTGTGTGTGCCCATGTTTGAAGCACACAATACACAGCTCTACATCAGCGTGTGTAGTGTGCACATGATGGAGACACTTGTGAATATAGAGCTACTACATTGAGTGTCCACACTGTAACTGAGCGTGCGTGACTTGCTGGAAGTGTCCATGCACGTGTGTGGTGTGTGTGTCCCACAGGTCAGCTATACACATGGTAAACAAAGGGACAGAGATGCTACACAAATGGACAATATAATGCTCAGTGGTTCATATAGGGAGAAAGCCAATAGTATAGGGAGAAATAGTATAGGGAGAAGGCCAACTGTATAGGAAATAGTATAGGGAGAAGGCCAACTGTATAGGAAATAGTATAGGGATAAGGCCGACAGTACACATGTAGGTAGAAAGTCAACAGTATAGGGAGAAAGCCAACAGCATAGGGAGACGGCCAACTGTATAGGGATAAGGTCAACCATATAGGGAGAAGGGTCAACAGTATAGGGAGAAGGCCAAGAGTATATAGGGAGCAGGCCAACAGTATAGGGAGAAGGCCAACAGTATAGGGAGAAGGCCAACAGTATAGGGAGAAGGCCAACAGTATAGAGAGAAGGCCAACAGTATAGGGAGAAGGCCAACAGTATAAGCGCAGCTTATTATAAAGAGAAGGCCACCAGCATAGGAAGAAGGCCAACAGTACAGGGAGAAGGCCAACAGTATAGGGAGAAGGCCAACAGTATAGGGAGAAGGCCAAGAGTATATAGGGAGAAGGCTAACAGTATAGGGAGAAGGCCAACAGTATAGGGAGAAGGCCAACTGTATAGCGAGAAGGCCAACAGTATAGGGAGAAGGCCAACAGTATAGCGAGAAGGCCACCAGTCTAACACTACAGGAAGAAGACCAACAGTATAAGGAGACGGGCAATTAACGGTCCGGGAGAAGGCCAACAGTACAGGGCGAATTCCATACAGTACTAGTATAGGGAGAAGGCCATATCTCCTCCCCCTTCACTGCATCGAATATATGCCTGTTCTGCACATACTAAATTCACACAGTATACTCACCAAAACACTTGAATCTCAGAAGTTGAAATCATGCAGGGCAATCCGTTTATTGCTGCCTCCACATATCCAAAGCTACGATTGTGTATTATCCTTAATAATTCATCTGCAATTAACAGTTAACTAGTTGCAACGTACGCAATAACTGTAACTTAATCCCAGATGACGCAAGGTATTACGTTATGACATATTGTTTATGAATAAATTATGCGCGGTAGAAATTAATTTTTTGTCTTGATTTTACTACACGAATGGTTCATGTCATAATTATATAAAACACAGATTCACAATCAGACCGATTTATACTAAATTATAAATGTGTTTAAAATTCAATTTAAAAATAAAAGCATGATGACCGCCTATGTATGGGCCATTTCTCCATATGTAGTAAATGGACAATGCATAGTAGGATTGACAGTTTGCGCAACTATTTATAAATTTTTGCGCAATACGTGGATTCACATAATGCACAGCGCAATTGATAAATTGCGCAAATTCACAATTTGCGCCCAAAAACGATATGAAATTTTATCTTATACTGACTGGAAATTGTATTAAATAACCTTGAACGTTTTATTAATCTATTCGTTACTTCGAAAGCTAGCTTGCCTGCGCTGCATATGCATAGGCATATACTAACTTTTAACTGAATCACGACCATAATTAACACCGCATCAGTGAGAATCGAACATTTTTTTGGCCTATTTTGTCGAACTCTCTTTTTGGAAAACTAGTCGGAACGGTACTAATTGCCACAAATACCAGTGTACTAAGTAGGTCATCTCCTTAGACGATGATTGGAGCTACTGCCAGCCTTGCAATTACTTCCGCTAAGGACCTACGTTTGTTTAAAGTCGAGCGGGTAAGGCTGTTAACCGGAAACGGGACACTTTTTTTTGACAAGGATTCTGAGTTTAAAAACAGTATAGGCATGCTCAACTGGATCGGATAGGTAGCGTTTGAAACAATTCTGGCAGTAAACTATCATGGTAGTGTTTCAATTTATATTATTTGTATAAATAATGTAGGTCATTTAACGAATTTACAGTTGTACATACATTTACTCATTTGCACTTGTTTTCTATTTGGGTGAGCGGGCAAGCTCTACAATGTGAAGCGTCTGTCAATAGTAAACAAACTTCAGGCTTAATAATTTGTATACATATAACAAGAACATGAAGAGCAGTATTCATTTGGTCATGGAGAATTTGGCAACAAAGGCATGCACGGATATGACCCTGGGGTGTGCATCTCATTAACGACAAATAAATCAAAAACTTCTCTATCGAGAAAGTTGGTGGGATGTAGGATTGGTGGTGCAAAAAGCAAGGAAACAACGTACAGTATGTTAAAGTGAGGTTTGGTAGGATCCTACAACTATAACAGTCATGCAAATTCAGGACTGTGAGTTGTAGGATCCTACCAAACCTCACTTTAACATACTGTACCTTGTTTCCTTGCTTTTTGCACCACCAATCCTACATACCACCAATCACTTTCTCGATAGAGAAGTTTTTGATTTACTTGTAATATATTGCTTAGTATTCGTTGCAATGCTTAGATTCCCAGGGGCGGATATAGTAATTAATTAATCTCTGTAATTACATGTAGTTTATACATAATACACATATACATTACAAACAAAAGGACTAATATTACAATAAGTTCTATGGACAGATGATCCTGCTTGAGACAGGAGTGCCCGTGCGTTGGCTGGACAGGCTAAGCCTGCCATACAATAGACAGGGAGCTTGGGACTTGGGCCGTTTACTTGGAGTGACAAGTCGGTACCTAAGTTTTGCCATTTAATTTTGTTCTTAGTCTCATCACATATAACTCGCGACAGGAACGTCGTAAGAAGACGAGATTTGTTTCAAAAAGTAGCATTTTATTTCCAAACGTCCCTTTCATACAAATTCAGCAAAGGTGACCAAGCCAAAGAAAACGGCTCGTTAACAAAGAGAACACTGAGTTTAAGATATCCGAAGAACAAAGGTAGGCCTATCAATAAAATTAAAAAGAGGCTCAGATTAATCAATACTAATAAGAGGAATCATGCAGGGGCGGATCCAGGATTTCAGAAAAGGGGGGGGGGGGGGGGGGGGGGAAGGGAGGGTGTTATTTTGTTAATGAATAAAAATACGGGCGGCGGGAGGGGGGTGGGTTAATAACACGAGCGGTGTGTGTGTGGGGGGAGGGGGGGGGCCTGTCAGCGTAAAACAAAAGGCCCCCCCCGTTTTAAAGGGATACTTCCATGAACTTTGAAAGATTCTTTCCTGAGACACTAGTTGCAACTTGCATGCTTTTACATTGAGGAGTGCTTTATACTAGATGTGCATATATAGTGTTTGGCACCTTTAAACTTTGAAGTTAGAGGTGTAAAAATTTAGACAGGTTACCTTGTCAAAAAATGACAAGTCAATCTGTCAAAGTCCTACAATCAATTTCAACGTAACTATTGACTAGGAATATTTACTCAGTTTCAAATACAATGTAGTGATTAAATATGACTAATTCATGCTTCACAACTTAATGACATAAAGGATCAGATGCAATGGCCTCATGGTGCAAAAAGGAATTGAACAAGTTAGTTATCATGAAATGACTCATAGAAAAGCATCGTATGAATTCATAAACATCTACATGTATACAAATGACTAAGCCTGTAGTTTGTTACTTTTAATTGGTATAGGTTCATGTTAATGATACTTTAAAGTTTCATGTTGTTTTATGTGTAAATCTTACATTTAGACTGCAATTTGATATAGACAGTTATCATCATCAAAATTTAAATTACTATATTGATGCTTCAGTCTAGTAGATAAACTTAGGTTTCATATGTACAAAGATAGCCAATTACCTTTAATACAATGTGTTGTGATAATTCAATTTATTACACACCTTATTCTTTGAAGCATACAGTTGTAAACAAAATCCATGTGGTGTTTATGTTTATTGCGATAAGATGGTAATTTAGGTATTATGAAGCCCCTTGTTCATTATGAGTTAAATGCAAAACAAAATTATGACCTGCTTTGTTGCTATTCAGAATGAAGAATGGTATTGTGCTTCATTGATGAACATTAAGTGTAATCAAAAATGGTCTAGTGTTGCATATAGATTAACTCGTGACAAGCACTGACAACCCAAATAGTTGAAAAACTAGCATTGGGGCATATCAGCCTAAAGGCATATGCATTGTGCTCGTACATTCGTTGCTTGATACAAATTGTCATTGATTAAATAAATCCACCTTTCTGTACAGCTTGGGATGATGTTAATTTATGCATTTAGACTTCAATTAGATATAAACACTAAAGCACATGCATCCATGCATCCTTTTTGCTTTCTACTCTAGAGACCCGACAACCAAGCACTTCCTGTCCCATGTCAACTAAGATTAGATCAAACGGCAGTCAGGCTGAAGTGAGGCAGTTAATAAGAACACTGGTTGCATTGATCCGTCACTGAAATCCCCTCACCACATGTATCTGTATGCCTCATTCTGTATGACTCGCATTATGGGTACATGCGCTGCAGCCGTGGACAACCTGTACAAGTGCGTATATGTTTATTTCTTCATACACGGTGTAAAATACCTTGCCGCAAGTCCGCAACAATTTATAGACACCTCTAACGAGGATATGATTTTAATATTAATCGAAATACGAATGTCACTTTTTCCACACGCATAAACGCAGTAGTCTCTTCATCCAAATAGACTCGGTTGTTTGCGCAGTGAGCCCCCAATTTTATAAGAATGTATATGACATTCAACATGTACCTGGCTGTCGGCCTTCTGAACACGATGTTTTCCGACATCACTGCTTCATTTCTTCTGCCTGACATACCTGGCAAGGTGTGGAAAAAGGTCGGCTATCTAAATATGTCCGATGCAACGCAGCAGTGTCCCAACTCGTGGCAAACGTTTACATCACCTGTACGATCGTGCGCAAAGAAAGACAGCGGACCTTGTGACTCGGTGCTTATAAGCACAAGTGGAGCTAGCTATCAAATGGTGTGTGGAAGGTTCCTTGGCTATGAAATGGGAACGCCTGACGCTTTCTTTAGTTGGATTGGTTTACAAAGGAATCTGGAATGGTGGTACGTCGATGGGGTTAGCATCACTTACGGGTCGCCTGGTTACAGACATCACGTGTACACGTATACGGCTGGGAATATGGAGTTCAATAGCTCTATTTCATGCCCATGTGCGGCGGGATTGTCCCCGCCTTCATTTGTGGGATCTGATTACTACTGCGAATCAGGCTACCCTCTTCCGTATAATACAGCCTCACAACATTCGACTTTCTTCGCCTCTGATGTCCTGTGGGACGGACAACTGTGTCGTCATGACGAGGTTACCTGCTGCTATCCACCAAACATCCCATGGTTTTGCAAAACGTTTCCAACTAATATAACTGAGAACCTGGAAGTCCGGATATGTTTGGATGAAGGTTTTAACAACGAAAATGTGGCCATCGAGTTCTTTGAACTGTACATACTAGGTGAGTTAATGATACGTTATTTAATGTTATTGCTATGCGTGGGTGCACGGAAAAGACGTCATTGAGTTTCTGATTTTAGTTAGAAAAAAAAATGCGGCTTTTCTTGTATGTATGAACATTGTTGTTACTATAATCAATCATAACGCGCACCTTTCGCGCAAACTTAAGTAGCTATGTTAATTATTATTACCCATCCGCTTTTTGATGGAACAGATACAATAGCGAATGCTAGGATTACGTAGCGCCCGGCAATTATTAGGTGTAAACATTTGATCATCACACGTATAATCTTGTCATTACGACACAACTAGTTGTCCGCCCCACAGAACGTCAGGGTCGAAGTACGTCGTTCCATGCACTATTGATCCATGCACAGGATCGTCTGAAACAATTATTTCGGTATAGTTACGTACATCATGTATTTATACATGTATCGTATACAGTTAACCTTCATCCTTAATCGTTATATCACGATACATCGCGATATGAGCATTTAATCGCGATATGCGATATATTATCGCTTGGTTATTAAATGTTGGGGTGAATAGTTATGGTTACCACGACGACAGACTATTTCATGAGCGTTGATCGCAAAGCCTTCAACTGCCGTATGGGAGGCTTTGGATGGCACCAAAAAATCAATTGTTTTTATTAGCGTCATGATAAGCTTGCGCAATGTTCTGTCAGCTGAAATCAATTTCAGGAAATATGTTCCATCATTGTGGTGGAGGAATCATGAGTCATACGTCCCTACCATAGCTAAACCAGCAAGCAAGTATATATACTTGTGTATTTTCCTTAAGAAGAAAAGGTTGCGCCCGTGGGGGCGTGGCATCTTGCATGAAAGGCTGCATTGGCAAATGTATATTTCTGAGATAAAATTCAAACTGAACTTTAACTGTAAAAGTAAAAAATTTTCATTGATATACCTATATGTATGCTTATTCTCTGCTTGTTTCTATTTCTGTATATATTTGTTTACGTCGTTACATGCACGTTTACTTCGCGATATGACTAAAGATTAATCGCGCCTTTCGCGATATAAACATTTATTCGCGATATATCGCATAAACACATGCATGCAACTATTTATAGTCACGTACATGTAATAATGTCAGAATACTCATACACAACACTCTGCATTCTTTTTAATCAGTTTTATCATATGCCGGAATGGAAGCTCATGTGTTATAAGCTCAGACACGGTGCAAAATAGTTGCTGCGACAATTTACATGACATTATATTGTGTTTATTTGACACCATGAACCAACGAGGATATTCGATATTTAACTCATGGCCATGGATACAGACATCACGTGTACACATATGCAGCTTCGAAATCAGAATTCGCTCGCCCTCAATCATGCCCATGTACGGGGGGATGGTCCCCGCCTTCATTGGTAGGATCTGATTACTATACTGCGAATTAGGCTATCCTTCTCCAAATGTGCAATTTTTACTACTTTCTTCAGCTCTGAGTCTGACGTCCTGTGGGACGGACATTTGTGTCGCAATGACAAAGTTACATACTGCGATCCACCAAACCTCCCGTGGTTCTGCAAGACGTTTCCATTAGAGCTCTTTCATTGCGTGATCTGTAATACTAGCAAGTTATATATTAGTTGACGTAATCAATTATCCGCCATATTGGTGCTCGGGTATTCGGCTCTTTTAAGCGTAAAGCATGTCAAAGATGTCTTTGCATGCAGATAGCTTGCCTACAGACGCAAAGGCTCGATACCTAGATAGAATCGGAAGCATTGGTGGGCCAGATCCCTTCTCATCTGACTTCGTTAGAGACAAGTCGGACGTTGTACGGTTGTACCACCAGATAATGCATGCGATTTGATATCGTATTTAGTACTGCAGACCAGATTTATAACTAGCAAACAGTTCAAAGCTTATAAATATTTGGAGGCTTATAATCAGCTTGTTTGTGGGTACAAACGCATGCCCATCGTCTAGGGAAAGTATGTGACTACAGGACGGGTAAGTAATGTCTGAATAGAAACGTACAATCACATTGTCTGCAGCAACTCCAGGTACAATGCACTTTTTGTTCTCGCTGATTAGCTGCGTGCCGTCTTTTCGAGTACCTAAGGCTTATGCTTAGGAGCCGTTTAATGTTAGTCTGCCGTAGCCACACCCTCGCGCTTTGCGGAGCGCGAGGGTGTGGCTACGGCAGACTATAGTTTAATGTCGTTGTTTTTTTTACATACACCCGTTATATTCAGTGAAGGCAGCCAATCTGGGTCAAACTCACTATACAGTGACTGTGGAGGTTTACCCTTGGTGAAGTGCAGGGAACATATCCGAGCGTTAAGAAGTGACGCTGAGTCTTTGCGACCTATTGCAGCCAGGAAGGCTTTCCTTCGTCTTTGTGACAATTCTAACTCGTATTCCCCATTATGGGTTCTTACCTTTGGTATCCTGTACAATCTTGCACCCTTGGCTACCATAGAATAGGTCAAAGGTCGACAACGCATACTCCTACTTCAGCCGAGCACCAATATGGCGGCGTCATTATACATTTACGTGATTAATTGCTTTTTGTCATGCATGTGACCATGAAAGAGCTCTTGACGACGAAAATGTGGCCCTCAAGTTCTTTGAACTCTACATACTAGGTGAGTTGTAATGCAAAGATGGGTCGTCAAGTTCTGGCTGTTGCCTGCCATTACATTGCACGCATGACGTCATAGTTTACTTTGTGCTTCCTTTTTGCCACTTAATTTTTCGACATACCTTTTTAGGCTGTCTCAGATAACGTCTCGTGGTAAGCAGAAAAGCGATTGCTGCACTCACCCTCCATATAAATCAAAAAACGCACGAAAACAAACAAAACCACCTGCAACTCATTATTAGGGTAGATTACGTAACTGCAAAGCCTCTATAGTTTGAAACTATGCGATATGCTACAAGATGTGCAAATATCCCCACTGACAAGCTGTTGGTCCGGCGCACATGGCAGCTTTATAGTGACAAAGACTTTCAGCTCGAAACTATTAGCGTATCTAGTGCAAATAATTTTATTTTGCCGTGCAAATTTAATCGCTGCGTTTAAGGCTTTTTAATACCTAGATGCTTGCATCAAAAGTAATAGATTTAACTAACCGTATGTTTATAAACATTTGCACCGTATATAAATTTGCTTTTTAAAAATCGCACAGCAGTGGCGGATCCAGGGGGGGGGGGGGTCCTAAGGGGTCTAAAGACCCTCCCCCCCCCCCCCCCTCGGCCCGACCAGTTATGAATAAATTAACTTATGAATAATTAATTACATGATTGACGAGTTGAAAAAAACCATAGATAGTTTAGTCTAAACTATCTATGGAAAAACGAAGCGTTTAGTGAACGCGAGTGAACTGATTAGCGAGTTAGCATAAAGTGTGTGTGAGTGTGTGTGTGTGTGGGAGGGGGGTCTAAAGCCAAGGCCCTCCAAGCGTGCAGTGTTTTATTAGTATTACTGCTGCGCGATGGAATATTGTGCGAGCAAGAAGTAAGCGATCAATTTACATCAGGAAACAGGTAGAGCTAAATCAAGTAGGTATACACTGTATAATACTATTAAAGGTAAAACGTGTGTGTCGTTTAGACCAGAATACGGTCACAATGGCTTTGCGTAGAATTCTATTCGCTATCCTTATCCACGTTGACTCACGCATATTGCGCTTGCTAGCTATCAATAATGAACACACGTTTAAAGTATGCTTATATTCATGCTAAATGAACGCAAAAGTGAAAAAGCGGCTGGGGCTTCGCCCCAGGCCCCACTGGGGGAGCTTACAGCGCTCCCCCAGACCCCCTAGCTGTTACGGGATGGGGCACGCCCCTCCAGTACCCACCCCCCGCTTGTGAATATAGTTATTAGACCCCCCCTTCCAGAAATCCTGTATATACATCCGCCGCTGCACAGCATAGCAATTTTGCATCCAAAATCAGTTGAAGTTGATTAAAACTCTGTTTAGTTGCGTAGCAAAAATGATGATTCGTCATTTGAACACATGCATTGAAGTAATTTACAGCAGAGCTATCCCAGTGCCTGCAAACGCGGATAGATTGCATCGCAGTTTTCTGCGACAATGTTTTCGCACCTTATATTGACCCCAAGGAATCTAAACATTAGCGCCTTAGCGGCCATATATTGTTGTGGACCAAAACGGAAATAACACATGGATTGAAGTTATGTCTACGAAAGAGCGCTACTTTGATTCTTTGGATACTGCTGGACGACAAAGGTACCTGGATTGGCTGGATAAGCTGTTTCTGCTGAGCCTGTCAGTGGTAAACGACCCATTATATGCGGCAATAAATTTAAATTCAAAGACCTTCGTGAGAGATATGTCACTCTGGCCTCCAGTTGAGTTTGGTCACATCTTGTGCTTATTTATTAATTGCGCTCGAATATATATGTGCAGGTCACAAAATGCTGCAATGGAGGCAACCGAACGCCTACAACTTCTTTACAAGTGGGTTTGATCGAACCGTTGAAATTTCGGGATGCGAGTGTGTCAGATCGAAATCTCTTGTCGGTAAAAATCCAACCACACAATGCTCCCTGTGCTTGGGTAGCAATCCAACCACACACGGCTCACTGTGCTTGGGTAGCAACTAAAAAGGCAGGAGATATAATGGCAGCACACTACACCTGCATGGCTGGGGTGCCTGCTCGGGTATTGACTCTTAGCTTTTATTACAGTTTGAGTGAGGATTGGCCACAATTCTGTTTAAGGTAGAAGCTTCTACTTGTAATGGGCACACTGCTGCTACCTCAAGCAGCTGTGTTCCGATAATTAGAATAATGGGCGGGTTGTCCATACATGTATAATGATGCGGGGGGGGGGGGGGGGGGGGGGGGGGGTTGGGGGGGAAGGAAGGGAAACAACAATCACATATGTAAGCTGAAAGAATACAACTCCAATATGGAATATTGCATTCCACCTGGCTGTCTGCAATGTTTTGCGATATATAGTGCTTCATTTCTTCTGCCTGACATACCTTGCCACGTTGGCTATCTATATATGTCCGATCCAAGGCAGCTGTGCCTCCACACGTGGCAAACGTTTACATCATCTGTAGCAGCATTACCCACCACAAGCGGTGCTATAGCTATCAAATGGTTTGTGGAAGGTTCCTTGGCTATCAGGTAGGAGGCGTCGCATGACGCTTTCATTAGTTGGACTGATTGGGGATGGAATCTGGAATGGTGGTACGTCGATGGGGTTACCATTACCAGATATCATATATGATCTTTGGCATCACCTACGGGTCGCCAGGAAACAGGCATTATGTGTACACAAATTCGCCACGACTTTAGGTTCGTTATTGCCTTATCAGTGTCTCCTGATCACAATAAATATTAAGTCACCGGAGTCCATTGCAGTCGTCGTCGAGTTTCTTAAACGATCTTTCCCGCCACGTGACCTTACAAGAATGGTATGCGCACGCTATTCATATGCGATGACAATAATGCAAACTAACTATAAGTGCAGTGTTTGATTTTTTTTTTTTCAAAATGCTGGCTCTGCTAAGTCATGGTAGGGTTTCAATTAAACATCGGGTGGTTCGTCACTACAGAATTCTATAGTGATACCGCCGTAAATGATCTACATGTATTTCCAGCCGCATACAACCCTGACCGTTAATTGTAATTCAGTGCTGAGTGTACTGACTAGTGTATGTGCATGATAACATCTTGCGCATGATTTTACTTCCTTTCTTTCCTACTATATATATGTGCTGTATTAACCACACGTTACACACTACATGTACAGCCGGTAAGTATATCACTTCACGTGTGTTGCTTTTTATGGCACACTCATGCTTGTATATACCAGTACATACACTCCTATACTGATTGATTTTATGTTTACTCAACTAACTTAGTTGCAAAACTACAAGAATATAATTATATAACATTTTCTATGAGAAAGTTATAAATGTTATACAAAAGGAATACGTATTGTCATATGGATATGTACAAAAGTATATAAGAAGTTTAAAAATCAGTGGACGTGCAGTGACTGTATAGTCAACTCTTCGTTTCCTCCTCCACCTCTCCATCTCCTCCACCTCTCTCTCCTCCCCTTCTCTTTAACTCCTCCCCTTCTACATGTATACAAAACATTGACAAGGGACTGAAAAGTTTACTTTAATGAACAGGGGTGACATTGAAGTGTCACATGTATTGCAAAGCATATACAGTAAAATCCAGCTTTTGTATGTCATCCCCTAACAACGCAATGTTAGGTCCTTTCCAGCTGCTCTTAAATGATGCGCGCAAAGCCATAATATTCCACCTGTATAAGACTCACCTTCGGGTGGTAGTTTTTTTTTTTTTTTTTTTTTTTTTTTTTTGTAGTAGCATGTTTCACGCTTCCCTTCAGGACGCTTCTGGTATTGCGCCCTTTTCGTTGAACATTAGCTTCTTAGAAGCTCGTATTTCGTCCTCATGATCTCTTCACAGCATTCATGCCCCCTCTTAGAACCAATATTGTGCAGAATTAATTAACCCGAGAGCTCCGTCTTCTGTATTTCACTCTTCGTTTGACTCTCTTCTTTCGTTCCCGTAAAGGCATTTTGACAACGTGGTGAATAAAAGACAATTAGTACCAAACGTTTCTAATTGGTACCGGGTATGTCATCAGCTTGTAACTATTTGTATAATTTGGACAGTTTCCGCGAAAATGTACTATAACATTAGAATTATTGTTATAAAAATGCTTCTTGTTTGATTCGCTATATATCTTCCGATCGCTAAACTGACGTTATCGACGTCCTATTTTCAACAGTTCATACGACTCAATTGAATTGAAAAAGCATTATAGCGATCCAGCGACCAGTTGTGTAAAAGGGCCCGGACATTTATGCATGCATGTCGGTCTTTTTTAAACTGGCAGTGGGAAGTCAATTAATCCTTTCACAGCCGTTGTGGCTTATAAGTGCCAGGAGCGCACAATACAAAGTGTGCCAACAGCGCATAATGCATGTTCTACAAGTTTTTCATATACCTATCCCTAGCTGATGATACTCATGTATTCAGAATGAAATAGCCTGTACCAAAGCTGTGCAGCAACCTTGGTCAAGCAAATGACCCCTCCGGTTGAGAGGACTGGCTTAGTAGGTGGTATACATTGATATAAAGATATCAGTCTCGCTGCAATTAAGGTTCTGATTTTGTAAATTTGGTGCATGCATTAAGGGAGGGAAGAAGTGCAGCTAATACTTTTTCGGGGCCTACCAGATTACAATGACTCTTCTTTGTCGTGGAAATGAGTGTATAAAATGCACTGTTTTAGATTAATTAATGTACATGTAGAGCTATGCACAAGTGTGTATGGTTCCTATACACATACAAAGAAGCAGCATTATACGTGCTCTGTGCATTGTTAGGTATAGCTGTTCTTTAGAAATATAAGTTATCTAATTCTCCATGCAAATCAACATCTATGGGGGCGTTAATAAAAAGAGCGCCATGCATAAATATATAATCAATCCCGAAAACTTGGCTCAGTGTATATGAATGCAAGCATGCTAATTCAGCTGCAGAATTGGGATGCACATACATGTATTTGTGGACCACATTCCGTTATGCGTTTTGGTGTTTCCCTCAGACCTTCCCACTATACAGCCTCCTCAACCCACTGTCTATGGTGTCCATGGTTACAGTGTGCAGTTGAACTGTACCTTTGATGGCCTACCTGTCCCCAACATCACCTGGACCTCTCCAAATGGAAGTGTTCTCACCTCCCAGTCTCATTTCATGATCCAGTCTACCAATACCTACACTACACTTACCATATCAGTGCCACTAACTCCATTGGAGTGTCCTCAGCCTTAATCCAGCTCATTGTTCAGTGTAAGTTGCATGCAGTGAGCTGTGAAAATGTGAGAATATCATTCGATTATGCTGTTGTTGAATGTTTTACAAAGGACCACATTTATTTAAGTGGCATCCTGTTTCCCATAGACCCTCCCACCATACGGTCCACTCAACCCACTGCCTATGGTGTCCAAGGTCACAGTGTGCAGCTGAACTGTACCTTTGATGGCCTCCCTGTCCCCAACATCACCTGGACCTCTCCAAATGGAAGTGTTCTCACCTCCCAGTCTCATTTAATGATCCAGTCTACCAATACCTCCACTACACTTACCATATCAGTCTTAGGCTTGGGGGACAGTGGTACATACACCTGTAATGCAAGTAACTCCTTTGGAATATCTTCCTCCTCTATCCAGCTCATTGTTTCATGTAAGTTGCATCTACTGCAAAAATGTGATTATGAATAGCATACATGCATACTAATTTGATCGATTGTGCTGTTGTTGGAAGTTTTTCGAAGGCATTGATTATGAATTTAATAACGTGCACGTGCATGGTACATTAGCCATTGGGAGGAGGCTCAAAGGTAATACATGGTTTACAATGTACATAAATTGTAACGTGGCTGTACTTGTACATGTATATGAATGCAAGCAAACACCTTTCAACCAGATACTTTGATTTATCTGTAAAATTGTGATCATCATTATTTTGTTTATGAAAATGTTTGACAAAATTGTGGAATTAAGGATGCTTTAATGCTTTTATCCAAATTTGGACCACATGCATTTCAGTAGCATCATATATTCCTCAGACCCTCCCATTATCTGGTCCCCTCAACCCACTGCCAATGGTGTCCAAGGTCACAGTGTGCAGCTGAACTGTACCTTTGATGGCCTACCTGTCCCCAACATCACCTGGACCTCTCCAAATGGAAGTGTTCTCACCTCCCAGTCTCATTTCATGATCCAGTCTACCAATACCTCCACTACACTTACCATATCAGTCTTAGGCTTAGGGGACACTGGTACATACACCTGTAATGCCACTAACTCCATTGGAGTGTCCTCAGCCTCAATCGAGCTCATTGCTCAGTGTAAGCTACATGTAGTGAACTGCGCAAATTTGAACATTGATAGAATACATCAATGTGATATCATTTGATCAATTGTGCTGTTGTTGAACGTTTTAGGAAGGCGTATATACAATACTATTCACATGTGCATGGTTCATTAGGTATTTGGACTGAGGAGTCAAATAACATGCATTGTTTGTTTACCCGCACATAAATAACCAATTCTATTAACGTGGCTGTATATGAATGTGAGCCATAACAACTCTCCCCCATGATATTGTGATTGTGATTTAATAGTGGGACCATCATTTGTTTACATAAATGAATGATTAAATTGTGCAATTTGAGATGCTTTGACCAAATTTATAGTAATGGCATCCTGTTTACCTTAGACCGACCCACTATATGGTCTGCTCAACCCAGTGTGTATGGTATCCAAGATTACAGTGTGCAGCTGAACTTTTCCTTTGATGGCGTACCTGTCCCCAACATCACCTGGACCTCTCCAAATGGAAGTGTTCTCATCTCCCAGTCTCATTTCATGATCCAGTCTACCAATACCTCCACTACACTTACCATGTCAGGGTTAGGCTTGGGGGACAGTGGTACATACACCTGTAATGCCTCTAACTCTATTGGAGTGTCCTCAGCCTCAATCCTACTCGTTGTGCAGTGTAAGTTGCTCTATTCATCTTCTTGTTTTTCTAAAATTAAAATAAATTTTAAAAGTAAAAAATGGTTAAGCTACACACCCCAGAGTTGTTCCCCTTTATCTACTCCTGCTATTCAACCTCTTCTTCCCTTTATTTTCATGACACCATCATCAGTTCTGCTGAAGGGGTACAACAGGGTGACCCTCTTGGTCCTTTGTTGTTTTGCCTTGTTATCTTTCCCTTGACTCAGATGTTACATTCTGAATTTCATATATTCTACCTTGATGATGCAACTTTAGGTGGCAATGAAGCAGATGTATGTGATGATTTTAAGATGATTGAAAGAGAAGCTGCTGCCGTTGGTCTGGAGCTTAACCATCACAAATCAGAACTCATCTGTGCAGATCAAGCTGGTCTTGCTCTTTTGCACCTGGCACCTGACCTTTGTAGAGTCAGGCCCAACACTGCTACTTTGCTGGGCTCACCAATTGGTTCATCTGTTGATGAAGCATTGCTTGATAAAGTGGAAGCTCTCAGGAAAATGAAATCTCGCCTCAGTCTCCTGAGCAGCCAGGATGCCTTGATTCTGCTCCGCCACTCATTTGCCATCCCTAAGATATTGTACATCCTCAGGACAGCTCCTTGTTTCTCATCTCCGTGCTTGGCTGTTTATGATGCTGAATTGCGCAGCACTCTGAGTGAGGTTCTGAATATCGATTTTTCTTGTGAGTCAGTTTGGTCCCAGGCCACTCTGCCAGTCTGTTTTGGTGGTATTGGGGTTCGTAGAGCTTCTCAGCTTGCACCGTCTGCCTTCTTGGCCTCCGCTGCTGGTTCCTACAACCTCATCAACCAAATTTTGCCTGCCCGGTTTTCTGGCATTCCATACACAGCTGTTGATGCTGCTGTTACTCAGTGGAGAGAGGGTCACAACTATCCACCTCCTGTCTCTCCTTCATCTTCCAGACAAAAGGCATGGGACCTCCCTCATGTGGAAGAGACATATGATCAGCTCCTGCAAGGTGCCTCTGACTGCAGGTCTCGTGCCAGGTTACTGGCTGCAGCCACTAAAGAGTCTGGGGCCTGGTTGCATGCCCTCCCTGTCTCTTCCCTAGGCCTGCGAATGGATGATCACACAACCAGGATAGCTGTTGGTCTTCGTCTGGGTGCGCCACTTTGTCAACCCCACATCTGCCACCACTGTGGAGGTCATGTTGATGCCCTCGCTACTCATGGGCTCAGCTGCATTAAAAGCCAGGGTCGTTTTTCTAGGCATGTTGCTATCAATGCCATTATACATAGGTCACTGGCAGCAATAAACGTGCCATCAACACTTGAGCCCATTGGCCTATGCAGATCAGATGGCAAGCGACCTGATGGTTGTTCCATTGCCCCATGGAAGTCTGGCCAGTGTCTTGTTTGGGACTTTACTTGTGTGGACACCTTTGCAGCCTCATACATGTCTGATGCCACAAGGGAAGCTAGAGCTGTAGCCACAGCTGCTGAAGCCAGGAAGAGGGAGAAGTATGCTCTGCTGTCCAAATCCCACCATTTTGTCCCAGTAGCAATAGAGACCTCAGGTGCCCTTGGCCCTGATGCTCTCAGTTTGCTCACGGATATCAGCAGGCGTCAGCAGAGCATCACTCATGACCACCAGTCTCTCCCTTTCCTTCTGCAAAGAGTGTCCATTGCACTCCAGCAGGGCAATGCTGCCTCTGTAATGGGCACCACAAGTAGTGTGTAATTTATATAGAGTGTGTAATTTATATAGTTTATTCATTTAACCGGTAAAAATGAAAAACTTTGTGTATGTAGTGAACTGGAAAACTTTGTGATTATAGTGATAGAATGTTTGATGTACATGAAATTGATAGTAATGAGTCCACTAAGCTGTTTTAAGGTGAATTAGATACTATGTGGAATTTTTGTAATGTAAAGTCTAAATTTTTCACATGCAAATCTAGCCTTGTCCCTAGGCCCTATTTTTTATATCAAAGTAAGCAAACAACAATCTTGATAACTTGGCTGGATATGAATTTAAGCATGCTCTTTTCCCTAGAGATTCTGATTGAGCTTTGAATATACATGTACAGTGTATTTTAAATTATTGAATATACACATGTACATGTACTCTATGTATATTCGCTACCTGCATATAAAACAAAATAAGCAAGTTTGCAATAGTAAAATATAGTTTGTAACTTGCACTATTGTAGTATCCTGGCAAAAACGTTTGAAATTCAATAATGTAATTAGCTTTGTGATTACATGTAGGCTGTTTATGTTTACAATGGACATGAATGAATAATGCTATTAATCATGAACTTTTTTTCCCAAGAGATTGTCTTTGAGCTGTGGAATTGGCATGTTCATATTTGTGGACCATGTTCCATTATGTCCTTTGTTTTTCCCTCAGACCATCCTACTATACAGTCCTCTCAACCCACTGTCTATGGTGTCCAAGGTGACAGTGTGCAGCTAAACTGTACCTTTGATGGCCTACCTGTCCCCAACATCACCTGGACCTCTCCAAATGGAAGTGTTCTCACATCCCAGTCTCATATCATGCTCCAGTCTACCAATACCTCCACTATGCTTACCATATCAGGGTCAGGCTTGGGGGACAGTGGTACATACACATGTAATGCCACTAACTCCATTGGAGTGTCCTCAGCCTCAATCCAGCTTGTTGTTAAGTGTAAGTTGCGGAACATTGTGTTGTGATGTAATGTAAGAGGTGATTATTAATAGAATGTGTGACCTACATGTACGTGATAGTATCGTTTAGGCTGTTTATGTTACAATGAATGTGCATGCTGAATAATCAATACTGCTTACATAAATATATGCAATGTTTTGTGATTGAGATGTGGAATTGGAATGTTCATATTTGTAGATCACTTTTCATTATGTCCTTGCCTCAGATCTTTCATTTTGCAGTCCACTCAACCAACATAATGTTTACTTGTATAAGGTTATGTACATGTAGGTAACAACCATAATTCTGTGAGCAAGCAGGAGAAATTCAGCCACCAGAATAACAAAACCTATTTATAAAAATCTACTTTTGTCCGCATTCAGTAAAATCGATTTTCAGATCCAGTAATATCCTAAAAAGATTTGATTAATTTTTGGGAAAAAATTGTTTAGGGGAGGTTACTAACCCTACTGTAGACTTGGATGAACATTCATATTTGTGGACCATGTTCCATTACGTCCTTTGTGTTTCCCTCAGACATTCCTATTGTGCAATCCACTCAACCCACTGTCCATGGTGTGCAAGGAGATAGTGTACAGTTGAAATTTACTTTTGATGGCCTACCTGTCCCCAACATCACCTGGACCTCTCCAAATGGAAGTGTTCTCATCTCCCAGTCTCATTTCATGATCCAGTCTACCAATACTTACACTATGCTTACCATATCAGTGTTAGGCCTGGGGGACAGTGGTACATACACCTGTAATGCAACTAACTCCATTGGAGTGTCCTCAGCCTCAGTCCAGCTCATTGTTTGGTGTAAGTTGCGGAACATTGTGTTATGATGTAGTGAACTGGAAAAGTTTGTGATTATAGTAATAGAATATATGATCTACATGAAATTGATAGTAATGAATCCACTAAGCTGTTTTAAGGTTAAATTGTTACTTTTGCGGAATTTTTGTAATGTAAAGTATAAAATTTCTCACATCTAAATTTAACCTTGTCTCCAGGCCCTTATTATATATTAAAGTTAGTGAACAGAATGGCATACAATCCTGATAACTTGGCTGTATATGAATTTAAGCATGGGCTTTTCCCCAGAGATTGTGATTTAATATCCACGTGTATAGCTTAATTTTTTAATATACACTATTTATATACGCTAGCTGCATATATAAACAAATAAGCAAGTTTGCAATAGTGAAATATAGTCAGTAACTTGAACTATTGTGGTATCCTACGTTTCAAATTCATTAATGTACTAGCTTTGCGATTATATGTAGGCTGTTTATGTTTACCATGGACGTTGCATGAATAATTGCTATTAAACTTTTTTTGAACTCTTTTGCCAAGAGATTATCTTTGAGCTGTGGAACTGGGATGTTCATATTTGTGGACCATGTTCCATTATGTCCTTTGTGCGTCCCTCAGACCTTCCAATTATGCAGTCTCCTCAACCCACTGTCTATGGTGTCCAAGGTCACAGTGTGCAGCTAAACTGTACCTTTGATGGCCTGCCTGTCCCCAACATTACATGGACCTCTTCAAATGGAAGTGTTCTCATCTCCCAGTCTCATATCATGATTCAGTCCAGCAATACCTACACTATGCTTACCATATCAGTGTTAGGCTTGGGGGATAGTGGTACATATACCTGCAATGCCACTAACTCAATTGGAGTGTCCTCAGCCTCAATCCAGCTTGTTGTTCAGTGTGAGTTGCTGAACATTGTGTTATGATGTAGTGTAAGAGGTGATTATTAATAGAATGTGTGACCTACATGTACATGATAGTATCGATTAGACTGATTATGTTACAATGAATGTGCATGCCGAATAATCAATATACTGCGTACATAAATATTTTGTGATTGAGATGTAGAATTGGAATGTTCATATTTGTAGACCACTTTCATTATGCAGTCCACTCAACCAACATACTGTCTACTTGTATAAGGGTATGTACATGTAGGTAACAACCATATATAATTCTGTTAACAAGTAGGAAAAATCATATATAGATTGAAGAATTCCTGGATAAGAAACGTGGAGAGAATTAGAAATGATCCGCGTTTCGGCACGTGGCTCATTTGGTGTAATAAATTTATATGGCGATACTACTGACTTGCTTATTGTGATATGAGCGATACAGCCAGGAGACGATTACGGATATGTTTGTTCAACCAGCCATTATACACTATAAGTGCGTTCCCTACAATAGATCATATAGTAACTGCTATCTAGTTTGCACTTTAATAGTACCGTGCTCGGGAGGTACCGAAACATATCGGTCCACAAAATAATAACATCGCACAGAATGCGTAACATTGGTCTACCTTTGACAGTATGTGTTCCAAACAATAACTCTTAACATTTAAAAGCAAATTCATGTATTTGTCTAATTGCATTTTTTTTTTGCAAGCATTCAGTAAAATCGATTTCCAGTAAAACCCCCAAAAAAATTTGATTAGTTTTTGGAAGATATTGTTTGGGGAATGTTAATAACCCTACTGTGGACTTGGATGTTCATATTTGTGGACCATGTACCATTACGTCCTATGTGCGTCCCTCAGACCTTCCTATGATGCAATCTCGTCAACCCACTGTCTATGGTGTCCAAGGAGATAGTGTACAGTTGAACTGTACCTTTAATGGCCTACCTGTCCCCAACATCGCCTGGACCTCTCCAAATGGAAGTGTTCTCACCTCCCAGTCTCATTTCATGATCCAGTCTACCAATACCTCCACTACACTTACCATATCAGTTGTAGGCTTAGGGGACAGTGGTACATACACCTGTAATGCAACTAACTCCATTGGAGTATCCTCTGCCTCAATCGAGCTCATTGTTTTGTGTAAGTTGGTCAACATTGTGTTATGATTTATAGTGTAATTGGTGATTTCTAATAGAGTGTGTGTCCTACATGAGCATGATATTCATCAATCAATTAGGCTTTTTAAGTTGTTTGTGTTACAATTGATGTGCATGAATAATCAATACTGTTAACTAGGCTCTTATACATGTATACGCATGCACTTTTCCCACAACAGATTGGTATTGAGATGGAATTAGGATGTTCATTTGTGTACCACATAACATTATGTTGTTGGTGCTTTCCTCAGACCCTTCCATCTTATGATCCTTATAACTCAATGTCTGTGGTGCCCAAGGACATATTGTGCAGTAGTAGAAGGGTAACGATTGATGTACTACCAATGATTAAAAAAGAATAGTCCACATACAAACTGAATTTGAAGTGATGTGATTAGTCCTGCTGAACGTTATGGTGGTTTTAAACCCTGTGGGTTAGCAGATGTAAAAGTACTGGCATGGAGCTAGTGCAAGACTCCACAGTCTCAGAGAAATGGTTTGGCAAGAAGGTTGGAAAATAGTACGTTTACTATAATTGATCGAAAGGTACATTATAAAGTTATAGAAATTTTTGCTAAGCCTGCCATTACCCTTTTATCATGCTCCTTAGGTACATGTACTTGTGTAGCTTAAGGTGTGTAATTATGATGATCAGATTAATTTGCACCACCTATTTTTGCATTTCCCTCAGACCCTCCCACTGTACAGTCGTCTCAGCCCACTGTCTATGGTGTCCAAGGTTACAGTGTGCAGTTGAACTGTACCTTTGATGGCCTCCCTGTCCCTACCATCATTTGGACCTCTCCAAATGGAAGTTTTCTGAACTCCCATTCTCATTTCGTTGTTCAATCCATCAATACATCTACATCCATTACCATATCAGTGTTAGGTATGGGGGACACTGGTGCATACAAATGTAATGCCTCTAACTCCATTGGAGTGTCCTCAGCCTCAATCCAGCTTATTGTTCATTGTAAGTTGATGAACATTGTGTTATGATGTAGTCAACTGGGAACAGTTGTGTATTAGTACAATGTGTGACCTACGTGACATTAAGAATGTTTTAAGCGAATTTGTCACAATGGAACTACGTACATAGATTTCTCACATCTTAACATGATAACTACAGTACCAAGGGGAGCATTAATTTATTCTCATGCATGGTAGGTGTTTTGGAGTTGACTCACAGGAAGCAAATAACACACATGCCTATTTCCTTCCCTATACTATCACCAGGACCTCTCTATATAAAAGTGTTCTTGTCTAATTTAACAAACTGACACACCATACAATGAGTACAGTGGTCACTACACTTACAGTGTTAAGATAATAACAGCCAGAATTTCTTCACTCTTTCATCACAGAGGGATCAGTTTAGTCTAAACTCATAATTTTCACAATGCAATAAGCCATTCATTGCACTGAAAAGTTCATTGCAACTTACAATAAAAGAGGTCTCGTAAACGAAAATTGTATCACATTATTGAAGCATACTTGTATCTTCTGTATCCATTATTACAATATCTGGAACAGCTTCCGTGAAATTCCTTTGCGTCTGAATCGCTGTAACTTTCAAACAGTAATTTAATTACAGTACTTCGTACCTATAAATCATTTTAATTTTCACTAAACATTTTGTATTATCTGCATGTGTAAATTACAACATCCGATATCCCACATTAATTCTGTTCTCAATTTCAGTTGTGGATAGGGAAGTCCTTTAGCCAATGGATAGCTCTGTTTGTTAATCATCAGTTACTGTGGTTTTTAACAAACTGTGTGAATGTTTTCACACTTGATTCATGCCAATGACCAAATCAAGTCCCACTCAAGGAGGCAGTTACATCAATGGTGCAAATCATGTGGGGAAACGTTCATGTAGTTTGCTCAGCTGTATCATTGTAATAGATTACAAAAATAAACAGAACAATCCACATGTAAATTTAAATGATAAACGGTGCGGTGTGAAAATGGTACATCTAGTGTGCTAATTGGCAGTCAATAGTACGGGTTATTATTTTTTTTAAATGCTGTACGCATTTACTGCTACTGTATAGGCGCGCAATGATCACTTATAAAGCTGTTATACGCTTTGTTTTTAGTTTGCAATTAGACATCAATGTTGAGCGGTTTGGAAGATACAAATTGGCCTGAGTCGCCTGAACGGCCCTAAAGAAGAGAGTGCGCCTGCTTCAAACGGAACAGCGTCGATGACTATAGATGTAATAGGAATTAAGAACCATACCATGCACGGCAATGGCACAGCTGTATATTCGATAAGGCTATGCCCATAACTGTTCGGCTACGCGCATATGAGTAATTAATAATGCCCAACTAACAACGTGCAGTATCTTATGTACTGTATAGTTGCATTAGACCTTCTCTACACTATCAATACAATTTTGTTTTTCTGCTCCAGAGTGAGATATTTTTGTACAGGCATGTAGATTCTCTCACGCAGTGAAAAATTATTTATACTGCGGCAAACGAACAAACTAGTGTACATATATTTGTGAAGTATCATATTCTCGAAATCTGTCCCATGTTTTATGGTTTTAATGCATAGATTTCTAACCTTGTCATTAGATTGTTTGTATCATAATTGGATGACTAAATGTTATGTAACTACATTGTATGCTCCTTTCCCCAAATTATAGTGGTTGCATAAGCTTTCGACTTCGGAGGTTCACATTAATTAGTATCACATTTCTTCATGTTACTGTTTGCCCCTCAGACCCTCCCACCATATGGTCCACTCAACCCACTGTCTATGGTGTCCAAGGTGACAGTGTGCAGTTGAACTGTACCTTCGATGGCCTACCTGTCCCCAACATCACCTGGACCTCTCCAAAGGGACGTTTTCTAGTTTCCCAGTATATTTCCACAAATAACTTCACATTTCTCACCATCCCACACCTGGGTCTAGAGGACAATGGTACATACACCTGCAGTGGTAATAACTCCATTGGAGTATCATCAGTCTCCATCCAGCTGATTGTTCAGAGTAAGTTGCAATTGGTGAACATTGTGCTAATAGTACTGTACAGCAACAATTGTCCCCTTGATGCTTCAATTGTTATAGTTCCAATTACAGTAAAATTACTTCCATGTATCAATACAAAAGGCTAGACTTTTAAATTGCATAAAAGTATTTGTGCAAAATATTATCACATTTTTCTATGCACTGAAAAAAATTTATGATCTAAGAATAATTTTTAAAACACTGCACACCATGTACACATGTACCTCCACTGTGGCAAGAGCAGCAAAATGTACATGTATTAGGCCTTCAAAGATTTAGTCCAAGCAGTTAAGGAATTATACAACATGTACAGTATGACAAACCAGTAAAACCTCAACAAAATGCGGTAAAATAAAAAATATTTTGTGTACATATAACAAAATGTTTGTACAAACGTGCACACCCATAACATTTGACATTAAACATTACACAAAGTGAATATTTATAAAATGATGCCAATCTTTATATATGGATGTCTATTCCAATATATTTGTGCAACTTTTAGATGCACCTGTTATATTTATATTTATCCACTTTTTATAATGCACACCAAGACTCAAGCATCCAACTATCAACTGCGACAGTAATGCCTACCTTTGCGAATACACAAATTGGCATTTCAATTGGTTAGTTACTTGCAGTCATTTGAAGTGATCTGATTTATCCAAGTGTTTATATTTAGGTTTAATAGCTCTGATATTCATCATTGGAGTTACGGTTTTAATTGTGCTATGCTGTGAGCTTGCAATCTCAATAATAATTGCCATTACATGTTCTTGTGTGGAGAAAGGATGTAAGTGAAATATTGGTATGGCCATTGTTGGTTTTGCAACAAAAGTATAAAAAGTCAATTAGTAGTACTATGTATAAATAAAATTATTAAAATAACTAATTCAGTCAAACAAAATTGACGATTGTCAATTTTGAAAACTATTTGATAACTCCTCTGCTCTGGTAGGCACTGAGGCTGTCTCATCACCTCATGCTTCAGCATGGTTATCATGCAGTTACTCCATCCCCTAGTGTAGGCCTTCACTTGGAGCCCTCTGAATTTCAGGTAGCAGTAAAATGGTGGCTCGGTATCCCAGTTGCTCAAGGTCAAAGTTGCTCTCAATGTAAAGCTACCTTGCATGCTTTAGGTCATCATATGCTGTGTTGCAAGTTAGGGGGGTGGGGGGGGGGGGGGTTTCATCGTCTCATTTAACACTAAGTTAATTGAGAGACATATAGAATGATTTTTGCCACCATGCATGTCGTGCTCCACAACTAGAGATGGGGTGGGTGGGCTAAGCAATATGTCCGTCCAGCAGATGTACTTGTTCCAAACTGGGTCCTAGGTAAGCCAGCAGCATTGACCAATGGTAAACACACCACTTCTCTCAAGAAGCGAGTGTGACAGCAGATTAAGCTGCCTTGGCTGCCCAGACCCACAAGCATAGACATAATGATGAAAGGTGCAGAGAACTGGGATGGGTTTGTATTCCTCTTGTGCTGGAGACATATGCATGTTGGGGTACTGAGGCTCTTCAAGCAATTTCCAGACTTGCCACCCATTTGTCCACTAGGCAGGGACGTCCCAAGTCACTTGTGTGCAATGAACAATTCGGAAGGCTTTGTTTGGCCCTTGTGAAAGCATATTTATGTGTACTGTAGGTGTAAGATAGGTAATACTGTGGATTTATGTTGATTTGTGTATCCTTGTGCTGTATCAGTTGAATGAATAAAATAACTAACACACAAGAAACAACAAAAGTAATAGATGAACAATGAATTGTTTTTATGATAGGGTTCTTTTACCGGACCATTCCAAATGGGTCTGTTATAAATGGAAGCACCTGAGATTTGGTGCACATCATGAGTATGACCAGATGAGTGGCATGATGTACATGTAATAGTGTCAACATTTAGGAACCAAATATATATAGTCTTGGTAAACCAGCTGCCTTTGATATCTCAGTGACATCACCGCTAAATCCTAAAGTTTTATCAGTAGCGGGATTGTCAGCTGGGGCAGCTGCATTGTCCACTGAAGAGTGCAAACACATGGAAAATGACCCCAAATGCAATGCCTTGGGGTGGTGTTGTATACCTCTGGTTGCAGAGTCGTATGGTGCTTGGGGAAAAGAAGCCATAGATTCATTTAAAATGCTTGCCTCCCGTCTTGCCATAACATCGGGCAAAACAAAATCAGCTGTGCTGTCTGAGCTGTACAGTAGGCTCAACCTGCATTTGGTGAGAGCGAATGCAACAGCGATCCTCTCCAGGTGGCTCCCATCTTAAAGTTTAATTAACTGTAGTGTGATTTAAGTGTTGTGTTTATTACACATTCTATAGGTAGTTTAGTGGTGTATTAGTTATTGTTGTAAAAAATTATTATTATTATTATTATAGTATTATTATTATTATATATTTGGTTCCAGTCATAAAGACTGGAATTATTATTATAACACTATAACGATAGGTCAAAGTCATATGTTTAAAGTACATATCTTGAGATGCATTTTTCAATATTCGCTTGTTGTGCTTGTGTTAGGCATCATTTCTACTCGTCTTTGCAATTAATGCTTCATACATATACATTGTTTAGCTGCTTAGCATTTATCTCCTGACTCTCATTTGGCACCTGCAAGCTTGCTCAAGTAGCCAGTCACTTTAGAGTACCAGCCACACCATCAGCTACAGATATGACATGGCAGAAATCTGCCACTCAGATAGAGCATTAAAATCTTCTCCATGATGGCAATGATTTTGTGTGTTTTGGAACTGGTCCGTAGAAAATTAAAATGTCTTAAATCTGCTGGTAAGAAAGTCGAGAGGCTATGTTTGATAAATGCACTGCATACTAATAAAGGCAAAGCAAGTGTGATAAAGATGTCCATTACCTTAGTAACTGGTGCATAGTAGCATATACACATATTCAATTCCAAGGATATGACTGCATTTCAAAACTACAATTAATGCATATATTGATCAGGTGTAAGAACAGTCGCTGATTGTTTGGAAAAAAAATAAAAAAACGCAAATTTTGCTATACATGTACAATCATGGTACTTTAAATTTTGTAGTACATTGTATATCCATTAATGATTGTAAAACTCTTTCACAAGCTATACAATGGTGATAGGGCTTCATTAATCTGTTAACTTTCATCCATATTTTTATTGCTTTAGCCATGGCACTGGGTACATTTTTAAAAAGTAGTAGTCTGGAGTCATATATAAAAAATGATGCAAAAGTTTACATTCTTGCACTAAACAAAGGAAGCATACTCCTCCAATACATGCATTGCGCTCCTGAACATATGCATTCTTTAGGTCACAGTGATCCCAATATAGACAAACCAACCTTAGCATCTGAATGTATTCATTTAAAGTTCTGAATCATGCATTTGTCAGGGTAGTTTCTATAGTCAAAGACTCTCAGCCTTTCAATCTCGGTATAGCATCCTGTAGATTTCATTTCATCACAGAGGTACACAGTTAGTTTTTCCTGTAGAGTGTTCCATGGTTTGGAGTTTGGATTGGAGAGAAAGCCTTTTTCCAGCACCAGCTTGGCTTGTTACCTGTCTTAATAATCTTCATGTTGTCAGATTCTCAAAATTATCTACACTATCTTTATTACATTTAGTACTGTAATAATCTTTACTTTCCCACCACATGAATCTGTGGTTTCTCTTTCACTGCTGTGATTTGTCATATGGATACATCGTTATATAGTACGGTCTGAGACAAAAGAAAATTATGTATCATACCATGATGCTAATTTCCTTTATGTCAAGCTACGTTTCATGAATTAGTTTGAGACAAGTACATGTTTTCATCCCCAATTCAGAATCCACAAAAATGGACCCACTTGTGGTTAAGTAGCAGTGGTTGTTATATAAATTTTATCATTGGCCCACTTACCTGCCATAGCCCATGATATTCCATTGACAAACTTTAAATACTGGGGATAATAAAGTAAAATCTATACCCACACTTAATGTTTCAATTGTAAGTGGTTACATTTTTGTTTAATTTGCATGCAATAGCAAATAAAGTATATGCGGAGAACTATCAAAACAAAGAGAACAATAAATTTGAACTTGTGATCAATAAAAAAACTCCCACTGGCAACAAGGATATTTATTTTGTGAAGAGAGGACGTAAGTTAATTGTGAACAATTTTAAAAAATCGTGTGATGTTTTGTGATATGCAGATCATTTGGGCAACATCCGCATTGAAGACAACGATTCGTGTGAAGTGATCTTCGTCTGATACGAAGGAGATTGAACCATGTAATGCATATGGATTTGTTTTGATGTGTAGTGCCAATAGTGATATGATGCAAAGTTAATCTCACAGCCCAAAACTATATACAAACCTATAGGCTTCAGACTCATAGTAATTGTTATTGCACATATTAAAGGATTTGAAGTCAATGGTGGTGTACAAAGTAAGGGATTATTGATACGTATACATGTATTTAGCTCCAATCCCTGAATTGATACGAGCCCAGGCCAAGCGGTTCAAAGACGGCCGCATTTGTTCAGGATCCCACCATAATCAGCATCGTATTGAATCGGCAGCTAATAGTTTTCATAAACCATAGTTACACTGGAACGGCATAAATTTTACTTTTGTCCCAATCATATACATGTACAATACATAACAAGATTAAGACACTAGGAGTAAAAAAAAAAAAAACTGTGGAAGACTTGAATAATATGGCCCTTGCGTTGGCCCTCACTAGGTCTAGGACTATGCTGAGCCTTCCCTACAGAGCCGACGCAGCCGTAGACTTGGAACGAGCCGTGCGAGTAGCGATACGTGCAGTGATGCCGCGGCCAGCAAGGACCGTCCGTGACCGTATTCAATTGACGGTTTTTGACGACCGTGACCGGGAAGCTTACCGATCACGTGATTGAACCGTGAAAAATAATTGGCCGTCAATTTTATTTGCTGGCCGTCCGTGGCCGTCAGAACTTTTGATGGTCCATTAAGCGTCATCAGCGTCACGTGCAGTGTCTTCTTTTTTTCCCCTGCGTGCCGGGCAAATGTCGTTTCTAAGAAAGCTAAAACCTTTGAGGATAAGCCACATGTACTGTACTATCTATGGCGCGGTGAAGTCTGCAGGCTGCAGCACACCCGACTCAGTGTCACCAATAAGTGGTTTACCGTAATGGAACCATTTAAAGTTGACCCCTCGCCATGACATAGTCTCGTCCCCAGCCTGATATTGCATTCGCAATATGCCACTTTTCGCGTAGCGGTGATGTAATCCATCCGCTGCTGTCGAATGTGGGTCTGGGGACAAGACATGCCATATGATTATGCTCTGTTTGCGAAAAAGGAGGTGTTATCGCGTGGATTCCACGTGCGAGCGAGTTCTCTCCCAGTTGAAACTCATTGTGAAGATGGAGGATGGATCCAGCCAGGATTGAATCTGTTCTCTTTCTCAGATGCAATAAAGACTTTAGTTAATTGGATCTGCACTTTCACACTTGTTCTGCCATATCGTTCATGAACCATTTCTATTGATACACGCATGCCAAACTTCTATAGCATAAATACTGTCGCTATAGCTACCTGTTTTCAATATGATATCTATCTTATATTTCAATTCCTGCTCACCACTCACATGCACCGTACCGCGATCACGCGCAAGATATAAATAGTTAAATACTAGTTAAGCACGTATGCAAATTTAAATTTCGCTACTAGAAGGGTCATGATCGAGCGGACGCCTATGGTCACGAAGCATATATGCTTTCTCTGTATAATGTTTATATATAAGTATATAGATTTTGCTAACAGGCAGTTGCATTGGTCCAGGGGGGACCATGTTGCCTAGGCATTTGTAGGCATTTGGGTCCGGGAAAATTATTATTTTTACATATAGCCGTCTAGGTCCGCGGGAATTCAGTTGCCTAGGCAACTGGGTCCGGGGGTACCCAGTTGCCTAAGCATATGGGTCCCCCCCGTACCCAAAATGGGGGGTTACCCGTATGCCTGTCCCGTTTTGCTCCTTTAACGTAGTACACGAACCTCTCATTATTGCATGTCAGTTGTGCTCTTCTTCTTATCTTTTGGCATTTGCAATTGCACACTTCGTACGCCACGTGGACTTATAAATGAACTATGCATGTACGATCTAGATGCGCAATTTTCGTCAGTATTTATGCATGAAATAATCCATTGCGCCGCAGCACAATTGATTTGCGCACAAAAATATAAATTATGCACATTGGCGTCCAATATTTTTTGACCTACTCATGTGCAAATATATACCATGGTGCTTCAAGCGGATTACTTCGGTCGTTATGTACAAACACATGCAAGTATTTTTAGGGACTTAATAATATTACTATACACGTGTACGCATGCATGCACACACGCAATCATACTTTTTAATCAGTATTAACATATGAAAGGAAGCTCACGTGCAGACTTGGAGCGTATGGTTATTTCACCATACACGCGGTGTAAAATAGTTGCTGCGACAATTTACATGTCAGTGTTATTTGACACCATGTACCAACGAGGATATGATTCATCGTCGAGGCCGCATAGGTTAGTAGTGCATAAGCCGAATATTACAATTGACATAGGAATATGGTGTTCTACGGTGTCACCCTTCGAATTCTGAACATGATGTTTTCAGATACTATAGCTTCATTTCTTCTGCCTGACATACCTGGACAGGTGTGGAAAAAGGTCGGCTATCTAAATATGTCCGATCCAACGCAGCAGTGTCCCGACTCGTGGCAAACGTTTACATCACCTGTAGCATCGTGCGCAAAGAAAGACAGCGTACCTTGTGATTCAGTGAATATAACAAGTGGAGCTAGCTATCAAATGGTTTGTGGAAGGTTCCTTGGCTATCAAGTAGGAACTCCTGACGCTTTCTTTAGTTGGACTGGATGGGGATGGAATCTGGAAAGGTGGTACGTCGACGGGGTTAGCATCACTAACGGGTCGCCTGGATACAGTCATACAGACATCACGTGTACACATAAGCCGCTTCGAATTCAGAATTCGCTCGCTCTCAATCATGCCCATGTACGGGGGATGGTCCGCACCAGGATCTGATTACTACTGCGAATCAGGCTATCCTTATCCAAATGTGAGTAGTGCAATGTATACTACTTTCTTCGGCTCTGACGTCCTGTGGGACGGACATCTGTGTCGTCATGACGAGGTCACGTGCTGCAATCCACCAAACCTCCCGTGGTTCTGCAAGACGTTTCCAACTCCTATCACTGAGAACTTGGAAGCGGATATGTTTAATTTTCGACGTACCTTTTTTTGGCTGTCTCAGATAAAGTCACGTATACGTAGTAAGCAGAAAAGCAATTGCTGCACTCACCCTCGATATACATCAAAAACACACGAAAACAAACAAAGCCTGCAACTCATTATTAGGGTAGATTACAAGTACGTAACTGCAAAGCCTCTGTAGTTTGAAACGATACGTTATATCTATATGATACACAATGCGCAAATATTCCAAGTGACAAGCTATCGGTCCGGCGCACATGGCAGCTTTATAGTCACAAAAACTTTCGGCCCGAAACTATTAGCGTGTCTACAAATATACGGTGCAAATAATTTTCTTGTACGTGTGCAGATTTAATTGCTGTGTTTTAAATAGTTTTAAGCTCGATACTAGCTATCAAAAGTAATAGATTGAGCTAACCGTGCCCCCTTATAAAATTCCTGCATCAGCCCCTGCTGTGACGTGACTTTATATTAGCATTCATCTCAAGTATGCATTGCTTTGCGACTATCGACGCTTCGACTGTAGAATACTAGTAAAGTGATGACATCGCTCAGCGGTATTTGGAGACAACCCACATGAATCGTATCACAGTCACGTGATGATATGCTCTCCACGATCTCCATAATTCATAATTTACAGCAGAGCTATCCCAGTGCTTGCAAACGCGGATAGATTGCATTGCAGTTTTCTGCGATAATGTTTAAAATTTGTTTCGCACCTTATTAAAAAAAAAACTTCAACGTTAAATGCGATGCGATGCCGGGTGCATGAACACTACAAAAGGTATGATTCAGTCCTTATGTAGCTGTAGAGTGCACGTGAGCTAAATTGCTTTAAAGGAAATTAAAAAATGAAGAATTTTTCCATCTTTCCACTTTTAGCAAAGGTTCCTTCCCCCCCCCCCCCCCCCCCCCCCCTTCCCCCCCCCCCGAAAAAAATATACTCTGAAATATAAAAATATATATATATATAAATGCATTACGTTTGAATTGCTATAACGTCCTACCGGTTAAGATTTTCAACTTCCTATTTTCAGCACTTCATACTAAAACATTTCTCAATGGTAAATTATATTTAGGGATCTTGAACATGCTCCATGCCAGTATCGCGACGTCCGATACCTCTAGGGTTCACACTCACCATAACTTTCGGCAGGAGTACTCATATCGCTCCAAATTCGGTAGAGAGGTCCTATACGGCCTTTTGATTTGTTCTGGTCGTTAATATTTATGTCATCCCTTACGGAGATACAGTTGAGAAAACTATACTGTACGTCCTCTTTTCCCGCTCGATTTAAGCCAATGACTTGGCAAATCGCGTCCCGCTCAATATGTATCTCCGTATAACGGATGACATAAAAAAATTAACGAACAGTACAAATCAGTAGGTATAGAACCTCTACCTACAAACCAAATTTGGAGTGATTTGTTAAAAATTACCCTTGATTGCGTTGGGGGCGGAGGGGGAGGTACACACGGTAAATTCATGTATATCATCCTAATGATTGATTATCTATTTTCGTGCACAATACTAAATTTATTAGTATCGAAGCACACATTGCTCAGTTTATGTATGTGCTGTTTTGTTATACTACGTTAGTTCCGCTGAAAACTGAACAGGCTATTTGCGAGAAACATGCATGTCACTACGTATACCTGTATGATGTAACATACATATATGCTTTTTAAACTACATGTATGTAGGTAAATGCATGATTGTCTACTGATAACAATAACGAATTGGTAAAATGATTTTGTACTCAGCATTATACTTTAATTATGCTATGCATGAATATTACATAAGCACAGAATTTCAGGCAGGTAGATTTACCTACGTATTCTAACTATTATTAACTGAAATTCCCCAAGACAAGCATCACAAAAGATCGAGTACTTAAAACAAAAGGATATTCTATACTAATCAGTATGACATGAAATATGATTTTTAATGTGACATACATGTGCTTTCAAGGTAAAATAAAACAAATCTTTAATGTTACAAATAAAAACGTCTTCCACAGAATGCAGCATGGCCTACAGAACCCATAACAGAAGCTGCATTTCTTCGTTGCACTAGTAACTTTGTAGCAGGTAAGAGTACATGTAGGCATCGCACTCTCCTAATGTCTGTTTAAGACAATGACCAAACTCCAGAAATTGACCCAAAACCCTCTGCTGTCTCAATGGCTATCGGTGTGAATAGATGGCTGTGGTCCAGGTCTCGCATTTTTGTGCTCTGCTTGGTTGGCCACACGTCCAACCAGTATATGAATGTACATGTAGGCATGCACTTTTCCCCCATGAGAGGGATGTCATTGAGCTGTTGAATTGGGATGATCATACTTCATAACATTATGTCCTTTGTGTTTCCCTCAGACCTTCCCACTGTCCCTAGTCTGTCAGTGGTGAGGGCCTACCACTCACCATGACCATGTCATATGGTGTTTTACATCTGGTCACATCCATTACATAACCAGTATCACTCTTGGACAACGCACCATGGCCATGTCATGGTAGTGGCATGACCTTGGTCCCAGACTTGGCGTGATGGGTACAGCATGTTGGCAGGCTGACACCTGACTCCTTAATTAGGCTATGGAGCATATAGATACATAAAAGTATGAGCATTTGGACAGCATTAAGTGATTTCTATGAGTAATAATGCTGCTCAATATGCTCTTCATTTGACCTTAGTCAGTTCAGTGGGACATTGTATAAATTTGTTACTACAGTATTATTAATAGTTTTAATACAGAGCAACTGTGCATCAATGTCCATCAGCTTAGGCTAGAATTGCTAAGAGCAAACAGATCGATCCAAGTTCTTTGCATTTGTAATCATTTTCATGTTGTTTAATAACATTTCTGGATCCTGCCTGCTTCTTCTGTGGCATTAGGGCACAGCTAATTCAAGTGCTGCTGGTTTTTTGCAGTATCTATTAGAGCTAATTACTCAACTGGTGTATCAATCGTGGCTCCAGCTTCACATGAGACTGGCTTGCAAAAATATCCACAGTATTATCTAATTGAATTCAAAAATGGCAACTACATGTATTGCAATTTGAATAATGAATTCTTCTGGAGTAAAGTGAAACTTTGGCTGTGGCTCACTATGTAGGAATGCGAATACATGGCAATTATTCACACACAATTATTAACCCATGCTATTTAATGTATATTATTAACTTTTCACACTAAATATTCGTAGGGTGGACATCAACTTAATGATCAAAGTTGGAGACTTTGGACTCTCCAGGGATATATATCAAACAGATTACTACAAAATGTCGAACTTTGGTCCATGTCCAATCAAATGGATGGCTCCAGAGATGATACGTGATGGAATAAGTAGTGAAAAATCTGACATTGTAAGTGTCATGGATACATTCACTATTCTTTTGCCAAGCATGTTCATTCAACCCTTTATCTTTAACTAGAATTAGGTTGGTATGATTGTGTCTCATACATTATCATGCTGAACATGCTTAAACTTAATGCATCAATAAAATTTATTCTGATGCAAATTAAGTGTACGATGTGTAAAAAAAATCCATCATGTATCATTCTGTCAGTTGGCATATGGTGTGACATGCTGGGAGGTGTTCAGCATTGGGACAAATCCTTACACTGGTGTGGAGAATCATGACATCCTCCAGCATTTGGATGAAGGGCTGAGACTGAAGCAAACTATTTTATGTACTGATCAAATGTGAGCAATAAAAAGTGTTACTTTCTATATTAAATGCTTTCTTTCAGTTTTGTATTGATGACGAAATGTTGGCTGGAGGATGCTCATGCTCGTCCAACATTTCAGCAACTTGTTTTAGAGTTGGAGGTTCACCAAAACTGACACCAAACTGGCTTTTATTTTAGCATGGATGTAATGCCTGCATGTGATGTAGAGAGTTTAAAAATAAGAAACTCTATTTCTGGAACATTGAACTTTTCTTTTACGTTGCATCATTTTTCATGACGCCAGTTGATATATAGATCAATAGCCATTAAACGGATGGTCTTACCCATTAATTGGACTATGTATGGCAGCTATTCAGATCATTGCCAGATGGTCCTTTTATAATTCATTATTTGTTGAACGTAATCAAACATAATGAGTTTTACAGTCCGAAGTTGTGCGTAAAAGATGCCCAAGACAAGAAATGCAAGGAACTGTTAACATGTGTTAATTGTCTCTAGAGTTTAGGGCTAATCCTAGCCGTGACATCCTAACCATGCGTGGAAAAACATCCAATGGATATTTAATGAACTGTGAACTGAAGATTTATTCCCTAACTGTAAATTCATGCTTTTCCATTGAGGAGTGGGTGCCTCATGTGTGTATGGTACATGCACATTGTACCTTTAAACTTTGATGGCTGAGGTGTAAAGACGTACTATAATTTTAACCACTTAACGTTTCAAAAACATGACAGGACAACCTGTCAAATTCCTCGTGAAATATAAATGTTACAAGGTGAAGTGGACCGGAGTACATGTAGTTAGTTGAAACTACAATGCATCCCTGCTGTAATTTAGTATTAAATATGACTAAATCATGTTAATGTTCAGTAACATGTAATCTGCAAAATATTATGTTAGGAGGTGTGCCCCTCCAAATGTTATAGAATTGCCATGCGTTATTTAGAATCACTAGGAATGAAATACCCTGACTAGTAATATTTAACATGACGTGACCTCTCTGTAATAAAAACTCGTGTATGCTATGATCCAGGTTATCAATCTATTAGTCAGACTCTAGAGGTACATGTACGTATAGCTAGTATCGCTTCTAAATGAACCTATTTTTCAAGAGTGACAGTTAAATATATGTTATTGCAATTTTTCTGTTGACTGAACAGATATCAGTTTTAAGTATAGTGCGGATTTGATTTGTGCTCTTACATTCGTTGCTTGATACAAATTGTCATGGATTTAAAAAATCGACTTTTCTAGAGCTTGGGATGATGCTGTTTTATGTGTAAACTAGTTTGCTTGTTGCAGCTTTGCTTGCAGTATATATAATTGTTCACTACATAAAAGAATCTACATGCGTGTACAAATTATCTCCCTCTGGAGCAGAAAGAAAAAAAGGTATTAATAAGGTCCAATGCAACTATACATGTACGTACATAAGGTACTGCATGTTGTTAGTTGGGCATTATAATTATGCGCGTAGCCATGTAATGCGTATGGATTTGTTTTGATGTGTAGTGCCAATTGTGATATGATGCAAAGTTCATCTCACAGCCCAAAACTATATATAAACCTATAAATCCTAAATTTCAATAACAATTAAAATGAGTCTCAAGCTTATAAGCTTCAGACTCATAGTAATTGTTATTGAAATTTAGGATTTGAAGTCAATGGTGGTGTAAAATGTAAGGGATTATTGATACGATAGATACTAAATTCGTATACATGTATTTAGCGGCTCCAATCCCTGAATTGACACGCGCCCAGGCCAAGCGGTTAAACGACGGCCGCGCGCATTTGTTGAGGATCCCACCATTATCAGCATCGTATCGAACCGGCAGCTAATCTAGTAGTTTTAATAAACCATAGTTACACTGGAACGGCATAATTTTTTTTGTCCCAATTACTGATTACATAGAATACATAACAAGATTAAGACACTAGGAGTCAAAAACAAAAATGTGGAATACTTGAATAATATGGTAATTGCGTTGACCCTCACTAGGTCGATGCTGAGCCTTCCGTACAGAGCCGACGCAGCCGAAGACTTGTGGCACCATCAGGACCCACGGAGTAGTGGGTCCTGTGTAGGATTGGCTTCGTGGGCATGGCTTTCGATCGAGCGTTTTAAAACGGTAACAAAGCGTTGCCTTTACTCGCCAGCTCGCATATAATCCATCACAAACATGACAGATATGCACGGGTGGCGTGCTGCCGGCTATGAGGAACTGGTGACATTACGCGGGTGTATATGGTCCATAAGGACGCTAGTGGAGGACTGGAAACTTTAATCACATTTAACATAAGCAAAAAACATTTCATATGCACATTAATACGCATCATAAAAGTATACTTCAATGCAAAAGCATCACTGAAGTGTAATTTACAGTCAGTTGGTGTCTCATGTACGTGAGCTTCATGCATGCAGGAGGTTCTCGTCTTCATTGCTGCAGCAGTGGTATGCATTCTGTTTACACTATGTACTCTTTGGGCGTAGCCCGACCTCCACCCTAACGTGCGCCCAACTATAACTCTGCACCTACATGTAACACATGTTCGCAATTCCTTGCATTACCTGTCAATTTCTGGCTTCTCATTAAAGAAGCGCTATAGTTCCATGGATGCATGCCACCAATAACATAAAACCTACAATCCAACCTCAATACATTATACCCATGCCAAAGCATCAGCCATGCATGGCTATATTCACTGAGTCACAAGATCCGTGCGCTGTATTTCTTTAGGCACGATGCTATAGGTGATGTAAACGTTTGGATTGGGCATATTTATAGGTAGCCCACCGTTTTCCGCACCCGGCCTGCAGGTATTTCAGGTAGAAGAAATGAAGCAGTGATATCGAACATTCACAGCCGCGCAATGTCATATGCATCGTGCTATAGTAAGTGGCTCACTAAATTTTTTTTTAAATGCTCGAAGAGGATAATTCGACCATATCTACTTATTTTATATAGACATTTCAACGCGTGAATTGATTGAGAAAACCAATGATGGCCGCCTCTGTCCCTTGTGTATAGCTATATGTTACTCGTGTAAAAATGGCCTTACGCCTATATATGCATACAGTAGAGTGCGTATGGTTATTTCGTCATACACGGTGAAAAATAGTTGCGGCTGCAACAATTGGCATGTGTTATATGTTATGTTTGACACCATGCGCTAATACAGTGAGAATACTGAAGAATATCATTAACTCACGCCGTATGTTAATAATTCATAAGCTGAAAGATTCAACTCAAATATGAATTTGGCGTTCTACCTGGCTGTCTCCCTTCTGAACACGATGTTTTCCGATATCACTGCTTCATTTCTTCTGCCTGACATACCTGGCCAGGTGTGGAAAAGGGTCGGCTACCTAAACATGTCCGATCCAACGCAGCAGTGTCCCAACTCCTGGCAAACATTTTCATCACCTGTAGCATCGTGCGCAAAGAAAGGCAGTGGACCTTGTGACTCGGTGAATATAACAAGTGGAGCTAGCTATCAAATGGTTTGCGGAAGGTTCCTTGGCTATCAGGTGGGAACGCCTGACGCTTTCCTTAGTTACGCTGGATTGGGATGGAGTCTGGAAACTTACTACGTAGATGGTGTTAGCATCACCTACGGGTCGCCTGGAAACAGGCATCACGTGTACACATATGCCGCTGGGATCAGAGAATTCGCTAGTTCTGTTTCATGCCCATGTGCGGCGGGATGGTCCCCGCCTTCTTTCGTAGGATCTGATTACTACTGCGAATCAGGCAATCCTCTCAATACATCTCCAGATAGTGCAACTTATATGACTTTCTTCGACTCTGACGTCCTCTGGGACAGACAACTGTGTCGACATGACGAGGTCACGTGCTGCGATCCAACAAACCTCCCGTGGTTCTGCAAGACATTCCCAACTTCTATCACTGAGAACCTGGAAGTTAGGATATGTCTGGATGAAGGTCCGGACAACGAAAACGTGGCCCTGGAGTTTTTTGAACTATACGTACTAGGTGAGTTAAGTCCGTGTGTATAATGCAGGTGAGGTTGTCAATGACGGTATTGGTGGCATGCTATGGGAATCTTTCATTTCTCAAAATACTACGAAAAATTAACGATTCGCAGAATTAATCAAGGAAATATTAAGTCTGAAACTTTTATGAATGCATGTAATTAGGCAAGTTTCAGACTTAATATTTCCTCGATTAGTTTCATTGATTAATTCCGAATAAATAGCTAATTTTCCGCCGTATTTTGAGTTGCAGCAGAAATGAAATATTCCTGATCCGATTGGCTGGCGATAACAAGCAGAACAATGTGCGCATAATCAGATGATGTAATTCAATCTCTCATTAATGCTGTTCAGTGGAATTGCACCCGGAACCCGGACGCCGACCTGAGGGTGTGTGGGGTGGGTGGGTGGAGGGGGTTTAGGGGGCCAAAATGCCTAATAAATAGCATTACAATGCGTAGTGCAATAAGAATGCTCTTACATTTATATGGTAGCTATCCTATACCCCTAATCCAGGATTTTGGGAAAGGGGGGGGGGGGGGGTAGATTGTGCGGGGGGACATTGTTCACAAGTGCAGAATGTCTGGGGGGACATTGTACACTAGTGCAAAACGTCCGGGGGGACAAATGTTTGAGGGGACATTATGCACTACGACACTGGTGTCACGTACAGGCAGTCAGGCATGTGGGCCCCCCCCCCCCCCCCCCCTTATTTTGGGTCCGGGAGACTATATGCCTAGGCAACTGGCATGGGTCCCCACCCCCCCACCCCCACCCCCACCCCCGCGGACCCAAATGCCTAGGCATATGGGTCCGGGTAATTATTTGTACATCCTGGGATTCCAGGCATCTTGCATGGTCCAGGTAGTGGGGCGGAGGGGGGGACCGAGTTTCCTGATGTGTTTTATTTACTGGCACCGCCGGTTTTGATACGATAGACACATTTGTTGTTACTTTCTCAACGGTAAGTTAGCGTCCACCAGCCGTTACACTTTGTAACAGCCACTCGGCTTGCCATATGTGTTTCTCTGCCGAAAAGTAAGGTCACTGCTGATCTTTTTGGCAGACTTAGTCTGGTGCTAACTCGTAGCATAGCAAGAGCTATTTTTACGAGAAGTCTGCCCCAATCATTTGAGTAGCCTATGTCTGAAACATTAGTTAGGCTTAGGTACTTCTGTAAGTAGTCTGTTTGATAAGTAGTTATTATTTAGTGTGTTATTATTATTGTGTACTGAATTATCATGTTTTGATAATTACATATACTTGCGATAACATTAAAAACATTTTTAAAAAACATGTTGAGCATATACAATCAATGAATGAGTCATGTTCAAGTAGTACACAACCTTGTCGATAGCAATGTAATTTTGAGACACGCTAGGAAACTTTCTTCATTGGGCATCAGTCTGCATGTTCTGAGCAGGGTAATGCATACATCTGTCAAAACATAGGCCTCCGTTCATTTGTATCCAGGGCTCCGGAGGCAACGTAGATTATTACATCAACCAGCCCTCCCACGTGCGCTTTAAGTGCATGGAATATTTCTACATGAAAGCCACATGCAGTTTCAAAACAAATTCAGTGCTTCCGACAGACTATAATAAGTACAACGTTTTTAAGTCACAAGCAAGCCATCATTATTGAACGGCATATACTACTCAACGAGCGATATATACATGTACAATGGAAAGGGAATCACTCGTAGTCCCCATGCATATAGATTGTTGTGCCGTTCAATAACAAAGTAGGTACTCAATGCAATCGATTGTTAACCGGTATAATGTTATGGATATTAATTAGTTGGGGTAAAAGCGCGAGGGTGTGGCTACGTCAGACTAACATTAAACGGCTCCTTAACCTAAGCCTTAGGTACTCGAAAAGACGGCAGTGCCGCACGCAGCTAATCAGCGAGAACAAAAAGTGCATTGTACCTCAAGTTGCTGCAGACAATGTGATTGTACGTTTCTATTCAGACATTATACTTACCCGTCCTGTATAGTCACATACTTTCCCTAGACGATGGGCATGCGTTTGCACGCTTTCACCCATCCACAATTGTCAAACAAGCTGATTATAAGCCTCCAGAGATTTATAGGCTTTGAACTGTTTGCTAGTTATAAAACTGGTCTGCAGTACTAAATACGATATCAAATCGCATGCACTAACTGGTGTACAACGTCCGACTTGTTTCCAACGAAGTCAGATGAGAACGGATCTGGCCCACCATATCTAGATCCTTTGCGTCTGGAGGCAAGCTATCTGCATACAAAGACAGCTTTGACATGCTTTACGTTTGAAAGAGCCGAATACCCGAGCACCAATATGGCGGATAATTGATTACGTCAACTAATATACCCACATGATTGCTACTACAGATCAGATGAAAGAGCTCTATACGTGCTTTCTCTGTATAATGTTTATATATAAGTATATGTTGTTAACAGGCAACTGTATGGGTCCAGGGGTATAGGCAATTGGGTTCGGGATAATTATTTTTTTACATCTAGCCGTCTAGGTCCGCGGGGATCCACACGCCTAGGCAACTGGGTCCGGGGGTACCCAGTTGCCTAAGCATATGGGTCCCCCCCCGTACCCAAAATGGGGGGTTACCCGTATGCCTGTGACACCGGCCGTTTTGCTCCTTTTAGTCCTTTAACGTAGTACCTCTCATTACAAATAACCTGTAAGTTGTGCTCTTCTTCTTATCTTTTGGCATTTGCAATTGCACACTTCCACACTTCGTACGCCACGTGGACTTATAAATGAACTATATGCATGTACGATCTAGATGCGCAATTTTCGTCAGTATTTATGCATGAAATAATCCATTGCGCCGCAGCACCATGGCGTCCAATATTTTTTGACCTACTCATGTGCAAATATATACCATGGTGCTTCAAGCGGATTACTTCGGTCGTTATGTACAAACACATGCAAGTGGGACACTGACTTAATAATATTACTATACACGTGTACACATGCATGCACACACGCAATCATACTTTTTAATCAGCATTAACATATGAAAGGAAGCTCACGTGCAGACTTGGAGCGTATGGTTATTTCACCATACACGCGGTGTAAAATAGTTGCTGCGACAATTTACATGTGTTATTTGACACCATGTACCAACGAGGATATGATTCATCGTCGATATTTAACTCACGGCCGCATAGGTTAGTAGTGCATAAGCCGAATAATACAATTGAAATATGAATATGGCGTTCTACCTGGCTGTCACGGTGTCACCCTTCGAATTCTGAACATGATGTTTTCAGATACTATAGCTTCATTTCTTCTGCCTGACATACCTGGACAGGTGCATGTGGAAAAAGGTCCGCTATCTAAATATGTCCGATCCAACGCAGCAGTGTCCCAACTCCTGGCAAACGTTTACATCACCTGTAGCATCGTGCGCAAAGAAAGACAGCGGACCTTGTGACTCGGTGAATATAACAAATGGAGCTAGCTATCAAATATTATAGCTTTTCACCCGTAAGTGATGCTAACCCCGTCGACGTACCACCTTTCCAGATTCCATCCCCATCCAGTCCAACTAAAGAAAGCGTCAGGAGTTCCTACTTGATAGCCAAGGAACCTTCCACAAACCACATGCATGCATTTCTTCTGGTCGTTAATTTTTATGTCATTCGTTACGGAGATACAACTTTTCCCGCTCGATTTACGCCAATGATTTGGCAAATCGCGTCCCGCTCAATATATTGGGAGCGGTGGTTATATCATTGGCACGAATAGAGTGCACGTAGTTTGTTCAACTGTACATGTATCTCTGTAACGGATGACATTAAATTAAAATTAACGAACAGAACAAATCAATAGGTATAGGACCTCTACCTACAAACCAAATTTGGAGTGATTTGACTCATTTGAGTACTCCTGCCGAAAGTATTTGGGGTATCGGATGCCGTGAAGCCAGAGCAAAATACCAAAAATCATACAGAATTGGTGTAGTATGAAGTGCCAAAAATGAGAAGCTGATAGCTTTAACTGTTCTAGGACAATTCAAACGTAAAGAATTTTTGTAATGAATTTTTTTAATAATATGTGCTAGGTCCCTTATCTCGGAAACTTGTGTTGCTATTTATGTATACGGTACGACATAATATAATACGAATATATGTAGCACGTGAGTGTTTGATACGACCATTCAGTATACATGTATAATCTAGAGGGACCGGCTTAGAATCAAACGACAACGCAAAACCGTATATCACCCCGGATATAAATCGATTAGTAAGATCCATAACTTTAGATCTTGATTTTGCATTGCATGCATGTGTTTTTACAATAATTAACCTCTAACCATGACCTTTAATAACTTTGATAAATAGTAGGCTTTGGATATATGTGCATGAAAATATCAGTTGCACATGATTTTATTCACTTTCATTTCTACTATATATGCGTATGTCTTCTGTTAACTACATGCACGTTTCACTACAGCCGGTAAGTATATCACTTCACATGTGTTGCTATATTGTTGTATTATCATCGTACACTTGTATACCGGTATACAGTTGAAATGACTTTTTTAGTATATACCTTAGTGAAACTAAATTTACGTATTAGAAAGTGACCCCTTCCGTCCCCAATGTGAGAGATTAAAAAATAAAACCCTATAAGGTCCCTATCTCAGTGACCATTTACACTAGCGCTTATCTTTATCATTACTTTCCAGAAAATGTCCATCTTTGGCATATAGCAATGAATTGCTTTTGGCAAGGTTCGAACTGCTCATCTCCAAAATGGTCCAAATTCGGCGTATATATAAAGTATAAACATCCTTCAGCACAGGAGCGAACGTACCTTACACTTGGTGGTGTTAAAAATCATTTCAAGTAACGACAACGTGCTTCCGCATATCCAAATATCTGCCATATAAAAATGTGATTAGTTTTTATGAAGGCTGTAGAGGTAGGCATTTTTGAGAATCTAGTTCTCTATATAGTCATATATAGACGATACAACTTCAAATCTGCCTGGATCACGGAGCTTTGAGCGCTCTTTTTAAACTTTTCCAAGGACGGGTCCTCCTCAAAATATCTACCATGAAACGTTTAGGACGATCAGCTTCATGGCTATGTCAATGGCTCATTTTCACAATGCGGTTGAATGTGTCACAGCTATGCGTGTCATCGCGCTCATTACATTAAAACAGATTTTTATTTTCTTATGACCGTTTGACTATCGGCATTACGGGGATCACAGTTTTTGTAATATCAATCACGATACATTGTTTTATCCGTTTATAAAGGCCCGTTTCTCCTGTTAGGATTAAGCTACATAAAGATTTTGAAACGGTCATTAAACTGATGCATTTTGTTATGCATAAATATCGTTTTGAAACTTTTTTGTTAAGTATACCTACATGTACATTGTACATTTATTAGTTGGGTAGTTCCACTGAAAACTGAACAGCCTATTTGGGAGAAACACGGGCGGCATATCAATATATATATATATATACCTGTATGATGTAACATACATATATGCTTTTTAAACTACATGTATGTAGGTAAATGCATGATTATCTACTGATAACAATAACGAATTGGTAATATGATTTTGTACTCAGCATTATACTTTAATTAAACTATGCATGAATATTACATAAGCACAGAATTTCAGGCAGGTAGATTTACCTACGTATTCTAACTATTATTAACTGAAATTCCCCAAGACAAACATCACAAAAGATTGAGTACTTAAAACAATAGGATATTCTATACTAATATGACATGAAATATGATTTTTAACTCTTTGACCGCCAAGTGCATATATATATACTAAAATTTAATTCGCGGTAACCGCCAAGTGCATATATATATGCACACATATAGAAAACCAGTCTGTGTCGCACGGTTACACGCTCCGTGTACCAATAAGCCCTAGTGGCATAGAGCTATGACCGGAGCGTTGGTTTTTAATTGAAAGGAAAGCGGGAACGAACAGCTGCAGGTGTATACGTAATGACGGCTCTATCGTCACCAGCAGCTTCGAATTAGCACCCGCCTTTTCTACTAAAACATGGGCGAGCGAAGCTTTTTAAAACGTCCGGACGTTAGATGTAGCAACAAGGGATAGAACTATGGTGTTTTTATCGACTGCTTCGTAGTATGCGTATTATACGGCTTCGAATCCCTGCCCGCTTCGCTCGACCTAAATCGGGTCTTGTTAGCTGCCGATTGTTTTCAAGCTAGTACACCATATATCATAACAAACATCATAAAACACTCTTCTATCATAGATAGTATCTTTTTAAGGAGGCTAACCGCGAGATTCTTCGAGAACAGCGACTACTAAGCTACGGCCGTACGGGCAGCCATAATTAAAAACATTACTGGCAAATAATCAGTTAACTACGTTATCCGTGTTGACTCGAACTCTCAAAGAGTTAATGTGACATTTGTCTTTAATTGATCAATAACATTATTGCTATACAAGCACAGAGCTAGAGTCGTATCTATATAGTTATTAATACATACATACTACCCCTACACTAGCTATCGTTTCCTCACTTCTCAGGCTCAGCCAGCCTCTTCTGTGCTCTTGGGACCGTATCGCCTAACCTTGCGGAGGGAGGATTTAGACAAAGGTGGGCAAACCGTTTCAGAGGCCATGCAGCAATTTTTTGAAGAAATGATTCGCGGCACCTTCCACAGTAGAATCCGAGTGATGTCGCTCTTCCACGGCGGTAATCGGCTTGTCAAAATCGACAACGCTAGCGCTTTTCTGCCCCTCCGAGCTCAACCCTTCGTATTTGTCCCCACATATATCCATAGATAATAGAGTAGGGGATTGGCAACACTCGTAATTAACACTAGGTCTCACGGGCAATGCGAGTATAGCAACAGAAACCATGCAAGTGCTAGTACTGTCAAAACAGGCCCTATGAAAGCTGTACATGCAAGGACTTTGTTCCTGTACAATTAGCAATCGAATCGTAATGCATGTAGGCAGGCTGACGTCAAAGCGCTCATACATAAAAACATACAACTTGATGCAAAATTAAGTGATCAGTTTTCTAAGAGGTTTAGATTTTTGAAGAGTCTTTTTCGTAACTTTCTTGTACTGTTCAATCCAAGCACTGGCCAATGAAAAACCCCTAACAGTAATCCACAGCTTGACAATCATTTCCATCAATTTTATAGCCACTTCATTATCCCAGGTTGCCGTTATCATAGACCAGTGGAACAAAACATCCTCACTCTGCTGCAGTGCAGAATGTATAACACCAATTTCCTGCCCTGCATGAATATGAGCACGGACCTCATACTCAAGTGAAACGAAGAAGTCAAATGTTATGTCGCTAATGCAGAATAGCCCTCCACAGTTTATTGCATTGAGCCAGTCTGCAGAAGAAGCTGGATTTTCACCATCACACTCAATAAGTTCATTCAGAGAAAGAAGAAGATCCTTTTTATTAGAAAGGTGTGATTTGGTGATTTTCTTTATGAGGGCTCGTGGAACATAGCCAGCAGTGTATCTGATGGCATTTAGTTCCAGGTGTGTAAGATTAGAAACTTGATCTGGTAAAATTGGAGAATCAAGTGAAAAGTGGGACAACATAAGTGTCTTGAAGATGAAATGTCCAATGAACTGAATAAAAGATGATGATGATTGACTGACAGCAGTACTTTTGGATAAAAAAGAATTCCATTCTTTACAGTACTTATCAGATGTACGAAGTATATGGTACTTTCTCCAGATTACAATTCGACGCTTTGAACTGGTAGGCTGTTTCTTCTGAAAGCAACTCTGTAGAGACTCACATAGCCAAGATACAAAAGCATCTGTTTCAACAGGGTGGTGAGGCAACCATTCCAACAATGCAGAAGCAATTTTCATTGCCACTTCAGATGATTTTGTTGGTAGTGAATGGGATTTGTTATGTTTCATGTCATTTATGGCTCTCCAGAGAAGTCCTGTAAGAGATCCAATGTGCATGCATTACAACTTTAGCTACTAAATGATTGTACTAAATGTCAATACACATGTACCTGTATTATTGTCTGGATCCCACTCGATGGCATCTTAACATGAAGATAGAAACCATGTTATAATCTTAGTTTTATATATTTTGGCTACACTAACCTGATATACATGTAGTGTCATCCGACTTAGTTTCTTGATTTTTGGATGACTTCTTTGTGCTTCTTATGTAACGACGCTTAGGGAGTGATGCAAATACTTCTTCAGGTTGCTCAGCATTACTTCCTCGACAGTTTCCATATTTAGGGTCTTGACAAAATGATCCAATCACTCGAATTGCCTGTGAGTTTTTAACAAATTCTGCCACATTAGGGTTGTCATTAACCCTTCCTCTTTGTCGTTGACAGCCAAAAAATTTCTCCAAAGAATCTTGGCAGAGACGCTGGCTCAAGAATGACTCGACATCTGGTAGTGTAAAAATGTACTGAACGATTTCAATAAATGATTTAGCTGAAACGAAGGCACATTTATTATATCTATGCAGATTTCATATCAATCATTACACTTACATGTCATGCGTATTCCATACAATGTTTCAGGACTCAAAAGCATTCGGCTTTTCTCTTTATTAGAGAACCCTTTCCTTTCTCTCACAGATGTTTCCCATTTTGAGAGGAATGCTAAAAAGGTGTTCTCCAGCCACTTTACATGTAAAAATGCAGTTTGAAAATAAAATGACATGAAATTAAATGGATGTTATGCACCTTTATACGGAAATCGTCAGGGGATCTGAATGGTGCCTGAAATGGCTTTAAAGCTTTGCTTCCACCAGAGTAATTGTGGACATTTAATGTATCAAAGAACCTGTCCATGAGGCTAACAAAGTTAGCTGTCTCACAGGCCTTTTGACCCCACACCTTCTGCAGTGCCTTAGAAACAGATTCACTGCACACCTAAATAGAAAGAAGCTCTTTAGAGGCTTGAAAATTACTGCTATGTATATATAAACCTGCGCTGCTAGATCCACTCGCATTTTCGAGAATGCTGACAACTGGATATGCTCCAACTTCAGCTTTGGTACAATTCGAATTCCCATTGCAGGTTGAACATCAGAATCATAAAGCTCCTTTAGATGGTCCCATAATATGTACTTCCCATTGCACTACATCAACCACATACTTAAAATTAAAATACAATTGCATATTATGATTAGCTTACCCAAAGAGTTCTGTTCCTCCAGCAATTTCGGATAGTTTTGATCAAATGAGGAGGGTCAGAAATAAAGTACAGCGGCCTTTTGTCCTCAGCATATGGGTTTTGTACTTTGTACAAAATTTCTGTTGATTGTTGATGCAGCTTAACAAAGCTTCTGTTCACAGAAGCACCATCCATTGTAACACCAAGCACCTATAAATATATAAATTATTGCTTAAATATGCTGTGAGGTAAAACTTCGTACCTTCAAACCACAGTTCTCTATACGGCCCACTGCTTCCCAAAATAGGTCATACAGCTGATCTCCAGTTAGTTGTCGACAGGGAAACTGTGCATAACAGAACTGCAACTTAGTAAACAGTCCACGGATCATGAATACTAGCATAGTCTTGGCGATGGTGGAAGAATCGGTGATTGTGGAAGAATCGTCGTTGATCTCGAAATTTTGCTCAAACTGCAAAAGGTGATTATTAACACTTCCTAGATTAGAGAAACCAATCATTTTCCCAGAGTGTTTCTCGTAAACAATGTCCTCTCGAATGTACATCTCATCCATGAGTAGGACAACAAGCTTCTCTCTCTCAGGGCAGGTCTCCACATGGACAGCTTCCATCAACATTCTATCTACTTCCACAGAAAATCCAACCAACTCTTTGAAAAAGTGGGTGTAGTCTCTCAATGTACGTTGTGACGGTAGCACAATACACCCAGAGTTTCTTAGAGCCTCATATGCACCACTAGATCTGAAGGTGCATAAGATGCAGGATGTTTAAAATATAATAATCATAATAGTTATACTTACCTATGTCTCAAATACAGACACCAACGAATCATTAGAGGGTGCCAGCGTACACCACGTTTCTTCTTCTTAGCTGCTTCAACTTGCTGCATCCAAAAGATTTGCTGAAATGAGCTTCCAGGTAGGGCAGCAATGTTGCTAAGGTATTGTGGTGATTCTGTGGTGTCTTTAATGTAACCATTAACTTCATCATCCAGACAAACCAGCTCAGGTTCTACTGCTTTCTCAATCTTCATTTTGAGACGACTCGCATACTTGGTAAGAATACGATTACGATGCTTCAGTTCGTCCAGCGTATGCAGTAATTCAGGAACAGACTGATACCTAAAACATTTGTGCATGCATCGTGTACTTTGAAGATACATGAAGATATACCTGTAGTTTTTGCGTTCTGAAGACTGTGGTGGTCTGGATCTTTGAACCAACAATTTCAAACGATAGGCAGAACATGCAGAGCACCGAATCGTTCTGCTATTGTTTGAAAGGACAATGTGGCACTTGCTATGGCGGATTGTGCACCTGCCATGTGGATCTGATGTATCCAGAAATGCAACTGTGTTGCCTATAGTGATGCAAGTTTCATTAATAAATGCAGAAATAAAGAGCCAGTGCAATAATCCCTTACCACACGAGTAATGAAGCGAGCAAGAACGTTTCTTCCATTGTTCTATCAAGCCAGCATCAGGATTTCCAACACAAACCTTCACATCACTGAAAAATCTTAGCAAACAATAAACATCCTCTGCAGCCTTGATTGAATGTGGCAAGTGAAACAATGGGATACTGGTAGTGGGATTTAGAATCTTATGCAACACTGTGGCAGTCCATTGCAATGTTGCATCAATTGTAAGGGACACTTCTAAAATAGGTTGCTGATCACTAGAAACCTCTATTCTACACAGAATCAGTGGTAGATGTGAAGTAATAACCCACGGAAGTGACACTGTAAGCGTGGAAACACGGGATGTAAGTTGCTGAAGAGATCTGACATGGCTGTTGACAAATGTGGAAAGGGGCAACGACACAGTGAGATGTGGGTCATCAGCAGGTTGTTCTTCCGAGCACAAAGAAAGACTAAGTTGAGGACAAACACAAGGTGACATATAGAGCCCAGTAGAAGCTTGCACAGAAACATGGGAACGTGGGATGGAGACCATGAGTGTCACAGGCTTTCTCTTTTGCTGGTCTGTATATTTTCGCACTCTTCCAAGTTGAAATTTTGACCCACCCATGCCTGATCTCTGCTGAAACAAAAGAAATTTGTATTGGAATATGCATAGGTGTTGAACTAGTCCTTATTATATCTCTGACCTAACAAAATCAAGTTTTAGGTGTCACTTTCAAACGCGTGTATAGTAACCGCGCAACGCACTTGGGGCTATACCCTGTGTACCAAACCACAGTTCAGGGCTAGTAGTATTGGAAAACGCATATGAAGGAAAGTCTTGTCGTGCAACCGACCGTCGAAACATCCCGGGCAAACAAATGGGTTAAAAAACACATAACAATATCCTACTCAAGCTAGGATTAGTTTTAAAGCTTAAAACTTTCATCAAGCCACGATACTACATCCGTAAGATACTTATAGCGTAAAGAATAGGTTAAAGCTTTACCAGATACCGAGCGGTTACCTGGGCAAAAAAAATTTCTTTCTTTCACTACTTTCAAGCAAAAAACTAACGACTATAAATTAGGCTACCGCAATTAGAATTCATACATCAAAAGAGAATTTATAGAACTATTCGTTGGCCGCATACTTGTAACATTTTGGCTTACTTTCTAAGAGATTCCAACGAAAATCAGATCTTCTCCAAAAAAAAAACCACCCCTTTTCACAACCTTAGAGGTGTGAATACCACTACCTCGGATGTCCCGCGCATAAGGTATAGCTCACGTGATGTGTTGCCAATCCCCTACTCTATTATCTATGATATATCTATAAAACCCTTCCAGATCGATGTCTAAATTACCTGCAATTCAAGACTTTATACTTTTCCCACTTACGAAAGAAAGCCTCTTTCGCTCTCTTTTTGGCCCCTGAAGATAAGGTAAGTGAAAAGTAGAGCAGCTGTTCTTCTTCGGCTCGTCAGCTCGTCGCAAAGCTCGTTGTGATGCAATTTGATCTGCATGAATTGCGCGCTCTTTTGGCTCATCCAAAAACCAGGCTGTTCCCGAATCAGCAAAATCAGGGTCATGTAATAGACCATCATCCTCTTCATCAACATCAGAATAGCCGTAGTATACTTCCCAGAAATCGGCCACCTCGTCATATTCATCTACCCCAAAATCGTCATACATGTACTTTCAAGGTAAAATAGTACACATCTTCAAAGTTACAAAAGAAAAAGCCTTCCACAGAACGCTGCATGGCCTACAGAACCCATAACAGAAGCTGCATTTCCTCGTTGCACTGTAACTGATAGCCTGTGTAGCTTTTGTAGCAGGTAAGAGTACATGTAGGCATCGCACTCTCCAAATGTCTGTTTAAGACTGTGACCAAACTCCAGAAATTGACCCAAAACCCTCTCTGATGTCTCGATGGCTATCGGTGTGAATAGATGGCTGTGGTCCAGGTCTCACATTTTTGTGCTCTGCTTGGTTGGCCACACGTCCAACCAGTATATGAATGTACATGTAGGCATGCACTTTTCCCCATGAGAGAGTCATTGAACTGTGGAATCAGTTGGGATGATCATACTTGTGGATCATGTTACAATCATAACATTATGTCCTTTGTGTTTCCCTCAGACCTTCCATCTACATGTATACAGTCCTCTCAACCCACTGTCTATGGTGTCCAAGGTCACAGTGTGCAGCTCAACTGTACCTTTAATGGCCTACCTATTCCCAACATCACCTGGACCTCTCCAAATGGAAGTGTTCTCACCTCCCAGTCTCATTTCATGATCCAGTCTACCAATACCTCCACTACACTTACCATATCAGTGTTAGACCTGGTGGACAGTGGTACATATACCTGTAATGCCACTAACTCAATTGGAGTGTCCTCAGCCTCAATCCTGCTCATTGTTCTGTGTAAGTTGCTGAATATCAATGTGTAATAATGCAGTTTTGTTGAAGAATCATGTGACTTACATATATTAACATAAGTTAAATTTTTTACAATGGCATTAATGATGTATTCTTGTGCATGTGGTGCACCATTCACCTATATAAACAATGCAACACATTTCCCCCTGAGATTGTGATTGAGTTGTAAAATTTGGAATGCTTTAGTCCAAATTTACAAAGGGATGATGAACATTACAACTTCTATCATTAAATAACATAATTTTATTGTTCATTGGAGCCAACAAAGCCAGTTAGTAATAATTTTATCCATATCACTTTGTCATAACAAATTCATGCAATAACATGAGTAGTGTGATTGACATTAATTTGGGTAGTGTACATTGTAAATAAAAAAAATTCCAGCCACTCTACTCTTCACTAATCTACACTTCACAACTTCTGAGCCAGAGCTTACTTATTTCTTAGTTACTCTCAAAGTTTGTCTTAGTGATTACCAGCCTCATCTCTGCTAGCCTCGTCCCCAGGCCCTGTTTTATTAAAGTTACGGGGTTAACCCCCGTAACTTTAATAAAACAGGGCATGGGGACGAGGCTACATCTCAGCCAACTGTGCAGCCTTCTCCATCATTAGCAGCAACTGCCTCAAAGTCGGATCTTTGCACACACACACAAACACACACACACACACATGCACACACACACACATGACACACCTCCCCTGTACCAGCCACCTGCATGTACATGTACCAGTCTCATCTCAGACACCAACTTCCTCGGGATTGTATTCCCACATAATCGAGATCTGGGTTTGAACTTGAACATGTTTGAGCTGGTATAGGAATTGCGACTAGATCTCATTTGTGAGATCCAATTTGTATCTTTGAATCTTTCACATATTCCTGGACCAGGGAGTTACATGCTATGTTGAACTCCTATAATTTGGCCTGCCAAACCATCCGGCCTCCGGTCGGACCCCTAGCTGGGCTACGGCAGTCCTATGTGTTTCCACTCAGAATCGGTCTCATATTTAATACATGTACATGCATAGATCTCTACGCCTGTCATTAGACTGCATGTTATAGTTTTGTAATGTGATAACTTGATTTCTGTTACATGTATGCACTATGCTCCTTTCCCCAAAATGATAGCGAGCTGTGGACTTGATACGTTCATGCATATTAGTACTACATTCTTACTTTGTTTTCCCCTCAGACCCTCCCACCATATGGACCACTAAACCCACTGTCTATGGTGTCCAAGGTCACAGTGTGCAGCTGAACTGTACTTTTAATGGCCTCCCTGTCCCCACCATCACCTGGACTTCACCAAATGGAAGGATTCTTGTTTTCCAATCTAATTCCATTAATAACTCCACATATATCACCATACCATCCCTTGTTTTGGAGGACAGTGGTACATACACTTGCAGTGGCGATAACTCCATCGGAGTGTCCTCTGCCTCCATCCATCTGACTGTTCAAGGTACGTTATCTGCATATGCCACACAACTACTGCATGTGCAGAGTTTAACCGTTATGATTGTTGATTGTAATCATTATTACTGCTTGAGTCCATGCAACGTATCAATAGCCATTTTCAACTCCTGCAGTGCTCCATTACATGACCTTACCCCCTTTTGTAAACTATTCCCTTATAAATAGTTTAGGCAGTTTATAAGTGCATTTCCTAATGCCATTACTTGCCTTTTTGGTGTAAATTTACCAAATAAAGTATTATTATTATTATTATTATTATTATTATAACATATATTGCAGAGAGCATAATATTGGTATGTGTTATCCTTTTCATGTTTTCATTTATTCTAAATGAAGTAGTCCATTATTCATATCTTCATCTAGTAAGCCGGAATTGCACAGCAAAGACAGTTTGGTGGATTTGCTGTGTGCATATTAGTACCAGTATTTCTGTAGAATATTTATCCTAACTAATCTCCCAATTAATGCACTATTATATTTTTAAAAGTTTTGTCACGGGGAGATTAATAATGTCATATAATGTACTGGGGGCATTTCAACATTTGTCTGTTTTTGTAAAATTGTACATGCATAAGTCTTTATCTGATTGGGCCGAATATTTGAATATCCTATTACATTTTGATATGATTCGATCGCTGCTCTTTCAGCAACTTGTAGCAGTGGACCACCATGCTTATATTGTAATTTTAATAATCACCCTCTTACAATGTACTCATGCACCTCTGCTGTGGCGAGTTGTTATTAGAGCAGCAAAATGTACATCTATATTACGCTTTAAAAGTTTTGGCCTGAACACATAAGGAGTTATATATACAACATGTACAGTATGGCAAACTGATCAAATTGCTGAAATGGTGGAATGCAAACAAACGTACCCCACGATCTATTATAACATGCACCATGGAGCACTTCCACTTCCAGGACATATGATATTAATCATTTCTGATGTACATATTATATTCATCTATTTCTTTATAATGCACATCAAGAAAGTCCAACTGGAACAGTGATGCCCACCTTTTCTGTCACCGATATTGGCATTTCAATTGGTTAGTTACTTGCAGTCATTTCCAGTGCTCTATTTCATAACCGTGTTTATATCTAGGTGTAATAGCTGTGGTAATCATTTTTGGCTTTGGAGTTATAGTTTTTCTACGCTGTGAGCTAGCAATCTCAGTCATACTCGACATAACATGCTCGTGTGTGAAGAGAGGATGTAAGTGAAATGGTCAATATTGGTTTTGCATGAGATGTAATTATCAATAGTGCCTTTTTAGTTTTACTTTATTTTTTTAATCATTTTAAATAATGGGCTAACACACAAGAAATAACCAAAAAAAAATACTGTCAACCTTTGACAAACAACATTGAAGGCTAAGTCTTGATGGCAGGGCTCTCTCAAAGGATTGCAACAAATGAATCAGCCATATATGGAAGCAGTGGCCTGGGATTTGGTGCAACTCATGAGTATGGCCAGATGAGTGGCCCGGCACTAGTAAAAGTGTTTTCCCATAGCATTAGCACCCGGAAGTATTAAAATAAAATATACACAACACGACTGATACAAATAATATTTAAAACACACACTACTTGAGATTCGTTTTTCAATATTGTGCTTGTGTTCACAATTGTGTTTCACTTCTACTTTTATAGTGTTTAAAAAAATTAGGTATTTCTGTGTTCCTGGTAAAGGTTTTAAATCTTGCTACTTCATCATCATCGGTGACACAGCAAAACTCATCCGTGTAATTAATATTCATAGTGCTGCTTAGCCTTTAATATCCGATTCACATTTGGCCTCTGCAAGCTATCTTGCTTTAGTAGCCAGTACCAGCCACACTATCTGCAGCACGAAATTGTAAGTAGCAGAGCATTAATTAGAACTTTGTTAACAAGAACCATAATCGCTTGGTGTGTTATTGGTATATACTAGGCGGAGTGATTGTGAAAATCATATTAAAGTGGTAATTAGACTCCACACATTACAAACAGATGTACATCTGACGAGGCAAAAAGTACCACTCTCAGCTACAATGTTAAAATCTTCTGCATGATGGCAAAGATATTCCCTGTTTATATGTTGTGAGTACAGCAAGTCTACTAGTAAGTACAAAATATTTTTTGGCTTTCACAATGTGCTAGTGAGAAACTCAATAGGGTTTTCTGATAAATGCACTGCAATTGAATATATCATGGGTTAAGAAGTTCATTATATTGCATGGTAATGCATAGTAAATTTCAAGACTGAACTGTACCATTTATAGTTTTCAAAACATGCAGAACTTTATATTTACCAGGTCTAAGGACACCCAGTCTTTACTAGATTTTTTTCTTAAACATGGTACTTTAATTGGTATGATTCTCTACAGAAAAGGTTGCTGTACATTAAGTCGGAGATGCCCTAGCCACGTGCACAATGACTTGTCTGCTAATAGGGTACATTTTTAGTGGTAGGGAGGTCAAGACCAATGTGTTCAATAAATGCCTTAACTGCAATGTATTGTATCTTGTCACATGAATACATCAGTAAGTACAGTTTTTGACCAAAATGTATTACATATATTGTACACTGATGTACATATACATGTATGTCTTTATAGCAATGAATTCAAAGCAGCTAAATGCTATATTCAGGTTAATGCCTGAATACATACATGCCAGTTTTTCAACTTGCAGTACTTCTTAGAAATTAAGACTAAAATGCTGATGGTTTGAACCAACCTGCTCTCATTCATCATATAATTCACAACAATGGACCAGCTTGTGGTTCAAGTGGTAGTTTTGTGCATGGTTGTTTGTATACATGTATATAATTTAAATTGCAAGTGGTTATAACCTGTGTTCTTTCTGTACATTGGCATGATATAATTATATAAAGCACGTCTATAAAATATATATATAAATTGAATTCTTTTTTTTAAGTACATGTATATGCAGATAGTGAGGAGAACAATCAAACGGAAGAGAACGATACATTTGAAATGACCAATACAAAAACTCCCTCTGGAAGCAAGGATGTTCATTTTTTGAACAGAGGAAGTACCAGTAAGTTCATTGTGGTTATAACAAGTATGCATTTTCCATCAGATGTATATTTTTTTGATAATGTGATTTTGCAGATGATTTGAACAACAGCCACATTGAAGACAACCAATCATGCGAAGTGATCTTCGTTTGATATGGAGCCATGCATGTAATATGTTAAATAATATGATGTGTAGTGCCAAAAGTGATATGCAAAGTTAGTCTCCAAGCCAAAGCAATAATAAACTTATGTTTCTTGCTTATTGTAATTGTTATTGCACATATTAAACTAGACTGAAAGCGAAAAGGGGATTCAGTGGAGAGACGATTAACAGGCATATTCCTGTATTTATAATAGCACTTTGTGGACTTTTACACCACTGTTGCCTTCAAAGATACCACTTTGTGTCTCAGAGAGAATGTTTTTATATCTTGACATGGACACTTACATTACAAATATATCTGTGATGTATTGGCATACGTATATTTAGAGTGCAGTTGTGCGCATGCTCATCGATCACAATATCCAGTCAATGTTATTATAACCTAGATCTAGCAACACAATAATTAAAGTTATGTCACCTTTGGTCAATGTCTACCTCCCCCCCCCCCCCCGGCCCCCCCCCCCCCCCCCCCCCCCCCTTCCTCGCAAAATGTCCCCCCGACCATCTATATAATCCTATAGATACGATTATCCCCCAGACAATTATGCCTCATTTATACCTAGGATGTGAGGAGGAATAAATGCCCTACCCAGCTGGGCACCAGTGTCCTCCTACGGGGGACATAGATGCTTAAGAAACTCCTGGTGAGAGAACTTCATCCATCCTGACTGTGTATGTAAAAAATAGTAGTTGCATGTTTTTCAAGTGGTGTATACACGTTGTAATAATTTTTTATTATTATAATTATACATGTAATGTGCATATCCTCATTCATACTGATTATCCCGCTGTGGATCGCATCGAAGATGCATGTAATTCATAAAATCTAATAGGATGAAGACAGCAAGAGTATATATACAAGATAATCCATTTGCAAAGCAGCATATAACGATCTAGATCTCTGTTATAAGGCTCACATTTTAACGACAGGCATGCAAATGATCAATTTCATGCATTCCTCATGTGTCACACATGCAGGTACATGTACATGCATGTATTTATTGCATACAGGGCATCATCACTGATCCATCCAAACTCCATTCATGATCATCTTTTACTCCTAAGGCACTTTACATCAACAGTCATCCGAGCTAGGGTTTATCTCGAGTTGCTCTTGTGCTTCAAGAAACTCAGAATACATACATTTTTGTGATTAACTAGACAATTAAACCAAAAGGTGGGTTCTCGTGGATTTCAAGTTCATTAAAGCATGCATGGCCCATTATTATTTCGTGCTCATGTTTCGACTATACTGCATGGTGATTGCCGTTTATAATTAGATCCTTTTAATCAGGACCCACGGTAGTGGGTCCTATGTAGGATTGGATTCGTGGGCGTGGTTTTCGATCGAGCGTTTTAAAACGGTAACGAAGCATTGCCTTTACTCTTTACTCGCCAGCTCGCATATAATCCATCACTAACATGACAGATATGCTCATATAACGTGAGCTTCGCTAAACAGTGCCGTTTACGTCCAAAATTCCGCCATTTAATTTTTGTCAAGTTCATCTCCTCCTCCTCCGTCGTCTTCCGTTCATCACGTATAACTCGCGACAGGAACGTCGTACGAAGACGAGATAAGCTTCAAAAAGTTGCATTTGATTTCCAAACGTGCCCTTTCATACAAATAAGACCTACAGTTGTAAGCTGGTGATGAAATGCCGTGAAATGACGCGAGCAGGTGCAATTCGTTATCGGTGAAATGGGGGGGGGGGGGGGGGGGGGGGGGGGGGGGGAACTGCATAAATGCCCCTCTACCTGTATCTTTTGGTTCAAATTAAAGCTACAACTATCTACTATATCCTATTGGGGTTTAGTGAATGGACTAACGTAGAAGCCTGAAACATTGGACCCGGCACTTTGGGCCCGGTTCTAATTTGCCAGTATGGTTCAAGTAGTTATTCCTTCCAACCCCAACCCCAAAACGGATTCTACGCAGTTAAGTGAGTGGATCGGACTAATACAATACCCAGAAACCCTTTGACATACCCTCCGGCAAAGCCTATATATGTTTACCTTAAGGTCCTACACGGCCACCTCGACAGCTGCACGTGTCACTCGATTCCGACAAATCGCGGTGGTGATACGCTGCCAAACAACAAAAGAAGCAATAGTTGTTCCTTTAAACAACACCTAAAACTGAACTAGTCCATATAAAGATTGCTATTTTCCACACGCTTATCTAGTGCATGTATTGTTCACTGATACGCAGCAGCTGCCATTAGTAATTTGAAACCAAGCAACGTATACGTATGCACGCGCTCCCGCATAAAATAAAAAAGCCTTGCCTTAATATACCTGAGAGGCCTATATACTCAGATTACACATAGGAGGAATCTAAGCGTCCTATACATTGCAACGAATACACGAAGTCATGATCACTCCTGGCAGAGAAAAAAAAATTAGGGGAACAAGTAAATCAAAAACTTCTCTATCGAGAAATAGGGTCAACTATCGATAAGGTTTGTCCTTACCGCTTACCGGTTATCCGATACCGTTAAGCAACCGGTAAGACACTTTTCTTATCATTACCTTTCAGTAAGAGATAACTTCTAACCGAATATTATCGGTAACACTCGGCTTTCTTATTGATTTTTTATATTTCTTGTACTGGCCTTCCAAATAATTATTCACGACAACATGTGGGCAAAATTAACCGAATTAGTGTTATGAATAATTACTCGAGGGAATTTTCGCACTACATGTACACATGTACAACACGAGTACATGTTTGAATAGGAGTTGTTTCTAGCACTGTGACGTCAGAGCAAAGAAACGTGCGTTTGCGGACACACGCGTAACCGATATAAATCAATATACGGTCCGTGTGTACAATTAACAACAACAGAGACTTGACGTTTTTAACTTACATGTATAAAAATAAAGCTACTAGATAAGAAACACCATATAGGCTAAACGCTTCGTCATCACAAAAACCTATAGGGTCCATATCAAGTTGCCATTGCAATTTCCTTGCAAAATATCAGGTTATTTCGAAGGAGATTATTGGCCATCGAAGGCCAACCAAAGTACGAAATTTTATGGGTAGGTTGGACCTAGGACCGTTAATAGTCCGCACACAACACTTGGGAACCCATCAATAACCTAGCAGGCTATGAAGGAATGCATGCAAGGAACTAATAGGGAAGGCCACAACCTACTGAATCCACGGATGCCAAATGATACTAAGATGCCAATAGATACCCTTTGGACACGCCTATTACCTTAGTGGTAATCATTACCGTTCAGCAGTGATGCCGCGGCCAGCTTTTAACAATCCGGTCACGTTCACGGCTGGCCGTTTGGATATAGACGGTCACGTTCACGGTCAAAGATGGACCGTATGATTTCAATACGGTCACGTACACGGCTGGCCGTCAGCCGTCAAAATTTCAAAACGGTCACGGACGGTCATTAAATTATTTATGCTATAGAAGTTTGGCATGCACATATCAATAGAAATGGTTCATCAGTGTAGCCATAGCAGAACAAGTGTGAAAGAACATATTCAATTAACTAAAGGCTTTATTGCAGCTGAGAAAGAGAACAGATTCAATCCTGGCTGGATCCATCCTCCATCTTCACAATGGAGTCTCAACTGGGAGAAAACTCGCTCGCACGTGGAATCCACGCGATAACGCATAATCATGGCAAGTCGCGTCCCCAGACCCACATTCGGCAGCAGCGGATGGATTACATCGCATATTACGAATACATATCAGGCTGGGGACGAGACTATGTCATGGCGAGGGGGACAACGTAAATAATAAAATGGTTCCATAGCCACGTGTTGGTGACAGTCGGGTTTGCTGCAAACTTCACCGCGCTATTAGGTGGCTTATCCTCAAAGGTTCTTGGAAAGACGACATTTGCCACGCAGGGAAAAAATCCACTGCACGTGACGCTAGTGACGTGAATAGGCTTAATGGACCGTCAAAAGTTCTGACGGCCACGGACGGCCAGCAAATAAATTTGACGGCCAATTATTTTTCACGGTTTAATCACGTGATCGGTAAGCTTCCCGGTCACAGTCACGGTCGGCCGTCAAAAACCGTCAAATGAATACGGTCACGGACGGTCCGTGCTGGCCGCGGCATCACTGCCGTTCAGTAAGAAAGCTTATCGGTAAGTTTTTTATCGATAGGTGTAGATTAATTTCAGTAAATATTCGATAATAGGTGTTTACTTACTGATAATTACCGATTAGCTCAAAACCTTATCGATAGTTGACCCTATCGAGAAAGTGATTGGTGGGATGTAGGATTGATGGTGCAAAAAGCAAGGAAACAAGGTACAGTATGTTAAAGTGAGGTTTGGTAGGATCCTACAACTATATAACAGTCCTACATTTGCAAATAGGCTTTTTCATTTGCAAATTCAGGACTGTAAGTTGTAGGATCCTACCAAACCTCACTTTAACACACTGTATCTTGTTTCCTTGCTTTTTGCACCACCAATCCTACATCCCACCAATCACTTTCTCGATAGAGAAGTTTTTGATTTACTTGTTGCAATAACAGTCCGTTTAGCATATAATAAAGAGCATCGTGCGTTTCTGATGTTTAATTGTCGTTCACCATTAGGTTGAAACGCTAACATGGCCATGTCTATTCACATCGATCTGTTCACTTGGGGGGCACATTTATACTGACATGCGAGGATAATTCGAATGCAACATGTAATGCAAACTTGGACTAAGTTAAGGAGGGTGGAGTGCCTGGGAAAGCATGGGGGGAGAATAAAGTTTAAAAATACTGCCTAATTAATGTGAAGTACTTGTAGAGATGAGGTTTGTATAAACATCTGCATTCCTTTAGCATGCCCAGCGCGTCCTTTGCTATTCTCTGGAAGGCTAGCTCCACGTTGATTGCTTCTTTTGCGCTCGTTTCAAAGTATGGAAAGTTTTTTTAATTCGCACCAATTCTGAGCCTTACTAACTGGAACCTTTTTAAGAGAAGGAAATACGTGGTTACATGCACAGGCAACATAAATAAATGGAGGTACCTGTCTGTTTTCCCTAGGACTACAAAGGGGAAATGTTCTGGGTCTTCAGAATTTGTTTTTTGAAGAAATTTGTGTCTCCAGTTGTCCAATTTCTCAAAAGAATTTGCATTTGTGACATCATAGACTAGTCAGTACGCAAAAGTCCGCTCCTCTGTAGAAGGCCAGGCCCAAGCTTTGGAACTTCTCCTGTCCTGCTGTATCCCATATCTAATGGGAGCCATGACACGTTGGACAATATGGCAACCGTCTTGCACCCACCATCTTGCTTTACCTGCATAGTAACTAGTCTGTCGTCCACCATCACCTCCTTAGTGATAAAGTCGGTACCTTTTGTAGCTTTGTATTGTCGTGAGAATTTTTTTCCACGTACTGGGTCATGAGGGACGTTTTACCCACACTGCCGGTCAAGAAATAGTTATAAATTTATGATACGCAAGGCGAGGGCTGAAGAGCTAACCTATTACCCGCACGTTCATAATAGGGACAACCCTCTGTACATCATCATGTAAGTACTAAGAACACATGACAGCCTCACTTAAGTCCCTACCCGTTTCTCAGCTTGGCTACGCATCTGATCAATAGGAGAGGGTGGGGCTCCACCAGACATCCACGACAAGGAATACACAATTGCGACATATACATGCACACACTCACGCACTCATACGCACGCGCGCGCAAACACACAAACACACACACACACACACACACACACACACACACACACACACACACACACACACACAACACATGCACACAGGGAATAGCTAGCACACATTACTTCATTCCGTGTACAATCCAAATAAACAAGCGCAAGTACTAGTTAAGTAATTCCCTTCGCCAATTCACTACTTACTCGCTGTCTCCGAGTATTATGACTTTCAATAGGGCCATTTCCCTTCGTTACTTATCTAAAGAGACTGGGAACGAGGTGCATTCCAATTTACACCACACCCACTGTTGCGAATAATTTAATGGAGGCAGATGAAGCCTGAAAGCTATAGTTTTCACACAAAGGCTCTATCAAAAGAGGTGTCCCATACCTAATATGAGCCATAACACGTTGGAAACCATGGCAACCAAGTATATTATCTCTGCTGAAAGGAACATTTTAGTTTTTTCGAGCACAAGCTGCGGGCGTGGGCATCACCATTTATAACATCTTACTCGTTCGTAATAATATTTAAGTTAGAGGTGAAAAAATAACGTGGTTTTCAGTGAAAAAAGTGATTATAACACGCAGAATCATTCCCACCATATCGATAAACTCATAGCATCACATAACGCAACGATTGTATGGCATATATGGCAGATCAAGGACACTTAATTACCCGAGAGGTGAATTAACTAGTATTGGGATGCCGTTATTAACAAATCATGCAGTGATCCGGTCCCATATCCATGACCAGCTAGTTATCAACGAATGTACGTACGTACGTACGTTTAGCTTGTTTTTTTTATTTAATGACATCATACATATTTTTATACCCGAATGTTATATGACACAATTAAAAAAAAAATTTTTTAATGTTTTCAGTGGCAGAGGTGGCCACATTAAAGAGGATTAGAGAAAGGCTACAATAATGGACGGCTCTAATTAGGCAGCAGTGGTCACATATAGCCCATATCTGACCATAGCAAGTCCCACAGATGCATTGCATAACGATACGTAGTATCACCCTGATGCTTTCACAACACCAGGTCAAATGACTTCCACAACTTGGCCACCTTATCAACGATAACAACACCAGCACATGACATACACATATACACTACATAATTTTGACGTCCAAAGAAATCTTGTGAAGTACATGTACAGATCAGTAATTCTTTTCCGTTACAACACACAATGGATATTATATACAGGCAGGCTACTTGGCAGGACTAGCAGCAACCACCACCTCCTGTTTTCTTTGAGTTACCCTCCAGCCGAATGTCGGGTATTTGATTCGACGAGGGTTTGTAGGCTTCATCGTTCTCCTTGGCCAGTGCGTCCTTTGCTATTCTCTGGAAGGCTTGCTCCACGTTGATGGCTTCCTTTGCGCTCGTCTCAAAGTAAGGGATGTTGTTTTTGGACTCGCACCAGTTCTGGGCCCTACGTGTGGGGACCTTGGGGGGGGGGGAAGAGGGAAGGTCAAACATATATACACACACAGGCAATACACAAAGATGCCTGTACTACACAGGACCTTGGGATAGATAGACGTGGGACATGGGGGTGGATGGAACACTTGAGGAAAGGTCAAACACACCAGACAGGCAATGTGACAAAGATGCCTATAACAAACAGGTGCCTATACCAGGGGCCTTGGGGGTAGATGTGAATAAATATGTGGGAGGGTCATATGTACAATCATCACAAGCAAATGCACAAAGATGTCATGTATCAACATGTTAACATGTCACATGAGAAGCACTATGCAATGAACACACACACACATGTACACCACACACACACACACACACACACACACACACACACACACCAATACAAGCATACCTGTCTGTTTTCCAAGTCGATCTTGTTGCCTAGGACTACAAAGGGAAAGTGTTCCGGATCTCTGGGACTAGCTTGGATAAGGAATTCGTCTCTCCAACTGTCTAATGTCTTGAACGAGTTTGCATTTGTGACATCATACACTAGTACGCAACAGTCCGCTCCTCTGTAGAAGGCCACGCCCAAGCTTTGGAACCTCTCCTGCCCTGCTGTGTCCCATATCTAATGGGAGCCATGACACGTTGGACACCATGGCAACCGTCTTGCACCCACCATCTTGCTTACCTGCATAGTAACTAGTCTGTCGTCCACCATCACCTCCTTGGTGAGGAAGTCTGCACCGATTGTGGCCTTGTATTGGGAGGTGAACTTTTTGTTCACGTACTGGTTCATGAGGGAGGTTTTACCAACACTGCAAAGAGGAAAGACAAGTGAACAAAAGAGGGGGGGGGGGGGGGGGGGGGGTTATCATTAGTTCAAGGGACGGACTTGTATAGCAGTCACGCGGCAGGCGTCTACTGCACACAATGTACCCTACAGTCAATACGAAGACGAACAGTGAAATTTCAACACACACACACACACACACACATACACACATACACACATACACACACATACCCACACACACACACGACACAAACTCACACACACTACATCCTCGTACGCAGTGTTTCTCTATCTAGCCTTAAATAAGGAAATTGCGTGCCTTCGTTTTTAGGCAGAAATGTCGACATGGGTTTCTACGAGGCGCGTACATAACAGAGCGCTCAAGGAGAGACTAATAAACAAACTTCCCGCCCTCCGCCCACAAATTACTTACCCACTGTCTCCAAGGATGATGACTTTCAGTAGGACCTTTCTTCTCGCGGCCATTTTCCACCACCGAGAATGATAATATAGTGAACAAACGTTGTTCCTTCAGATTCAGAGCGAGAAGACACTGCTCACAATGAAATAAAAGCTTGTCATGTGATGAATGACGTAATACGTGAACCACAATGAAATCACATGATCTTATTTACCCGTGTCATATCAAGCATAAACATTATCTATCTATATGGAATACAATACGCATGTAGGAACAATTTATATCAGTACTATATACATACAAGTCACGAAAATGATGCCGATCGAGCGAGGAGGGCTCGGGCATTTTGCCTCATCAAAACAGTGCCGAGGTGACAATATATTGCATTTAGCATTTCAGTATTGGATGAGTGGAGTGGATGGCCAAACGCCTAGCAATTCTTGAGAATGTTTCTTTTGCAGTGATTCCCCAGCCTCCATATGCCTCCACTACGAGAGGGACACATATCCAACCCCTTTCCAGACAACCCAAAGCATCATAGTTGTTTTCTAATTTCTCTTGTTCACCCACTGCAGCGCTAGCTGAGGCACCTGAGGTCTGACCAGCATCTGAAATCAATGAATTATTGAGGGTATGTATAACCTTGATGTCAAATGCTGCAGATCGAGACAGTGACCAGTTTGGTATCAAAATGTCAGCTGGGCGTGATCTGTCTTTGGCTGGACCAATACCACAACCTTGCTCCAAAAGAGGGGAAAGGTGGGCACGACGGCAAAAGTCAGCAATACAATCACGTATGCAGTTGTGTCGTGTCACCACATCCCCGGCATAGCGACAAGTTAAAGAATGGTGTCCCAGGGGGTCAAGCTGGCTAGAACAATAGGGGCATGTTTCTCAGTTCTATGCAAGTTACAGAGGGGAAGGCCCAACCACCATTTCAGAAGAATGTGGGTTTCGTCAGGTTCAAGTGCTAGTCCAAGGCCTGGGGATGGCACTGTTCTTAACCACGCATGAGCCTGTGGGACTGACTCTGCAAACAGTCGGGCTTTAGTTGCTGTTGTAGCATTGTGTAAGAGCTAGGCTACTCAATGCAAGCTTCTCGACTTTCTCTGATAGTAAATGCTGCCTGGGTGGTGAAAGGAGGGCTGATCATCACGAAAGGAAGCAGTAGCGGATCCAGGGAGGGGGGGAGGGGGGGAGGGGGGGGGGGGGCGAGGTGACATAATGGGCCCGTGTCCCACCCCCCTCCCGGAGCTCGAGGGTCCCGCCCCTACGTATACACGTGCACGTATGACTATGTGTAAGCGAACATATGCAATCGCAACGCAGAGATATAGCTAATGCAGAAATGGCCTAAAGTACGCCTACCGCCACTACGTACAAAATGTTACATGGGACTGAGCCTAGTATGAATATTATTGCTTTTATCGCGTGACGTGATAGCATTCGGCTCTACAATCTAAGTACCGACAAAAGTTAAATTTTGCTATGTTACATTCACAGCAAAAAAAACGCAATTATTGATTCGTAGTTGATTTCACAGTAAAATCAATCGCAAATCTGTGAAATCATGCGTTGATTTAACAACTGATTTAAAATCTGCTGCGAAATCAATAATCATAGTTGATTTGATGCTTTTTTTGCTGTGTTGTTCAACTTTCCCTCTAGAGAGCATGAGTAACGCATAAATTAAAAAAAATAAAAATTAAAAAAATAAAGCAATTAACGTCCACGCGTGATGTGACCATATAAAAAAAGGTAGTATTGTCTAAACGAATAAAAGGTGAGTTTGTAAATGTGCTATCAACAGCGATGCATCAGCGCATTGAACATACATGTATAGCGGCTGAGCTCTTGATCTGTCGCTGCCCAGCCTCGATCTGTAATTACATTTTTAGTGCAGTTTTAACTTACCTTTGGCCCGTTTTTGGAGGGTTTTCAACGCAAAAAGCGTTGGCGGAGCTTACAACGCTCCCCCACACCCCCTAGCTGGGCGGAAGTGGTGCCCCCCTCCCGCACCCTCCCCGCGGCTGCCCCGCCTACTACTTCACCCCAACCCTTGTCATACCCTCGCACCCTCCCCGGGGTGGCCCCGCCTACTACTTCGCCCCGCCGCCCTTTGCCACACCCTCACCGGTGCCCCCCCCCCCCCCCCCCCCCCCCCCGGGCCCCCCCTACTAATTCCTGGATTGGCCACTGCAGTATCCACTCGTTCAGACGCCTGACAGGATCAATTATTACCTAACGTTACGATGCCGATTAACTTAGCGTGCATTATTCACTCTGCTCAGCGGCTCGAACCTAGTCTCGTACCCAGACCCAGATTTTCACAGCAGCGGATGGTAGCGGTGATGTAATCCATCCGCTGCTGTGAAAATCTGGGTCTGGGTACGTGACTAGCTCGAACCTGTTTCAAACCCGGATCTGTGCATGAGAATAAAATCCCAAGGAAATTCACGCCGTTGCGAAGGTAGCACAAACACATCCGCAGCTGTCTGTACATGTATACAGGGTCTCATTCAAAGGTCCATACACGTACATCAAAGAAAAAAGCTAGGGTACACAAATAAATAAAGCTTGGTGCGAATATTGCCACAAGCCGTTCTCCATGCAGGAAACACTTTACTCTTAATTCCTAGACACATTGAACGGCATCATGCACAAGGACCAAATTTTAAAAAACAATCCGTCAGTGCCAAACAAGAAAAGACCGGTACTTACCATTTTTAGCAGCCAAGGTATCGCAGCTCGCCTCGAGTAGTATTTTACATCGCAAATCCCGTCTATCACAAAAGTTAAGCAAGACGGAGCCATGAAACTGAGTGATGAAACTATTATTACGATGAAAATTTGCTCACTCCTGTTCTTTCTGAAGTATATACGGATAACATACCCATCAGTGCATGAACTTCAGCCTTCAAGATAGCAATATATGAAGTGTACTGATAACGGATACAAAGT
>OX442415.1:7194350-7238867 GCA_949361645.1 Spongilla lacustris
GGGACATTCTGCACGGGGGGACAATCCGCCCTCCCACACCGCTTAAATAATGAAATTTTGAACAAAACTCAAGTCAGTTTTATACATATTATTATACCGGTACGCGGTAGTAGTGGCGGTACTGATAGATAATCATATTGACCTATATACATCGTGTATATATAACAAGATCATGCAGTGGTAGCGCTGGTCACACCTTATTTTTGGCCACTGCGCTCCGCACTGCAGTGCCGGTTTACGGTGGCAAATATATCTTCAATCCTCATTGGTATGTCAAAACTGCATGCTCTTACTGTCTTCTTAAGCTTATTCGTGCATGTCCTATATATCGCTTTTTTCCAATTAAGTGCCGGGTCTAATTATACATCCCAGCTATATTCAATGGCTGGGAAGGTCTGTGGATAGGGACAGAAATCTGCCTGGACCCACAATCGGCCTTAAACAAACTGTCGTAAGTATAAATACAATGCGTACGTGACGTGGGTGTGCCTACCTCTTGCATGCGGCCGCGTCGGCCGCAGGAGTAGGCGTGCTGTCACAGGAAAATTTGCACCCCCGTAAAATCGGCATCCTCGTTCAACTTCCATTTATTGTAGGAAATTTAGCACCCCCATTCCAGTATTCCTATGAAAATTGGTACCTTTTCAGGAGAATTGACATTCCCTACAAAATAAACAAATGCCTTGGAATAAAAAGGCCGGCCATTAAGTAACATAATCATGGCCATAAAGTGGGAGGGGCCAAATCAACACCGGGTTGTTCTCATGCACAAAGAACAAACGGTATTCATGCCATATTCCAATATCTTCAGAGCATGTTTTGCAAAGAGAGAACAAATTTTAAACCACTGTGGGAGCAATGCAGCCGAGTGTTGCCCCAGCCGAGGTTATCACATACTTAGGTATACATTTATATGTATACATGTATGGTGCAAAAGTTATTCACCTTTTCAGTGCCAACCCTCAACGCTGAGAGATACTTCAGGATACTAGCTTCACTATTCCTTACATAGCCAGTCTGGAACTCGATGGTCTGAGCATATAGATGCTGCATGTTAGACCTACATGTACTGCAGCTCATGCGTATGCAAACTTAATTATTGAGTCACTGGGCACTTCAGCATTGCAGCTCACTCTCACCGCACCTTCAGTGAATTGGAATCCTTAAGGCACTACTGATATACTTTTCATCTTTTGTCAGCATTTTGATGAGTTCTATCAAGGTTTTGACATCAATTGATCAATGAAACAGAATCCTTGAAGCTCGAAATGCAACTATATATATATACTGTAGATGTCGAGGTATTTTTTTTTTTGCCGATTTACTGTTGGAGCTAAAAGAATTGCGCCCGTGAAAATCAGGCTCCTATCATTCAAGAAGCAGTTTTGGTAGCCAATGGTTTAGTAATTGAGCCACAGTGTAGTCTTCCCCCCCCCCCCCCCCCCCCCCCCCCCCCCCCGCTGTCCACATCACAGCCACCAGGGTGAAGTAGTGGATGAACACTGAAGCAGTCACACAGCCTCCAAACGTTTCAGCCCTGTCACAAATACCAAAAGCATTCCAATAAGAGCACAGCACAGCTGAATGTGGGGAATCTTTATCTCATTGCTTTCTAAAAAACACATGTGAAATTCATAATGAAAAATAAAACCAAGCAACTTTCCACTAACTTTATCAGTGACATAGCCAGAATTGTCACCAGTAGATCCAAAAGGGACAGTGAGACACCTACATATACATGTAGGTGATGATATCCAAGGCATGTGAAGGTGTAGACATTTGTAGCTTTGAATCCATCCTAATGGGAATGTCCTACACAGGCATAGAGTAAATTTACTTCTGTACAACTACATGTGTATGTGTAATACTCACCACAAGGATGTCAAGTGTAAACATTGGCATTCAATCTGGCTACTGCATGGAGGTGTTGCTTCAGTGTTATTGGTGGTGCATCCTTCAGGGGTCCCGTTTCTACTTCCTCCTGCAAATTTGAACAAACTACACCTTACACCCCCAATGCTCTTTTGCCTGCCGCATTGAAGTCCCAACTCACACAGTCAAACTTTGGAATAATTCTGTTCTTACAATGACATCATTATGTTTTGCATAGCCGGGTAGCTTTGTCTGCAATGTTAAAAGTGACTTGACCTAGACCTGTAAGATTTACAAATGATATACACCCACATGTATATACCTCCTAGAATACGATAATTATGCAATCTTGGTGGGAAGAATGACGCAGTATTGTAAAGTGTATGAAGAATATGATCACAACATCTGTAGCAGTTTTGTTAATAGATTTAAACAATGATGTTGGCAGAAAAACTGAATTAATGAAATTGTCTACATACATGTATTTGAACCTAGTATCCTATGTTTTCGAGAGGAAGTGTTTGGTTGCCAATATCAGCACTTGCACTTTGAGTTGAAAAGTCATAACTGGTGTCTTTATTGGTAAGTGTGGCTATAGAGACCTATATTGTAAAGGGGTGAGTTTGCCAATCACTGACAAGTTATGCATGGCTGAGCATTGAGACAAAACTTTTGAGCTACAAACGTTGTTTGGTTTTGAGAAGAAACTAGTCATGTAAAGTTTTGCTGCTGTATACTAATTAAAAATTTGATCAATTGCTTCAAATGATTTGGCAATTCTGGGCATGAAATAATGAAGATCAGTATAGTTTAATGTTTAAAAGCTTAAAACTTTATTACGTTGGGCCTATTGTTGATAACACATAAGTGGCCATGTTTGGGTATAGTGCTTAGCACCTAATATTGTTGATTGTACGTTGAAGAAGTAACATTTACTTGAAATTAGCAGGTTATAGAATGCACGTATATACTGTACCTTGTTTTGTACGGGATTGAGATTTGAGATCACTGAGATGTTACTACAGCCAAGCTTTAACCTTTAATCTGCGTGAAACGATCCTGAATTCAGGATCGGTAAAATCCTGAATTCTGGATGGTGAGTTCTGCCGTTTACAACAACCATTGCAGTGAAAATTAGAATTATTCAAACATAAAAGCTGCTTGTTTCAACAATGGTGCACACGTTCCATAGCATGGAATAATTTTTATCATCTAGAAAGCTGCCGGCCAAACTTCACGGATGCATAAGCACGTTCGTTGCTCCCGCGTACATAAATTAAATGATTAGCAATTCATAGTTTGTAATGCTTACAAAGAGCATTGAACTTCAACATATCAATTTTATTCCTTTTCACTACTTATTGGGGGTAGCACCTACAGACTCTTGGTAGAAGTTGTATTTTTATCAAACTTGTACACAAAATAATAGAAAAGGGTAATTTATTATCATTGTCCGAGTATCCGCCCCTTCTTTTTATGTCCCAACACCACTGGTGACAGTATTTCTACCAATGCCAGGCATTTCTGCATCGCTCTCAATGACAGAAATGCTTTTCTATTTTTATTTTGCAGAGGCTAACCATCGTACCACCCGCTCTGACTCGCTTCGCTTAGTCCGCCTTGAGTTGATTCGATGCTCGTACCTCCTGTATCCCATATTCTTGAATTTGCTTATATGGCTCTCCTTACAGATCTTAGTAACAGTTTCTATCTTGAAAGTAAGCTTCCTGCTCTTTCCTCAACCTTATACCCGACTTTGATGGTAACCGCGGCATTGTTTGCGAACGAAAAAGTAAACTAAGCCTAAACATTGTTTTTTCTAAAAGAAATAAAGATTTGAATGACTAAAATGGATAGCGCTTTTTAGATGAAAGCCTACAGAAGCTAAACAAAAAATTAAAAAAATCATCAATACCGTTCGAATTTATGTCGATACGAGCGGCGTAAAGTCATCCTTAATTCAGGATTTCCATCCTGAATTAAGGATGAAAATAGATTAAAGGTTAAGTACCGCCGAAGTCCGTATGTTGTGCAAAACAAGAAAAGAGCATGCATTTTAACCGCAGTCGAGCTAGCAGTATTTTACATCGCAAATCCTGTCTCTCATGCATTAACGTTGAGCATGACGAAGTGACAGTACCTATAGGCCATGAATGAGATTGGTTTGAATCCAGGTCAGGCCTCGAGGTATCCGGTCTGTTCAGGTCAGCTGACCTTGAGGTCACGCATGTATTAATTTTTATTGGCCAATTCAATTAAGCACAATAGTACTGCACGTCAGTGCCCAAAACACATCTTTGTCTTTGATCTCATCATACCAAACGACCCTTGCATTTCCTGGCAAAAAGCGTTATTTAAGCTCACGATGCATGCATACAAAGTATTATAATCCATCGACCGCTAGCGCTGACAATGGAGACCTATGCTTATCTCTACGTTGCCGTTCTGCTGCTACCAGCCGCTCTTGGAAGAGCAGTACAATCGGAAGACAACTCTCCTAACTGTATGTTTGACGCCAGCAGAGTACGCGTACGTGCATGATTTTGTGGGGAAAGATATTACAAAATGATGCAAACGTGATCTGAGTACGACATTTCATGCATGTTCATATAGGCATAGATATGATATAGGTTATGCCATTTATAATACTTAATTCTCTATTCCGGTCGCAGATTGTCCCGTGAAGGGACAGGTCATCAATTCGTGCGCCTCCAGCTGTACGGCGACGTGTCAAGATCCGTTTCCGAGGTGCATAGAGTTATGTGTGCCTAATAAATGCGAATGTCCGAACGGTCAGGTGATAAACAGCGCAACCAACAAGTGTGTTGCACCTTCTGAATGTCCACGCTCACGACGTAAGTCACCAATGGATCCATCGTTATTGTTACAATAAATATTGTCTCTCTCTTTTATATGCATGCAGGCACTGCTGAAGAAGAAGAATGTCCTCCCTGGGTCGCTTGTTTAATAAACCCCTGCGACACTGCGCGGTGCCCTGCACATCCCCAAGCCGTTTGCAGACCTTACTACTGCAGGGGGTGTAACAAAAAGTTCTTCGATTCGGATGGAGTAGAAGTGACCAGTTCTTGTACATAGAGGCGCCTATTTCAATGTTCAATGATTATTGTTCATTAATTATTTATAAATATTGCAACGAGTTTGTTACTCTGGAACGCCTGGTCGGCTTGTATGATTGTTAATGCACCGAAGACCCACGTGAGACCTAGCAGGCAGCTTACCCTGTAATGTTTGCCATCAATGGCACAGTTTTATATTTATAAGATCGTTTGATAAGGTGATTAACAAGAACCATCAAGTATCAGAAGGATAGGTCCCAAGAATGTAGCGAAGAATACGGATACGTTATTGATGAAGCAACTGAACATGCATAGAATGTAAAAGCAATGCAAATGAAAACACAAAATGGACGTATACTATCCTTCAGTTGAGCTCCGTTTCACAAGTAAATTTCTATCAATCGACAGAGGAATAACGACTGGAACCAACGGGATCACTGCGTATGAGTACAAATACCGGTATTAATAAAAGCATCATCTCAAACGTACCCCAATAATTGAGAGAGAGAACAGTGTGTGGTAATTCGGATAAATCTCCTACTCTTTAAATAATCAACAATAACCTAATGGGCATGCAGTAAAGTTCTGCTGCTGGGGTGGTAGCAGAGCTGTTATTATTATTTCTCTACCACCCTGTGAAGTCATATTGTTCATATAAAAATACATAACAAATGATGAAGACTTACACTGAACCACTATAGTGCTCAAAACTGAGGGTGGCCATGCATGTTTGGATGCTGCTTAACACAGCTACTACATTGATGATGGTCTGGTTGGGAGAAAGGAAATCTGCAATCAATATAGTCCATACCTGTGGTTGTATTGGTACTGTTGATGATATGTAGTAGCAAATGTCTCATCCCAGCTGCAGGCTGTGGTATCCCAGGCCACACAAGCAGTGGACCAGAGTACTTCTAACCTGGCTGTTGTGACAAATGTAATCATGTGAGTATTTACCACTACACCATACTACATTTTGAATTGCAGCAATTGCAGAGCCTTGTAATGTTCTGACCCACTACTCCATACTGACACATCTGGGATATGGTTTGGCCAATAGCTGCTCCAGGGCAACTGTATATGTTTCGCTGCCTTCACTGGATGAATTCAAATCACTGCTGCAGAATTCTGTTGCTGTAAAACAAGTACTCATTCCCCTAATCAAACTTGAGATGAATAATTTATGCATATACCATATAAACTGAGATTGTTTGAAGTGCAGAAATGATTGCTGACTAATAAACTTCTGAATGTCCAGGTTGAGAAATATCATGATTTTACACTCGATCCTGCTCCATCTATTTGTGAAATCATTTTCACAGCAAAAATAACGGCAAATCACAAATATAAAACATAAAATATAATATGTATGATGCTACTGTACCTCCATACTGCTGTGCACAGAACCTCACATTCAACTTTTGTTGCTACACATATATTTATTGTAATACAATAATCTGCAACCAAAGAAATTTTTGATAATTATGCCCAACTCTTTATTCTATCTCACATCATCCCGGAACAATGAGGTACAGCAAGGAGGTGGAGCTAATATAAGTTTAATGATAAACAGTGACAAAACTACTTATTGTGTAACAGTGGCCACACCCACCAGCAGTACAGGCACACAAAGATATGGTGTACATAGTATTATTTAACATGTTTTGAAGCAGAAGATTGGACGTATTTGTGACACTGTAAGGACTTGATGGAGAGCCTACTAGTGGACTGTACATCACCTATGTGCTATAATATTCCAAACTCCTGTTATCTTTTCCTTACCGTGTATCCTGAATTGCTACAGTTTGGTGGGCTCCATGATATGAGTACACTACTGTAACTGAGGACATTGACAGTAACATTGAGGGGGAAGTGGGAGGGGCTCAATGAGTGGTAAAGGATTGACAATTCTCCAACCTACAGTCGTATTTTCCAACACATCAAATGTGTAGGCTGTGTAGGGTACTGGAGGAGCATTAAGCAGCTGATAAGCAATAAAACTCTATTAGACTGTGATTTATCGTGCCAATATCAAAATCAGTAAAACCTGTTAATCAAATTAATAGTGCATTAATCGCCAAAATCGATTTAATATTTCTAATACCGGTGTCGGGTAACCGATTTGCAAGTTACCGGCTATAAACCTATTGGACTTTTTCATTTCATAGTCGAAATAATCGATTTTGATTTATGAAAAAGGTTATTGTTTTTTAGAGGAAGTGTTTGGTTGCCAATGTCAACACGTTGAGTTGAAAAGTCATAACTGGTGTATTTATTGGTAAGTTGAGTGTGGCTATAAAGACCTATACTGTAGAGGGGAAATGAGCTTGCCAATCACAAGTTATGCACGGCTGAGCATTGAGACAAAACGTTTGAGCTACAAACGTTGTTTGGTTTTGAGAAGAAACTAGTGATGTAAAGTTTTGCTGCTGTACTAAATTTGAAGCAATTGCTTCAAATGATTTGACAATTCAGGGCATGAAATAATATAGAATCAGTAGGTTAATCTTTAAAAGCTTAAAAATCTTATTATACATATATGCATTGGGCATATATTGTTGCCAACACATTAGGTGGCTATGTTTGGGTAGTGCTTAGCACCATAACAATATTGTTCATTGTCTGTATATGCTGAAGAAGTAAAATTACTTGAGATTAGCAGGTTATAGAAAGCACGTACACAGTACCTTGTTTTGTACGGGTACAATTGGTGATGATAAAATGTTGTGAGATTTGAGATCAATGAGATGTTACTGCAGCCAAGCTTTAAGTACCGCAGAAGTCCGTTTGTAGTGCAAAACAAGAAAAGACCACCGCCGACGTCGACAAGAAATGGTAGTTCGAATCCTCGAGCTAGCAGTATTTTACATCGCAAATCCCGTCTCTCATGCATTAACGTTGAGCATGACGAAGTGATAGTGCATATAGGCCATGAATGGGATTGGTTTGAGGTCGCGAGGTATCCGGTCTGTTCAGGTCAGCTGACCTTTGGGTCACGCATGTATTACTTTTCATTGGCCAATTCAATTAAGCACAATAGTACTGCACGTCAGTGCCCACAACACATCTTTGACTTTGATCTCATCGTACCAAACGACCCTTGCATTTCCTGGCAAAACTGAAGCGTTACTTAAGCTCACGATGCATGCATTCAAAATATTATAATCCATCGATCGCTAGCGCTGACAATGGAGACCTATGCTTATCTCTACGTTGCCTTTCTGCTGCTACCAGCCGCTCTTGGAAGAGCAGTACAATCGGAAGACAACCCTCCTAACTGTACGTTTGACGCCAGCAGAGTACGCGTACGTGCATGATTTTGTGGGGAAAGATATTACAAAATGATGCAAACGTGATCTGAGTACGACATTTCATGCATGTTCATATAGGCATAGATATGATATAGGTTATGCCATAATTATATAATACTTCCGGTCGCAGATTGTCCCGTGAAGGGACAGGTCATCAATTCGTGCGCCTCCAGTTGTACGGCGACGTGCCTAGATCCGTCTCCTAAGTGCATAGAGATATGTGTGCTTAATAAATGCGAATGTCCGAACGGTCAGGTGATAAACAGCGCAACCAACGAGTGTGTTGCACCTTCTGAATGTCCACGCTCACGTCGTAAGTCACCAATGGATCCCTCGTTATTGTTACAATAATAATTGCCTCTCTCTTTTATATGCATTCAGGCACTGCTGAAAAAGAAGAAGAGTGTCCTCCCGGCGTCCAGTGGGTCGCTTGTTTAATAAGCCCCTGTCGCACTGCGCGGTGCCCTGCACACCCCCAAGCCGATTGCAGAACTTACCACTGCGGGGGATGTAGAGCAAAGTTCTTCGATTCGAACGGAGTAGATGTGACCAGTTCATGTATATAGAGGCGCATATTTCAATGTTCAATGATTATTCATTTTAACAGAACAGGTATTAAATTGAATGTACAATACAGATAAACAAGCATATAACGTTAAATTACCTACCACCTAGACCAAATAATATATCAGTAGGCTAGGCTGCGTCTGAGATGGCCCTTGAAAGAAGAGCCCTCACATTTGCCCTAACGAGGGTCATACTCAACCTCTGATATAGGGCTGTGACAGCTGCAGACTTCGGGCAGTTCTGACGTGTAGCCAAGCGACTGAAGCGAGAGGCAAGCTGTGATATTGCCCACTTTGCTTCAATAAATATTGCAACGAGTTTGCGCCTATTTCAATGTTCAACGATTGTTCATTAATAAAATAAATATTGCAACGAGTTTTTTGTTACTAAGAACACAACTTGATCTCTGATCAGCTTTTGTTATTATTAATGCTCCGAACATCCACGTGAGACCTAGCAGGCAGCATACCCCAGTAATGTTTGCCATCAATTGCACAGTTTTATACTGACTTATAATTCACTTGTTCCTTTGATCGTTTGATAAGGTGCTTAATTAACAATTATAATTAAGGACCACAATCACCATGCACAACAAATACATAATTTCATTGAAGGTAAGTAAGGAAATAGGTCCCAATAATGCAGCAAAGAATAAGGCTACGTTTTTGATGAAGCAACTGAACAAGTAGGATGTAAAAGCTATGTGAATGAGAACCAGATATGGACGTATTATATCCTTCAGTTGATCACAAGTAAATTTCTATCAATCGACAATGGGACCTCTGCGTATAGTATGTGTACAAATACCAATATAAATCATCTGGAAAGTACCCCAACAAATGAGAGAGAGAACTCATTCGGATAAACACCTACAATTTTCTGGAACATGAACAGGGCCTCTGTCCTCATGTACATCACAGCCACCAGACAGTGGATCAACACTGATACAGTCACATAGCCTCCAAAGGTTTTGATCCCAACTACAAACATAAACAGCATGCCAATGAGGGCACTATACATAGCTGAATGTGTAACTTGGAAACATCCTTCTGCCTCAGCTTTCTAAAAAACAAAAGGGAAGGCATCATATACTCCACCAACCATTACATCATAGATTACTCTCAGTATATAACCATTACGTTAAATTAGTAACAATTATTACATTATACATACCGATACATACATCCAGATAAGTGTACATGTGCAAGGCTTGCTATACTATTACTGAATACTAGATCCATATTGATCCAAACTGGTTTATGTAAATTTCAGGCATTACATATAGTATCCGTCAAGTTGCCATCCTGCTGACTATTCCAGTGTGACAAGATTCACTAGAGTGTTACTGAATGCATAGAATGGTTCAACATATAACACATGGCAGGAAGTTTAGGAAGACTCCACTACTAGTTCAGTTGTCTATGAGGGGCATGCTATATACACATACATTGCATTTGACTACAAATAAAAACTACCATATAAATGCATAACATCTGTGTAATTACACACATGCACTCCATTACCTTATTCCCCAGGTCCAAGTCCTATGCGTAGGACCAATATTTGAAAATTCATTATAAATAGAAATGCAGTTTTTTTGCATCCATTTCTCTACTGTTGTTTGATGTGTCTTTTGTTATTGTGCAGTCTATTTCTTAAATCACACCCTTGGTTACACAATGCAAATCTACAGATACGGTTCTTAAAAATGCGTTATATAGAGAATTTAATTGTCACAGAAAAAAGTACAAGTACAACTTTTTTTTGAAGCAAGTGTTTTTAATCTAATTAATTTTGCCTTTTTTTTTTTTTTTTTTTTTTTTTTTTTACCGAAAACGCACTGTACGTTTTCAAGATTTTGTCCATTCACTTCCCGCAACATGCGTCTGACAAATATCTATCGTTCATAAGCTTGTGCATGTGGAGCTAGCAATTTCCAAATCTACAAGGTGCTTTTTTATATGCCAGCTTAGTGCAAAAGACCTGTCGTACTACCCCCTTCTTTTAAAATGTTGCTGTGATCTTCCCAAAATTACTTTTTGGTACTTTATGTTGCTTTGCAATTTACCACAAATAAATCTTTTAGCAATGCAGTATTGATTGTATACATTCTTTGAAGAATTCAAGAAAGTAAAAATATTTTCTGAATTAATAACCATTTCTACAGTATAATGAGATTTTGGTTTTATTTTTTGATCATATGAGTTAGCTAAAAATTTATTTATACTTGCGTCCTACGCGTAGGACGCTAATCCTACGCGTAGGACGACGGGAGATTAAAGGTTAAATCTGAATCATAAATACATTGATGCTTGTACCAGACCAAATAAGGACAGTGCCACACCGATACCCTCCAATGCAAGCTGAACAACCAGTCCATTGGGCTGGATCCTACATGATATGTCCTGTATTGATGAAGCAATGGTTAGGTACATGTAGCACTCTTTCATTGTCTTATCACAAGAATGGCAAAGTGGAAGCATTGGCACTCAATATTAGACGCAACCTGATTGCTCTGATGCACATATGTAACATATCCATCAGTAGTCCAATTGCCTGTACAACCAACATGGATTGGGACAGCACTACTGTGTCAACATCACATGCACCATCTCCGCATTCTTTTCTGTATACATTGAGCCTCACCATCTTTCACTTGTCTTGTCTACACACTATTCTTTCCTTTCCAGCTCTTACAGAAATCATTTGAATAGTTCTTTGCACCATTATGTAAAACATCATCATGTTATCTGCCATCATGATAATTACTTTATACATGAATAAATTTAATCTACAATGTATCGTCCTCCAGAAAGAATGAGTACCCAGCGCTACCAATGGCATCTACTTGTGGCTTATTCAGTGTCAATAAACGCCATCCATGTGAAACCGAGGAATTGAGGAATTGAGGAACTCTGGCACTTCCAGCATGTGCAGCAGCTCAGAGTTATCCATCTCCAACAGCTTCCCAGTTATATAGCCAGCCAAGTCATTGTGACAGAAACAATCTCTTATATGGATCGTTTATTAATAGGGTTGGACCACTAAGTCGTTGCTGATGTATGCGTTATGAAGCTAAGCATAGCTAGTTTAAGAGTATTGCTCATCGCATAAAGTCTTTCAATCGTCATCAAATTCTTATGTGTTACTATCTTAATAATACATATTAAATGAAAACACCAAAGTGTAAGGCAACTGTTATTAATGTAGTCCTGATTCACATCTATATGTCTGCATATGTGATAGATATACTTCTACTTGTGTTTCTTCATGTATTGATTCATGTATGCCATCAGTCTATTCATATGTGAATTAATCTACTCTACAGCAGAAGCGTAGGAACGTAAACTGGATGGGGGGGGGGGGGGGGGGGGGGGGTGAGGGCCTTATGGTGTATCCAATACAAATTCAGCATACGTTATATACATAATGCCCAAGGCCCCCTCTGCCTTTCCCTTTCCTCCTCCCATTTATTCCTACACATCTATGTACATCCATGAGTGTCTGCAATTATCATGTACAACACAAATGATGTACCTTAAAATCCACTCTGGAATGTGTACCATATAGTGCATCTTTGGTAAAATAGGACTATGTGGATACAAGTCTTGAAATTCATAATGGTGGCCATTGATCAACTCTCACAAGTGCGTAACATTGTCAATAGTACAAGCAGGTGTAAATACAAAATGAACAATTTTGAGAAGCAAGAGAATGTTTAACTAGTGAGGATGATCCTCGGGGATCTCTGTTCCAATCATTAAGGTTAGAAGTGGAGCCAAACACCATGACTGTGCAGCTACAATATCAAAACTATTGTCAGCAATTGCACACAAGTATGCACAGCGCTGATCATACCGGTTTGCTTTAGTTTGTGACCTCTTGAGGTAAGGGTGGTGTGTTCAATTGGTACTAGTTTGTTGCTTGCATCTGTATAACTGTAAGGAAATGAAAGAATAGCATCATTGAATTGTTGCAATGTAACTATTTCCTCTGATATCAATTGCATGAGTAGTTCTTTAGTTTCATATTGTACCACTCCTTCAAGTAAGTCATGCATTGCATCCATAGATAGGCCTTCTGTCACATGAAAGAAAATGGAGTCCCTTTGTATAACATAGGTAGTAGCAAAATACTCTGGGTTTGTCTCAAGGGTGCTACAATGATTTGCATGAGTTACTGCTACCACATTGATGATGGTCTGATCAAGTTGGGAGAAAGGAAATCTGCAATCAATATAGACCAAAAGTACCTGTGGCTGTATAGGTCCTTTTGATGATTTTTGTAGCAAACTATCACGGCACAAAATGTGGCAAATGTCTCAACCCAGCGGCAGGCTGTGGTGTCCCAGGCCACACAATTGGTGGACCAGAGTAATTCTAACTTGGCTCTTGTGACAAATGTAATCATGTGAGTATTTACCACTACACCATGCTACATTTTGAATTGCAGCATTTAGCAAGCAGAAGATCATAATTGGACGTATTTGTGACACTGTAAGAACTTTATGGAGAGCCTGTTGGTGGACTGTACACCACCTATGTGCTATAATATTCCATTCAAGCTCCTGTTATCCTTTCTTTACCGTGTATCCTCATATTATTCCATTGCTACAGTTTGGCGGGCTCCATGATATGAGTACACTACTGTAGCTAAGGACATTGTCTGTAACATTCAGGGGGGAGTGGGAGGGGCTCGAAGAGTGGTAAATGATTGAGGCTATGACACTTCTCCCACTTCTACAGTCGTATTTTCCAACACATCAAATGTGTAGGCTGTGTAGGGTACTGGAGGAACATTAAGCAGCATGTTTATCGTGCCAATATCAAAATCAGTAAAACCTGGTACAAATTAATAGTGCATTAATCGCCAAAATCGATTTAATACTCTAATTCCAGTACCGGGTAACCGATTTGCAAGTTACCAACTATAAACCTGAAAAATTGATTGGCCTTTTTCATTTCATAGTCAAAATAATCGATTTTGATTTATGAAAAAAGGTTACACACCCTAACTTAGTTAGTATCCCAGTTTTTAAGAGGAAGTGTTTGGTTGCCAATGTCAACACTTTAAGTTGAAAAGTCATAACTGGTGTCATTATTGGTAAGTGAGTGTGGCTATAGAGACCTCATTGAGACAAAACCTTTTGAGCTACAAACGTTGTTTGGTTTTGAGAGGAAACTAGTGATGTAAAGTTTTGCTGCTGAACTAAATGATTTGAAGCAAATACTTCAAGTGATTTGATAATTCTGGGCATGCAATAATACAAAATCAGTAGGCTAATCTTTAAAAGTTTATAATACATTGGGCATATATTGTTGCCAACACATTAGGTGGCCATGTTTGGATAGTACATTAATATTGCTGATTGTCTGTATATGCTGAACTTGAGAAGTATAATTAGCAGGTTATAGAATGCTCGTACGCTGTACCTTGTTTTGTACGGGCGCAATTAGTGATGATGAAATGTTTGATATTATTACATGTTACTACAGCCAAGCTTTATACGTACGTACCGCCGAAGTCCGTATTTTGTGCAAAAAAAGAAAAGACCATTTTAACAGACAAGAAATGGTAGCTCGACTCCTCGAGCTCTGCTAGCAGTATTTTACATCTCAAATCCCGTCTCTCATGCATTAACGTTGAGCATGACAAAGTGATAGTACCTACAGGCCATGAATGAGATTGGTTTGAATACAGGTCAGGCCGCAAAGTATCCGGTCTGTTCAGGTCAGCTGACCTTTAATTTGCGTCATGCACGCATGTATAATTTTTCATTGGCCAATTCAATTAAGCACAATAGTACTGCACGTCAGTGCCCACAACACATCTTTGACTTTGATCTCATCGTATCAAACGACCCTTGCATTTCCTGGCAAAAAGCGCTATATAAGCTCACATACAAAATATTATAATGCATCGACCGCTAGCGCTGACAATGGAGACCTATGCTTATCTCTACGTTGCCTTTCTGCTGCTACCAGCCGCTCTTGGAAGAGCAGTACAATCGGAAGACAACTCTCCTACCTGTACGTTTGACTTATGTCTGTGCACGTATATAGTAATACGTTGTTGCATTGATTCATGTCAACTGATAGCATGCCCCCATGGATTGCCTGTTGTCAACTGCATCGTGGATCCCTGCACGGTGATGCAATGCGACGCCACTTGTGTACCCAACTACTGCGGTGGATGCCATGCCAGATGTACCGCGGGGAAAGATTTTACAAAACGTGACCTGGGTACGGCGGCATCATGCGTATTCATAGTTATGCCACATACATGTATAACACTTAAATTCTCCTTTCGCAGGTTGTCCCGTGAAGGGACAGGTCATCAATTCGTGCGCCTCCAGCTGTACGGCGACGTGCCAAGATCCGTACCCGGACTGTATAGACGTATGTGTACCTGACAAATGCGAATGCCCAAACGGTCAGGTGATAAACAGCGCAACCAACGAGTGTGTTGCATATTCTCAATGTCCACGCTCCCGGCGTAAGTCACCAATGGGTCCCTCGTTATTGTAACAATAATAATTGTCTGTCTCTATAATATGCAGGCACTGCTGAAGAGTGTCCTCCCGGCGTCCCGTCGGTCGCTTGTTTAATAAACCCCTGCGACACTGCGAGGTGCCCTGCACATCCCCAAGCCGTTTGCAGACCTTACTACTGCGGGGGGTGTAACACAAAGTTCTTCGATTCGGACGGAGTAGAAGTGACCGGTTCCTGCTATTTCAATGTTCAATGATTATTCATTTATTATTCTTGCATTATTCTTTTTAAAATAAATATATATTGCAACGAGTTTGTTACTGCGAACACAATCTGGAACGCCTGATCGTCTTTTGTGATTGTCAATGCTCCGAAGACCCACGTGAGACCTAGCAGTATATTTTTAATTCGCTTAATTGTTCCTTAAATCGTTTGATAAGGTAGAGGTGCTTAACGTTTAACAAGGACGACGATCACCACAACAAATATGACCATAAACGTTGAAATTGAAATTGTTCCTGGGGAACGACCTGATCAGCGTCAGAACGATCCGGTGGACCATGAGGAGGTTCCTGTTGAGCCCCAGGAAGTAGTAGTCGAAGAGGACGGGGAGGTCGAGCAACAGCAGGCTGCACCGGGAGAAGAAATTGTTGGAGATAATGAAGAAATAGCTGAGCCGATTGTTGCAGAAGAAGGACAACCAAGAAGATCAACACGAAGCCGCAGAAAGCCCGATAAACTGGGACAGAATATTTATGATGTGTAATGTCGAACCATTCAAAGGAGGAGGGAGGGGGAGTAATGTAGCGTACGTAGTTATTACATCATGCACGCACATGCGCAGTAGTATTTATTGTGTATATATATACTAATGTAAGTGTACGTAATATCAGTCTGGTGATTAAAGCTGGCCTTTGTCACATGTGTATCTCACTTATCAAGAGTCAAGAGTTTCATCAAGAACTGTGTCTACTTATAACTACATGAACATAATCCTGCATGTGTTTTCCTCCTTTGGAACAGTATACATGAAGCGGCGATCTGAGTTTGGGCCAAACAATTGCAGCAGTTCTCTTTGTTGAATACAACCATTTATGTATACTGATGCTCAATGAAAGCTAGCAGTAGTGCATGTACGTCATATTCGGACCAATCCATGTCGAGCGACAGTATTTCCTGACGACAGAATTTCCTTAGGATATACGGTCGCTACGTTAATTGTGAGCGACATAATTTCCTGAGGAAAAACTGTCGCCGCGACACAATTTCCGGGCGACAGATTTTCCTGTGACATGCATGGTATAATGGTACGTTACACATGCAGTGATGCAAACAGCGCGCTTGCTATCTAAATACTTGCAATTAACCATGCATTGTGCTTCAGCATGACACACGCCTTTAAACGTTGAGTGAGAAGGTTCCATCTCTGGCGCTGTTGAATCAGCTTAGATAAAACTTTGCAATTGTGGGGAAATGCCCATCGTGCATTTTCCACCACGCTAGAGGTTCAATATATAGGGGAATTTGCATCTATGATTCGGGCCTCAGGAACAAGCAGCCATGCATCATACTCCCCCTGAACTGCGGCTCTCTTTAATAAATTGTTTTATAATATCATAATGTTTTGTGGTTAGCCTTGAATTTTTAATAAATTGTTTAATAACATCACTTGGCAGGCCGGGGCTGTCAGGCCGGACCCCGGCCTGACTTTTGGCAACCCTGAATTGACATGTTCAAGGTTTGCTACATTATTACTGAATTCTAGATCCATGCATTGATCCCAACTGGTTTATGTAAATTTCAGGCATTACATATACTATCAGTCAAGTTGCCATCCTGCTGACTATGCCGGCCAGTGTGATAAGGTTCACTACAGTGTTATACTGAATGCATAGAATGGTACAACGTATCAGACACGGCAAAGAGTTCTGCACAATACTGATTAGGTCATATCAGTTCAGTTGTGTATGAGTCATGCTATACACATACATAATAAGCATTTGACCATATAGACATCTAAAAAATAAGAACAATACATTTATATATAACAACATCAGTAGCAGCGCATTACACTCCCTGTTCAATTTCTTCCGTGTCATCTTCAGCGAAACGTACTAATCCGTGGGTCGACGTCTCAAAAAAAGTATAACGCAATTCTGCATGGACTTCGCGCGTATCTGCCTTATCATTGTAGAATTCGTTGCAACAACTGGACTCGCTTACTAGGAATTTATTTAGGCGATCCGCGCTGCATGCATCAAGCTGCGCGCCGCAAGGCACTACGCGCCCATCCAACCGATCCCTGCGTATAGCTGTTTCACCCGCCCCACACCGGCACCACGCACTGATTATACTTGGCGCGCTATTAAGTGGTATAGTTGACAATTTTTTTCAACTGAGTTACCAAATTGTATACCACTAGAAAGACTGCATTCCAACGATACCTTACTTGCTCGATGATGCATCTCCCTGCGAGTACCACGTAATTTTTAAAAAGATCAAACAAAAACGATCGGTATAAGACACTTACCACGCCCATGTACATGAAAAATGAAGATGCAAATGTGCTTATGGATGAGGGATTGAGACAGAACTATGACAAAGTATATCAGGGACTGGTGTGCATGTACATGTAAGTACATGTATACATGCATTATGATTGATAGAATAGATGGGTCAGTTTCAAAAAGATATACATGCAAATTGATGCAATTGTATATGTGCAATATTAACGCTTTTAGCCATTTGAAATGTTTCCTCACTTCAGCACTGATAGATGAAGCTGCTGCTATGATTTCCACCCTGTAGCCCAAATGCCAAGGGTACACAAGGAAGTAACTTGAAATATTGGATTTATTTATTGAGTACTGTATATCACATATTTATGTAAGTAGATGTTTATAAGGAAACGCTTGTGATCTTATTTTAAAAGCAAATGGTACACAATGACAAAAAAATTTAATAATAATAAAAAAGCAATTTCCATCTGCATGCTGCAATCCTCAGTTAGCAAAGCATGCATATTTGCTAACTGCGATACCAATATAGGATTTTTTTTTTCGTTCATCATATTGCAAGACCATGCACCGTTTCCATGCGCACACACGTACAAATACATACATAATTATAATTATATACATGTTTTTATTGAATATGACCGTTAAGTCATCCCATGCAACAAGTAGTTGACGTACGTCATGCCAGCTTATCAAGGGGGTCTTGCCTGCAGACAGGACAGGAAAATTTATACTCCACCAACCACTCGTCGATGCAAGCCGGATGGAAGCAGTGACTACACGGAAGGGACTTGCATTCGGTGAGGTTGTCAATGCTGCACAGGCAAACGCAGCAAGTCCGGCCCTGCTCAATTTCTCCACTTTCCCATACAGGCAGTACTAGTGGCATCTTGTCGAGCATTTTGGCTGCCCTCTGGCGCGAGTTCCGTTCCTCGAGCTCCAGGGCACTGCGTGATTGGACACCGTCGACTTCACTGACTCTGACGTAACGCCGTGCAATTCTCTTGTACCAACAAAAACAACAACAACAAGTACACAACGACGCGAGGATCATTATTAGAAAAGGCCCCGGCCCTAAACATAAGCACATCGGATCCGGACTACCAAATCCAATCCATGCAGATGGATACACACTGACCCTTACGGACGTGCTGTTAGTGGGAAGAGCAGCGAAGAAATTCGTGGCGTTGTTAACTATCACCAAGGAAAAGTTCCCGTTCTTCTTCATAACATCGCCGTCAATCTGCAATGCACCGTCCACCAGAAGGAGTGAGTACCCAGCGCTACCAATGGCATCTACCTGTGGCTTACTCAGGTAACCCAGTGTACTGGGAACGAACGCCATCCACGTGAAACCGGGCATAAACGGAGGAGGCGCGAGGGCGGAAATGTTCTCCCCCCTGTATACATGTACATACCCTTCGACCGGATTGGGCAGCGAGCCGTTGCCATTGAAGGATTTTAGGATTTTGTATGAGTATGCTGAAGTGTAGTTCTTCACATCCACACGGCACAATTCAAAGTTGAAAGCATTACAAAGGGCAGAAGAGACTAACAGAAGCACCGCTTTCCGCATGCGAATCCGCTCTGTAGAGAGGGAAAGTATATTTGTTATGTAACTGTAAAAATGTGCAAGCTAGCTAAATAAACTATACATATATACCTTTTACGGAGATAGTATACATATACATATACAGGATAATACAGCCATGCATACGAAATGTCATGATGAATTTTAATTAACGAGCTGCAAACAAATTTAGATACATGCAAATACATCGAAGTATAAACCTCTTCCTAAAACCCAGTGGGGTTTTATTAAAACTTGAATTGTTGTATTATACCTTTGGACTTTGCATGCTATGCTTTTCCAACGTGGCTAATACACATATTTATCTCAGAAATTAATTACGTCAATTCATTACTCCTTATTACATTGAACGGATGGACGGATGTTGGATGGCACTAAGAGCTTATGCCGTTCAGAAGCGTATCTAGTAGTACCGTTCAAATGTTACTGGCGTTTCCATTTCCACTAGAAGATCACTGAGTTGATATGAGACGATGACTCCTGAGTGGATAACGTACTCCTAGTCAATACACAAAGCAAATGAGCATTATTAATACACCTCTTGATAGATTTTCACCACTATAGCTTTGTTCGTTCCAGTTATTGATGATAGAAATAAACACAATCTTTTACAAAAATAATTCATTTTCTGTTGATAATGACTTTTAAGGAAGGTGAACGCAAGAACCTCAGCTATATATGCGGATGTGACAAGCGGTCAAAGCGATTCCTTTTATTAATTTCTTCAATGAAACGATCGATATCATTGAAGACTTAGAAGTGAAAAATGAAAATGTGTTTGACAAGATTGCTAGTATATAATAAGTAAGCTACATGTATGAAAATAGTAGAGGCCGGACTAAGTGACTTGTATGCACATGCATATCTGTGGCAAGGTTTCTTTCAGTGTTCTATCAAGAATTCGGACGTTCAATTGATTTACAGTACTGTGCAGCATGGATATGGTTATACATGTAGGTTTGTACGTAATTATAAGCGCATGCACACAATGAATCATGCATGCATGCAGTGTAGCTCTACGTATCTCGCTCAGTGTAAACCAACGATTTTTTTTTTCGCTATTATACAATGAACTGAATCGAGCGAATCTGTACTTGTACGTTAACATCCAAATGTTTAGCAGAAAATCCGCGGACACTGTTTTGCCTACTAAGTGAGTGCTATAACAAACATCCGTACACTTCAAAACGATCTACATGTATGCGATCTAACCCAACAGATGCGCCAACAGTTGAAGCGCGCGGGAGTATGTTATGGCTTCACGTTTCAAATCAACGAAAGTCCAACATGTAAATAAAAGGTTAATAAATTGGATTAATGAGATTCAACCAATACAAATTCATTGATCCAAAGTATGCATTTACTCTATAACTCAGTTCTTCTGTGGCTTTTGAAATGGCACGATCAATAGGCAATAGCTCATACTTGGAATATGGTGCAACCGTAACAATTTCACAGTGGCCTAATTTACCGCCCTAATTATACCATCCTCTTGTCACATGACATCTCGGAGTCCAATCTGATTGGAAGCTTGGAAATTCCGGTGCGCACAGATGACATAAAGGACTACACGCGATCGCGTTCCAGCGGAGTAACAAAAAGGTAGAATGGCCTTTCTAAACACCATCATAACCCCTAGCTTGCTGAGTTGCTGTTACATGTACAAGAGATGTGTATATTAAGTATTGGATCATCCCCACCAACCCCACCCCCGGATTCACCCCTGCCGCACAAAGTCGAAATGCTTACATGTATGAATGACGAATTCACTTCACTGAATAGCTGCAGGAAGATCCATCTACAGTGACGTCAACGAAACGTTGCAACACTGTGGCATCAACTGATCATGAACAGATATGGCAACGCCCGAAATCGAACCCTTGGAAGAACCAACGCTTAAGGAGTCGAGAGGAGGCAGCGATAAGCCATTAGATGATAAGATTTTGCAACGGCACACGGAAGAAGCCAAGTGCAAATGCAAATCGAAATGTTCAACCAAAGAATGTCCATGTACGAACTTTGGAGCTCTTTGTAGCTACGACTGTAGCTGCGCTGCTAGTAAGTGCACTAACAGAGCAGCACAAAGACTTCGCGGTGATTTATCGAAATTTGATATTAACGAAATTGGAAATTCAGAAAAGATATCGATGCTTACACTGGATGCTCTAAGGAAAACACCCGCAAACTAGAAAAAGACCATGTTTTGGAATGTCAAGTTTTCGGTGCAGTACTTGATAATATCATTAACCAGGGGCGGATCCTTTGTACGTCGTTTACACTCACAGGAAGTGAGTTAGATGACGTAATCGAAAAGCTCAAACCAATTGTCAATGGAGTACATAATCTTAATGTTACTACCAATACAATCCCTCGGGTCAAGAATAAACCTTTCAGGAGATTTCTCAACCGATATGTAAAAAAACAAACCTATCACACTAGACAGGGCTATAGAGGATACCATAGATGCCGCAGAGGTAAGCCAGACATGTAGGGAAATGAAGGATGCTGGACACTGGGTTCGGATAAGAACTGAAGTGGTCAAAGCATACAATGATATTGACCATCAACTGGAGCAGCTACTGGACAGTGACCAGACTACTTCACCCAGATAGTGACACTATTCCGCGAAGAACTAAAGAAATGTGTTAGAGCAATGGGAATCATGCCGACCGCGAGTACTCGGAGTAAGCTGTGTAATCTTTTATAACAATCAAATGAAATGGCTATCTAGTTTTATTCGTGCTAGTTCTGGTATGCATTCATTTTATACATGTACAATCTTTATATTGCTCAATTTCAAAGTAACAGCTGGGACAAACTGTGTACTGATTTGTAACAAGAGGTAAACAAGTAAGCAGGTATAAAAATTGAGGGAAAGGAAATAGCCATCAATTTAGTGAGGGACCCCATTGTTGAGGGGAGGGACCATGGCAGTGACAGGTTGAGGACTGAAGAAGAGCACATAAGCCATGAGCCACCAAAACATTGGCCTGGAGCTGAGAGTTAGGGGCAAAAATATAGGCCAAAGTCCTCACAGAGAAAAATATCCAGAGAGGCTGCTCAAGTACAGAAGGAAAAGTACATTCATACATTTCTACAAGACTACCCCATTGGCTATTCCAAGCTAAATCTATAGCTACTTTTGCAGCAATGTGTAAAGTCTATTTTCTATGGCTGGCGTTTCCCATGCAAGAATCTTCTACTCTTATTTTTCTACCCATGATGAAGAATGACATGGATAGTACAAATGTATACTAGTCATCAAAGACGTGCAAAGAAAACAAACACAGATGTTATTAAGTGCATGGAAGACATAAGTCCTGTCTTTCACACATCTTACCATTTGCAAGCTTCAGACCAGCCATCTTGGATCAGCTGAAGTGCACTGCCAACTACCAAAAACTAATGCAAATGTAACAAAATCGTTTCAACCAAACCCTTTACAGGCGGAATTCAGTCGCCAGCGGAATAAGTGACACTTTCAAGCTCATCTGTCTTCGCACATGTATCACAGGTGCAATTAAGGTTCCAAATTAACTGTTCATATCATTATAACAATATTCTTGTCCACATTAAATGATACTTTGCTGGGACAAGTCACTCAACGAACAGCCTACAAATCTAGAGAGATTGAAAACTACATGGAGTTCACCTATTGAAGGAAATCTATATATGATCAATTAGTTCCACCATGAATGAACAGTGCACCTGTTCACATGCAATTGGTTAAGAGGTGACAACAGATATACTTGCAAGAACAATATCATTTTGATCACAAGTTTCACAGGACAACCAAATCTCAGAAATGCGACAAGCCATAGGTTATGGTGCTCCAAATGATGAATCTGCTCATGATACACAGACATCTAGAGCAGCATACAGGTGAGGCCATAGCTTGGCATGTGATGGAACTGCAACACTGACTGACAAAAAGACGCACAACAAATGAAGATATGCCCCCTCCAAAGCGAATGTTAACTTACAATGGTAGCATTCAGGAAATCAGAGTCATTAAGAAGAAGCTTGTCATGGCTTCCTAAACAGAAAGTGAACTGGTCTGAACTGGCTAAACAATATGGCATACAGAAACAAAATGGTGGGCAAATCATTAAAGAATGGCTTTTAAAAAAAAAAATACCACATTCCAACAGCAAACAAACAGAACATAGAGCAGAGAAAAAAATACACGTGCAAGAAAAAAGCTACCAGGAAACATACCATTTCCAATGCCAAAACCTTGTGTTATAGCTTGTAAAGGTAATGGAGAGTGGAGAAATTCTGGTGGGGGAAAAAGTGTTTGAAACAGAATATATAACTAGCTTCAAAGGAGATACTGTTACAAACTGTGTTGTGCGATCAAACTGTATGAACTAGCTGCACAGAAGATAAGACTGATAGACATCAGGACAAGGCTGCTAGCAAGACATGAAGGTTTGGGGCTTATTAGAAACCAACCAGATGAATACTATGAGCAACTACCAAGCACGCAGGTAAGCACCAAACTAGAGGAGCTTAATGAAAAGCAATAAGAAAGAGTATTTATGTTCACACCTGAAAAAAATCAGTTACCTTAAAGGTTTGGCACGACCACTCTTGTATTGCAAATCATGAGCACTGTTTAGTTGTGGTGTCTTGTATCTATTTTAAACCTGCAGAACTAAGTGGGGCAGATGTTCAAAGCATTGTGGAAAAGCCAGAATTACACATCCTAGCTCATTCAAATGCTACACTAGAGGACCAGGTCTTATTCAACAAATTCCGTTTGCAAGAGTTAATATCTGATCCACTACCCACATCAACTGTAACAGATATTCTGCGCTTCTTTCAAGGTGATGGGCCTGCGCAGCAGTTTGAAGCAGGAAACAACATTGGAGGAACATATCCTTGTGTATGTTGTGAAGTAAATGCAGAATCTATAAGTGACCTGGAGTATGCACATTAATGCCCTACAAGAACCCTAACAAAAAGGCAACAATTTGTAATCAGTGGATGTGCTTGGAAGAAAGGTGGTGCCAATCCCTTTGACAAACTGAAGTAGCTCAGTTAAGTAAAGAGCTCAACGAATGAGGACTTAAAAACTGATGAGAAAAAGACACCTGAACTGCTAGAAATGCTTAGGTCAACACAACAGAGTATTTCAAACCTCCCTCCACTTTTGCAACCCAACCCAAAAGCTACACTTGACACACTTGGGTTAGATCAGTATTTCTTGTATATGGCCGACATTTTTTCATCCTTCTTTCAATTCGCTGCCAAACTATCAGTAAAGTCACGAATACATGTGGAAAACACTTTTTGCATCTAAAAAAAACACATGCTTACTCATACAGGTTGTAGACAGGAGGATTATTTTTGTTTTTTATTTGTCCCTTTTATTTCATACTTAAGCGCAGTAAATGGGCACCAGCTGCTTGCCATGCTCACTGAGCCCCCTCCATTGTAGCTACCCATCGGCAATTGTGCTCAATGCGCAGTCTAGTTTAATATATATATACACCCTGCCTCGGATCCCATCCTGATGTGTTCAACTCCGTTATTATAATACGACAAATACATATGTGTCAGAAAATGTCTATGGTTCTCCGGGAATCCCACAATCGTTCACAGACATATATAGTGATCGCTATCAACCTTATCCACTTGGACCTGATGCGGGTATTCGACCATCAACATCCCGCACTAATGATCGTGTACCTGCACCTGTGGGTAGAGGCACTAGTGCAGTTGGTCTTCTAAATCTAGGAACTTAAATGAGCATACGTATTCAAGCAGCAAACAGAAGGACATACTCTAAGTACCTTTAAAAGCTTTCAATTAGGACCATCTGAAATTTTATGACGGGACAAAAAGCAATGTCCATATCAGATGCATAAAATTCAGCACTAGACAGGTCATTGAGAGTAAACGATCAAGTTCAAGTGCACTGGGCTGATGGCCGAATATAGGTACATGTATCAGTATTGGGTAAGCTTTTGCTGCTGTGTTTAGCCTTATTGCTGTCATGATTTTTTTAATCAGGTGAACGCAAGCGGATAGATGATCTGTTGAGGTCACTATCCAATGAAAGTATGGGTGCCTTCTTGTACTCGATGTGCCTACTTGTATGGGTGCCTAAGCACATGAGGCGTGCTATTTCAAAATGCCATTGAATCTTATTCGTAACAGTACGCAGCTTGCATTGAAAATAGTCTCAATGAGCTGTAAATTTAATCCACAGCATTGGAGTATGAACCTGAGTGTGACGACATAGGTGATGTGGAAGAGACAGATACTCCTTATGTTTGGACTTGTTTGTTGTATTCTTATCAACCTGTATTTTAAAGTAGATCAGCATAAATTGTGTATGACATCACCAAAAAACACGCCAACCTTGTGTTAACTAATATAACATGTTCATCAAGTGTTTATAACAAATTCATTTGTTCATTGCTCTGTAAGAAGCCTTCACAAAAGTGATCTAAGAAAGAGGAGACATTGGCTGTAAGTGCTACACTCCTAATGTCCATTGTACCGGCAGAAAGTGTAATATATTTGTCTCTAATGTGTCAAGTAATCGATGCTTGGGATGCTATAGCCCAGGGCCCTTGGGATTCTAAATCACGAGATCCCTCCATTCCAGTGTCTAACTATTATTAAGAAGTGCAAGATCAACTTGTTTGATGTATGTTAAAAAATGTTACCAGAAAATGTTATATCAAAACAGATTTGCTACAATATGGGTCCAGCAAGCAAGTAATTTATCTGCTGTGGTTAGCCACTAGCCATTGTCATCACCAACAAGGAAGCTTGCACATGGATGATGTAGCCCAACAGCTGCAAGTGATGAAAGCGATCATGCACTTGCATTTAACACACTTAACTTTTACATTTACCAGCTTAAAAATTCAGAACGCCCAAGATTCAATTTAAGGAGCTTAAACTTAGGACCTACTGAAATCAGCATCCAGCAGAAGACTGTGTGCTCATTCAGAAAGTAAATTATTACATGCCTGCATTACGATAGTTACACTGTCTGCAGATGACTCACATCACAGTGACAGCAACACTATCAGAGTATCTTGTTATAGTCAAAAGCAAAAGGTTTTATTGCAGCTTATTGATGCAAATAAGGTTCCAAATTAACTAACTGTTCATATCATTGTATCAATATTCTTGTCCACATTAAATGATACTTTGCAGGGGCAAGTCACTCAACGAACTGCCTACAAATCTAGAGAGATCGGACACTCCATGGAGTTCACCTATTGAAGGAAATCTATACATGTATATTGTCAATTAGTTCCACCATGAATGAACACTGCACCTGTTCACATGCAATTGGTTAAGAGATTCGAACAGATATACTTGCAAGAACAATATCATTTTGATCACAAGTTTCACAGGACAACCAAATCTCAGAAATGCGACAAGCAATAGGTTATGGTGCTCCAGATGATGAATCTGCTCATCATACACAGACATCTAGAGCAGTATACATGTGAGGCCATAGTTTGGCATGTGATGGAACTAAGTTATCCTGAGGTGAAGATACCTCTGGTTATTTGAAAAAAAATTTTTACACATATTATACAAATGTCACACCAGCACTTAAATGAGTTATCACTAGGTTTTTTGAGACACTAAGATTTCGGACATGCCAAGTGGTAAGTCAGCTGTCATCGTCCATTGGACAGATGACAACTGGTCAACATGTACAAGTACAAAAATAGCAGTCATCCTAAATGCAAGATAATGAATTTTCATTTCATATACAGAAGATGAACAAGAGCTGTGTGAAACTGGCAATTCAGTGCACAGTTGGATCCATGCATGGAATACTGGGACAATATTTGGCTATCAGGATGTCGCAAAAATAATTGCTGGAAAAACTCTTACATCCATAAAGCAGTTTTTAGTTGCGAGTATGGCACATGAAACATTGCGACAAAAAGTGCAAGATGGGCGCGATAGTACTATCCATTTCAATTAGGACCATCACATTGGTGAAATTTGATGACAGAACTAAATGCGATGTCCATATTAGTTGCATAAAGTCAGCACTAAACAAATCATTGAGAGTAAACAATCAAGTTTAAGAGCACTGGGCCGATGGCCGAATCTCGGTATCAGTATTGGGTAAGCATTTGCTGTTGCGTTTTGCCTTATTGCTGTTGTGATTTTTTTCCTGGTGAACGCAAGCAGATAGAGTATTCATTGGTGCCTAATTTCGTGTTTTCGTAGGTGCAAGAATGGCTTCAGTTGGTTTTTCTTGGTCTAGGAAATCAATATCAAAACTGACTGAATTGTACGAGCAACGACCATGTTTGTACAACACTACTTTGAAGGTGTACTTCAATCGCAACCTACAGAGCAAATCAATGGCTGAAATGAAAGTTGCTTTGAAAGCACAGATAAGTTAATTCACAGCAGCTGTAAAAGCTAGCCAATGTACGTTGTGTGAATACCATTTGCACCATCAAAAGTTAATAGCGGCAATAACGTGTATGGTAAAAGTGGGTGACAGGAGGCCGCAAGATGATGATGAGTATTTGGCAGTTTTGTGGCCTCAGAACTTCGTGCCATTAGTGACACAGCTGGATTAAGTGGCAGATAAAGTCTGCATTATGCAATGTGCAACCACAGTTTGTCCCTATACAGACCGCCACATTATCTAGCAGTCACATGCTCCTCCAAGCCCAACAACACCAAGGTCACCAAGAAAAGAAGTCAACTATATATATGTGTGTTTATACATGCATGTACATGTACATGTGTATGTATGTACCTTTAGATATGGCTGTAAAATTTCAGCAACATTTGGCTTAATGTGTCTCAGGGATTATTTGTCGAATAGTCTGAGCAGCAATTCTATAGATGCACGTTAAACTTTCGTAGGATTCACCTATAATGTCACTAAACTCTTGTCTGGAGACTTGTCGCTGACGTCAATAATTATGTTCTAATATATATGCGTTTGGCGGATCAACTACTGCTGCACAGCCGGTTTGAAAGAATGATCCGTGTCCAGAACTACTTCGTAATAATTGCAAAACAATATTATTGAACGGATCCATCCAGAACACAACTTCAAATGACTACACAAACAGTGATTGTGTATATCGTTGTATGTCTTGTGTGAGTATATCTTGCTTGAGTCATTAATACACTGGCGCATTTTCAGTAGTATCCTTGCGAGTTATCAAAGGAGCCACCTTGACAAGCAATTTTTGTCTTTCATGTTGATATAATTATTATATATAAATTATAGGGAAATGGCTATTACATGTACGTTCTAGAAGTCTTGAAGTCACAGAGGGCACTTCACGAATCCGCTGGGTCCATGTTCACCAGAACGTGGGGATCCCAGACATTTTTGGTTGTTTTGACTGATGTCCTGTGCTACATATATACCCCTACCCCTGGTGAGGGTGCGCGAGTACAGGGAAAGGTTCACTTTCACCAACAAGGATCTTCAGCTTTGGAAACCCCAAACCACCCAGTCAAACTAGCTGCTATTGAGCTGCAAACATTCGTGAGGGTTGCTGTACATGAGACCCCACGTAGGGGTGCAGCGTATAGAACTTGCTCCATGAAGATGCTTCTGGAACAGTTAGTGGCCTTTGTGTGCAGAGACAGGCCAGCTCTCCTCCAAGGACGCACACCAGTAGACATTCTCTTTGTGGTAAATGTATACTATAACATTTAACTGGGCAATTCACCCAGCAGTAATGGTTTTTATTGTTGCTTTTATTTTACAGTACCTAGAAGCAGTGTTGCCACGGCCAGCCATGGCCATCCATCCAGCAGCCGCGAATATTTGTGCTGACCGTCATCAGCCGAGGGACGTCAATGTGTCTGGCCATCTGAGTTGTCAAAGTAGGGTGCAGGAAGCACAGGCTCGTGCAAGGTTCAAGGAAGAGCTTTACAGTATTGCTGGTATGATACTGATGATGCACAAGCAGATGTTCAATTATATTATAGTATCTATGGTTCAATTGAACTGAGATGACACAACAATTGCATTGGATGCTTATTTTGATAAACACAACGCAGAGCGTTTGGCTGCTGATCCTACTGTGATGCAGATAGCCATGCTGCAAAGAGATGGTAGATGATGGAAGGAGTTTCGTTGAGACCTAACAGCAAAATCCACTAATTGGCACACGTAAATAATGTCAACATTGTCATGGACTGGTGGAGCAGTAATGAAGGATATTCCGTATATAGCAAAGATGGCACTAAAATATTTGGCTGTTCCAGCATCAAGTGCACCTTCTGAACGTGTTAATCCCAATTGAAGCTAATCCTTGACAGAAAGAGGTGTATGGAGAATTGAGGCAGAAAGGATTTTGCTTCTTCAACAAGAACTTAAGTGCCAACCCTAATTCCATCCTCACCTACTTAATTCTCTTCAGGCTGTTTCCATTATGTTCATTCTTTGTATTTATCAGTTGAATCATTGCTATATACATGTACATGCATGTGTATATTGCATCTGGTATCGTCTAAAGGAATTAATATAAAGCTGCATCTATACACATGCAAACTGATAACCAGCAGTGCATGCGGAGTTATATATGCTGCCAATACAGTAATATACAGTAATACACGTATGCAAGTTTTGACCAACCAAGACTGTCTGCCAATTCCGGTAAGTATGAACTGGCGGTTTTTGGCGGTCCAAAACTGACCATGACCATGCCTGATACTGTATGGACTGCATGGTCACAGCTATCTCTAGTCATGACTGCCAGAGGTTTATTCTGGTCAACTGGCCGTCCGTGACTTCCTCCAACTGGTCAACCGCGGCAACACTGCCTAGAAGGTCAACCACTATGGAACGCTAGATAGCTGGACTAAATATATCCAGTCAATATTCTTGCAGCATAAAGACGTGGCTATATCAAAAATGCAATAGGTGCATCGTACGTCACACACCTCCTCTCTGGAGATCCCACAGCAAAGAATTGTACTTTGCAAACAGCAGCGTGCAGCACGCATCGCGCGCGGGACAAAATGTATAGCATAGGCCTACGTATTAAAAAATATTTTTTACACCTGTGCGAACATTCATGAGTTTCAATGCCGCGGAATAAGAAATAAAGTTACTGCGTGTTCACATGTATAGTTATTAACCATAGATTCATCAATCATTGTTGTGTAAGCACGTCACCATTGTGTTTACTAACGTAAGCAAGGGACGCCTGAGGTTGCGGCTCCCAGTCTAGTATGGAACATGCCCTTGACTGTAGAATAGAAGGACTAGTAATCCAGAGGCACAATGAAATAAGAGATGCTTTGGGAGACCTGGCCTCAATAGCATACAAAGAAGTCATTTGAGAGCCAGTTGTAAGAGAAGCAGATGACAAAAACAATGTTCCAGCTCTCATTGCTGACCTAGGAGTTCGTGGTTGTTGGCAGCTCCAAGTTGTAACACTTTTTGATGTACAAGTAGTGGACACTGATGTCCACTACTCGTACATCAAAATGTTGAGGCTGTGCTTTCTTCAGCAGAACACATGAAATATGTGGACGCAATTGAGGCGAGACATGCAACCTTTACACCATTTGTAGAGTCAGTGGATGGTGTTCTGGGTCGCGAAGCCATGATGTTTGTGACCTATGCACTTAGGAGACAGCATTGCTAACATGTGGAAGAAATCCCATAGTGAAGTAATGGGATGAGTCAGAGCAAAGATGTCCTTTGCCATTCTTAGGGCAACTAATCTTTGTCTGCATGGCTCTAGAAGGAAATGGAGGAGAGTGATGGACATTAATGATGGAGCTGGGCTCCCCGGTTACATAGACTAAATTGTGCAACCTGTTTTATGTTTTCTTTATACTTTTCTTTCTTATTCTTGTATGTATTTATATAAAAATAGGACATTTATAAAAACCCTTACTCAAGTATGCATGCAGTTTTCTTACTTTAATAAGTAAGCATTGATCAATCTATATGATTAAACATGAAAATGATCCTACTAGAGATCGAGGCACCGTATATGTGTATAAGGTCATGGAGAGAGCTTGCTACAATGTAGATATCACCACAGTAGCTAGTTAAACAATGAGAAGGATCAAAACATATGCAACATCTTTTGGCATTGATTTCCATGCATGCGTGCACTATAAAGAAAGAGTACCTGTGGATGAAATCTGCGAGCACATCCCGAAAAATGGTTTCAAGCATCTAATTGTAGTACATAGATCCATATTTGACTCATGAATTTTTTCGCCATTGTTGCACGCAGTTTTATGATTGTAGTGTTTTGAGCATGATATAATAAAATAGCGTCAATGGGCAGCTTACAGGGCTCCCCCAGGCCCCCTAGGCGGTGTACCCCCTTTAATTAATTATTATTCATTTTTAAAAAAACTTTTTCTGAAATCCTGGATCCGCTCCTGAGCATGGTTAGATTTGGGTTCTGGATACAAAAACTTCAATGCCTGCTCTGAGTTTGTCAGCTACATACCAATTGTTCTGAGTTTGTCAGCTACATACCAATGGTTTGCTAATGCTTGTTGCAGCATTAGCAAAAGCTATGTTTTTAAGCATTCCAGCTAATGGCACCACAGATTAACATTGAAGATGAGCTTATTTTGATCCACACACAACTGATGGTAAAGTCCATGTGAACAATAGGTTTCTCACAGTACGACGTCCTGAGCGTTGTACTGCTGATGGGTTGTATGAATGTTTTAGGAGTATTGATATCAACATTGGTGACAGATATTATGTTGATGAACCAAGAAGAGCCAGCAATTGCTGAAGTTGTTGATGTTATGAGTGAGCAGCATCTAAAAGTACTTGTGTCTGTGAAGCAAAGTATACAGCAAGCACAGATAAAGCAGAAGCATACAAGTAAGCATTCATTTGAAGTTGGAGAAATGGTGATAAAGAAAGACTTCAGAAGAGGAAAGCAAGCTGGAGCCAAGCTGGACACACCTTTTGTAAGCCCATGCTTTATTATCAAGTGTCATGGCAAGGGTATGATTGTCTTCAATTAGCCAGCAATGCTGCTGAAATTGTTGAAAGGGTTAGTGGAGCATATTTCAAACCATACCAGAAGCCAAAAGAAGAAGTATGGAGAAAAAATTGAAAGAAGACGATGAACATAATGAACAAAAATTAAATGCTGATTATAAATGAACTGCTCACACTTTGTTCGTTTGTGCCTGTGCATTGCACTGCAGACAAATTTGATGTAAGTGACTATTTTACTTCTAAATCAATGCATATGTTGTTTTTTTTCCATTCTGCAGGACATATCCTTACATGTAGAGCAAGGAGAATATGCTCTAAGCAAAGATATTGATATTGCTCTGTGGATAGACTACCGTTTGTACTATGGAGAAGCACCACTAAGAGAGGTTTATATGGAGGAGATTCTGTTATTGTAACTGAAGACCTAAATGATGAGTTTGACGTTTTCAAAAGAAAGGTCTTCCCTTACCTGGATGATGCATTAAGAAGGGTGAGATCAATTGATCTACTCAACATTTGGATCAGGGAAAGCAATGTCTCAGTGAAGTCACTTCAAGTACTTGAGAACACTTACAACCTCATGTCACCATTAAATCTGGATGACTTTTGCCAGTGGGTCCTAGATGCAAGAAAATCTTTTACTGATAAGTCTGTCAATAAGTACACTCTACAACGTTTTAGAGAACAGCTTTTAGATGAAACCTATACTGCTTCGTGTTTCAGTGGAAATTGTGAATGGGGAAGAAATGGAAAATATAAGCTACTTATCGGTATGTAGTGGTTGGCAAGAGGAGAAATGTCATATGTTAGGAATCAAATTTGATGTTGGCAAACATTCTCATCATTGTGATCCTGAAGGTCTCTCAAACTCCAGCAGTAACTGAAAGGGTCAAGGAAGATGGAAATTGTTTTTTTTTAGTCAAATTACAGGCCTGGCTGTAACAGGATCCCCACAGGACCACCAAGAATTCAGCCTCTCTATTACATCCTACATGATACATAATGCATCTTCCCCCAAGCTGACCTGCTTTTTGGCTCGAAACGAGTCAGTAGAGCAATACATGAAACGTACAAATATGCAATTCCTCAGCAAATGGGCCACAGAATTGCAGCAGAATCTTTACTCAGAACAACAATAAGCACTATCAGGAGCAACCTATAAATAGCTAAAGCATTCACCTATAGATCGTTACTAATGACAGACATCAGAATGAGTCCATTTATATATATTACCAATATTAGCAACGACTATGAGAAGCTATGATATAATTGTTGTGGTTTAAATAAATGTATCACCAATAGGTCCATTATTTAATGAGATATTATTTGACAGCAAATTCAAAAATAACGGCCTTAGCCCAATCCATCACTAGTGTACACATATTGTTTTCCTTGTAGCTATAATAGTGTTAATAGTTAGGTTGTACATGGAGTTGAACTTTTTCAGGTGTATCTTATGTATATGTTGTATGATGTAATATAATAACAATCATAAGGTGTAATCAGTGCCTTTTGCGGTTATAAAGATCAATAACCACAAAAGATGTGTATAATAATTAAGGCTGGAGGAAATATAAAAATATAACATAAGTGTGTAGATGAACCAAAATATTATGCTTTGGTAGCATTATTAGTATGCTTAATTTGAAATATCCACTATATATGGGATAAGTGAAAAATGATCCAGGCATATATAATACATACACTCATACGTATCTATTTCCCGGATGAGTTTTGACTGCAAAAGGTGATCCGGGCGTACCTTTTTATACAAGCATTCATTATACATGTACATGTATAATTTGGATAATGCAGTTTTGGTTGCAAAAGGTGCGCACCTTACATGCATGTATACATTCATACGTATATTACCTGGATCAATTTTGGCTGCAAAAGTGATCTGGGCGTACCTCTACATACACTAATATGTATATATTACCCTGATCAGTTTTGGCTGCAAAAGGTGATCTGGGCGTACCTTATACATACATATGTTCTTATGTTAATTACCAGGTCTGGATCAGTTGGGCAGTAGTGGGCCATGCATACACAAAATGTACATGGACCTAGCTGTCTTGAGTTCATGTATTGGCAGAAAAGGGATGTTTTTTTCATGTATGCTTGCGTGCCATTATCCGTCAGGATTGATACGCAATGGATTTGTCCCTATACAGAAGAAACAGGTGAAATGGAGACCGGTCGATCAGCATATCGCTAAGATTTGTATATAATTATCATAATAAACTTAAATCGACGAGAATTTGTACACAGATCACTTTTTGCAGAGGCAGATCACTTTTTGCAGCCAAAAGTGATCCGGCCAGATTAAAAGTGATCCAGCGGGATCACTTTTTACCCGGATCAATTTTTGTGTGACAGGCCTAACCTCACCTATTTGACAATCAGCGGATAATATTTCTAGACCAGATTGGAGAATTGGATACTAATGTTTTGCATCAAGTCAAATTGCATTGCATTTATGGTGATAAATGTCATACATTTGATTAGTGGGCAATGATGGCTGTACATTGACAGAGTTCTCTGCACCACATGTGTATTGAATGTGTTGAAGCAATGATTGAGGCATCAGCCTCACTCTGCGTCAATGTGCACCAGACCTTGTAAAGCAAATACCAACAGTTCAATGTGGCAGACACATACATTGGTCATACACGACACAGTAAGCATTATGGAAACCATCATCATGTAAGGCAACAATAACTTATCATTACAATCACTCTTACAGCTGAGATGTTATCCAAATGATTTCCATTTATCCAGTAAATGTAAATCGATTTTCTTTCAATGCTTATAAGAATGCTGGCATCAAAATAAGCAGGGTTAGCCATGCATTTATTATGGCACAGGCTAACCATGGATGGGTTTGGCAATTTAAGGCATCATTTAACTCATCAGATCTACATGTAACAATGTCCTATTGACTTTTCAAGGCCACCCTAATACTCGATTAGAACACTCTTATTGGGTTCACACAGTAAGCAGCTAAAATGGTTAAGGAGATGGAAGCCTGCAGTCAATAATGAAATCTACTTAACTCTGACAATGGTAATACATTTAGAAGACACATAATAATGTCAACCCCATTGCTTAGTTGACAATACATATAAGCAATACATCACTAGGGGTGGCATTATAATTGGCTTGAACTGTATTGCAAAGCATAACAAACATAACTGTAACAGAAACAGTGCATCTAATAATACATCATCACCTAGCAACACAATGTTTTTAAAAATCTATGTCACTTTTCCAGCTGCTCTAGACTAAAAGAAGCGCGCCAAACCTACATAATATTACATGCACAACTCATGCGGATCACCTTTGGCGGTAGTTGTTTTTCCGTTGTAGCGTGCTGTCTCCGCCTCACGCATACGCTTCCTATAATTGTGTTTCCAGTTAATTTCGCTGACCGCGCAGCGGAAGGGTTTCTCCAATATAGACTCCTTTACGGAGCCCGATTGGTTTCTCGATAGGTCCTGAAATTTTTTGCCTCTTTGAAGCTCGTATCTCTTCAGAATTCTGTCCGTGCCGCAGCCACTTAGATCAGACTATCGCTATGTAGATGTGCCGAGCAGACGCCCGCCTTTGTTCAGCATCAGCATTGTATCGAACTTGGGAAGAACCTAACTCGTAGTCTCTATTTTGAAGGTATTCCTCTTGTCGCTTCTTTCTCCTCTTTCGTTCTCGGACAGTTTAAAGTTAATGAATTTCTAATTATACGTATCGGATATTGTCATGGGAACGCTTGTGATTATATTAAACCATAGATATTTTATTAATATGATTAAACAAACACAACATCATATGCAAGAGGCAGTCGGTAGGTAAATTCAACATCTGATCAGATCTATTGTGTGTAATTGGCGCTCTTTAAAACCGTTTCGACTCACCCACAAAGACGACTATGGTACGATAACAGTACGAGCTCATGCAATATTTCCACTGCAATTAATGTGCTTCAAGACCTCCAGTTTATCACCGAGGAAGCACATTCATTGGGTCTACAACTTAATTATGGAAAATCAGAGATCATCAGCAACAACACCACCATAATACAAGCAATGCTGACTGCAGTCCCTGGACTGCAAGTTACAGAAGCTCTAAAAAATGTTACAACACGGTAGGGATACAAACAGAACATATATGCAAGCAAAATTATACAAAATGCATATGCGCAAGCTACACACCTCCCAAACAATAAGAGTATCACAAAAACTGTTTCCTTACCGTTCGTAGGTAGACATTAGCGATGACCCAACCACGATTCGTGTATGGAACGGCTTCGTGTCTTCGAGTTTCTAGAATACATCGTGCTTCACTTTTTGAGTCTAGAGAACATGGTAGCGATCCTTTTTGGTCTTAGAAATCGGTAAAACAAACGAAATACTACGCGATCGCACGAAGCAAACTTGATTGACAGACGCACAATTTTTGAATAAGTTAAAATTAAATCTGGTTATATGGTGCACCCGTTACGTAATGAATAATTTGGTCATTTATCAGTTAAGTTAGGCATCGAATCATCATATTACAAAGTATGAGGACGTTTGGATGATGCCCAAAGGGTGCTTTAACTACCCAGGCGTTTTGGGTTGGTCTGCATGAAAAAAGGACACACATGTTTATATAAATGTATCTTTATACTTGAACTAAGTAGGTTAACTTGGATTCTTTGTCTACAAAGCATAAGCACATAACCATTCCTTACAATAAAATGTTTTGTGACTACCCTATTTATTGCACACCCCATTCTTCAATCAACTAAGTTGTAAATGAAATTAATTTGAAGAATTAACAAATCATTTTATTTCTATTGTTGCAAAATTGTAATTCGATGATGCCCAAGCACTGTTCTTTTCAAGCCAAGTATTCATGTTTAATTAGATGCATGCATCCATACGGGCATTACATGTATGAATGATGCGCATGTGCGCAACCATTGCTTTTTTGCTATTTAGAATGAAGACAGTTATTGATCTAAGGAGGCTCATTAATGATTATAAAAAGGATGTGAGTGAGCATGGATCCCTTCTAGCTCCTGAGATAAGAAATGGCTTAGTGTTGTACATCAACTCCAACCTAAAAAATGCCAAACCTATGGAAAAAGCCAAGATAGTGGCAAAACTAGCAACAGGACAAGATGCGAACATTAACTGATGCATTGTGCACTTCCATTAAGCTTGTACTTCAAACTATCAATGATATGAAGAAGCATCTTACTAGAACCTGGGAAGATATTGTTTTTTTATCTTAATCTGAAATTTGAATTGCCTTTTAATGAATCCCAAACAAAGACTTCAAAAATCCACTTTCATCAGTCAGTGTTCTGCACACTAGTCAAACGGGCACCTCCTACTCCATACCTATAAACCTTAGATCTAGCTGCACTGAATTTGGGGAAAGAAAAAGTTAATTCTTTAAAGAAGTTAATGACATCAAATGAGGTTCTCAAAGCAAAGCTTCGAGTACTTGCTAGTGTTAAAATGCAAACCGCTATTTTCAAAAAGCATTAAATAGAAAGTCAAATATCGAGAGTTACGGCAGTAACTCTCATATAGGATTTGTGCCGTATCATGAATATCATAAAATAACGCTTCGCGCGTATAACTCACGAACCGAGAAACGGATAGTGTAGCTGTTTATTGCTATTGATCCACAATAGAAAGACGATCATTTTCATGTTTTGTTCGAGTCGCCAGACCGTTTACTTTTAGAGAACAAAAAAGGTCGTAGTTCTCGTTCCCAGACCGTAATTTGTCCATAGTCGTCGTCGTCGTCTTTATGGGTGAGTATAACTCGAGATAGGAAAGGTTTTTAAGAGCGCCAGTTACACCAAAAATCGTAGAAAAATCCTACCGACTGCCCCTTGATGTCAGATATACATGTTTGGTATGAAGCAATAAATACGTCCGAGTACACAAGTGTTCCCATGACAATACCCATACGTATAATTAGACATTTATGGTACCATTAACCTTGAACTTGACAAAATGCCTTCACGGGAACGAAAGAGGAGAAAAAAGCGACAAGAGGAATACGTCCTAAATCGAGACTATGAGTTAGAGTCCTCCCAAGTTCGGTACGATGCTGATGCTGAACAAAGGCGGGCGTCTGCTCGTGACATGTACAGAGCAAATCTGGAGTCCAACCGAGCTTCTAAGAGGCGGCGACATAAACAGAATTGTGACGAGATTCGAGCTTCTAAGAGGTGGCGACATAAACAGAATTCTGAAAAGATTCTAGCTTCTAAGAGGCGGCGACATAAACAAAATTCTGACAAGATTCGAGCTTCTAAGAGGCTTAAGATTCAGGCGAATCGAGCAACCAATCGGGCTTCACAAAGGAGTCTATATTGGAGAAACTCTTCTGCTGCGCGTTCAGCGAAAAGGGCGCAGCGTAAGCGTGAGGCGGAGACAGCACGCTACAACGGAAATACTACTACCGCCAAAAGGTGAGTTGTGCATGGAATATTAGTATATGGTTTGGCGCGCTTCTTTTAGTCTAGAGCAGCTGGAAAAGTGCTTTATACATTGTGTTGCTAGGTGATGACATGTACAGCTGGATTTTGTCATGTTGCATAACGGGTGTTGCTACACAGTATTCATGTTATTGATATTAGTTGCACTGTTTATTATGTTTTGCAGTACAGTTCAAGCCACTTTTAATGTCGCCCCAAGTATAGTACACGCAAATAATGCATGACATGGGATTGACATTATTATGTGGCTTCTACATGTATTACCAGTGAAGTATTGACTGCATGCTTCCATCTCCTTAATCATTTTAGCTACTGCCTGTATGAACCCAATGATAGTGTTCTAATGGAGTATAAAGGTGGCCTTGAAAAGGCTATTCTAAGCAATAGGACATTGCTAGATGAGTTAAATGATGCCTTTTGCCATGGTTAGCACAAAAGGTTACCACTAGATCTGCACGTGCTGCTGTTAGCAAAGTTAGTACAGATGCATTACTTGCTAAGGCACTGAACATTCGAAGAACAAAAGCAGGGGGATTGTTAAAAGATGTTCGTGCCATTAATGCAATAAAATTATCAGAAGATGATATTCTAGCTGGGATAAGGCATCACAGTGCTGTCTCAGAACCCTATTTCTATGATACCTCTTACAATCACACAAAACAGCATGGGCCTATACCAGTAGACCTCAATGGTAGGTGTGTTGTGGCAGAGGAAATAGAGAACAGAGGTTGCCATAATAGTGTGCGCCCACTGAAATGGAAATGCACAAGTGAGTGTCGAATGCTCACTGGTGGTGAAATAGAAGTAGTGCTGGAAACCAAGTTTCTATTTCAAAAATGCATAGATGATGTCCGGGCTGGACTGGACAGTCTTGATTCAGGGTGTAGTTGTGTCTGTCATGATAGCATTTTGCAATCAGACTTGCACTATAGTGAATGGCGAGGTCACCCTATTTGTTGTGAATTTCCAACCTGCTCCAGTCCACTGAGGGTGATAAGGGCAGCTGCACCTCACTACCCAGTCTTACGGGGGCTTATATTATCTGGCCACTTTATTCTGCCCGCAAAAATCATCTGGCTGTTAAAGCTATTGATGCAGCGCTTTGTAGTGGAAGTGTCGACGAACTATTAGGCTTACTTGGCTTGACAGACAACTTTTCACATTTGTTCAGTGATGAAGGGGTCCAGCATGCTGTAGTCGGTGATGACCATTCATCACCTGGTCTAGGCTGTATCGAAAGGCACCTGTTAGTTACACATGCCGATCTCATTGCTGAGCTGCGATCTAAGTTTTGTGATGATCCAGAGTTTGCATGTTGCAGCTGTGAACGGTTATGTCAGCGCAAGCAAGTATCTTGTGTTGATTTTAGTAACCTTGGCAAGTACAAAACTAGTACATGGTTGGCATTGAAAGCTCACATCTTACAAAGTGGTTGTTCTGAAAAACTATACATTTGTAAGCATTGCAGACCATTTCTAAATAAGAATACCATGCCTGCGCGATGTGTTCTTAATGGTCTGGTCACTGAACCTGTACCCGATGAGCTGTCAAAGCTTGATGCTCTCAGTAAACAGTTAATTCAGAGGGCAAAGGCATTTCAAACTATTGTGCGATTGGGTACATATTCCGGAAAAGTACCGGCATATAACGCACTGCAGGCCTGTAAAGGTTGCATGTTTTTCCTACCACTCCCTCTGAACAAAACATGGGAAACCTTATCTGAGGTCAGCATTGGTGAAACTGACTTGGTGGCTTTGCCTGACCCTCAGTTGTTCATAATTTTGAATGGGGTTCCCACAAAGAGTAAGGTAGTGTGGCAAACGTTGGTAGATGTAAACCTGATGTTGCTAGGCAGTGACATGTTCAGTGTTGCTACAGCTGGACATGGGTATGCATAACATTTTGGTGGGTACTTCTGCACAGCTGGTACTGATCCTTTTCACTCTACCACTAATGGACCCTCACAGAAACAAGCCACTTCTGAGTTACATAAATGTCATACTGGTGCCTGGTAATATTAAGGCAACCCAACGTTAAAAAAAAAAAGAAAAAATATTATCTATAAGAAGGTTGGTGATATTCAATGGTGGTGTAAAAATGAAGCTACCTACATATGCATTAATGATTTTGGTTTGCTGTATATTCAAGCACTTATTCTTCACGAGCATAAGATAAAACTATGTCCAACAAGATTCGTTGCATTGTGACGTAATTAACATGATGTAAGACATAAGTGACGTGAGATACATGTTTGCAGTGTGTTCTACACATTTTGGCGGGACCGGACCTCTTCGGGACGTGAGATACACGTTTACAGTGTGTTCTACACATTTTGGCGGGTACACAACAGCCGATTTGAATGAGTGATCCTACTGGACCTCTTCGGATTCTATGCCTCCAAATGTGATTGGAAAGTTTTTGCAAGCAAACGCGCTATTTAAAATGAATAAGTTTAGTGCCGTCTTAATTAAGCTTTGACAACAAAAAAACAGTGAAGCTGTATTGAGCTACATTAACGTGTGAGCTCGTATTAAGTGAGCTTATATTTCCATGTATAGATGGCTGCTAAGTATACTGAAGATTTTGACGAAGCTTCGATTCAACTTGTAAGTTGTGATACGCTAACAATATAATATACTATACTCTTTTCAGATTCAGGAAGCGGAAGCCCAAGGCTCTGTCGAAATGGACAAAGAAAGTGTAAAATTTTAATGGCAATATACTCATTTGCTTAACATACAATGTAACTTTATTTTGATTTCCTAACAGGAACCTGTGAAAAAGAAAAAGAAAACGACTGCAGAAGCTGATGAAGGAGGGAGTGGAGGAAGAGGGGGAAGAGGAGGGAGAGGCGGAAGAGGAGGAAGAGAAGGAAGAGGAGGAAGAGGAGGAAGAGAAGGAAGAGGAGGAGGTGGAGATCGCCCGTACATATTTAAAATAACTAATGCTTATTTTTATAATTAAACTTTGTTTTACTATTTCTGTATTACATATTAAATACGCTGTACTTCATCAGCGATCGAGACAAACGTTTCTGCATGACATTTTGCGATATCGGCCATCAAAAATGAAGGGAACAAGATATAAAAAACATTCTCTCTGAGAAAGTTGGTGGTATATAGGATTTGAAAGCAATGGTGGTGTAAAAACGATGGGAACAAGGGATCAACGATGATACGAAATTTTTTTAACAGTCCTATATTTAGCACTTTTGTAGTACGTACATTTTACGTTGCTAAATATAGGACTGTTAAAAAAATTTCGTATCATCGTTGATCCCTTGTTCCCATCCTTTTTACACCACCATTGCTTTCAAATCCTATATACCACCAACTTTCTCAGAGAGAATGTTTTTTTATATCTTGTTGAATAAACACTCAGTTCGTTCTAAATTGCAAAGTGCAAAAATAATAATAATAATAAATTTAATAAAAGAAATTGACGCAGGAAAATTTGTTATTAAAGCAAGGAAGCCATCACAGTGAAGCAAAACAGTTAACCTACTGGAAAACTGATGAAGCTGACGAAGATGGGGAGAACGTTACAATTGTCATATACATGTATGGGCTGTTAGCAGATTACATTGCTGGGGATCTTAGTTTAAGTGAACTGAAATCATGAATACGCTTGATTGTACATAGTGTAGTGTGGTTGATATGTTTTTCTGCATTGATAATTGTACTGGCAGTTTGATTTGTGTAGATTTCATCAGTTAGTACCATAATTCAGTACGTATAGTTATGTGTACTATTTGGCAGAGTAACCTTCCTACTTAACATGACCAATAGTAAGCGTTAGTTACTTATTGAAGCAAAATACAATGCATCTCTATGTATTATATTAGTGATACTATGTATTTTAAAGTTTTGGTTAAGGCTGCACACTTATTTATATCTCTGTACTGATTATAAACTCAACCGGGACAGTTTTTGTTTCGCGTACCCTATTAATTCACGTACATTCGCGATCATTTCATTTTTGATCTTTCGAATAGCGTGGTGCTCGCAACGAAACGCATAGCCATGAGTATAAGGTATTTTTGGAATGTAGAATTTTTGCTCTTTCTAACGATATATAATATGGGGCTGAAATCACAATTTGAAAAAAATATCCAACTACCTATTTACGGACCCACTTACGCGATTTATCCAAGTACCTATTATTGTGCAATGCTTGACGCTTGATTCTTACAGTGATTTGATTGTTTGGATGTCGAAGGAAACTCCGAAAAATAAATATATTTGCTTATCTTTTATAGATATAGCCAACCGATTGGATTCGAATTCTAATTGCCTGGCCGGTCTGGGCGAACCTCCTTGTAAGAAGCAGTGTAGCATAGCTACATTCTTCCAACCATGCTTAATCCGATAGATATCGGCAGAAACTTCTACGATGAGACCAATGACAATGTCTTTGCCTATATGCGAGCAAAATTTGGGGGTTAATTATTAAAAAAACTGCCCGAAACAAAGATCCAGCTTGCTAAGTGGAGAATTTTAATCATTCCACGAAATTTACAGTGCTTTTCAAAGCATTGACCAATGTGAAAAGGGCCTAATTTAGGAGATTGTTACTATATTTAAACTGATCTTAGTCAGTCTACTCTACTAATGCTAGTAATGCAGTTATTAGTGAAAGATCTTTTTCGACCGCTCGTCGCCTGAAAACGGCTTGGGCCGCGTGGCTTCGTTCAAGCATGAATCAAATTAGAGCTCTACAGCTAATATTGGCCTGGACCAAGGTGCCTCTCAGTGGGTTCGCCTCTATAGAAATCGAAAGCGAAATTTTGGTATGGGATCGATATTATTGTGCACTGATTTGGCTTATACATATATAATTGTATATGCGCGTTTCTATGAATTATAACTTCCACATGTAGGGAGGTGCAAAGGAATTGCTGATACGCCGGAGTATTATCGATATATGCCCCCCCCCCCCACTTTATAATACCCTCCTCGGTAACCGGTTTGGTAGCTTTCCAAACCTATTACTCCTGAGGTAGCATTTTATTTGTTTGGCTGTCGGTCGTGCGTTCTTTGAATCGCATTCTTTCGCAAAAGAGCGATGAATCCTCCCGATGCTCTGCAGTCTGCACTCTTCATGGACGCTGAATTTTCGTTGTATACTATCGTTTCCTCTTTAAAGTTTATAATTAGTTTAGACTCGAGGTTCCGGTGATGCCCTCAGTCCTCAGACTCATGCAGAGTCACCGGTTATAGTTGTGGTCCGATGATATTTTTTAATAAAACGTGCCACTACATGGAGGTTGATTTCAACTAATAGGTGTAGTGCCCAGACCGTACACATTGGATTACATGTATGCAGCTACTGGAGCAAAATATGACGAAGTTCTAAACTATTTGATAATTTTGACTCCTGTCAGATACAGGATGCTTAAATATACTTCATTTGCTAACACAACCGCCGATATAAGCAATATAGCCTCGATACTTTTTGACCCCTGAAGCGAGAATGCCAATGAGTTCTGAAGCTATTGGTGTTATTTTCATTTCTTAAAAGTGTTCCTATCTCGAGTTATGTGTGTATGGTCAAGAAAAGGAGGAGGGGGAGGGGGGAGGGGGAGGGGGAGGGGGAGGGGGAGGGGGAGGGGGAGGGGGAGGGGGAGGGG
>OX442415.1:7239067-7260740 GCA_949361645.1 Spongilla lacustris
CATGAATGCATGCAGGCTTTGGGCTGATGGGGGAACGAAGCACACAACCATTTCAATCAGTCGTACAGGACATATGAGTATGGCCAACTGCCCAAGGACACTTAATTTAATATTAGGCGTAGCCCGAAGGTAGGTACCGGCATATTTCACGTACGAGTACCGAAAAATTGGTGATCCAATATTAAGTAAAAATTGTGACGCGGGTTGCAAATTGTTCAGGTGCATTAAATTCGAGTAAAAGCTGGTTTGTGTTCGTTTGATGGCTGTCGTGGACTGTTTCTGGATTTATCGGTATGTCGATACATTGTCTATGCTATGACACAGCTCTGGTTTATTTGAAACGTTTAGTTCAAAATTTCTGGCGCGTAGAAAAAAATATGTACCCTTTAGGTTTGGTAGAACTTTTTTGTCTTTAGAGGTACCGGGAAACCGATCAGATTTAGGTACTCCCCAGGTCTTAATCTATATGGATTTCAAATTTCACGAACTTTGGTTGATGCCCAAAGCGTCATCCAACAGCCTATGTGTTTAAATATGGCACGTGCTATTCATGAAGCCAACTGACGTCAAACGTTATTAGGTGGTTAAGCACTGCCCATAAAACATAGTTTTGCAACTTTTTAAGAACATTTCTTACCTTTGAGTACCGTATTGCAATAACAAAGTTTAACTCTAAATAAAGACTACCATTATTTTCGAGGTACCGTAAAAAGAAGCATTTCTAAACGCAGTTTTGCTATAAATCTACATACTATGAAAATACCTTAATTTTTGGGCGATGCCCAAGGCATACCCCAGATTTTCTCAGGTAGTGACTCGTCCCCAGATATCATATTGTACATTGCCGCGAAAATGGAACTAACGCATGACTGTGCAACTTTCCAGTGTGCTTACAGCCCTACATGTAACCCTTTTAAGATGTTAGCATGCTGCAACGATCTGTTAGTGTGTCTTTTTCCAAATTAGGATGAAGACTGCAGAAGATTTTAAGAAGTTGATTGAAGGTTTTAGTGGTGATATCAGTGCAGACAATGCACTACAGGTTTCAGCAATAAGAAATGGCTTGGTAGTGCACATATATACAAACATAATGCAGCAAAGCATTTTTAAAACTGCCAAAATGGTGGCTTTTATTCATGAAGGAGTATGTGGGAATATTAATGAAGCTCATGGTGAGAATAAAAATTATGAAGAGCATCTTGAAAGCGTTTGGGAAGATATTGTTAATCTATTAGAGGATGAGTTTTCACTTCCTATTCAAACCACTGCTATACCATCTGTGTACTTATACTTGTCAAACCTCTTTGAAATTAAGAACTCCTTGCAAGAAATGTGGAATAAAGAGACAAAAACTAAGAGAATTACTCATTTCAAAGCGGATGCTCAGTCGCAAGTATCAAACTGTTATAAGTAAGCAACATGACAATCGTAAACTTAGACAAGCTTTGCCGGAGCAGATTGAAAGAAATTTGCATGCACATTTTAAAAAGGAGATAAATCAAAAAGATGCCACTTTGAAGCGGTTGGCAAATGAAAACTTATTATTAAAAAACACAGGTAATTTGCATAAAATAGCTTCATTAAAACATTCTTAGGTGAAAATGAGGTCTGCTCATAGGAAACGTGAAAAGTAAAGAGTGTGCTCTGAAGAGAAGTAATGCCATTATAAGTAAGAAGGTCCGCAATCTTGAGTTGGAAAATGAAGCATTAAGGGCTAATGTGGATTAGAACCACAATTTAGCACAATGCATCAGTACTAGACAAGACAAAAAAACTTACAGTACAGCATGTCGTAAAACAATATTCTTGCCTTCAGTATCAGGTGCCTGTATCAAGTGTATGTAATGTTATACATGTATAAGCCGTTCTTGAGCACCTTGGAAATGTAACTGTAGATTGCCTTCCTGATCCTCAAACAGTTAGTTACTTTGCCTATGAATTAGGCATATTAAAAGCTGGTGAAATATTGTATGATAATGATAATGTAACCCTTTCATGGGATTCAATATCTGTGGAGGGACGTCATATTAATGAAGTTCATATCAGCATTGCAACAGTTACTCCCACTTCCTATGTGCTACAATTAGGTATGATTATGCTTCCACGACCCCATATTCAGACCTGTTTTAATGTTATTGTAAGTTCATACTGCTACTTATTGGAAACGAGGAAGCAGTCAAGAAGATGGAGATGATGTTTCAATGACGCTATATGAATTCTTAGTTGACTATATCACAGATGACTTGTACATTAGTGAAATTGATGTATAACACTATTCTATACTTCTTATGTGTGTGCAAGACTTGTAAAAAAAATTTGGTGTGATTATATTATAGATTGTAGTTGCTATAGCGAAGAGAACAAAAACCGTCACAATTTTTTATGCGCTACCGCATGGATTGCCATAGCCGCAAAATCCGATGTTTGGATCGCTATAACTTTTTCACTGCTTATGCAAATGCCACGTTTCACATATCATTTTAATTCCTTTAATCTGCTCTTTAAGGCAGTACCAAACTTGGTGCAAAATATTGCGTTTGAAAAAAATTTACCCGTACCTACCGAAGGCCGAAGGTCGGGCTAGTACGCCTGAGTGTGAGTCAGTGTGTTTCCAAACTGGAGTCTTTGAGGCCAGAAAAGCTAAGTCGAAATAGAAAATGCAAAGACAAGTGTGTGATTTTTGTTTTCCAAGCATATGTTTCGCACATACATGTATACGATATGAGAGGACCACTTTGCTACGTAAAAAATCTGCCCTTTTCAAAGCGTTGGCATGACGCGCAGAAAATAAGCCCCGTTACACCCTAAACAGAACCAAATACAGCCGTCTCTTGAGTACACGTTTCTAAAAGAGTTTTTTCATTTGGCCGGGTGGATTTCTCAAAAAAGCCTATTGACACGAACAACTCAAAATAAAGCGCATGTAGTCTCGGCCCTTTCTTCGCGCGTATGCATACAAATACAACAAAGACAAAACTTATACTGTTTTAGTCTTCGAAGGACGCCTGACTGATATATCGATTCAAAGTGAGCTTACGTTGTACGGATAAAGAAGGATAAGCCACATTCCAGTGCCATGCGGTAACTAGGATTCAGTTGCCTGTCTCCAAGCAGGGGATGGGGACGAGACATAATGTCCAACTTTTCAATGGAATGAAGCAGCCGTGGTCTATCTGTCGCTAATATGGCCCTAAAACAACATTTTCGTAGACAAATGTACAATTTGATAAAAGGTTGGGTTTTATCTAGACGCTTCAGTGCATGCAGTATATACTCCCTATATGTTCTTACCTTGGAATTTTACTATGTGGTGCCAAGTCATTATAGTCGTAGGTTTATTCAATGTTATATAAAGTAGTTACGAAATCCGCCACCCTAAGTCCCAATCATGAGTTATACTGTCTAAATAGAATCATTTCAAAAGTGTTAAACTACTAGAACGAACTTACGATAGGTACTTGGATATGTTTTTCAAATTGATATTTTTGCAACAATTAGCATAGTTCTAAAAAGAGTAAAAAATGAGCATTCCAACGGTATATTACTTATCATATCATCTTTTTTCATTTGGTCAATACGGCAGCATAAAGCGGTACTTTTGAATGTATGGAATTGAATGACCGCGCAGAAAAAAACTGTGCCGGTTTAACTTATATTCGCTACACTGAACTTACTAAACATGCTACTGCAGCCAAATATACGGTATAAGGAGTAACTGCCACACATACCTGCTCATAAAAATAGTTTTTAGAAGGTACTACAGCAGATATTATGCATAAAATCATGCCAAATATGCAGGCTGCTCATGGTAGCGATATAGAAATATATAGCCAAGTGTATATATATCATGTTCTCGGAAACAAAATTTCACCATTCAATGAAAAAGGCATTTCACATGTCAGGAAAATCAACAAAAATCACATCTCCAGTAATATAGTCAGTAAGCAGCTGTAATATATGCATGCGCATTTTTTCATCTTCCCCTTCTTCCTTGATGTCTTGCTGTGTCCAGTAACAGATGGTGGCTTTTGGAACTTTGCCAGTACTTTTCACTGAAATAATGTGTCCATGATACAGAATATTTTGTTTTTGCTCAGTAAACCATAAATGTTCAATGTAAAGCCCATTAAGTATAGACATATTAGATATAACATTTCTAACAGCAGTTTCTGTTTGTTCAATACTAAGTTCTGGGAAAACGTTTTACTTTTTATATTTAATATTTCAATAAACTGCTGGTAATACTATGTGCCACTTGTGAATTTCTTACTTTAGCTGTTTTTAAAAATTTATTTTTAGTTTAATGTCTCTTATTTTAGAACGAAGATTGGATTCAATTTTAGCCTTCCGTTGTAAAGCTTGCTTTAAATTGTGTAAATGCCTATTCATTTTCAGGTGTTGTTTAAGCATGTGATTTACTTCAGCCATTCTCTGCAACTCATCCTTCCTTTTAGCACACTTAATTCTTACAATCAGTTCTTACATTAAGTGGAATAGGTAAAGATGGATTGCACATTACATTTATCTCTGTATTCAAAACTGGTAAAGGAACAGCTACATCCTCAGCTGTGTCAATAGACACTATAAACTTCTCATAGAGAAACACCTCTAATTCAGCCCAACATCTTGTAAAATTTTGACATTACATTAATAATATGACGTATTGTCCACCGAAACACATCAAGTGTAGTGGTGACACTGCTTCCAGCAGAGTGCTCAAGAATTGATGCAATGATACTTCTTGTATTTTCTAAACGCTGAGATGCTATATCGGTGTGGATGTAAAACACTAGCCCCTTTCGTATCATGGGTGCTTGCAGTTCATTACGTTCATTAATGTCATTTTAAAAATGATCCACAAAACTCTTCAAATCACCAACAGTCTTCATTATCCATGCAACTACATACAGAACTGTTGAATAAAAATATAGAGTTTAATAAACATAGTATTAAAACATGAATAATAAACTAACATTGCATGTTGCCAGGACAAATTTTGATTAAATTGGTTTGATTGATAAGAGCACTGCGCTAAATCAGAATCTCGTGATATGCAAGGTGCTGTTACTACATAAGCAGCAGAGACTGAAAATTATCTACCTAAAGAACCCACGGCAACGAAAAGGTGCGTTTTATATAGAACATGCACTTCGTTAACACTCTCTACCTACGTAAAAAAAGGTCAGAAACATATCTTAGTAACGTTAGGGCAAATAAGTATGACGTCCCACTGTCATAAAAGCTATTAGCTTTCACGATAATCACGTACTTTAAACCATATGACGCCGTTCGTGGAGGCTTCGAGACAACACCCTGCGCATCGTCTGATTGCCCTCATATTTAAATGAGTAATGAATCTAAGTGTCCTTAATGCCTTCATATGTATTTCATGCAACCCATTCAATGCGCTACAAAATTCTATAAGCATCAAGCCATACCCTTTTTGACACGCCCACAACTTACTACTGCGAATCATTTCACCGTATACAACGAATAGCAAAGCTAAAAGAAGCCATGGGTTACCTTTGTAGAATATAGCAAGCACAAAAAAACTCGAAACCAGCGCAAACAAACGATCGCCTCAAATCAATCCTCTCCGTCAGTCAAAAATTACGGCACAATTTTTGGGATACAATTTTTTACGGTAGTTACGTGATTTATCCAAGTACCTACTTACGAAGTGGTTGTATTTTCACACAACGGCAGTACACGGGAGGCTCTCATTCGTCAAATTCTCGTCTGTTGATTCAAACAATACTCACGCATACATACACGTGCATTATGTATCAAAATTTATTAATATTTGGCAAACCATAAATGTTAATATTTGTCAACATAATGCATGGCTGAAATCTTATATGGCAGATTGAAGATTCTAGCTTATGCGTGTAACGTACGTAATGTCACATAAACACAATTTCACATTGACTCGTTGTGCCTGCAGGCATCAAGAAGATCATTTAATACAAAGCGCAAACTTGAAAGTTGAAAGTCATTTTACAATGCAACCTGTTCAGTGATACGAACTATATATTAGCACTGATGTACACATCATATCCGATGTTTACTCAAGTTCAGACGCTACTTAGTAATGTCGCTCTTACATCAAGTGCCTGTTCTATCATACGGCCTTTGAAAAGGCAGCACGGGTATATTTTGTTTGAAGAACTCGTTTTCCACCCTTATATAGTTCAGTTATGACCAAATACTCTCTGACAAAACTTCTGGACATGACGTCATTGCGTGTTTCCCATTGTCGTAGTATGTCAAATTTATACAGATGGGTGTGGCAACGTGCATTATTCATTAGTTACATGGCCCGAGTAACCGTGTCGTTCTCTCACCAGAAAATAAGCCCCAGCATGTACTAAACGCAAAGGTGAAGTACAATGATCGCTCTTTGAGTAGGAGAAGTTTTTAAAACCATCTGCCGGGCGGGTTTTGAGAAAAATTGGTTGCCGCCTGAGCACTTAATGAAGATATTAAAAGGCGTGCCTTCAATAGTCACATGCGCGGCAATTATGGGCCAAAGAAGAGCGTACTTTAACTGTGCGTATCATTCTTTTTAAGTACGAAATTGGTTGTGGAATAGCTCAAAAGCATAATGGTTGTGTATATTGAATTGGTAGTGGCAAGCAGCGCCTCTGAACGTAAACCACAAAATAATTAGCTTCTCTAGGATCCCAAATACCAAAATACCGTAATGTTCGAATGTGTTCTAATTAGCAACCTAGTGTCCAGCTCGAAACAGCCGTGAGACCCTAGCTGGATTTTTTAATTAACCTTAGTTCATGGAGCTTCATTTTTATGGTTTCCGCCGCACTTCAGAAACGCACTTTGTTCTAAATATTTCAATGGGCGCATGAACAGTGAAATAACGGATGTGCGCAGTAATGCATCATTAATGTCTAAAATTTAATTTCTTGCAAGGCACTTATATGTACATATTATACATATACTTAAAAAATAAAATGAAAACAGCATGCAGGCTTTATAATCCTTGCCGTTGCTTAGGAAGTGACTTATGGCAGCCAAAAGTGGTCCGTCCGGACCACGTTTCGCGTGACAGGACCCCCCCCCCCCCGCCCCCCCTCTTTTCCACTTATGTATCCGTATTTTGCCAAATGTGGAATAATGGATGTGTGATCAGCAATGCATCATTGATGTCCAAACATTTTGGCAAGGCACACATAATTCATACTTTTAAAAGGCTTAATTTATAACTAAGATCATTGCAAGTCCTTAAATTAGGAATCTAATTCCTCTTCAGTCTAGTAGTTTAACGCGTTTGAAAGGATACCATCTAGACAGTCTTTCTTGTAGTAGAACTCGTGGTTGGGACCTGGAGTGCCCGACTTCGTAATTACATCATAGAGCATTGAATAAAACTTGTGAGTTGGCACCAAACTGTAAAATCCCAAGTTGGCAGGTAGGACATAGCGGGCACAGTTGGGACTCGGCATGTCTCCACAAAGCGCGTACTGATGACGAAACTGGAGAGAAGTGTAGAACTTCGTGAACTGCTTAATGGCATTCTTTTTGGCTTCATACGTATTCCTGTTAACCACCAATGCATCAGTGTACATTGGAAGGTATCCTGCATCACCGAGAGGTGGAACTATAACAGATTTGACCTGTACTCTAGGCTCTTTGTACAGCACTTGGCCTATCACTTCAGAGTAGGCTAAAAAATTGGACTCTTTTGAACCAATCACATCACTTATCATGGCATTGGAATCATTGTTGTACGTATTGTCTGTGCAAGGATTCCTTCCATTGCTTCGTGCACACCTGCTAGAGAGCTGCCCAATTTTCTGCACGATATCGTCATGCTCGGGTGGGTTGGACAGAACTCCTTCATCCATCTTGGAGGCTCCAAACTTATTAACGTACCCATTCAAATAGTGCCCGGGTAGTGTCCAGCTTCCTCGAAAATTGCCAATCAAATCCACTTCCTGCGATCCTTTGGGTGATGTAAGAGTTGCTAGGAAGTTTGAACACACCAAAGTTGGGATACCATACACGATACCATTGTGCTTCACACTATCCACAGCAAATCGAAAAAATGAATCAGAATTGACTTGAATGCCAGGATTTGGATTAGGTTGCAATAAATTTGCTTTTACCATCTCCCCAAGTAAAATTGTGTCAACTTCTACCACGTCGTATGCACTGGGACCCGCACCAAGATATGTCGTCAGGTTCTGCAGTTTGTATAGATCTGTTGTAGCAGGGTCTCCATCAATTTGAATGTTAATGCCGCCGGATTGCTTCTCGAATTCCCTAGTTATGAACTCTCTCAGAGACTTTAGGCTATCCCCTTTGAGATCAGGGATGTAAGGATAAATGAGCACGCGAAGATCTGCGCCGTTTGTATTGGCATTCTGCGGTGAGTTTATATGCATGGAATTAATTATGCACATGCACAATATACAATACATGCAATACAAAGGGCAATGCATGGACCGGAGGTTTACCCATTTTTACCCATGGCAACCAACATCATGCAAAATATTAGTTCATTTTTAATTGCATGGTATTTCAATTTTAGCTGCTTATCGCAAATCAATATTACCCTCACATATGAGTCTTCGCAGCTCTCGCCCTCGATACATTGTGTCTCTGTATAGGTGGAAGTAAAGGAGGCAGATTAGAGTGCACAAAAGCATATACATGTAGAACATGCTTGACAATGACTACACAGTACTTGACGTAACCTACCTTCTTGGTGAGCTGCATGTTCTGGTCGCATTAAGTGGCTCTGCACAGAAGCAAGATTTGAATGCTCGCGTATACTGGTATGCGAACTATAACTTTATTGTATATCACTATGATTATTAATAATAGCAAATTATATTGGCTAAGGGTACGATAACCATAATGTAAATCGTTTTATGAGCGATGCATGGATACATGTCTTGTCTTTACGTTGAAGACAACATTTACTTTGAAAAACAAATTCCTTGTTGAAAATAATCTCGATACACAACGGGAGATGACTAAATCACAGTACGAACACATTGATTCATACAATTGAATTGTAACCTTCATGGACAAGTACGCAAAAAGACAACTGAGCAAGAAAGATGTTATTGTTCAACCCACTGGAATGAAGCCAACATTCGTTACACTACCTTACACTGCACATGACACCGATCTGCATGACTGAATGATATTAAATAGTGTATGCCTGGTGTTAAAAAATAAAATTAATCTTTTTTTAATGCACGTGCATGCGCATGCGACTGGAAAGCATCACTATGTAGGATTGGCTTCGTGCGCATGGTTTTTGATGGAGCGTTTTAAAACGGTAACGAAGCGTTGCCTTTGCTCGCCAACTCGCATATAATCCATCACAAATATGACAGATGTGTACATATAAAAAGTGAGCTTTGCTAAACTTAAAACAGTGCCGTTTAGTGGAGCGACAAGTCGGCCTCACCTAAATTCCGCCATTCTCCTTCCGTTCATCACGTATAACTAGCGCGACAGGAACGTCGTAAGAAGACGAGATTAGCTTAATTCAAAGTGTAGCATTTTATTTCCAAACGTAGAGCTAGTACGTTGTTAGCTGGTGATGCCGGAAATGCAGTTAATTAAATGACTCTAGCAGGTGCAAATCACGGCTGTTTCATTGCATTGAAACCTTGGACAAAAAGGCTACGCCTCTTGATACGAAATTTTTTCATAGCAACGGACCTAATTACGACCCTAGCAACACATCTGTTCTTGTGGAGGACCTTTTTGTACAGACCGTTTCGATACAGTACCGGCGTTGTCTATGTACAGCTTCTAAAATGTCTACTGGTATTAATGATGTGCATCTCTTGCGCTATCTTTCAATCCTGGATGTGGCATTAACTTGCAAATCCACGGGGTGATTCTCGACCTAGGAAGATAAACGTTGCCCTGGTAAAGTTTCCGCCTTTATAAAGTACCTTGAAATTTTAACTGTGTAATGCCGGTAGGTTGTTTTATATTTTCCAATATCATCTCGTGGTGCCGCGTATTCTACTAGAAGTTGTGAGCCTTCAGAATATTGTTATTTTTAGCGCTATCACCCTCGACGCCATATTCTGTATAGTGTATTGGCTATTTGTCTATGCATTGGTAAAGATGGATATTAGCCAGATTGCACTCTGGATGCATACTACGTGAAGCCCTCCTGCAACCCGGCGGGGCCAGTGATGAACCCAAACAAGGCTGTTATGAAAAAGACACAGCCCAGGCCGTTCTCCCACGAGACAGCCTCCTGCATATATAGTGCATATGGCCTATCCATTCCTGCTGTGCATATGGTATTCAAGCAATGTGGTCTGAGTGGAGCCAAGGCCTGTGGTATTGGAAACAAGGCCTGCTGGGGTTTTACTGGAACCATGGTCCATGAAGTTGGCCACATCTACACCCATGACCCATCCAATGCTCTATGTACACTCTTACAATGCCCCATGTACACCCATCCAATGCCCCCCATGTACACCCATCCAATGCCTCCATGTACACCCATCCAATGTCCCCTATGTACACCCATCCAATGTCCCCATGCACACCCATCCAATGCCCCCATGTACACCCATCCAATGCCCCCATGTACACCCATCCAATGCCCCCCATGTACACCCATCCAATGCCCCCATGTACACTCAGTCCAATGCCATCCATGTACACCCATCCAATGCCCCCCATGTACACCCTTCCAATGCCCCCATGTACACCATCCAATGCCCCCCATGTACACCCTTCCAATGCCCCCATGTACACCATCCAATGCCCTCCATGTACACCCATCCAATGCCTCCTTGTACATCCATCCAATGCCCCCCATGCACACACACCCATCCACTGCCTCTATGTACACTCATCCAGGCTTGTGGGGTGATTCCCATCTATTGCTGTACCCATATGAAGTTGCATAGAGTGAGGGATACTTAAAAGAAACCATTTGCATACCTTACAAGTGCATGTGTAGCTGAACATAGCACTTGAAGTGATTCTTCAGCTCTTTTGCCATATAAGAACACGTGAGCTTTAATTAAGCACAAGGTGCAAAACATTTGGGGTGGATCTCAGGTGTATCAACAAGAATGTTGATGTTAAAAGCCACCAGAAACTTGTCAGCATAGGAGATGCAGCTGTATGGTGGCTCTGGTTTTACTGCTCATCCCTTTGTTTTGATCCCTCTTTGCAATTTGCACCCGCACACTCGACACAGATCATCTAGTGCTGCTTGTGGTGCGCATTATTCATAATTTGGGTATGTGTGTTATAATAATTATAGCAAGGCGTAGGAGACGCGGCACCTCGGACTGAAAACATATTCTTACCTGGCAAAGATACCACTATAAGCAGTTTCTTTTACCGACAGCACTTATAAGGGCGGGAAAAAAAGCTACACAGTCGTGATTTTATGCTACTTTTCCCGCCTAAAAAGAACCATCTTATGCGCGGAACGAAATGCAGTGCGCCACTCGAGGCTAATGGATGCGTGAGGCTAAATCTGATAATAAGACAAGTTCTAGTTACCGTTTGTTGCAATTTTATAGATTGGCTGCGGACACCTTAAGTTGAAACTTTAATGAGCTTGTAAAAGGGAAAGCGGTTGTTGAACCGTTAAACTTTTTCCGGTGCTCTAATTATGATCCTTTTTGTCCAATTGTAACAGCCGCGAAATTCACATTATCGGTTAGTCACGCCCAATCATGACTGTTGCCAGGCTACGCGTACATGTACACAGCTGCAGTGTACAGACACATACGGCAGGCTGTTGTAATTCAGCAAAGGTGACCAAGCCAAAGAGAACGGCTCGTTAACAAGGAAAACTGTGAGTTTAAGATATCTGAAGAACAAAGGTTTACCTATATCGTCCGCTATCGATAAAATATAAAGAGCTTCCACGGCATGTATGAGGCCTACTCAGATTAGTAGTACCCGATACTAATAAGATGAATCTAAGCGTGTTATACATTGCAAAGTCATATATTCCTGGATATGTATTAATGTACCTGCAAAGTCAAATGAGTATGCACATGCAGAAAAAAAAAACGCGTCAAATGATTTAGATCCATTGTTGTATCAACGCATGCATGCATGATTCCCAATTGCGTTTTATTTACGTTCGTACTATATACATAAAAACGTCACTGAAAGACATATTGAAACAAAAAAAAATCCTTTCGCATGCAGGAATTGTAATTGTAGCAGCTTAAAAGACTTCCACATATTTGCGCACGCGTTTGAATTAATGAAGTTACTGCATACGTACCTCACTAGAAGCGCTGACTGCAGACGTGGTCACAAGGAGCAGCACTACCGCAGCAGTCAACATTCCGCCAAGGGAGCAGCGTTAATAGAGCGAGAGAAGTGAATAGCTCGTCTGATGCGAGATTCAATGATTTTATACGCGTGGAAAGTCCACCCACGCATTACGACTTAAATACCTATACAAGCTTTGCAAATTAAACCATTAGTTCCAGGAAGCTGTGAATATTAATTAAAGGTAATATTTATGTAAGAGCGGATGCTATTTACACACTCATGTTTACATGTACAAGTACAGCGTGCGAGCAATTTGAACACGTTGCTTACTATTACTTAGAATACTGTTCCAAGTTTATTAACTCGTATAGTCATATTCGATATATAAGATCGCGATGTACATATGTTCTCTACACATGCGTCTACGTGTCTACAATGCAAGTCACGTATATAAAGATCCCAAAATATCAAATGTCTTATAAGTTTATGCATCATCAAATTAAAAGGCTCCAATAGTTTAGTTTTATCTTTTTGTGTGCCATGCCGATATCCATAGTTATGCGGTACAATTTATATGTATTGAACATGTCTGCATGTCACTCAAGTACACTCCACAAACTGTCGTAGAGTTTCTCCCACCTCAAAAATGTGCACACCTGGCATATTACCTTGGTAACAATTGATGTAGTGTTGGAATGAATTTGAAGAGTTGTACTATACTTCCTATTTTTATTTTAGTTACCATACTCCTCCTCCTCCTTAACTCATTGCGCCTATCGTCAAGCCCAGAATGAAATTATCATTGTACATCTATTTACACGTATGTGCATGCATGCTATCACGGGCATTGGATGGTGGCACTGATACATAGAAATATTCCCTAGACATGCACCCAAAGGGTTAGATCATGAGATCATGTACAACGCCACACACTGGGGTGTTATGTGTGCCTCCAACCCACCCACTTCACACTCGAATTGTCATAGTCATGACAAACATGCAATGTAATATCATTGCGCAACAATCTGAATATATTCATTAATTGCCTTGACACATAGTAGGGTGTTATGTGTGCTGCCAACCCACCCACTTCACACTCCCACTCATGTATATTAGATATATATTGCACATTTATCGTGACTCAAGTGTGAGGTGGGTGGGTTTGAGGCACACATAACACCCTACTGATCTCTATCTGTGGATTTTCCCTACAATCATGTGTAGTGGTTGAACATGAACAATGCGGTGGTGGTGTGGTTGATGGTTTTAAATATAGCAGTATTTGGTTATATGTTGGTGAAATAGAAGGTATAGAGCTTTGTGGAGTGAGAGTCAGTGAGTGTGTGCAGTTGTGTGTTGATTGTGTATTATATATGTTCAATTGCAATTTTGAGAAATGCATAAGCATCAGAAAGTGTATCAGCTTGTCTACCTCACCTTCTTAGTGATTTGTTTTTACTCCACTAACCCCTTTTCTGTATGTTACCTCACCAGGGCGATTCTCCCTTATTTATAATCCTGTACTGTGGTCAGGTGGACACTCAACATGACAGCAATATAAGGTGGACTAGCTTGAACCCACGCTGCTTGTGATGATACATGTACATAGTTATGTGATGCCTTATATTATCAATGATATTACTGTAACACCTTCAAACTATCACTGGCAAAGAAGTGGAGAGGGCTGTGTAGTGGATTTTTGTTCACACTGTAATGCAGTACATGCCAGAACTTCTACAAAACAGAAGACTCGCCTTGCTCTGCATCTGGTTGGCTCAATGATATAATTTGGCTGAATGGTACGTGAATAGGATGTATTATTACACCTATATGTACGTTACTTTTCATTTAGGGTAGAGTCTTTTAATGTGCGGAACAACAGTGTACACAGAAGCAAAACAGAGTCATGACATTGCTATGCGTTTTGTATTGCAACTCATGATGGAAGTGAAAGGTACATGTGGCAATGTTAGTGATATCAAATTTGTGACAACTGTATCCACAGGTATGGTGGTGCATTGAAGGATCTGCATTTGTCCAACATGTTCTTCGTGGTATCTGCTGATAGTCGTTTACCAACCTAGAACACCAATAAAGGTTGTCACAAAATGCATGCACTGCTGTATAGTGATGCAGGGGTGTTCTTTTCACCTCTAGGCATGCAAGATGCTCTTGTACATTCTGTCTGAGGTACCACTTGTGTCAGCTGGAAGACATTCTACCATTATTCAATTCTTGTTAGGGTGTGGGGTGCAGTATGACCTTGTGCTAGGATCAGCAAGCTGACAGACCAAGTGGCTGTATACTGTGCAGTCATGTCAGATAGAGCTTGTTACACAGCAAAATGAGGTAAGATACCCCAGCTGAGTGCAATCAGTTTTTAAGGTGCTTCTTCATATAGATGCTGTATGGAATTTTGTTAGCTATTCAAGCTACAAGACAGTACTTATTGTCTTGATCGGGGCTTTCAGCAGCTATACAGTCATTTGGCGGAAGACCACTTTTGGACGATTATGACTGCACTTGATTAGACCTAACCTCCTCACACCAGGAAAGAATATCAAAAGAGCAATGTCCATAGTGATACAAGCTGTTGACAGATGCAGTGGAAAGCTTTGAACTGTGCAGTCAGACTTGTGTTTGTTTGATGCGACGCATATATTGTTGTAACGTGCGAATTAAAAATAGAAATTCCATATATGGAAGCACTGCTGTAACAACTATGAATGAAATTAACAACCGGCTATAAACACAACCATATACAGTGCCGGCTCGGAACTGTAGAAAGTAACACCTCGGAACTGTAGACTTTTACAGCGATTCATTGTTTATTTAGGCGTCCCATAATTCGATTACGTGGTCAGAGTGGCAATTGATTATGCTTACCTAAGTCAACAGTCCAGCCCAGCTTTTACAAATATTATGTAACATTTCCAGCAGTCACGCGCGCTTCCCTATGTAATTTACTTGTGCTTGTGCGTAGTCAGGCTGATGCTTCTGAGTTTACAACACGGATACTTGCGCGCACACAAATAAACATAGTTAAGATCAATACACGTGTGTTATGTAGCATGCCTAGCTAAAGTTCGAAGGGTTGATGGCGTAAAAGCTGCATACTACTCTAGTACAGCTTACCTAGCGCCTCGACGTAAGCAGACCGAACGCTAAGTGCTCCTTAATTAGGTTCATGTAGGAAAGCGTCGGAAGCAGCTAGTTGTAAGCCACTTACAGAAAGATTTCCTAAACCATTTACGGAGGTACAAGAACCATGTATTGAGTATTGCAGCTTTTACGCCATCAAAACTTCGAACTTTAGCTAGGCATGCTACATAGCACACGTGTATTGATCTTAACTATGTTTGTTCGTGTGCGCGCAAGTATTCGTGTTGTAAACTCAGAAGCATCAGCCTGATTACGCACAAGCACAAGTAAATTACATAGGGAAGCGCGCGTGACTGCGAGAAAAGTTACATAATATTATGTAAAAGCTGGGCTGGACTGTTGACTTAGGTAAGCATAATCAATTGCCACTCTGACCACGTAATCGAATTATGGGACGCCTAAATAAACAATGAATCGCTGTAAAAGTCTACAGTTCCGAGGTGTTACTTTCTACAGTTCCGAGCCGGCACTGTAAGAGATAATAACCCTTGATCGGTGTATGTAATCATTTTGATGCATACATGTTCGCTAATCTGGTACAAATTGTAGCGATTATCTGGTACAGTCTGCTTGCTATCATACGTTGGTACAGATAGTTAAATCACTATGTACCAGGTATGACGTCATGTATGGGTCACATACGCCTACATTTTGTTTCAGGAAATACAATTTGGCTGTGTAATCTAGAGGACACGACAAACAATGGGCATACACGTACACATGTTGAAGGAAACAGTAGTTTGCGGCCATTCAAATCGTGGACAGTAGCCTCGTTCCCCGAAATATTGAGCAACGAGCACCGACCTTTGAAACATGAGACTGCTTGTTAACACGGCACGTCCTGTTGCCATTTACAAGCCATACAAGGACTGTACCACTATTGTTCTATTTATTGCCCAAATCACACGGTGCAGTGATGTTTCCACGATGTGGTATGGCTCGCGAAAATTGTCCAACTTTTGACGGACATCTCCACTTTGAAGCGCTTATTCTCCCTGAAGGACAAATTCTATGACCAAACTAAAAGTGGAAAACCAAAGGAGACAGAAGGTACTTACAGCGTATCGTATGGAACTATTGCCACATTTTTTCTTGGCGGTGGTAGATACGTCTAAAGTTGAGTGTGCGTATGGCGTATACACGTACACGCGTGGTTTTGTGCAATTAACCGTGAGGTGGCTTCGCTTTCACATTCTGTGCTGCATTGAGCATCATGATACAAGATATGGTAGGTCCCTTGCATGATATTAAAACCTGGCGTGGTTGGACTCAGTCCCTAGCTCTCTGAGAAGGCCAAACCCTGCACGGGTACGCCAGTACGCCTTGCCCATGGGGTGGTATTATGAAATGCATCTTCAGTGGTACTAGTATTGAGATGCATGGGAATGATGCTCTAAGGTTGACCATGAATATAGTGATGTTTCATGCTCTGTTGATAGACTTCAAATGGTGATATGTGTACCTATAGTGATGCATGTGTGTAGGGCACTTCTCTCGTGCTACAGTAACCATTAATATACACAATGTGTTGATAGTATGCATCAGGTTTGGTCTATACTTGAAGAGCCTTATGAGGTTCCCTAAAAATACACCACTAACGTATTGTTGATGTTTGGCCTTAAATAACAATATGTATCCTGTGATAGTTGGTTCACAATCAGAGTCAAGATTCATTCCCAAAATTTTACTACGAATTCAATGCGGAAAAAAAAAAAAGATCAAGAACCAGCTCGAAATTAGGCAATGGCGTTTCATTCTACAACAAATCGGCTTACTAAATCCCTTACCTCGCAGACAATCGAACAACTTTGTTCGCTTCTATAAGACCTCTTCCAACTTTACGAAATACGTGTCCAGTTTTCGACGTAGTTTTAGATCATCGATTTACGGCCCCACTTACGCGATTTATCCAAGTACCTACCGTAAATCGATTTACGTCGAAAACTGGACACGTATTTCGTAAAGTTGGAAAAGGTCTTATAGAAGCGAACAAAGTTGTTCGATTATCTGCGTGCTTGGTCCGACTGCATAGCTTGATTTAGTAAGCCGATTTGTTGTAGAATGAAACGCCATTGCCTAATTTCGAGCTGGTTCTTGATCTATTTTTTTTCCGCATTGAATTCGTAGTTTAATTTTGGGAATGAATCTTGACTAGGATTGTGAACCAACTATCACAGGATATGTATTGTTATTTAAGTTAGGCATCGAATCATCATATTACAAAGCATGAGGACGTTTGGATGATGCCCAAGGGGTGCTTTAACTACCCAGGCGTTTTGTGTTGGTCTGCATGAAAAAAGGACACACATGTTTAAATAAATGTATCTTTATACTTTAACTAACTTGGATTCTTTGTCTACAAAGCATAAGCACATAACCATTCCTTACAATAAAATGTTTTGTGACTACCCTATTTATCGCACACCACATCCTTCAATCAGCTAAGTTGTAAATGAAATCAATTTGAAGACTTAAGAAATCATTTTATTTCTATTGTTGTAACATTGTATTTCGATGATGCCCAAGCACTGTTCTTTTCAAGCCAAGTATTCATGTTTAATTAGATGCATGCATCCATACGGGCATTACATGTATGAATGATGCGCATGTGCGCAACCATTGCTTTTTTGCTATTTAGAATGAAGACAGTTATTGATCTAAGGAGGCTCATTAATGATTATAAAAAGGATGTGAGTGAGCATGGATCCCTTCTAGCTCCTGAAATAAGAAATGGCTTAATGTTGTACATCAACTCCAACCTAAAAAATGCCAAACCTATTGGAAAAGCCAAGATAGTGGCAAAACTAGCACCAGGACAATATGTGAACATTAATGCATTGTGCACTTCCATTAAGCGTGTACTTCAAACTATCAATGATATGAAGAAGCATCTTACTAGAACCTGGAAAGATATTGTTTATTATCTTAATCTGAAATTTGAATTGCCTTTAAATGAATCCCAAACCAATACATTCAAAAATCCATTTTCATCAGTCAGTGCTCTGCACACTAGTCAAACGGACACCTCCTGCTCCATACCTATAAACCTTAGATCTAGCTCATTATTAATTGGAACACATCCATATACATACATGTATGTGTGTACATGCATATGTAAGGATGCAGTATCGGGCATTATAACAAATGAAACAACTGTAAGATATATACATAAACATTTCCCGGAGTCACTTTCCCTTGCATTGTAGTATATAAATATGCAATCGATTAATAATATACATTGATGGGCGTGGCACAATAACAAATTTAGAGAGTGGATATCCACGAATATGATCATGATATGATGTTCATGCATATGTTGCACAACGGCCATGGGCATGGCGTTGCATTGTTTGGACGAGAGATCAATATATGCAATACGGTTATCACGCCTTTTACGGGTGAAGGGAGGGTGTGAAGCAATGCATGCTACCATTTCGACGTCGTGTGACCTTTCCAGTTACAGTGTGACCGCTAATACAATTGATTGGTTTATAGTTGTTACATGTACGCATATACTGTATGTACATGTACAGAGCTAGCTGAAAGTTAATTGAATTATGTATTAAACTACCCAATGACCAATTCACGTGACTGAGATATTTGGCGGGTCGTAAGTAAAGGGGGTGGTAATATGGCACATTTGAGCCGGCAGGAATTCAGCGACGTATAGAATATCTTCAGCTAGAATCTGTTGACCACAGCTGAACATTATATTATAGCTTCGTGACTACTATTATGATGCCAGGTGAGTTACACCTTTAGTTACACTCGTTATGCCATATATTATGGATTGAATTGATCGAAGGCTTTTTTTTTTTTGCACGGAAAGTCGTTCTTCGATGCTTATTCTGGCGGGGTTTTAAAATTGGTTACTGCCAATACTGGAGGTAGTACTACGCTACATCACAAGGTAAGCCCTGGTAACGATGTTCAGTAGCTAGGTTCCTGGGAGTTTACCTTTTCGCTGGTTCGACGTAACGTCGGGAACAGTATTAATGGATTTCTGGTGCGTGGCTGAACAAAAGCGGTTCCTGGGAGTTTACCATTTCGCTGGTTCGACGTAACGTCGGGAACAGTATTTAATGGATTCCTCAGTGGTGCGTGGCTGAACAAAAGCGCTAAAAGTAAGAGTGCATCGCTATAGTTGTTATTTATACTTTCCCTTCGTTTCAACACAGATCGTGGCATGTATTGCTTCTCTGCCTCCTGTCGCATTTATGCATGACCATTCCACTTGTGTGCAGTTCAGAACGAAAGTAGCACAAGGTAAACCCTACCAGTTATGCATTTGCAATGAGGATTCACTTCAATAGCACTGTGCGGTACCAAAGAAAGGTAAGTGAAACAATTAGATTTAATAGTGTGATATTCGTTTTTATTATTCTTAGATGGAGATCAGATGTTATCCCTGCGTGTACTGTCCGAGAGGTAAGGTCATCTGGCAAAATTGTTGCCCAATTCATGCTTTCTTTTTTATATACAGATCTGTCCCAGTTCTCAATCAACTTTGTGCTTATGTTATTTTGTACTGTGTGAAACCAATTATGTATTTTTAATAACCTGCAACATATTCAGTACAAGGAATTAATTGACATAACCCGTAAATTAACCACGTATCTTCCAATTGCCAATACGTCATACAATAATTCTTACGTACAAGTACGCGGTCCTCGTACGGTGTTTGCCCGGTTTCGTTCAAAATTGCACGTACGCGTGCGATAATTAATCCGAACTCATCCGTGCGCGTACAAATTAGCTTCCGGGACCGTGAAATCAATCGTATGAAATCGGTCCACTCGCGGTTTCGGATGCAAATGGCTCGCGTAACTCGGAAGCATGCTCTTCCGGTCGATATTACGTGTTCTCTCGGGCCCGGAATCAATGCCCTGAATTGCTGTGGAAACACCATTCAGATGCAGCCATACTTTTTTTTTTCATCACATAATAAACGGTTATGCTTTGCTATGAATAATGCGGTTTCAGTTGCTTTGTTCGGTCACATAGCCTAGATGTAACACCACAGAGACCAGCTCCAGAAACGTTGCAGAGTCTATGGAAGCCTTTTGGTGGCTACAGGGAAGAAAAGGAGGGCATTCTCTCAATGTTCAGAGTTACCATAAGCATACACTCCCTGATGGCACCCACTGTAAGTGCTTGTGACGTGTGTTTGAGCAGTACTTTGACAGGGTAGTTATAAGTGTAAACAGAATTATTAAAGAGAACCAACAGACTGGCATTAGTGTAGTACAGTAAATAGAAGGGAAAGTGTAACAACAAGGGAGAATGGGAGGGCTAAAGAGAGTGAGGGGGAGAGGTGGGAGGGAGAGCAGAGGGGAGGGAGAGGGGAAGGGAGAGGGGAAGGGAGGGGGAGTGGGGAGGAAAGGAGAGGGGAGAGGAGAGGGGAGAGGATGGGGAGAGGAGGGGGAATGGAGAGGATTCCAGAGAGGAGAGGGGAGAGGAAGGGAGGAGAGGGAATGATAGGGGAGAGGAGGGGAGGAGAGGGGTGAGGAGGGGAGGGGAGGGGAGAGGAGGGGAGGAGAGGGGAGAGGAGGGGAGGAGAGGGGAGAGGAGGGGAGGAGAGGGGAGAAGAGGGGAGGAGAGGGGAGAGGTGGGGAGGAGAGGGGAGAGGAGGGGAGGAGAGGGTAGGGGAGGAGAGGGTAGGGGAGGAGAGGGGAGGGGAGGAGAGGGGAGGGGAGGAGAGGGGAGGGGAGGAGAGGGGAGGGGAGGAGAGGGGAGGGGAGGAGAGGGGAGGGGAGGAGAGGGGAGGGGAGGAGAGGGGAGGGGAGGAGAGGGGAGGGGAGGAGAGGGGAGGGGAGGAGAGGGGAGGGGAGGAGAGGGGAGGGGAGGAGAGGGGAGGGGAGGAGAGGGGAGGGGAGGAGAGGGGAGAGGATGGGAGGAGAGGGGAGAGGAGGGGAGGAGAGGGGAGAGGAGGGGAGGAGAGGGGAGGGGAGGAGAGGGGAGAGGAGGGGGAGAGGGGAGAGAAGAGGGGAGAGGTGGGGAGGGAGGAGGGGAGGAGGGGAGGGGAGGGAAGGGGAGGAGGGGAGGGGAGGAGGGGAGGGGAGGGGGAGGGAAGGGGAGGAGAGAGGATGGAGGGAGGAGAGGGGAGGGAGGAGGGAGAGGGGAGGGGAGGGAGAGGGAGGAGGGGGAGGGAGAGGGGAGGGAGGAGGGAGAGGGGAGGGAGGAGGGAGTGAGGAGGGAGAGGGGAGTGAGGAGGGAGAGGTGAGGGAGGAGGGAGAGGGGAGGGAGAGGGGAGGGA
>OX442415.1:7260940-7406127 GCA_949361645.1 Spongilla lacustris
AGTTGGGGTTCTTCACTTAATTGCCCCCCCTGGAAATCTCTGAGCGGACGCCTATGCGTAGTGCAAAGTTTGTAAGGTTGTCGGTTGTCAAGGGTGGTTGCTAAGGCATTACGCCACTTTTTCAATATTTCAATGGGTATGCCTTTTGTCCACAAAATGTATGGCCGCAAACCACTGTGAACAGCTTTTGGGGCGTATACCGTACTATTTATTAACCAGCCACAATAAGCCCTAGATCGCGTGATACATTGTCTGCGATAACATGGAATTGAAAGCGTTCGATAAGCTGTACGATCGTTTGGAAAGTTGCATAACACCTGCAGATATAACAGGCGGGTGTTTTGCAAGTGGTATCATCTCAAGCAGAGAGCGCGATATCGTTCAAGACACTGTCGTGTGAACGCAGCACTGTTGAGTGCCATCAGGAGATCCATAGTGATTAATCCAGACTCATTCTATAAATTTCTTGACATACTCAACAAAGAGCCCAAATACAACTCTTTAGTGAAAGAAATACGTAAGTTATGTTTGTATAAGAATTAATGATGCAGAGCCACGTTCCGATATGTGACGTATATGTAGGTGGCCAAGTTCAGGAGCTGAGAACTGAAGCGAGCGAGCATGAACCTAGTGAATCAAAAGGTACGTAGGTCGTACCCAGACCCAAACGTATATAAGCCAGTTTTATTGATACTGTAACGTTTGAGTCGACTACTGAGTACGGGGCAGGGGGGGGGGGGGGGGGGGGGGGGGGTATATAATAACAAGCACAATATACATGTATGGAAAACATAGTACGTGTACAAATATAATGAATTTTACCTGTAAGTGTTCTCTTTAAATACAATCAGTGTCTGCTGTGATTCTAACATATAGCTAAGCACTATAATGTAATGCAGGTACACTGCCTCACTGGATGACAATGGACGTGCCACCTCCCTGCTGAATGATAGCGATTCACTCGCTTCCAGCTGGCAGGTGCCTAGACCTTTATGTGGGTCATGCCTCCCTCCACAGTGGGTGTCCAGTCCTCTACAGGCACACATGTAGATGTGCAAGAATAAATATCTGGATGGGCCACTTAGTCCTGTAGGAAATTTATATGAAATTCGGTGATCACTTGCTCTCCATCTAGCTCCTCAGGCCACACCCACTACTGACGTCCCACTGAGAGTGAGGCAATATGCAGAGTACCTGAGGAGTGTGTATAACAGAAAGCCATGTGGAGACCAGTGGTCACCTGTGGTCTCCAAATGTTACATCAACCTGTCCACAGTTGAGAGTATTGAAGACTTCCCTAAGGAGAAAGAGGAGATTTGCACATTGGCAATGATACACTCCACGATAGAAGAAGTTAAGAAGTTAAAGAGATCCATCGAGATTGGTCAAGTAGGTCTCTGTACTGCACCCAGGCTAAAGGGATTAGGTACATGCTTTGATTTCTAGGTTGGCTTGTTAGGGGATGGTGAGAGGGCTAGCTGCATCATAGTGGAAGGGATTCCTGGCATAGGGAAATCAACATTCAGCTGGCACCTTGGGGTCTGCTGGGCACAAAATGAGATCCTTCATGGCTACCATCTTGTTGTCCTCCTACGCTTGAGGGATGAGAGGGTGCAGCGAGCCAAGTATGTGTCTGATCTCTTCTACCATCATGACCAAACAACTCAGCAGTCTGTTGTCCAGTGGATTACCTCATGTGAAGGAGATGGTGTGATGATGGTTCTTGATGGCTATGATGAGCTGCCTTCCCATCTGCAGACATCATCCATCTTTGCTGACATCATCAATAGGAAGGTGCTTCCTAAGATGACAGTGTTGGTGTCAACCCGACCTTCAGCTAACCAAAACCTCCATCAGCTGTGTCACTCACAGAAATGTCAGTGCATTGAGGTGATTGGTTTTGGTAAGGAAGAGATCCAGCAATATGTTGATGGTGCCCTTGAACACAACAAGGAGTTAAGGGACCAGCTGAAGTCCTATCTTGAATATCATCCTCACATCCATGGCTTAATGTATGTTCCCCTTAACTGTGCCATTGTTGTACAGGTATTCAGAGATCAGATGAAGAACAAAAGCCAACCTCCTCAAACTCACACAGAAGTGTACCAATTGTTGGTCAAGACTGTACTGAAGCGTCATGAGCAGAAGTCAGTGAAGCCTCCAGCTGCCAAGAGACCCAAGAGAGCATGTACCATCCCAAGTAAGTCAGGGGCGGATTTAGGGGGGGGGGTGGGGGGGGATCCAGGTGGTCCAGACCCCCCCCTTTCCTATCTGAAGAATGACGTAAATGCTTGCACATTGTTCTAGCCAAGTTTTGTGTTCTGGTCTCCGTTAAAATCTGTTCACTGCTATTTCCATACATCGTTTTGTGTTCGCTGCATACCTTTGTACATGGAACATGCATTTGTTATGTTTCTTCAATTTCTTTCCAATCACGCAGACCGAAAGTTCAAGTCTACCAAGTGGTTTATAAAACCTAAACCACCGAGACATTTTTAGGGCCAATTAGTATAATTTTGCCCCCTACGCAACAATTTCCCTTGGCAACTTTGTGGACTCCACTGTAAAATGTGGGACAAATATATGATGTAATTCATGCATACGTCACGGCGGTACTATAATAATGTAGCTAGCCGTGTTGTCGGTAGTGGACGTACATGCACCAAGCAAGAGTAAAAGTAGGGCGTACGAGGCGCGCGTGCGAACATGCACACTCTGGACTAGATGCGATCAGACCAACATCCATGATAGCTAGCTTCTGTAAAGCGATCACGTTGTACAAGAGGCTAGCGCTGATTCATAATACTGTCGACTCGTCGAGCCACTAGTTAGGACAACTCTAGCTTGCTACAGCTAGCGCTAGGTTTGTGTCGAGTCAGTACCAGTACGTGACGTGCGCAGTAATTAAAAGCAGATTCGCATCGACATAGCCGGGTGAGTATGCGTTTAATGTTTACAGATACATTCGTGGTTGTGGTTGAAGGACTCTACAAATGTGTGGTCGCGATCGAAAGGAGTAGGTACTACCGGTAGTACCAGTCGACATACTAGTAGCCAAGATGCGTGGTGTTGTATAGGCAAAACAGGGCATACTATTGCGTATTAACCACTCCTTTTCTAATATCACCGATATAGAGAAGGTGTCTAAAGGTGATGAGCGTGGTTTGTAAGGAAGACAGTCGAGCTAGCCAGTGGGTGTGGCTTTACTAACTGTTTCGCGCGCGTAGAGGTCACTTTACAATTACCGTATACCGCTCGAGCTCCATCTAGCTAGCTCCGGTCCTAGCCTAACCGGCCGGGTAGCTGGCCTAACTAATGACCAAAACAAAATACCGGAGTGTAATATACTACCGGGGGTAAATAGCCCATGTCAGGTGATGAAGCTGGATGTTAGAATACAACATCCTCACACCTTACCCCTACCTACTATCACACCCCTAGCTCCCTACTATCACACCCCTCCCTAGTCCCTACCATCACACCCCTCCCTACTATCACACCCCTCACTACACCACACCCCTCACTACATCACACCCCTCCCTACCATCACACCCCATCTACCATCACACCCCTCCCTACACCACACCCCTCCCTACTATCACACCCCTCCCTACTATCACACTCCTCCCTACTATCACACCCCTCCCTACACCACACCACACCTACTATCACACCCCTCCCTACTATCACACACCTCCCTACACCACACCCCTCCCTACACCACACCCCTCCCTACACCACACCACACCTACTATCACACCCCTCCCTACTATCACACACCTCCCTACACCACACCCCTCCCTACACCACACCCCTCCCTACACCACACCCCTCCCTACACCACACCCCTCCCTACCATCACACCCCTCCCTACTATCACACCCCTCCCTACTATCACACCCCTCCCTACCACACTCCTCCCTACTATCACACCCCACCTACCATCGCACCCCTCCCTACCATCACACCCCTCCCTACCATCACACCCCTCCCTACCATCACACCCATCCCTACCATCACACCCCTCCCTACCATCACACCCCTCCCTACCATCACACCCCTCCCTACCATCACACCCCTCCCTACCATCACATCCCTCCCTACTATCACACCCCTCCCTACAGCACACACCTCCCTACTATCACACCCCTCCCTACACCACACCCCTCCCCTCCCTACACTACACCCCTCCCCTCCCTACACCACACCCCTCCCCTCCCTACACCACACCCCTCCCTACCATCGCACCCATCACACACCTCCTATTAATGTGTTCTCCAATAAGTTACATGATAACACGCTTAAGTCATTATGCCCATATCACCCTTGCATTTACTATTCTAACCCTGTCCCAGAGTAAACTTCACTGGAGTCTGGGGATAGTTACACAAAAGTCCATATTGCTATGCTACCTAAACATTACATAGTGTCCCAATCATGTCCCAGAGTAGAGGAAACACTTCACTGTCCATTGTTTGAGTCAGGTGATAGAAATTTTAAGTTACACAAAAGTCACTTACCCCCCCCCCCCCTCCTCCCCCAAACATATGACCATGCATATTGCTATGCTACCTAAACATTACATATTGTCCCAATCATGTCCCAGAGTAGGGGAAGCACTTCACTGTGTATTATTTGAGTCAGGTGATAGAAATTTTAGTTACACAAAAGTCTTTTGGCATTCCCCTCCCCCTCCCCAAATCACACACACACACACACACATGTACACCTACTACATATTGCATCCGAGCCTTATCACCATACTCTGCCATTTCATACCATCACATGCACCTTTCACACAATCCCTCATTATCAACTCCTACCATCACACCCTAAGACCATCATCCTTCCCTTACATATCTTACAATACCCTCCTCCCTACCATCACATTTCACCCTCTACACATCACACTACTCCCCCCTAACCTTCAATGGGGTGAGTAAGTTGGGTAGTAGGATCTTGGCTGCATAGCTATACGCCATTGTGCTCAAACAACAGATACTGTCTCAGATTGAGACATTCACTGTGCATGGTTTTATATAAAAGATTTTTGGGATATACCCTCCCCTTGAAGTTAACATTCATCACCAGATGAATTTAAGAGTTGTTGTATGTCCCCAGCTAAAGATGTGCCAAGTATTGCACACTTGTTAGTGTGCTTTTTAAAAGTTTTCATATTGAATAATATTATAATGTCAAATACTATATGGAAATCACAAGAAGGCACTACACTTATCAGGATACTGAGTTTCACAATGCACACACTAATTAATATAGCTTCTAATGACAGCTGCATAGGAAAATGTTGGCATATTGGAAGGAGGATGATCTGTTGAACGGGAGGAGAGAGGATAATACAACACGCACATTGTCAATGGATTGGTTCTCAGTGGCATATGTACCTTACCATTGTCACAGCCTCCACCACATGTTGCAGCTTTGCAGGCGTACCATAATGTGCAGATGATGGAAAGTTATGAAGGTAGTCAGGGCATATAGCATGCTGACACAATGCATTGCACACGTCAGGTGTCTTTTTGCTTCTTCTATCATGGTGCTCCAAGTGGTGGCTGTGTCCATGTCTGCCATACTCACCCCAGTAAAGTCCAGGGTCTTGAGCTGGGTCCCCTTGGAGAGGACGTACTGGTATTAGCCCTTGGTGGCCTCCATGGGGTTCCCGTGGAGGGAGAGAGTGATAAGCTTGGGGAGCCCTGAAAGCTTGTCGGCCTCTTCCAGCTCCATGATGTTGTTGCCATGGAGATAAAGCATCATGAGGTTGGGTAGCTGCAAGATGGCCTGTTGATAGAAGACAGGATGGGTGAGGTGTTCTGCATGACTACATTAACGATGAGTAATATGGAGGACACACATGTATCGGCATGGTACTCTATCTGCTGGCATAGGCAGCTCAAGCAGGCCATTACAGTAAGCTTCTCTTCATATATATGTAGCCAAATAAGAACTCTGCATCTTACATCAGATAAGGTACAGCTGCAACACACATACACAACCATATGTGTACATAAGTAAACAATAGGAAAGCCCTTCCCTCACATGTGGGGGGGGGGGGGGGGTGGAGGAAAGGAAGTTTGGTTTGTGGAGTGGAGGGAAGAAGGGAAGAAGGGTGATGTGTGCGGAAGGGAGACAGTCCAAGGGAGAACCATATTTTGAATCAGATAAAAGCAATGTTTGTACAAGTAAGGGCAGCTGTAAATCAAATAAATAACCACATGTATACGTAGGTACACAATATGAATATGATATTAACATAACACACCAGGAATACTACATGTACCTGGCTACAGTCAGTTAATCTCGTCTTTGACCAAAATCCTAGGCTACAATAGCTGTAAGGTCAGTTAACAATGCGGGAAATAATAGTTAGTGTGCCAAGTGTTAAGATATATGTACCAGCTAAATGTGTGTGCACGTGCGTGCATAAGTGTGTGTGCGTGCGCATAAGTGTGTGTGCAAGCGTGTGTGGACGGATGGTCCATAAATGGGGTTAACTGACGGTACAGACCACACAACTACATGTACAAGGGTACCTTAGAACATTGTTTTACACTCTCAATTTACGACCATTCTCATAGACAGTTCAGTATGACCTGATTAATGATGGAAGGAGATACGTAATTATGGAGGACACACATATATTGGCACCGTACTCTATCTGCTGACATGGTTACATGTAGCTCAAGCAGGCCATTACAGCAGGCTTATGCTATATGTAGCAAAATAGTTCCTTATATCAGATAAAGCTAAAGCTGCAACACACATACATGTACACAACCACATGTGTACATACGTGAACAATAGGAAAGCCCTTCCCTCAAGCGTGGGGGGAAGGAGGGGAAGGAAAGTAAGTTGGTGTGTGTAGGGAAGAAGGGTGGTGTGTGTGTGAAAGGGAGACAGTGTAAGAAGGGTAGTGTGTGCAGGCCAGGAGGGGTTGTAGGAGAAGAACTATGTCTTGAATCAGATAAAAGCAGGGCAGCTGTAAAACAACAAACCACATGTGTACATAGGTAGGTGCACAATATGAATATGATATTAACAGGTCTATCACTCATCTCCCATCCCTCACTTTGTCCTCTCTCCAAGTCATTGGCCACAAATCCCAGGCTACATTATAGCTGTAAGGTCAGTTAACAATGTGGGAAATAACAGTTAGTGTGCCAAGTGTTAAGATACAAGCTCAATGTGTGTGCATACGTGTGTGTGTGTGAGTGCATGTGCATGTGCATGTTGACAAGTGTGTGTGGACTGGTGGATACACAACTACATGCAGCTATCAAGTTAAATGCTGTCGAAGTCCTTAGAACACTATTTTCATTAACCCTGAACACTCTCAACGTACAAACACACACATGGAGTAAATTCAAACTGAAACATTCACTGAACACTTTCAACCACCACATTGCAGTACATGATAACACTATACCATAAGGTCAGTTAACCCTGTAGAGTGCATGTGAATAGGCAGGATGCATAACATAACACCACACATGACCAAGTCCCTAACGACTGTGTTGGAGATAATTTGTAAGGCTTCTTTAGAACCACACTCACATGACTGTTTCTCTCTGCTACATGCCTTAACCCCTGACACTCTTATAAAAGCACACCACACTCACAGGACTGTTTCTCTCGGCTACATGCCTTAACCCCTGACACTCTTATAAAAGCACACCACACTCACAGGACTGTTTCTCTCGGCTACATGCCCTAACCCCTGACACTCTTATAAAAGCACACCACACTCACAGGACTGTTTCTCTCGGCTACATGCCTTAACCCCTGACACACTCACTGGGCTGTTTCTCTCGGCTATGTCGTTTAACCCTTGACACTTTTAACACACACACTGGGCTGTTGTTTAACCCCTGACACTATTAACACACTCAATGGGCTGTTTCTCTCGGCTATGTCGTTTAACCCTTGACACTTTTAACACACACACTGGGCTGTTTCTCTCGGCTATGTACTTTAACTCCTGACACTTAAAAAAAACCCAATGTCGTTTAACCCCTGACACTTTTAACACACCCACTGGGCTGTTTCTCTCAGCTATGTCGTTTAACCCCTGACACTCTTAACACACCCACTGGGCTGTTTCTCTTGGCTATGTACTTTAACCCTTGACACTCTTAACACACTCACTGGGCTGTTTCTCTCGGCTATGTCGTTTAACCCCTGACACTTTTAATACACCCACTGGGCTGCTTCGCTCGGCTATGTTGTTTAACCCCTGACACTATTAACACAACCACTGGGCTGCTTCTCTCGGCTATGTACTTTAACCCTTGACACTCTTAACACACTCACTGGGCTGTTTCTCTCGGCTGTGTCGCTTAATCCCTGATACTATTAACACACACACTGGGCTGCTTCTCTCGGCTATTTACTTTAACCCTTGACACTCTTAACACATCCACAAGGCTGTTTCTTTCGGCTATGTGCCTTAACCCCTGACACTCTTACAAAGACCACACCCACAGGACTCTTTTTGTCGCTAGGTTGATTAACCCTTCAAACTCTTACAAAGACCACACCCACAGGGCTATTTTTGCTGTTAAGTTGATTACTCTTAATACAAAGAGCACATGCACAGGCCCCTTTTTATGGTTGAGTTGCTTAAAACTTTCTTGCTAAAGCTAGTTGGGCTTGCGCGACCTTCGCATTTTGGCGGAACGTGGTACCTGGAACGTTTCCGCTAAACGCGAAGGTCGGGCTATGCCTAACTAGAACACCTACAAAACCATTTTTATACTCCGCACTTGCGCAATGTAGGCCACACCAACACGACAAATTGCTTTTAGAGCATCCTTGCAAGCCAAGCAAAACACATTCACCTCACAACTTACGGAAGGTTATAAATGTTTAGTAGCCCTAGCTCGAGGGAGGGATCATAATTTGAATCTGCGTCGCGTGAGCTACACAACCAGAAATTTTTTCCCGTTACGATGCATGTAACAATGTTGAGTCGATGACCGAATAAATCCTGTAGCGATATATGCAACACTACCCGTTACGGGATCGAATGTTGCCGTGACCGTAGCGATGGCGTAAGCTACAGTTTGATTCGATGCCGTAGCGATGCCGGTACGAGACCATAACGATGGGTGTTCCAATACTGTATCTACACTACCTGGAATATAGATACCTTTTAACCCTTTATACTAATATTTATTATTTGAAGTTTGCATTAGTGCTTGTGAACGTGATTGTAGAACACATTAAATACACACACGATAAAAGTGCTTGTCCAGTCATGTAGAAAAGTTATTTCTTGCTGTATTGTCTCTTGTCTTTCTGCCTACATCAGTTTCAACAAAGTAATCTGTCAATGGTCCTCATCAGGGTGTAGTAAGGGCAGTCAGCATTGCATGGTACTCCAGATGCCACTTGTACTGCCTCAATCGCTCCATTTCAATTCCAAGTGACAGTGTTGCCAAAAGCTCTCCATAACTTAACTGGTAGTGAAAGAATATATTGCCAGTCATTTGTGTGAAAGTGCATGCATACACATACCTGCTGAAATGGTTAGCATAACTGAACGTAGCCTCCTGTACACACCAAGCCTCTATATAAGAATGGTGTACCATGCGTAGTTCTTCCAATGTGGATGACACAACTCTAAAAGTCACTCATTCCAGCACGGGATGCCTGCCTGCACATAAACACAATAAAAGGAATGAGGACACAACTAAAAATAAGGAGATACCTTCCGTGCAGCTCCTGGTTGGTTATTGCTCTGCACTGCCTTGGGTGGAATTACATTTCAAAAATGCGTATATATAGGATGACCGGTGCCACAGCTGTTACAAAATAAAAGTGTTTCTATTAAGTAGCTCAATGTGCTTACATGTCATTGCTGTACAATAATGTTCCATGGCAGACGTATTGGTTACTGTGGAGATTGGCAAAGTGGTTTACTATGTCCCTGCTTGGTGCCTGTTTGTTATTGAAGATGTTGTGCAACCTCACATCTGAAATGAAATACAAGTAACAGCTTAGGATCTGATAACTGAAAGGCCAAACTCACAGCATTACCTTTCGGCACTAAATGCAGAACAGGTACCAAAGTATCGCATACAATCCACGTCAGATGAAGGAGTAGGCTTTTAATAATAGTAATAAGGGCATAAGTGATGAAAGAGGAATGAAATCGTTGAGCACAAACACGTACGGCATTACCTGCATGTGAAAAACAGCAGTGGGCTATTGAGAGTATGAACATATGGGTGTAGTCAAAACTCTGAAACGTTTACATGCATGTGTACATGTACCTTGGTCAATCACAGCAACACATGTTCCAGGCCTTTCAAAAGGTGGGTACAAAGTCACACTTCTCCCTGCTTCTCTCCTCAGAAACAAGATGAGGATAAATTTAACGATCAACCTTTATATAAGCATACCATAGAAAGACAGCAGTGATGTGAAGCTCTTCCTCCTCCAGGCGAGCCATCTGTTTTCAATCTTGACGGTTCTTGCAGAAGAGGCTTCATCATTTCTACAGCATCCATCTTATCAGAACAATACGGATACTCCGTGCCTTCTCTGTCCTCGCCATCCTAAGTGAATGAAAATTGAGAGGATTTCAGTTTCCTGGTTACGCTTAAAAGTTAGTCGGGCGGGCCCTACACCGCGTTTGACCAAACGCGGTGGTAGGGCCCGCCCGATTACTTAAAAGTATCAAGTATCAAGCAGGATGGAAAGTTAACTTTGTACAAGGAATACTATAAATCTATATACGCACGACTGACCACTCCAATTAATGCCCCAAAATTGACAAAGGTAAACCACACGAACCATTTAGCATTTAAAATTATTTAAAGTGGAATGCGCTACTACTCTTCAACATGCGTACATTAGGTCTAGCTGATATCTCGTTTTAACGTACCGTTCTGATATATAGAAATAGTATACAGCTTCCATATAGACTCCACCCCGCCACGCGAGCAGTCAACTATTTTTTACAAGTTGCTATTAAAATCCGTCCCTTACATGTCTATACAGTGACTGTAGACACGCCGTTACGACATCAAATTCAGCATTGCAGCGATCATGATTACAGTTTATTACGATATGTACATTACAAGTGCCATCGATACTGTTCTACGACGTCGTTACAATTTGTTTAGATTACGGGCTCTGTACAGACCCGTAATTCGATCACGATACAGGATGTAACACCCTTACATCTCGAAATGGACTGAGTGGTTGTGTATAAGAGTCTGGGAACGAGTAACGCAGCAATTAATTTTGCGCATGCGTATGTTGTATTTAGGTTTTTTTGCTACTAAACGAGAGTTTTAGCACCCAAAAATACAGGACTAGTTTTTATAAGCTACCTACTATGCGGCGTTCATAAAATAACTTGTTGTTGTAAATAAAGTTAATTAATTTTAATTAATAATTAGCCATTTTGAAAGTATGATAAATCATAAAAAAATCAGGAAAATGTATTGGTGAAACCAGAATTTTAATATCATCATCCTATAGTAACTTATTATTCATGTCCTCAATTGCTGACCATGGAATGGGATGGATCTCAGATTCTTTTCCTCAGAAAACAGGTTATTACCGTAGCTATAGAGCTAAACAAACTAAAAGTACTAATACTACAGTAAAACATACGTGAGTTGTTTATAGACCGACATGTACATGTAGCTGGTGCATGACCACGTGCACGCTTTGGTCATAAATTTACAAAAGCTTTGCGTCACGAAGTAGCGGTATAGGAACAATAGCATTGTGAAAAATGAAGAGTTTTCGCGTCGCTATCCATGCAAGCGCAGGCTCTAGTAATTTGGCCGGATATCACATGATGTTTGTATTGGATATCACTGTGAATTTCATGCTAAATAAACACAAAAGTAAAAAGCAGCTGGGGCAGACCCCACTGGGGGAGCTATCAGCGCTCCCCCAGACCCCCTTGCTGTCATGGGAGGGGGCACGCCCCCTCCGCCAGTTGTGAATATATTTATTGGACCCCCCCTTTCCCAAAACCCTGGATCCGCCCCTGTAAGTGTGAGGTTGTCTGTGGTTCATACAGGGACCTGTATATCAAGAATTGGTCATGGATGGTATTACATCATAATTTTATATGCATGCATGTATATGTTCTAGCTGATTCAGTAGTGTGCATGTGGTAAGTCCATGTACTACAGTACATGGACTAACAGTAGTACGGGTGGGTATCACTACAGTTAACACATTTTGGTGCTGGGAGTCTTGATTTGAAGTGGCCTGTTATGTCAAGAATGGGTCTTCCATGCTATGTAATTGTACCTATGTACTGATTCAGTAGTGTGCAGGTGGTGGTGACTGGTGTAAACATAGACATGTTTTGATCCCACTGTTCACAGACAATATACCATCAAAATACCCTTGGCTTGGTGATGTGTCAGAGGAAACTATTTCACAACTGCTGGTACTGGCCAAAGTAGCATATGATGGCACTAAAGAAGATCAACTGATATTCCATGGAATAGGTGCTGCATTGAAAACATTAGGTAGGAAGGTGTGTGGTCTCTTTGTTTCAATTGTAACAACATTGGATTGTGGCCTGTGTGTGGTATGAGGTATATGTACGTTGTACGTCAGTAGTGCATGGATTGAAACTGCTGCCCATTGCAAATAGGCTAGGGTTTTGCCCCAGACCCCAATGGTAGAACTTACTGTACTAGGCAGTAGGGTTACCCCCTCCCACACACCTCACCATCCTTGGTTCGAAATCCTCTATCCACTCTGGTTTTGCCACAAACTTTACCTGCCAGCTGTTCTGTACACATCTACTGGTATAGAGTCTGGAGACACAGGCAACTAATTTATGGCCAACCATGTAGGAATTTCATCCTACCAATGAGATTCCGGTAATGCATTAATAAACATTTATCAGGTGACTATCACATGCTCACTTACTGATGAAGTAATGTAATCCATCTGATGCTATGTACAATGAGACTGGGGCTGAGGTAGCTTACTATAGATGCCCCAGAGGTTGAAGAAAGTATCACAGGGCACCTGTTTAGCATGGGCCTCCGGGAGATGGAGAAGGAAAACTTCTGTGGACACGTGAAGGCACCCGATTGTGGCCTTGTGCCATCCGAGATTATAACCATTTGGATGCTTGCTGATTAGAATTTCTCTCACCTTGAGAAGGTGAATCTGAAGATGACTGGCGTGAAGCCTTGCTGGTTTTAGGGCAATGTTTGGCTACATTTATTGGGTCTGGGGACTAGACTAAGTACCCCTGTGGTCGACGCTAATGTCACTAATGTTTAATTGCATTAGTACAATAATGTCATCCTAATTTAGTCGATGTCAGCTGCCTTGTTTACTACCAAATGTCCAACACAAGGAATGTACGTAGTGTAGTGAATGTAATGTTTATTTTCAGTTTGAACAGCGACATTTATACTCAAGTATTTTTTGTATTTTCCTAGACATGTTTGAAGCATTATCATAAGAGTTAATTATGACAGTTTGCTTCAAATATGTCAGGAAAGAGACTTAAAGACTGACCTCTACTGTTAGAAAAATTCAGTGTTCTTACAAAAGATCATCAGAAAGACTACTCCTTGAGTGACTGATCTTTAAAAAATAATTCAACTGCTGTGCCATTTAGGTAAAAAAAATCTATTATTATAGTAAGCTTATGAATATTAGACAAATCTGGTGCATTAATGTTATGAACTGTGCATACCCCCGTTTTTGTAAACAAACTTTTTCACATCATAGCATGTAATAGTTTGTCTGTATTCCCATATCAGTGAAGTTCCATTACTGTATTCAGGTCTGCTCCAGGAGGTCCCAGAACTGTACTTGGAGAGCTCTGGTTCATCTTCATATCACTTCCTCCATAAAACTGTACAGGAGTTCATGGCAGCCTTGCATGTATCATCACTGCCTCCTAGTGAGAGGGCCGAGTTTGTATGGACATCCTTTGGTAAGAGCAATATGACAATGGTTATGAGGTTCATGGCTGGTCTGACCAAGCTCCAATCACAAGATGATATACGAAGTATGTCACCATTCTATTGGGAGGGTGGAATAGTGCTGATTGATAGCCTCCATTGGTTGTTTGAAGCACATGATCCTGACCTCATACAGAAGTGTATGGGTGGCAGAGAGTGGAAGTTGGAATTGCATGGTACAACTTTGGATCCATTTAGCTTTTATGTTCTTGGATACTGTATTGCCAACAGCAGACAGCCATGGAGTCTTAGGCTATTAGGGTGCTCCATCAATGCAGAGTGTATGAAGATGCTGACACTGGTTGAGAAGGGAAGAGCCTTTGACTACATCAAGATCATTGACCTCACTGAGAATGATGAGCTGGGGGACCAAGGAGCTATTGTTCTAGGTGAGCTATGTGACACATACATGTATACAAATAGAGCTTACAAATATTGAACTTATTAAATATCAGATGAGATAATAAATTTCAACACAGTTGGGCCAAAAGGTCTAGATACCTCTAGATACCTCTAAGTGGTGGGCCAACCTCACCCTCCTCCACCTAGTAACCATACCTGGGATATAGCAGCTGTTAACTACCTACCTAATGTGCTACCTATTACCATGGAGAGGAATGTTTATCTCGCAGCATCATGGTACATTTGAATGGGTACTTGAGTGGTGCTCTTTAATTAGACTACACTGTTACATGTACCTCAACATTTAATAACATGCTTGGGTAATATAATCAGCAGGGAATATGCAGGGGGGTTCGAGGGCAGGTTTGGACTGAATATGCCGGCTGCATATATGTGTGTTATGTTGTATGTGCATGTACATGTATGCACAATAAGCGTGTCTACTAAGTAAGCTTGATATGATCAGATGTGTGAAATAAATCGAACAGTACCACAGGAGGGGACCCTCCCCCTAGTATTTGTGTTGGGCCATTGTCATGTTTCCACATTAGACTCGATATTTCATGCTATAATGCGATGCTGCCATTTCTAACTATAAGAAGCCAGATTGGTGCATGAATTTTTGGAGGTGGAGTATAACTCACACTTATATTGTGCAGTACATGTACAATGCATATATATACAGTGGACCATTAATGGTCACCTGAGTTGGCTGGTCACCTCAGCATACTGGCCACATAACCAAAGTCAGGAGTATGTGGCTGCTGTACAAAGGGTGTCTGCAATGGTCACTTATTTTAGGCCTGAAGGCGACCTCTTTGAACATGTTCCACTGTACATTCAATGTCCTTGTTACTACACTTGTGGACATGGGTAGGATGGTCTCCATGGTAACTCAGTTGATGAATGTGTATGGAACTGGTTCGCAGGGACAATGTTAACCGATTATACGCTAAATTTAATTTGCGCACGCGTACATACGTAACGCGGAATTGTTTTCAACAAATAATCATTTTTTGAGGTGTGGTTATGGTAGTTATTGCAGCAGCTGAACGGAGCGACTTTTGTATGGACGACCTTTGTTTTTTGGAATGCTGACTGGATGAACTATCTTCCCTTGCGTATGGATGGGCGCGATCTACTCATGTTCGAGCGTGCGATGATGAAAAACGAATCTGAACGTAACGCTACCTCGTCTCTTAGTGTTTGAGGTACGTTGTAAACATATGCGATGTCTTTGTTGGGTACAATGACGACTTTCTTCAGTGAATATAGGCTATTTAGAGAGGGGGGGGGAGGTTGTTGCAAACACAGCCATATATTCTATTTATAGCCCGTCCGCTTGTATCTTCCTGATCGTTAGCTATTTTAGCTATAAACTTACACATGTTTGTTTGGTACTTTTGTGGCATGATAAAAGTATATCTATTTGCTGTACGTGTCAGCTACATGTATTCACACTCTCTTCGTACAGTGGCACCACTATGCACCCACACTATCACCTGCCCACACACTCCTTTTCACACTCCCCTTGTCACCCATTTGCCTTGTACACACACCACCCAATGCACGCACTCCATAATGACACACCCTTTCTAGACATATCTTTGTCACACCCTCCCCCTTGTACACACCCACTGTAATACATCCATTCCACATCTACCACCCTGCAGTCCCCTCACAGCATGTATTCCACTTGTTAGCACCCTGTGTGAACTCTGGCACACTACAGCACCTACACATAGTGATGTGAAGGTGTGGAACCCTTGCGCACACACACTTCATTGACTCTTCTATCATGTGCATGCACATCGCTTGTCATATACACCTTTGTACACACCACCCATTGTGCACTCTTTATCACTCCAACTCCTTGTCATACTCACACTCCACAGCACACCCACCTGCCAATTGCAATCCCCTTGTGAGGGAGTGTGTAGTGTGTAGGAATCGGTAGTGTGTGAGGGTGTGTAGAGGGTGTGTGAGGGAGTGTACAAAGGTATAACGTGTTTACAAGTGGTGTGTGTACAAGGGGTGTGTGTGAGGGAGTGTGTACAAGGTGTAGTGTGTTTGCAAGTGGTGTGTGTAGAGAGGGTGTTTCCGAGGGGTGTGTGAGGGTGTGTAGTGGGTCTGTGAGGGAATGTGTAGTGTGTGTGAGGGTGTGTGAGGGTGTGTGAGGGAGCGTGTACAAAGGTACAGTGTGTTTACAAGTGGTGTGTGATGGAGTGTGTGTACAATGGGTGTGTGTATAGAGGGTTTTCCAAGGGGTGTGTGAGGGAGTGTGTAGTGGGTGGGAGGATGTGTGTAGAGGGTGTGGTGTGTACAAGGGGTGTGAGAGGTGTGCATAGAGTATAGTAAAGTGGGTGGTGTGCATTGCACTGTGTAGAATGGCAAGAGTGTGACAAGGAGATTTATGTGTGTAGATTAGATGTGTGTGATAGGGAGTGTGTGCAGTGGGTGGATGTGTACAAGGGGTGTGTGGGGTAGGCATGCTGTGCACCCTCTACACAATCCCTCACACACCCCTTGTGTGTACACTCAGAAACACCTTCTCTACACACCCCTTGTACATATGTATACTCCCTCACACAACCTTGTACACACCATCCATTGCACTCTTTATCAATCCAACTCCTTGTCATACTCACACTCCACTGCACACCCACCTGCCAATAGCAATCCAGTCACTGCATGTACACATCCACCCACTGCACACACTCCCTTATCACACACATCTAATCTACACACATAAATCTTCTTGTCACACTCTTGCCATTCTACACAGTGCAATGCACAGCACCCACTTTACTATACTCCTCACACACCTACCCTCTTCACACACCTCTTGTAAACACACTACACCTTGTACACACTCCCTCACACCCTTCCTTACACACCCTCTACACACACCCTCTCTATACAAACTCCCTCACATACTCCTTGTACACACACTCCCTCACATACTCCTTGTACACACTCCCTCACACACACCCCTTGTACACACACTCCCTCACACACACCCCTTGTACACACACTCCCTCACACACCCCTTGTACACACACTCCCTCACACACACCCCTTGTACACACACTCCCTCACACACACCCCTTGTACACACACTCCCTCACACACACCCCTTGTACACACACTCCCTCACACACACCCCTTGTACACACACTCCCTCACACACCCCTTGTACACACACTCCCTCACACACACCCCTTGTACACACACTCCCTCACACACACCCCTTGTACACACTCCCTCTCACACACCCCTTGTACACACACTCCCTCACACACACCCCTTGTACACACTCCCTCACACACCCCTTGTACACACACTCCCTCACACACACCCCTTGTACACACACTCCCTCACACACACCCCTTGTACACACACTCCCTCACACACACCCCTTGTACACACACTCCCTCGCACACACCACTTGTAAACACACTACACCTTGTAGTGTACACACACTCCCTTACACACAGCCCTTGTACACTCTCTACACACATCCCTTGTACATACCCACACCCTCTCTATATATACCCCTTGTTCATACCACCTTTTGTACACACAATCCCTCACACACACATACTGAGTGTACATAGCATTTTTTTTGTGTTGACAATTAGCCTTAACCTTTCATGTCAGATAAACACATAGTCATGTACTCATATACACTACATTGCAGAGACTGCCATTGTGTGTCCTTTCTGCAGATCAACACGTTCATCAAGCTCGTCAGGCTCGATACAAAAGCTCTCCAGGACATCGTCATCCTTATCTAAAAGTTTCCAAGACCTCTTCACGGTCCATCCTGCGCGAGCGCTTTGTCATTCTCTATCAAATTATATTATCATTGGAATGTTATTCATTGCATTCGTTGTTTACTTTGTCCAGAAACCCACAATAGCAAGCCCACTCGTTCGACAATAAAATGAACAGTATAGGGACTGGTGAACACCGCTTTGCAAGTTTCAGAACCGAACGAACCACCGACTGTGGACGGCGCTTCTTGTACCGTAGTGTATACAGCTGGACTCAAATTTGAGTCTACCGCGTTTTACGCGTAATAATTATTGGACTCAAATTTGAGTCTTCCGCGTATAATCGGTTAAGAGAGAACAAGATCCTCACATCACTTAGCCTTTGGCGATGTGGACTAGGTCCAGAGGGCCTTTGTAAAATGCTCAGTGCTGTTCGAATGAACACTGCATTGACTGCACTTGATTTATCACAGAATGAATTTGATAACCAAAGCATTACCAGTCTTGGTGAGTTGTTAATATTGAATAATTACCAGTCTGTAGTTAGTGGTAACTGCAGATGACATTGGTGCTGGTAAGGTTTAGGTACAGTGGTAGTTAACTAAATTTAATGCATGGAGTGGCTCTGTGTTGTGTTACTAGGCTGACTGCTAAGGCAAAGATGTAAACATATGTTACATGTACATGTGTTGTTACAGATGATGCATATTAAGTTTCTTTTTCGTCACTACTGGTATTGCTGTTCACAACATTTCTTCATTACACACTGGTAATGCTGCAACTTTTCCAGTATTAATGCATATGTCCTTTGCAGCCGGAGCGTTGAATGTGACATGTATATGGGGTGATGGATTTGCTCCTTGTTCTCCAAGGAGACCAAACCCAACATACCTCTAATGTATATTGTGGTCATCAAGAATATTGGGACAGTGTTTTGGGAAATGACTTCTGTGTGTGTGTGTGTGTGTGTGTGTGTGTGTGTGTGTGTGTGTGTGTGTGTGTGTGTACATGTATGTGTGTGTGTCCACTGTGTGTGTTTATGTGTATGTGTGTGTTAACTTTACAGTGTGTGTACACATGTGTGTTACCTAAACAGTGTGTGTGAAGTAAAAAGTGTGTGGTAACTAAACTGTGTGGTGGTGTTGACTGAACTTCTTCAACTGCATGATGTCATCCTGTTGTATGTGTGTGATGTGTGGGCACATACTCTTCCTGGTGTTGGACAGGTTCTAAGGACTTGTTGATGACACGCATCTCAGGACATCTACCATATCCTCTCCTCAGTAGGAGATGATGTGCTTAGATGGCCCTGGAACACAATGAATTTGAATCAGTACATTAGATGTTCAATACCAAGGTGGAAGCAGGGTTAGAATGCAACAGTGCTGTGTCCTAACAACAGGGACACAGCACATCTGCTGGCACTCAAGGGAGCACTGTGCAGGGGCAGCTGGTTGAGATCCTCCAGAGATATGACAAATTCAAAACAGCAGTGGTCCTCCAATCAGACCACTCCCCCCCAAGGCCTGCCAACTTGTGCTTCTTTAACACATGCTCAACTGCTCAAGATGATGTAATGTCGTATGCTTATATAAAATGAGGCCAGTGCATTGATTGAGAAGCATAGTTTTAATGATTCAAATGTGGACCAATGCTTGCTGGTACTAATGAACAGCTGTGGTGCTATTGCCTTCAAATCCTACATACCACTTACTTTCTCAGAGAGAATGTTTTTTATATCTTGTTTCATTCATTTCTTTACTATTAGTATACTTACAACCGGCCTGCACGTTAAATCAAGTTGCCTTATTGCCTAGCAACATAGTTACATTTGCAGCTGTTCTACATCGAAACTCGCACGCCTAGCATTATGCACTGTTGCAAACACTCGCTTATGTCCAGGATCCGCATTGTTCGTTACTAAATATAGAGCTATTGTAACCAAGAACTCAATGATGTAATTAATATTAGGTAATAATCGTGCGTGCTTAGGCATGCTACATGCGAACATGCATAAAACATGTGTTGCTAAGTGCAAAGTGGAGTTTTTGGTGTTCTCGAGTTTGTATATGTGTGTTGCTCTCTGACATAGTTGATACCCGTTACATTGGTGGCAGCAGTGGGATATGTCACAGGCAATTCACGGTTTGACACTACCGAGATTTGTACTGATAGCATTGAAGAGTATGAACGTGCAAGGACAAGGTTCGAACTAATAGCAGTTGCGAACAAGTGGGAAAATTGACGAGACACAGCGATACTCCCCACCTTTTTGCGTGGCAAACTTATTGACTTTTTCACTACTCTCACGACGGCAGAATAAACTGTCACTGGTACGATTAAGAAAGCATTAGCAGACAGGGCTGGCCTAACGAAGGATCCATTAGCCACAGCAAGGAAGTTTGGTGAGAGACGGCAGGAGTCAAATGAATCTGTAAGGGACTTTGAGTTATCTCTACGCAAGCTGTTCATGGAGGCTTACCATAAGGATTGTGTTGATACGTCTAGCGTTTTCTTTGGACGTTTTATTTCGGGATTGCTACCAGAGATTGCCAGACAGGTGCTTTTGAACCGTGATAATGACCATGATGACTTGGACCAGGCAGTGAGAAGTGCACTTCGAGTAGAACGAGTGTTGGGGTTCCATAGAGGGGATGGATTAAACGTCCAGGCACTGCAGACAGGAACACAGGACAGCCTACGGGATATGCTCGAAAAAGTGATAAACAGGATTGACGCTTTGGAATCTCGTCTGGAAGAGAAACATGTAACGTCATCGCCACAAAGACACTGGCAAGACACTAGGCGTTGCTACCACTGCAACAAAGAAGGCCATATTCAAAGGAACTGTCCATCAGCAGTCGGGGTCGTGAAGCACACACGGCTGTATGCGGCTGAAAACTAGGTTTTACAATTAGAATGTACGGTATGTATGTCCATAATTGAAAAGAAACACCTCATTACTGAGTACCCGTGTTTCGAAGCTCGTAACACCTCAGTAAAACCGGCAAATCAAAATATGAAAAAGGATTCAAACACCACACTCATTTTTATGTTTTCAAGACTTTACATACACACTCCACATCATACGGCAATGGTATGCGCAAGGTGTTTACAGAACGCCACGCGGCAATCATTTTGGAGGGGTGGGTACTAAATTCAGTACAGTGGACTTCGTGCACTAATCCAGAAGGTAAGCTTACAACACTGATGAGTAAGAGAGATATGGCTGTTAGAATTCAGTACTAACGAATTTTCTGTTGTCCCAAACAACGCGATCGTATTTCATGTATAATCGATACGATTCTCGTTATATATGTATGTACGTGTTATATACATGAATGGATTACCACATGCACCAAGAGTCCAAGCACTGCAGAGTGTGTAGGCAACGGCTAAAATACACAAACAGAAGCAAATAGCCATGCAGCTATGATTGCAAAACATTGCAGATAATTTGCTTATTGCTTTTGGCCTCACCGCCTCAACTGTTGATATCAGCATACTCGATGTTTCTGTATCTAATGTAAGCATTCTATGCAAAGACCCATCCTTTGACAAAGGAGATACATCACAGGTGTTGTATAACGCCATTTCAGTGGCAAATATACATACCAATGAAGAATTATGCATGCAAAGTAAATGCACTTTTTCAAAATAAATAACTGCTATGACTTCATAATACACACAATCACTATGCAGGTGTGTGTGCACTTCAAGGACATTGGAGGCGGTCAACTGTTGGTAGAGGCTGCCAACCAAAGGCCTGAGTCACACCCAATAGGTTCATAGCACTTTGGAATATTGCCCCACCTCCATTCTTCTCTCATGATCATTGTCCACCTCTTGCAAGCCAGACTATTTTCAACCAGCTGAAGTGTCAGTCAGCTGTGTTCCTGCCTTTTGACACAGCACCCTGAGCTCCAATGCAAGTGGGTAGCAGCAACAGGTGCATGGTGAAAACTGCCCTTCAAAATGCATACACTAGAAGACTATGCCACACAATGGGCTATTCCAGTTAATAAGTGTACACCCACCCCTACTTATAACGTTATTTATAAAGTAACCCCGTTGGACACAGATACTAATTATACCCTCCCTCAAGACAGATATTTTACTGGACAGTCACACATCACACCACATCCCTCAGGACTGCAGTACAGTATGTCTCAGTACATTACACCCAGGATATGATTTGTAGTTCCCGCAGGACATGTCTTATACCATTGACACACTCCCCCCCCCCCCCCCCCACCAGGACAAGATTTATAGCACACACACACACACACACACACCCCGGACATTACTTATATCATTCCCCCCCCCCCAACCCCAATACATGTATTAAAACTTCCCCCAAGACATGATTTATGCCGCCCCCCCCCCCAGACATACTTTTGTAGCTACATGGGTTATAACTCCTCCCAGGGCATGATTAATAACATTCACCCCCACCTCCCCCCAGGACAAGATTTATAGCAGCCCCCCGCCCCACCCCCCCTTGGACCCCCACCCCAGGTCAAGACCCCCTGGACATGACGTATACCACCCCCACTCCCCCAGAATATGGATTATAATTCCCCCCCCCACTCATCCCCCAGGACAGATTTATAGCACCATCACCACACACACACACACACACACACACACACACACACACACACACACACACACACACACACACACACACACACACACACACACACACACCGGACATGACTCATACCATCCCCCAGCCCCCAAAACTAGGATAATAACTCTCCACAGGTCATGATTTATATCATTGCATGGATTATAATATCAAACATACCCCCCAGGACACAAATTTATGTCATCAGTAGGGGTGTACACTTATTTACTGGAATAGCCCAATCGGCAAATGCTACCCATGTTTGTTTAGGTCTATATATGTTGGAGAAGAGGGTGCTAAGTCGATTTATTCAAAGTGAAGCACTGCAATGCATTGTTAAAGATCATTAATTCTGTTTTTTTTAGAGATAAGAGCCACAATTGGTTGCTGCCATTCCCCCCTCCAACGAGGAGACAAAAGCTAACACAATCCTAGCCCTGCTCATCATTAATGTGTGTATATGCATGCTACTCAGTACTACAGATATGTAAAGCTCCATTGGGATATCTATGGCATGTGTGACAATACGTTCTGAAACCAATTTTAAATAGTAGCAATTCTGTTAGATTAATACATATATCAATGCATGCATATCCGTACGTAGCCCTACATTACAAAGAAAATGGCCGATTTCAAGAGGCTTTAAAACCATTTCAGAAAATTCATTAGCACTAGCTCTTTTACTAAAAACAAATAGGACATTCTACTTACTTTATCACAATAGTTGTTTTTAGCTCAGTTCTTGTGTTCGAGCGTCAGTATCGTTTATTAAATCCACGAGATCACCGTTCCCCGCAAAGAGTACCTTTGCTTTCGAGCGCAAAAGCCAACGGTTCATAAGATAAGGCAATTTGATTTTTGCTATATAAAAGGATCAATGGTGCTTGTAACTTGTGGTGCAGTGTTAAACTGCTTACTACATTTCTTGTACGTTCTACACAGCACATTCCTAAGGACTTCGGTTGTCAAGTCTGTTGCTATGGGGCTTCGAAACCATTTCAAAATTTCTGGGCGTAGGGCCTAATTTCCACGCGTTCAATGAGAGCAGACAGCCGTGCACAACGGGATGAAACAAGGGTGAGTCCATTTGTTCTACTTGGGACAAATTGTTCAACGATGCGTGTGAGGGGGCTCATTGGCAAACGTCCTGTTAACTTTTTGATTGACACGGGTGCTGCAATTAGTGTCATATGTCATACTGTCTTACCCAATAGCGTGAAAATAACTCGGGACACTCTGTTTACAATAGGGGCAAATGGCTGTCCACTTGACGTTGTAGGAAGCGTAGAAGTGGAAGTGTCACTAGACAGAGTATGTACAAACCATGTATTCGTTGTAGTCAGGCAGCTTACTGTTGAGTGTTTACTGGGTATGGATTTCCTCTCTTGTCATCATGCACTTATCGACGGTTGTAACAGTAAATTGACGTTGCGGCCTTCGGGCGAACAATCTCGCATGGAAGTTCCTAAGCAGACTGTGCCGCATGGGAAAGTGATTGAAAACTGTGCTATGGAGTTGGGTGTTAGCATGGCTGAGACGATGAAGCTTCCAGCAAGATCACAAATCCTAATCAAGGGGAAGCTAAATAGCTGTAGTGGATTGAAGGCTGAAGAAGGGTTAATTGAGCCAAACAGCATTAAGAAAGCGTTGCTTATAGCACGTAGCCTCAGTAAGGTTGATGCAAACAATGAGGTTCCTATAAACATTACCAACATTGGCCATGAAGACGTCATGTTGTACAAAGGCACTCAAGTGGGACGTTTTCGTCCACATGCAGGCCAGTGCATCATGAACATTGAGGAATGATCCCGATCAGATTTCCAATGCCACACAGATCGATCAAATGCCTGAAGTTGATTTAAATGGGCCTGATCTTAAAACAGTGGAAAAACAGAAATTAATGGACCTGATATGGGAGTTTCATGGACTTTTTGCATCTGAGGGGAATCCTTTGGGCAGAACAACAGTGGCCAAACATTCAATAAAGACAAGAGGGACACCCATTAGAGAGCACTTGCGGAGAATACCACATTCACTGCAAGATACAGTTAGTGCTGAAATAAAGAAAATTATGAAGCAAGGGGTGATAAGAAAAAGCAGTAGTCCTTGGTCTTCTCCCATTGTCATGATCAAGAAAAAAGATGGTTCATGGAGGATCTGTGTGGACTTTAGGAAGTTAAATGAAGTGACTTTCATGGATGCATATCCATTACCACGAATTGATGAAACACTGGAAGCTTTAGCAGGTGCGCAGATGTTTAGTACTTTGGATTTAGCATCTGGTTATTGGCAAGTGGAGGTAGAAGGGTGATACAGCCTTTTCTACCCATGATGGTCACTTTGAGTTCAATGTGATGCCATTTGGTTTAACTAATGCTCCAGCTATGTTTGAGAGATTGATGGAATGTGTCCTTGCTGGTCTAACTTATGAGTGCCTGATTTACATAGATGAAGTTGTGGTGTTTAGCACTAATTTCAATCAACATCTTGAGCGTCTTAGAACTGTTTTCCAACATCTGGCTGCTGCTGGTCTTAAGTTGAAGGCTAGTAAATGTCAGTTTGCTAAAAGTGAGATCAAGTATCTGGGTCACATAGTATCTACACAAGGCATTAGAACAGACCCTGATAAGGTTAGTGCAGTGCTTGAGTTTCCAGTACCAACTGATTTAAAGCAGTTGAGGCAATTTCTTGGCCTTTCCAACTATTACCGCAGGTTCATCAAGGGCTATTCTATCATTGCTGAACCTTTGCATAAGCTGACTAGTAAGAGTGGAGAAAGATATCAATGGAACCAAGAATGCCAAAATGCTTTTGTGTCATTGAAACAGAAATTAACTACTCCACCTATACTGGCTTATCCTCAATTCAACCATCCATTCATCATGGCCACAGATGCTTCTGGTACAGCAATTGGTGCAGTGTTAAGTCAAGATGTGGAAGGTGAGGAAAAAGTTATTGCTTATTGGAGCTGGCAACTCAATAAAGCTGAAAGAAATTACTCAACAATTGAAAGGGAGGCATTGGCAGCTGTTGCAGCAATCAAGGAGTTTTTTTCCTTATCTCTATGGCAAGCAGTTCATATTGTTGACGGACCACAACCTATTAACGTCACTAAGGGGGACCCGGCTGAAAGATACATGTACTAGAGGGAGGCTTACACGTTGGCTTCTGTACCTTCAACAATTTGACATGTCTATCAGGTACAGATCTGGAAAGAACAATGCTAATGCAGATGGACTGTCTCGGAGACCATCATCAGAGGAAACCATAAAAGCGAGTCACATTATATCTGCATCCAACATAGCTGAAGATGATGGCTTGGTACTCATGAATAGCATTACATATCTTGGGGATGTTGAAGAGTTGAAGCGTGAACAGGCATCTGATGAATTTACTAGCGCGAACATCATTAGGACATTGAAAGAAGGCAAGCAGCTTTCATGCGAACTGGAGAGATGGCACAAATTTATGATCATAAATGGAGTTTTATGTCGCCAATCACGAAAAAGCAGCACTAAGCCCAGGACACTGATTGTAGTACCTCAATCTTTAAGAAAATTCATTTTTGATCAACTTCATGTGAAGTCAGGACATTTTGGCATTCACAAGACCTTTGAGAAAATCAGTGAACGATTTTCATTATTCAGGGGAGGTTACACACCCTGATAGTTCCTCAGGACTTTCAAACTGTACAACAAATACATTGGTTTCAGACATTCATCATGATACCACCTAAGTGAACATGGTAAACTCTCACTCTCAATCGGTTGTTCCAGGTCCAATCACATCTGATGCTTCTTATTCAACATTTGTTGACACCAAGTTACATGATTACATCAAGCTTTTGGAGCACCATTAATTGTTAATGATGTCATGGGTAGTGATCCAGATGAATAATATTGGAGAAAAATTGTCTCCAATTAAAGCCATCATTATGATTTACATGTACCAAGTGGTGCTGTGGGGAGGGAATTTGTTGACCTCATGGCAGAGGAAGTGATACTTCTCAACAAGATGTCTGAGCGCCTTATTGTCTTTATATCTGTGATGCTACAACATGACACCAGAATCCGAAAAGGGGTTGATATTTGCAGGCTTCTCAAAAGGAGAATTGATACTTGGAGAAAACAGTGTTATGATCAACTTCTGCATGAGTTTGTGAGATACGAAAAACAATACACTTCGAGAAGCGAGAACAATAAGGATCATGTTTTAAAAATCTTCTCACGTTTGATGCTTAGAGGAGAGGTCAAATCTGCTGTTAGATGGTTTGACAGAATGTGCCTTTAGTGGAGGCATATTGCACCCTTTTCAGCTTGTGAATGGTGGTCCGAAATCTGTTCTTGATGTCCTGCGAGTAAAGCATTCAGAACCATCACATAATGATGTCCAAGCTTTCCTAGACTGTGATGATCTACCCCCACTTACTGAAGTTGATGTAACAGGATCTCTCGTTGAGCAAATGGCAAGAAGAATTCATGGAGGTGCTGGACCAGGAGGTTCTACAGCAATACAATGGCAACATTTCCTTTTGAGGTGTGGATCACATAGTGCAAAGTTGCGTGATGATAGCTGATCTGGTGAGACACCTAGCAAATGGTATAGTGAAATGGACGGATATTCAAGCACTCAAGTCCTGTCGTCTGATTGCATTGGACAAGTGCCCAGGAGTTCGCCCCATTGCAATTGTAGAAGAGTAATCGGAAAGGTAATGGCTAAGGCTACTGGCATTGATGTTGAAGAATTGTGTGGTGTTAGTCAACTATGCTCTGGGCTGCAAGCTGGAATTGAAGGAGCAATTCATGCTATCAGAGAATTGTATGAAGAACATTGTGGAAATGGTTGGGGAGTACTCCTTGTGGATGCTAAAAATGCCTTTAATTCTTTGAATAGATCAGCCGCTTTGTGGAACTTACAAATTTAGTCGCCACTTTGTGCTCGCTTCTTATTCAACACCTATTGAGGCTATGCGTCATTAGTAGTACAAGGTAGTTCTAAATTTATCCTAAGCAAAGAAGGGGTTGCCCAAGGGGACCCACTTTCCATGCTCATATATGCTGCAGCATTATTACCCCTAATCAAGAGTCTCAAGATGCAGTAAATGATTTGGTCCAAGAGTAAGTGAAAACCTCGGTTTCTAGAGTAAATAAGCTAGGAGAAGCTGCTGATGATTACCCTCAAGCTGCACATGCTGCACTCTCAAATTCACTGCAGTTTGAGTGGTCCTTCCTACATGTACAGAGAGTTATACCTAACTGTGAGAAGCTCTTTACTACTAACGTTGCAAGATGCTATAAATCAGACCTTTTGGCCAACTTTGTTTCAAGCATCAGTGAGCGAACCAGAGACCAAATTATTTTCACTACCTGCTCGTCTTGGTGGCATGGGAGTCCGAAACCCAGTCTCAATGGCCCAACATGCATTTACAACATCTAGGTCATGCACCGACCAAATAGTTCAAGCTATCAAGAGTACTCTATGTTTTTCATTGTTTGACCATAACTGAGGTACGTATACACTCGGAACTGAACCATGAACTAGATAACCAGGATCAGCAGTGTCTAAGCTCAGTTTTGCAAAGTTTTGATGATGACAGGAAGCGAGTTATCCAGAGAGCTGTAGATGGTAAAACATCAGTATGGTTGACAGTGATGCCTGTTGCCCATCATCATTTAGATCTGTCTTCCGTTGAATTTCAGGATGCATTAGCACTGAGATACCATCACCCTTTATTAAACATGCCTGCTTTTTGTGATGGTTGCGGCTCCCAGTCTAGTATGGAACATGCCCTTGACTGTAGAATAGGAGGTCTAGTTATCCAGCAGCACAATGAATTAAGAGATGCTTTGGGAGACCTGGCCTCAATTGTGTACAAAGAAGTCATTCGAGAGCCAATTGTAAGAGAAGCAGATGACAAAAACAATGTTCCAGCTCTCATTGCTGACCTAGGAGTTCGTGGTTGTTGGCAACCCAAAGTTGTAACACTTTTTTATGTATGAGTAGTGAACACTGATGCCAAATCATATGTGCAACGCAATGTTCAGTCTGTGCTTTCTTCAGCAGAACACATGAAAAAATGAAATATGTGGACGCAGTTGAGGCGAGACAGGCAACCTTTACACCATTTGTAGTGTCAGTGGATGGTGTTCTGGGTCGCGAAGCCAGGATGTTTGTGAACCACTTAGGAGACAGCATTGCTGACATGTGGAAGAAATCCCATAGTGAAGTAATGGGATGGGTCAGAGCAAATAAAGATGTCCTTTGCCATTCTTAGGGCAACTAATCTTTGTCTGCGTGGCTCTAGAAGGAAATGGAGGAGAGTGATGGACATTAATGATGGAGCTGGGCTCCCCGGTTACATGGACTAAATTGTGCAACCTGTTTTATGTTTTCTTTATACTTTTGGTTCTTATTCTTGTATGTATTTATTATTCTATGTACTGTCTGTAATGCTCAATATGGCGTAATTATTGCTTTATACCAAATCTGTATATCTGACACAATGGGCAGTTGGTGGATAAATGCTACATCTAATGGTGCAATTGGCGCTCTCTAAAACCGTTCCTATCCCGAGTTATACTCACCCAGGAAAAACTGTCAGAGGAGAAAATTAGGACTGGGAACGAAACCACAAGCTTTTTTGTTCTCTTAAAGCAAACTGTTTAGCGACTTGAAAAAAACGTGTAAATGATCATCCTTCCATTCTGTTTCGATAGCAACAAAGAGTTACATGTATACTATCCGTTTCTCGCTTCGTGAGTTATACGCAGGTAGCGGTTTTTAATGATTTTATGATACGGCACAAATGCTATACATGTATGAGTTACTACCGAACTCTTGATTGACATTCAATTTCCTCTTCACACTAGTGGACATTCATTAATGTCATAGTCCTGTATGCTTAGGATGGTCTCCATGGTAACTCAGTTGATGAATGTGTATAGAGCTGGCTTGTACATGTAACTACAGTTGCCTTTATTATACAGGGACAATGTTAAGAGAGAACAAGGTCCTCACATCACTTGGACTTAGGAACTGTCAACTAGGCTCAGAGGCCCTTTGTAAAGCGTGCACTGCTGTTGGAATGAACACCACATTGACTTCACTTGATCTAGCAAGGAACAAGTTTGATGACCAAAGCATAGCCAGTCTTTGTAAGTTTTTCCAGTATGTAGTCATTGGTTACTGTACATGTACATGTAGATCAGTAGAGCAGTGATGACATTGGTGTTGGCATAATATGAATTTCATCAATTAATCATGTGGACCATTGCCTTTTCAACCATGTGAGGCTATAGCACGTACATAGCACTGTGGTAGTAGGTGCTGATAGGATAACTGCACTACACCATGCATGTTAACTTCGGTACTATGTGTTAACTAGGACAACAATAACAATTTAATTGGTTGTGTGACACAAAGTCCCCCCCCCCCCCATATATTCAGTGATACAGCTTGCCTTCATGCCAGGAATATGGTAATTGTTAGTGTGGTAATAGTGTCCCTATGCTCAGATATATATATATATTTATTTATTGTTAAGCCCGGCAGAGCGAGTAACAGACGGAGCACATGCAAGCAGCTTCTGTTGAGCAGCAGTGTATGTTCTGATGTGTACTATGATCTCTACTATATACATGTACATGTATGACTGAATACGGAAGATAGTGCACGCGTAGACTTGTATATTAGCCAAAGTTCAACACTGCAGCACACACGCGGAATAATATATCGGTCTGGGAACACGGCCACAAAGATCGACATAATAATCAGTGCTGGTTTCAACGCTTGCATACAGTTAGACGGTCTAATTGTGCACAAAACTGATGCATCTTACAAAGGTAAGCATATTTAGACCGTTTTCGATGTTAGAAAAGCCTTTAGAAAAAAAGTGTACTTTTATCTGTGAAGCTTCCAACCGTTTGACTGAAAACGAATGCAGGTTACGACGAGAAGTACATAGGAAGCTAGAAACGTGCAGAGAGTTGCACAACTATGTTCTTATGCTTTTGTGGCTAAAAAAAAAACCGAAGTCCGACTTATTTTCTAAAACTTGAGTTCGACAAAATAGCCTTAAAAAACATTCTATTCTCACGTAACTGGTGTTAATTCATAAAGATATCATTTCATTCATGATAATACACTACATAACATGCAAATACATACCCATGTGTACAAGTACATGTATGATAAGTGAGTAGAAATAAGCAAATCTAGTAGAAATCAGACATTTACTGTAACATGCCAGCGTGATTAATGAAAAGTCTGTATTTAGTGCCATAGATCTGCTCCCACGAATACATATTATAGCTGAATGAAGTAAGGAGAAGTTCAGACGGCATCTGAGCCAATGAATGGCCTGACAATAGGCTCCACTTTACATTCAATGTCTCCTTTACACTTGTGGACATAAAATAATCTAATTGTTCCATGATGAATGTGTATGGAGCTGGTTTATAACTACATATGGTTACCTTTATTACGCAGGGACAATGCTAAGAGAGAACAAGATCCTCACATCACTTAGACTTGCGGGCTGTGGTCTAGGTCCAGAGGGCCTTTGTAAAGTGTGCACTGCTGTTGGAATGAACGCCACATTGACTTCACTTGATCTATCAAGGAACAAGTTTGATGACCAAAGCATAGCCAGTCTAGGTACGTTGTTCCAGTATGTAGTCATCGGTTACTGTACATGTAGATCAGTAGAGCAGTGATGTGTTGGCATAATATGAATTAACATTGACGATTGCCTTTTCAACCATGTGAGGCTATAGACACAGCACAGTGGTAGTAGGTGCTGATAGGATAACTGCACTACACCATGCACATTAACTCTGGTACTCCCCCCTCCCCCCCCCCTCCCCCCCCCCCCCCCCCCTCATATATTCAGTGATACAGCTTGCCCTCATGCCAGGAATATGGTAATAGTTAGTGCCATCTGTGTGGTAATAGTATCCCTATGCTTGGATATCGTTTATCCAGCATAGGGTTTGTAACCGATTTTCAGGTTTTTCAGGTTAACCGATTATTCGCGATTACCTATTCAGTCGACTATGCATTTAGCAGAATAGCAGGTTACCGATTTCAGAATTTCCATTAGTCGAAATAACCGATTCTGTTTTCCTTAGTCGTTTCCTTCATACGCAAAAATCTGTAAGAAATCGATTACCCCTTTGTATATGTCCTCTGCTTTTCCCGCCGCCTGTACAAAGGCTTGCTAATATATACGGGTTAATTAATCGGTAAATAGATATAGAACCATTGTTGATTTTATCAACACTAATAGTCTGGGGACCCGGCTGAACATATAATCAACACTGTGCACATTCGCGCTCTGCACACAGTAGTATAGTACATGTGCGTTCATCAAACGCGCTACATACTCTTTAGCACAGGTCACAGGTGTCCAAATACTTAAGTACACTGGCTCTTTTCCAGACGTTCGAGATCGGCCACGACATTATGATGTACTTGTCTTGATTGGCGGCTTTGTCATATGCGTGTTCCACCATGAGGTTTCTAGCTGCACTGGTTCTGCTCAATGACAGTACGAAAAATGGATTATAACTTTCGATGTCATGGCGCGGCGGATGGGAATTATACGCGTTTCAGGCATTCTGTACCAGAAAGGAACATTTTAGTTGTTTCGAGAGCAAGCTGCGGGGTGGATATGGTGTAATGACTCTTTAGAAAACTACCGGGTAGTCATTTTGGTTTTTATCTCAATAAGCTATAACTCTTATCTGTCCCTGCCTATACTTAGTGCGTTGGTAAGCGAGCGAACAAACAAGATCGTGTTTTTACCGGTGAAAAAATCTTATAATTCCCATCCAATCATTTGGCGTAACATTGGAATGCACCTCGTTCGCAGTCCCTGTGGATACTATTTTATAGGGCACGTACGCATGTACATGCACATGCTGAATGATTTAAAGTTGGAATAGCAGCTGAAGCAACTGTGATTTATCGCGCCAATATCAAAAGTCGGGAAAACCTGGAAAAACCTAGGTAATCGTTGGCAAATTGATAGTGCATTAATCGCCAAAATCGATTTAATGTTTCTAATAACCGATTGACAAGTTGCTATAAACCTGAAAAATCGATTGGACTTTTTATCATAGTCGAAATAATCGATTTTGATTTATGAAAAAGGTTACACACCCTAATCCAGCAACACTATTTGGCTCCTTTGTGAGGGCCTTAGTACGGTGGCCCTGGAGGTCGCGCGACCAAACATTGTACGCCACGCGATTTTGCGTAGCGACGGTCCGATTCCGCGATCGATCATTGATCCGACCAAACAAACATCCACTTCCGCTACCGTACATCAACGCGAACTAGCATTGATCTATTTTGGGGATCGAACAACGGTCTATTTTGGGGATCGAACAGCGGGCCGTTTCTCCGACCGACCAGCCAAACGTACTATGGGATATACATGTAGGCGGTACCTTCCATGACGTCACCGAAATTACTATTATACTTAACAGAGACGAATCATCCTATAGTCCACCGTAAGTTAGCACAGGTAACGATGCATATGCACGCACATGCAGGGCTAATAGTACGATACTGAAGGCAGCAGAAGACAATCCCGGTCATACTCGGCTAATGCACCACCGCACGTGGTTGTTGGGTAAGTGTACGTGTGTGTATGCTGGCTACATTGGCGTAGTACCAGTAAATTAACGGCATCGCTATACCGGCCCGCTATACCTTCAGGCTAACATGGTTCAGGAAAAGGCTCACTGCACTGCATGGGACTTAACCGTTTAGAATAACTAATTCAACTGGTAGTATTTGCCTTAGTACTGTAACATTTATTCAAAAAATTGAATGGTTAGTTAACTTTAATCCTGTGCTATAGTGATTTAATAGCGTTGCGTTCATTTGTGGACATCTGGTGTTGCACAACGTAGATGTGTTGTTGATGTTTGGTGCTGTGCTTAAATACACATAACATACCTGATGTCTTGTTGTTCCCTCCTCAGAACATCTACTGACCAACAACCAAACATTGGAAGACCTGAAGTTGAGATGGTGTGGTCTGGATGATGATGATATATGCTCACTGGCCAAGGGTATTGAACACTCTAAACTGAAGAAACTTGACCTTGAAGACAATGACTTCACCACCATAGGAGTTTCTGAACTTGATCGTGTGGTAAAGGACCATCCAACCCTTACTAAAGAGATGGTAAAACTAAAGAGATGGTAAAACTGCCCTACCATCTCTGGTAGTCATGGTTACTGTTGTCACATTATTGGACTCTCCATTTGCAGATACAAAGCTATGTTTTTAGATGTATCTTTATAATTCTATACTGTGGTACATGTACATATAGCTGCCCACTTCCTTGGAAGTCTAGCTAGCCCTACCACTTCTTATAATGTGCACCTTTATGCAGCTTTTGAAATGACCACCTCCATATGACTCCCAAATAGCTACGTACATGACCTTCACTTTCACTGTCTGCACATATGTTATTTGTATCTATATAGCTCCAGTAACCTAATCGACCCCAAATATTATACTATGGTATAGCACTTTGAAAATTATTATTGAAAAAAGAGACATTTTGGCCAAATCACGTACACCCACACATATCATATACATGCATGCAGCACTAAGAGGTCCAACAACACTAAGGTCCATTCCTACAGTCTAGCAGGGACAGCTTCCACCAATCAAATCATACTCTTCACGGCCTTGATGATGTGGGCGGAGCTTATCCCGTACAGCTCCAGCAGCTCATGGCACAGACCACTTCTAGGGATGCCAGTGACGGCCAATCGGTGCACACGAATGTTGAGCTTCTCAGACAGAGCACCTGCCACACCCTCCCCAAGTCCACCTGCACACCAGAAGGCAGTCAGTAACCATGGCAACATAAACATAGAAAACACTTACAGAACCTCATCAATAATGTCTGGACACACCCACACATGCACTTCATACACTCAACACGCTTCTCAACAAAACTTGCTAATTACATGTACATGCATACATACATGCAATGTGCATATATGAGCATGTTTATATAAGAAGTGTAAAATCTAAATTTGATAGGCTATACTGTTAAAATCTAACCATTTGTGGGCCAATGGCAGTGAATTACAAGCACCATGGTATGTGTACTCAGGGCTGGGGTGGGCATCATTTGGGATAGATGTTTACAAGCAGTCGAGCATACCTGAGGCTTCATACAGGTACAGAACCTTGTGTTCATTTTAACCTCATAAGAGGTGTCCCTATAACTGAATACTGGTAAGTGTGGACATGTGAGTGATGATCATCCAACCAGAACCTGTGAACATGCAGTAATACAAACCCCATCACCTTTGCCCCTCCTCCCCATACCCCCTCCCCATACCATTGCCCCTCCTCCCCATACCTTTGCCTGCCCGATCTTGAACACCTCCTCATTGGGGTAGATCACAGAGGTCTCTGGTCGTGAGGTACGTGTGAAGGTGATGCCTTCATAGTTGGCCGCCAGCTCTATGGCACGTTCAGTGGACACAGCATCACTGGGGTAGAAGCACACTGAACCATGGATGGAGCGGAACATGGCAAAGTCCTCCAGAGCCATCTGGGAGGGGCCATCCTCCCCTGGGGAGGAGGGAGGGGAGAAAGAGAGTGGACATTAGAAGTGGATGTTACTAATATAACCTATGTGACTAGATCAGTATACTAGTATACGTGTATAAAACGTCTCTATCGAGAAAGTGATTGGTGGAGTGTATAAATTAAATGCATTATAATTTAAACATGATTATGATACACGAATAAATAAAACACACTAACTACAACGTAAAGTTTAGGTACATGTATCGCCCTCCTGGATGATATATCTTACAAGGAGAGACCGGGCATTGGCCCGCACTAGTGTTGATATCCGTCGCAATGCATAGGACGCTTAGAGTCCTCTTATCAGTATTGGGAAATCTGAGTATATAGGCCTCTTTTTGATAGGCCTACCTTTGTTCTTTGGATACCTTAAAATCAGTTCTCCTTGATAACGAGCCGTTTTCTTTGGCTTGGTCACCTTTCCTGATTTAGAACCGCCTTTTGTAAACGTATCTGCAGCTGTGTGCGTAGCCTGGCAACAGTAAATTAACGTGCGTGACGTCACATGCTTCTGCGTGCCTAATCACCCTTACCACTAACCCTGGAGGAGGACACCACCAATTATTTTCCTCACCCCAGTGCACAGTAAACGCATCCACTGCTTCCGTTCCCGGGCATGCGTAACATATGTTGTTCTGATATTGGTGCAAGCTTGTGCTGGAACATGCAGAAAACACCTTGCAGCATACAACAGAGTTCTACCATAACATCACATAGCCATAGCTCCTTCAAGAGGCTGGCTACGGCCCTGGCCCATAATGATGACCAATGCAAGCCACATTTATACACAAGTCTACATATGTACACATGCATTGTTTACATACGTACCATCCCAAAAGATAAGCAAAGAAAAACTAACACTAGACCCACAGATATTATTAAGGGCATCAAACAAATCACTCCTTACCAGATGCTCCATTAGCAAGCTTCAGTATAGTCCAGCCATCTTGGATCAGCTGAAGATGTTGCTTTACAGAGACACCACTAATCCCACAATGCACCCTTGGTCATATTGGGCCCATTAGTGCAGCACTGCACCTACATAGGGCAGCATGGCTTCCAAAATACATTGCAGAAGAATGAACCCACAGAAGTGAGGTCATTTCTGTACAACATTCAAGCAGCACCCACTGGCCCACCCACACACACACACACACACATACACACACACATACACACACACGTGCACCCTGCACACATGCTTCACAAACAGCATACATGTGCTGTGTGATTAATTCAGTGCAAATCACTCAACGTATGCAGCCCTTATCACGATTCAGGTGGATATTTCACTCACCAACTACTAAGTTGGATTGATGGTTCAACACAAGGCTTCTGGGGTGATCGACATCTGAATCTGATCCCTACGCTGCGTACTTGCGTACATATCTAGAAGCCCCAGACGCGCTCTAAAAAAATAGTACATGTACCGCTATTATATTACACGCATTCAAGCGGGCTAACCTAACTTTATATGCACCATACTGTACACCCATCCAATGCCCCCATGTACACCAATCCAACGCACGTACCTTTCTCAGTTCTCCTTAATTTCACAAAGACGATGCTATTCATTTGTCACGTAATAATGATAATATACTTACACATGTATACCATACATGTACAATGTTTCTAAATAACGCGCGTCGATTGTGGTGCCCAGACCATTGTGCGGGATATATATTAACTCGACGAATTGGGAAGAGGAGACCCGCCATGACGTCATCATCATAGGTGTTTCATATACGCCTGGCAACTCCTCTTGCGATGATGGTCCACCAGAAAGATGCTCACGTGCTCCACCACGTATACGGAGCAGGTATGAGGAGGGGGAGGTGTGGTAGGAAGATGATGAGGGAGGGGAAGATGACCGCTTTCCTTACCTCCCTCACACCTTCATTCTTGGCCAGGTATGCATACATGCCTCCGGTCCTGCTTGTGGCAAGTCTGGGGAGGAGGCTGAAGAAAGGCAGCACAAGGTCTGGGGAGGAGGCTGCCACACATCCCCATTCAAACCCCACCATGGGAGGGTGATGTAAGGATGAGTGGTGAGACTAAACATTCTAAACCAGTATCCACAAATGTACTCAACCAAACATCTCTCTCAAACAAAACATCAACATACTGCATACACCACAACTAATGCCCAACTGAAAAAGCTGATGTTATGCTCAAATACCACTGTATTCTGAAGTCTGTGACTGCATTATATTATGAAAGTAAAATTGTCATGCAAATATTAGGGAGGAATCCAATAGTATTTTTTGTACATGTACTGGTTGCCATCAGCACACACCTGTGTGGATGTCCCTACCCCAGTGCCCAGACCTGTATGGATGTTACTACCCCAGTCCCCAGACCTGTATGATGTCCCTACCCCAGTCCCCAGTCCCTTGTGGGGACACTGCTACGTACAGTGTAGTATACATTTAATAGCTAAGGATGGTGGAGGGAGTCTACTTGTAGGAAGCAGGGCCTTGGCCACACCCCCTCCTCCTCCCCAGGGAGTACGAGGTCTCAAGAAGCAGGTGGATACACTCAAGAGTACCATAGAGAAGGAGCAAGAGAAGGCCAGTGACCTGGAGATCAAATCAAAGTGACTGAACCTGCCAGCCATGGATGACCCAAACATACACACATACATGTACACACACCTGCACATGCATGCATATATGCACATGCACATACACACATATGCCACACACCCACACACACATACATGTATGTCACAACCCTCGCACACTACATTCACTTTCAGGATGTTCTCCTATGGAGAGTACAAGGCAGAGGACCAGGAGGACATGTTGACTGCTTTGGATGCCAAGGTGGCTGAGGTGTACAGCAAGTCCATAGGCCCCAATGAGGCCAACCTCAAGTGAGCATAACCCCTCCCCCTCCATCCACCATGCCTCCTAACAACTGTGTGTGTGTGTGTGTGAGTTCTCTGTCCATGCTGACAGCCATTGAGAGCCAACTGGAGGAACTGTTTGAGACAATAGAGATCCTTCCTCCTGAAAAGGTGGAGGCAGCAGAGAAGGTACAGTGTGCCACCACGCCCCCTACCTCCACCTCTACCCTCCTCCCTCTCACCCCACCATCTACCCTCCTCCCTCTCACCCCACCATCTACCCTCCTCCCTCTAACCCCACCCCCTCCCCTCCCTCTCACTCCGCCCCTACCCTCCTTCCTCTAACCCCACCCCTCCCCTCCCTCTCACTCCGCACCTACCCTCCTTCCTCTAACCCCACCCCCTCCCCTCCCTCTCACTCTGCCCCTACCCTCCTTCCTCTAACCCCACCCCCTCCCCTCCCTCTCACTCCGCACCTACCCTCCTTCCTCTAACCCCACCCCCTCCCTTCCCTCTCACTCCGCACCTACCCTCCTTCCTCTAACCCCACCCTCTCCCCTCCCTCTCACTCCGCCCCTACCCCCTCTCTCTCACTCTGCCCCTACCTGACCTTCCTCTAACCCCACCCCCTCCCCTCCCTCTCACTCCCCCTACCCTCCTTCCTCTAACCCCACCCCCTCCCCTCCTCCCTTCATTAGCAGTATATGTAACGTGCTCCCATCACACCTTGCTCATAGCTAGTGTGTTCATGTTTGAAAAGCTTATGACATCATGGCCTGCACATGGATATATTTATTCTATGTGCATTTAAAACTTACACAATTTATTCCCTTAGATCTATTGCTAGTGAACAATGAGTTACATGCAAGCCTTACACCAGGCAGCCTAACATCAGATAACTGTACATGTGTATCCTGCTAGCTAACCATATTGTAAGGTGGAAGGATCCACTACTAAACATTTGGCAGCAGTATGTGTAGTTTTAGGGGGGGGAAATCATCTTAGGTAGACCTGATGTCCTTGTATTGCAGCTTCTATGCAGACCTCTCCAAGAAGATGGGCGTGTTCATCAATGACCATGACACCAAGTGCATATGTGAGTTTGTGACACATGACAATGCTTCATACCATCCCCCTCCCCCCTCCCTCACATATGTTGCTATGCCCTGCAGGGTATGTCTCTTAACCCAATGTAAAGCCCTTTCTGAACGGCCTAACTGGCAAGCCAGTGGTGGTAAAACTGAAGTGGGGGATGGAGTACAAGTGTTTCCTCGTATTAAGCGACAACTACATGAATGTTTGTTACCTGCATACGGTCCCTTTAGCTGCTAGTGCCGTGGCCCCCCCCCCCCCCCTTCGTATATGTTGCTGTGCCCTTCTTTCTCGTGCAGCTAAGAGAGCTCATTGAGGAGACCTGTACTGGGTGGCCACATGGGGGTGGAGTGGTGATGGGGAAGAGGAGACCCGCCATGACGTCATCATCATAGGTGTTTCATATACGTCTGACCACTCTTCCTCCGATGATGGTCCACCATAAAGATGTTCACGTGCTCCACCACATATACGGAGCAGGTATGAGGAGGGGAAGGTGTGGTAGGAAGATGATGAGGGAGGGGAAGATGACCTCTTTCCTTACCTCCCTCACACCTTCATTCTTGGCCAGGTATGTGTACATGCTTCCAGTGCTGCTTGTGGTAAGTCTGGGGAAGAGGCTGAAGAAAGGCAGCACAGGGTCTGGGGAGGAGGCTGTCAACATTCCCATTCAAACCCCACCATGCATGGGAGGGTGCGGTAAGGGTGACTAACCACAAATGTACTCGCCAAACATCTCTCTCAAACAGAACAACATGCACCATATACACCACATACACGCCCTCCTCCCTCCCTCCCTCCCTCCCTCCCTCCCTCCCTCCCTCCCTCCCTCCATCCCTCCCTCCCTCCCTCCCTCCCTCCCTCCCTCCCCAGTGTCCCAGATGACTATGTTCTTAAGGAGGCTGGCCATGACAGCTATATCTATGGTTACCATGACCTGCTGGAGTTTGAGCCAATCCTGAGGTGCCTTAACAAGAAGCTGGACATAGAGCTGTTCCTGGTCAGGAAGCTGAACACTGAACAGGACAAGCCCAGGAACATTCCTGATGTGAGTGCATACCATATATGGGTGTGCACTTGGCCCCTCCCCCCTCTCATCGTCCTCATAGCAAAAGTTATTTCATACACATGTTTATAGCCCAGACCATTAGCCTGTAAATAACACTCTTTGTCTCTTACATGTACTTATCTGGTCACCTCTTGTCTTCCTCATCCTCCTCCCCCTCTTCCTCCTCCCCCTCCCCCTCCTCCTCCTTCCCCTCCCCCTCTTCCTCCTCCCCTCTCCAGTGGAACCTTATAGACCCTTGCACTGGGCTCACGGGCACACACAAGGACCTCTCCATCATGTCCAGGGAGCACACCCAGGTCTTCACCATGTCCCTATGGGACATGCAATTAGGAGGGTATGCATGTATGGGATGATGGGTAGGAATATGTTGAAATAGTACAGGTGATAGAAAACCTTTGTTTCGTGAGGTTGGGGTGATAGAAATGTTTAGCTGAGTGTGCTAGGGGGTGTGGCTATTGGTGGGCATCTTCAGGAAGATATTCATCAGTTACATGAAATACATGTGCCCATCAAAAGGCACCCATGTGATCAGAGCATCACCTTAACAGTGTATTAAATTCAACAACCATATATGTACATGCATTGTATGGTCTAGTTTGAAAACGCCCTTATATGGTATACATGTACCATCCCTTAACAGTGTATTAAATATAAGGACCTTGTACATGTGCATGTGTGGAGTATTAGCTGGGTGCCATCTCAACACCTTATAAGGTCAGGGTCGCTGGTGTGGACAATTTCAAGTATGAACCTGTTGATAATGAGGTGATCTACTTGGAGATGGGTATCTACCATGGTGGGCATTTATTGGGATTCACCTGCTACACAGTTGAGATGGCCCCAACCATTTACATGAGATGGAACCAATGGCTGGTCTTTGATGTACAGCTTAAGAACCTTCCCAAGGTGTGGTTATGGGTGTGGCTATGGGTGTGAGTGTGCATACATAACATGTATGTGTCAATAAACACTGGGTCAACATGCAGATACTGGACCACAGGTTTGGGAAAGTGGAACTGTGTATGTGAGGTGTGCATACGTGTGTTGTGCCTCTAGATGTCCCGTTAGACATGTAGGTTGTGAAGGTGTGCGCTTGGTCTGTATGAATTGTTGGGTGTACATGTAGGTGTGTGTCCAAATGTGTGTGGGCTTCTTCCATTGATATGTGGACTGTATGGGAACATATAGTGTGGGTGTGGCCCTACATTAAGTCTGCACATTTAAAGCAATGGTACTTATTTCCCACTCCAATTAAAGAGCACTCCTGAGGCAAGGCCTGCTTCGTCTCAACCTGTGGCCAGTCCAGGCAGACTCAGAGAATGCCTTCCTGGGCATGGACCAGCACTCAGTGGGGTCCACTGCAGTCAACCCCGATGGGAACAACTCTGTGGCCCTGTACATTGAGCTGGACACATATGCCCATCCCGTGGCCTGTCCCACTGGGGGGTGGAGCAAGGAGACCACCACGTAAGACTAAGGATTTGTTTGTGTTATGATTTATCACTATGGTTACCACCACCACTGTGGCCATCTCTCTCCACCTCACCTACTCACTATGGCCACCTCCACCCTCACCTACTCACTATGGCCACCTCACCCTCACCTGCTCACTATGGCCACCTCACCCTCACCTACTCACTATGGCCACCCTCACCTACTCACTATGGCCACCCTCACCTACTCACTATGGCCACCCTCACCTACTCACTATGGCCACCCTCACCTACTCACTATGGCCACCCTCACCTACTCACTATGGCCACCCTCACCTACTCACTATGGCCACCCTCACCTACTCACTATGGCCACCCTCACCTACTCACTATGGCCACCCTCACCTACTCACTATGGCCACCCTCACCTACTCACTCACCTACTCACTATGGCCACCCTCACATACTCAATATGACCACTCTCACCTACTCACTATGGCCACCCTCACCTACTCACTATGGCCACCCTCACCTACTCACTCACCTACTCACTATGGCCACCCTCACATACTCAATATGACCACCCTCACCTACTCACTATGGCCACTCTCACCTACTCACTATGACCACTCTCACCTACTCACTATGGCCACCCTCACCTACTCACTATGGCCACCCTCACCTACTCACTATGGCCACCCTCACCTACTCACTATGGCCACCCTCACCTACTCACTATGGCCACCCTCACCTACTCACTATGGCCACCCTCACCTACTCACTATGGCCACCCTCACCTACTCACTATGGCCACCCTCACCTACTCACTATGGCCACCCTCACCTACTCACTATGGCCACCCTCACCTACTCACTATGGCCACCTCTTCCCCTTCACATTACAGTGAACCACAACAAGCACCAAATAAAGGATCAGCTTTTCATGCAGACCTGCAGAGGTCCATTAAAGCTGACCCTCTATCTCCAGTTAGTGCACACCCCATGCTATGTATACTCCATGGACCACTTGATTTCCTTCTCTCCCTCCTCCCAGCAAACCAAGGCTCAGTGGGAGCTGATATGGAAGTTCAGGGAGCACTGCTCCACCATTCCAGAGGCTCTGCCAAAGTTCCTGCAGTGTGTGGATTGGGCCAGTCTGGAGCAGGTGCAGGAGGCCCACAGGCTGCTGAAGATATGGAGGCCCATCACCATGGAGGTGTGTTTAAGATGGAGGTTGAGAGCTAGGGAAGTGACCACACACCTCATCCTAGGTGGCCCTAGAGCTGTTGGACTACCACTTTGCTGATGACCAGGTACGCTCATTGGCTATGAAGAGACTGAAGATTCTCTCCAAGGACACCCTCCTCAGCATCCTATATCAGTATGCTCTTTTCTCCCCTCCTCCCCCTCCTCCTCTATGACCCTCCCAGGTGCTGAAGTTTGAACCGTACCATGACATTGCACTGGCGAGGTTTCTCCTGAGGAGTGCTTTTACCAGCAAGAAGATTGGTCTGTGATCAGAGATGGACTCACCTGAATTCAGTCAGAGGTTTGGCATCCTTCTGGAGGCCTACCTAAGGGGATGTGGGAAGGGGTATGTCCTGGTGCTTATACTAGAAAGAAGGGCTGTAATTAGATTACACATCGATAATGTGTCTCCCCACCACCCCACCATCCCATTTGGCACCACAGAAGGAGCTCCTGAAACAACACACCGCTGTGTGCAACATCATGAGTGTGGCCACTACTGTAAGTCAGCCATCTTGTGGCCTCCTCCCCAGCCCTATATCTCCAACATGCAGCTAAAGTAGTACATGTACACAATATGGCAGTTATGCTTTTTTAAAGATTTTTGTAATGGCATGTATATTTCACCTCCTACCTCAGAAACCCGCCAAATCCCCAACCTGAAACTTGCTGGTTCTGGTAGCTAACAGCTAGAGCATCATGCTGGTATACATGTAGGTTTGTTGGCAAGATCTTAAGTAGCTTTTTGCCAGGGTCAAGTAGAAGTTCCACACGTTATAAACTACCCCACAAGTACCATATAGACACTACATGTACATGTACATGTATCTGTAACCAAAACGCCTCCCTGTTTACATAAGCATTGCTAAACATGGTAAGAATTAAATCCCTTAGTTTATCAGTGGTTAAAAACAGAACCTCAAAACGTATAATATGTACATGAAAATATGATATCATCAATGTGGTAAGTGGTAAACATCATTGTACAGTGTCTTGGAAAAAGTTGATCCAACATGTAGGTCATGTGTTTGTATATACATATGCACTGCACAAGGATGAAAGAATGGACACAGCTCTCATCACTATGGGAGGGACTTGGCCAGTGTTCAGGTAGAGGAAGCATGAGGGCTTGGCCAGTGTTCAGACAGAGGAAGCATGAGGGCTTGGACAGTGTTCAGGCAGAGGAAGCATGAGGGCGTGGACAGTGTTCAGGCAGAGGAAGCATGAGGGCTTGGCCAGTGTTCAGGCAGAGGAAGCATGGGGGCTTGGACAGTGTTCAGGCAGAGGAAGCATGAGGGCTTGGACAGTGTTCAGGCAGAGGAAGCATGAGGGCTTGGACAGGGGATTGGAGCTCTGCCCTTGACAACATGGTCAGTTGCTATGGGTGTGTGCGGTCATCCATTTCCACACTCATACTGCTCCATCCTTACCTTTTCCTCTGCCCAAATTCCCCCTTTTCTCCTTTCTCCCTTCCCTCGTCTCTCTCCTCCCTACCTCCCGTGGACAGATCCCAGCTCTCCACAAACACCAGCCACCACTGTAATTCAATGTAAGAGAGAAATCAGCCAAGGCTGGAGCAATCTGAATTCCCACCAACACTGACCAAATGGTAGAGCACCATCACAGCAGACATGTTTGGTCATTCAGGGGACAACATAAAGTACATGTAGTAGTTATAATTGCATCGGCTTATTAATGCCCATCTCTCCTACATGTAGGTGCTGTATGGAATTGTGCTAGCTGTATTTAAGTTGCAAGGTGGTGCTGAGGTGTGCCTTATTAGGCAGCAGTCATAAGATGGTGCAAGGTCCTTTCTGAGCGAGTACGGCTGTCTCCTGTTCCCACCAACACACCACACCTACGTTAAGAGCAAGGAAATAACTTACTTTTGAACACTACTGGAGGACACTTATGCACATATATACATGCAATGCATCTACTACATGTAGAGGAACTAAAATAACCTCTTCCATATAAGAAAAATCATATGAATTACGTTTATTGGTACTATTCGTATTCAATACTAGTACCGGTACCTGTGTACGTGTGATCATAAATATTTAAGTACTTACTTTAATATCTATGGTGTGATGCACGATGAGTGCGAATTTCCAACTGAAAGCATTCGACAGCTTGTACGACCTCTTGACAAGGAGCTTAACAGCGCAAGATATAATACCAGAGTGCTTTGCAGAAGGACTTATTACGACCTACGAGCGCGATGCCGTACAAGCAGCAGCTGTACCAAGTGATAAGGCGGCAAGCCTCCTGAATTATATCAGGAAATCGTTGGAGTTACATCCAGCAGCATTCGAAATGTTTCTCAAAATACTTAGCAAAGAGGCAAGATACAACCCTCTCGTAGAACTACTACGTAAGTTTCTGTAAGACTGTAAAGCAGTTTCGCACATCTCTTTTCAAAACATAGGTGACAAAGTTAAGGAGCTTACTACTACGACCGTGCCACCACCATTACGAGGTAAAATATTATACTCGGTCCCAGCATAGATTCTATTATCTATGGTCCCAGTTGTGTATATATATATATGTATGTTTGAAAGGGATGCTCTTTGGCATACATAAAATAAAATATTAGTACTCCACAGCATAGAAGTGCTCTTGGATTCAATTTGATCAGGCACTTACACTATATAGTGTTTGATGTTGTTAAGCAGTTCTTCCAAGTTTCCATGGCACAGTTCAATGCTATCCCTGTAATCCTTCCCTCTCATGTTGTAGCACAGTGGTACGTGTTCAAGCATCTAAGGATTTGCTTCACCAAGCTGCTTCAGAAATAACGCATTAATGTTCCCTTATTAGGCCTTGTGTGTGATGCATATACCATACATCCAACTTAACACCAATGCTACAAAACTAGTGTCACCAGAGCAACAATAAGCTTTCAGCTTTCATTTTGGTCGCACAAAAAAATTGTTCAAGGATAAGAAAAGAAATCCTCACAGTGAGAACATTCATTGAAAGTTAGCGGCTTTCAAGTGCTGCGTGCAATAGCAGGGGAAATCTAAGCTGGGTGGCTGTTGTGGATATGAGGGGTGGCCACTGTGCTGAAATTCTATTGGTACCATTTTACCACCTATTATCAATGTCTTTAACAAAAGCTCATTTTGTGAGTCTTCCTTCAAATGGAGTGGGGAAAGAACTTCAATGTATTTCACATAATGGCATGCAGGCAGTTTATAATAGTATATCAGTTCCAGGTGTTAATAGGCAGCACAGTTCTGTTAATGTCTATTGTCCTGAATGTCCACCCGGGGGTACAATTGGACACCCGGGTGGACAGCAAAAAATATTTTTGCCGTTCAGTCACAGAAGGGACCTGGCTACATTTACTGGTACTGGCTTACAGAACAAGTCTTTTCAGGATCGGGCCGAGATAAGCAAGGCTTAAATCCTTTAGGTACTCGTAAAATGGCTCCGACTACCCGGAGTGTAATGGATATCCTGAAAAGACTTGTTCTGTATGCCAGTATCGTTAAAATGCAGCCAGGTCCCTTCTGTGACCAAACGGCAAAAATATTTTTTGCTGTCCACCTGGGTATACCATTGTACAATTGTACCCCCGGGTGGACATTCAGGATAATGGGCATTAAATAGGGAAGTCATGCCTTACATCAGATACAACAACATTTGATCACACCAAATGGGGTCACTAGGGATTAGAACCTTGTCGGGTACTACTGTCAATTTTGTTAGTGCAGATAAGATAACTTATTATCACACATCATTTCCTCCAGCCACACCCACTACTGATGTCCCACAGGGAGTGAGGCAATATGCAGAGTACTTGAAGGCTGCATACAAGAGAGTACAAATAAGAACTGAATGGCCACCTGTAGATGTTCAATGTTATGTTACCTTGGCAACAGTTGAGAGCATCAAAGACTTCCCTAAGGAGGCAGAAGACTATTGCACACTGGCAATGCTGCACTCCAAGTTGGAAAAGGTTAAAAAGCTGAAAAAGACTATAGACATTAATCAGGTAGGTACATTGATATTAAGGCTTCAGTGTAGGCCTATATGTACAACAATGAACAGTCATTCCATATGACCATCTCTGCATGTACAGGTTGGCTTGTTAGGAAATGGTGAGAGGGCTGACTGCATCATAGTGGAAGGGATTCCTGGTATAGGGAAATCAACATTCAGCTGGCACCTTGGGGTCTGCTGGGCCCAAAAGGAGATCCTTCATGGCTACCATCTTGTTGTCCTCCTACGCTTGAGGGATGAGAGGGTGCAGCGAGCCAAGTGTGTGTCCGATCTCTTCTACCATCACGACCAAACAGCTCAGCAGTCTGTTGTCCAGTGGATTAGCTCACTTGAAGGAGATGGTGTGATGATGGTTCTTGATGGCTATGATGAGCTGTCTTCCCATCTGCAGACATCATCCATCTTTGCTCGCATCATCAAAGGGGAGGTGCTTCCTAAGATGACAGTGTTGGTGTCAAGCCGACCTTCAGCTAACCAAAACCTCCATCAGCTGTGTCACTCACAGAAATGTCAGTACATTGAGGTGATTGGTTTTGGTAAGGAAGAGATCCAGCAATATGTTGATGGTGCCCTTGAACACAACAAGGAGTTAAGGGACCGGCTGAAGTCCTATCTTGAACATCATCCTCACATCCATGGCTTAATGTATGTTCCCCTTAACTGTGCCATCGTTGTGCAGGTATTCAGAGACCAGGTGAAGAACAAAAGCCAACCTCCTCAAACTCACACAGAAGTGTACCAATTGTTGGTCAAGACTGTACTGAAGCGTCATGAGCAGAAGTCAGTGAAGCCTCCAGCTGCCAAGAGACCCAAGAGAACATGTACCATCCCAAGTAAGTGTGAGCTTGCCTGTCAGTGGATGTGTTCATACAGGGAATAGTAGCCTGCACTAGTCAATATACAATTTGTATGGTAGTACATGTGTTGTGGGCATTTACATATCTGGTCTTGATTAGCAATGATCATAATTTCAGGAATTGTTTATCAGTGGTACATTTATATGTACTAACTGATCCTATAATGTTTATGTAGTAAGCACATGTACTCATACTACTGGTGTATATTGTACAATCACTTATTAATGCACACCTCTTGGGTGCTGTGAGTCTTGATTTGAGGTGGCCTGTTATTTCAAGAATTGGTCATCCATGCAATGTCAGGGCCGTAGCCGGGAGGCGGGGGGGGGGGGGGGGTCAATGGGGTTGAAGGCCCCCCCCCCATCCTCCCCATTGATGGTCACCCGTGACCATTTGAAATAAAATAGCGATAGCTATCATTTAATTGAACGTGGGACAATGCCCATCCTACTTTTGGAAGTGGACCTCCCCATCGGTTGAGTCGGCTGAACATGGAGACCCTCCCCCTCCCCACTGGTTGAGTCGGCTGAACACGGAGACCCTCCCCACTGGTTAAGTCGACTGAACATGGAGACCTTCCCCACTGGTTAAGTCCGCTGGACATGGAGACCCTCCCCACTGGTTGAGTCGGCTGAACGTGGAGACCCTTCCCCTCCCCACTGGTTGAGTCGGCTGAATGCGGAGATCCTCCCCACTTGTGGAGTCGGCTGTAGTCGAAACGTAGTTTTCGCATTTGGGTCTCTCACTGACACATACATATCCAACCCCCTCTTTTGAAAGTCTGGCTATGGCCCTGTATGGGTGTACTGATCCATCAGTGTGCATGTGGTGCTGACCGGTTGTGATCATATACATATTTTGATTAGCATTGGCCCATCATTTGAAGAAAAGAATTGTTCATCAATGCCTGTCAGTGGATGTGTTCATTCATGGACAATATCCACCTGCACTATAGTCAATATACAGTTAGTATGTGTACATGTGTATTTCATTTACATGTACATGCCTGGTCTTGATTAGCAATTACAATCGCCTGGTTTTGATTAGCAATGGCCCATCATTTCAAGAATTGGTCATCAATGGTATATCTACTAACTGATCCAATAGTGTGTATATAGTAAGCGCATGTACTCATACTACCAGTGTATATCGTATGATTGCTTAGTAATGCATACCTCTTTGGTGCTATCAGTTATGATTTGAAGTGGCCTGTTATTTCAAGAATTGGTCATCCATGCTATGTAATTGTACATGTGTACTGATCCAGTAGTGTGCAGGTGGTGGCGACTGGTGTGAACATAGACATGTTTTGATCCCACTGTTCACAGACAAACCATCAAGATACCCTTGGCTTGGTGATGTGTCAGAGGAAACTATTTCACAACTGCTGGTACTGGCCAAGCTAGCATATGATGGCACTAAAGAAGATCGACTGATATTCCATGGAATAGGTGGTGCATTGGAGACATTAGGTAGGGACCATAAGGTGTGGTCTGTTTGTTTCTATAGTAACAACATTTGGGGTGTAGCCTGTGTGTACATGTACATGTACCATATGCTGTGAGGTACATGTACGTAGTGGTATTTTGAGCGAAACTGCTACCCATTGCTGGCAAATGTTGAAACATTCTTAGGCCTCCCATACATACATCCTATAATGATGTAATCCATCCACAGGTCTGGGGCCAAGGCTACTCCCACTCAAGGCTACTAGCTGTAGCTGCCCCTGTGGGCCAAAAAGTTATGAAGTTACTAATTGCCTTCTACCGGGGGAGGGGGGGGGGTGGGTATAATGCACAACATTTATACATGTGTATGTCATACATGAAACGTCCTCCCCTTACCACTCTCCTCAGCTGATACCCCTCTAGAGGTGGTGGGGGAGGGGAGGGGCACCCCCCAAATAACTACTGCTGTGTATACATGCATGTCTGTATTCCCATATCAGTGATGGTCCATTGCTGTATACAGGTCTGCTCCAAGAGGTCCCAGAACTGTACTTGGAGAGCTCTGGTTCATCTTCATATCACTTCATCCATAAAACTGTACAGGAGTTCATGGCAGCCTTGTATGTATCATCACTGCCTCCTGGTGAGAGGGCCAAGTTTATAAGGACATCCTATTGGAAGAGGAATATGACAATGGTTGTGAGGTTCATGGCTGGTCTGACCAAGCTCCAATCACAAGATGATATACAAAGTATCTCAGCATTCCAGGAGGGGGGTGGAGCAAAGCTGGTTGAAAGCCTCCATTGGTTGTTTGAAGCACATGATCCTGACCTCATACAGAAGTGTATGGGTGACAGAGAGTGGGAGTTGGAATTGTTTGGTACAACTTTGGATCCATTTGACTGTTATGTTCTTGGGTACTGTATTGCCAACAGCAGACAGCCATGGAGCCTTAGGCTAATGTTTTGCTCCATCAATGCAGAGTGTATGAAAATGCTGACAGTGGTTGAGAAGGGAAGAGCCTTTGACTACATCAAGAGTATTGACCTCACTGGCAATAAAGAGCTGGGGGACCAAGGAGCTATTGCACTAGGTGAGCTGTCACATATTACACACATACAAATGGAGCTTACAAATATTGAACTAATTAAATATCAGATGAGATAATAAATTTCAACACAGTTGGGCCAATAGGTCCCAGACCTCTAGATACCTCTAAGTGGTGGGCCAACCTCCCCCTCCTCCCCTTAGTAACCATACCTGGAATAGCAGTTGGTAACTATACCACCCACACACATGGGTGTCCGGGGGGCAAAGGGGGCCATGCCCCTCCTCCCCCCCTGACCTTTGGGACTGAATGGAGTCATTCCCCCCCTCCCCAAATTGTAATAAAAGTTAAAGTATTAAGTATTACTAGAAACATGTGCATGTACCCTCCGCCCCCGCCCCCCCCATAGCCAATCGCATGTTTCCACATTAGGTATTTCATCATTTAATACCCTTTTATAAAATCCTGTGAATGTATGATAATTCTAACCAAATAATTACATCTCTTGTGTACATCCTTATCTGATGTTAAGAACAAGAGCAACCAATCAAATCATGGTGCTCTAATTGGAGTTGAAGTGTGGTATGTTATAATATTTCTAACTATAAGAAGCCAGATGGGTGTGTTTTTGGAGGTGGAGTATAACTAACACTTATATTGTGCAGTACATACAGTGGACCATTAATGGTCACCTGAGTTGGCTGGTCACCTCTGCATACTGGCCACATAACTAACGTCATGAGTATGTGGCTGCTGTACAAAGGGTTGAGTTAGGCAGCTACCTGTCTGCAATGGTTTGGCCACTGATACTTTACATTCAATGTCCTCTTTACACTTGTGGACAGATGTACATGTGTGTGTAGGATAGTAACTATGGTAACTCATGACAAATGTGTATGTAGCTATGGTTACCTTTTTACCCAGGGACAATGATAAAAGAGAACAAGGTCCTCACATCACTTGGACTAAGGTACTGCGGACTAGGTCCAGGGGGCCTCTGTGTAGTGCTCAGTGCTGTTGGAATGAACACCACATTGACTTCACTTGATCTATCAGGGAACAAGTTTGACGACCAAAGCATAGCCAGTCTTGGTAAGTTGTTAATAATACATAATAACCAGTGTGTTGTTAGTGGTAACTGAACATGCTGAACAGATGGCATTGGTGTTGGCATCTATATACATGTTTAGGTAGGGTAAACTGCCAGATTAGAATGGTTTGGCTTATTGGAATGAGGGGGGGGGGGGGGGGTCCAAAGTGGTAGAAAGACTTGAGGTAGAGGGTAGAGTTTTGATCCTCATTCTTCTTTGTGTACTTATACATAGAATGAGGTTCAAACCCCTACCTCTAGTTTTCTACCACTTTGGACCCCCCCCCCCCCCCCCCATTCCAATAAAGCCAGTCTAATTTGGCAGTTTACCTTATGGGGGAGTGCACACAACACTGACCTCTGACCTCTATAAGACAGATGTACATAATGAAGCCTCATCCCCAGGCCCTATGAAATAGGGGCGGGTATCTATGGAGAAGGTCTTTGTGCACATGTGCTAGCCATTACCCAGAAACTTGGCAATCGCATACTGTTGTTTGTAAACCTTTCCATACACCATCTCATTCTCAGCATCATTCTAATCAACTTACTACTCTCGCTCCTTGGACCAAGTTCTTACCTCTACGATTGGCACGTGTAGGCTGGCCACCTCACGCTACTTGCCCTCTTTAGCCGAAGCCATAATACTGACAACCTACTTGTATACACTCATGTGGTGTGCACTAATTGGAAGTTCCTTACACTTGGAAAACGTTTGGTGACAAGAAGGAGACCATCTCCTTCTCATCACCAAACGTTGTACCACGTAGGTAAGAACATGGTCCAAGGTACAAGGGTAGTAAGTTGACTTAAAGTATGACGGCCTGGGATGAGGAAGAGTTTACGCTGAGAATGAGATGGTATATGGAAAGGTTTACAAACAAAAATGACAACAGTATGCAATTTCCTCTACCAGGCTCTATATCCACCACAACTAATTTTTAAAAAGGGACCTAGGGACAAGGCTAGTGCATAGTGGAGCTTGTTTGTAACTATGGTTACCTCATTTACACAGGAACAATGTTAAGAGAGAACACGGTCCTCACATCACTTGGACTTGATAGCTGTGGACTAGGTCCAGTGGGCCTCTGTGTAGTGCTCAGTGCTGTTGGAATGAACACCACATTGACTTCACTTGATCTATCAGAGAACGTGTTTGATGACCAAACCATAGCCAGTCTTGGTAAGTAGCTAATAATACATAATAACCAGTATGTAGTTAGTGGTAACTGTACATGCAGAACAGATGACATTGGTGTTGGCATCTATATACATATTTATGTAGATGGATGACAATTCAGTGCACAAGATAACAGTCGGACATCGGACGTTTTCCGATCAATTTTGCTAAGTGTCAGATCAATTTTGCGCATGCGCGGTAAGAATGTCCAGACTGCTTTTTATGTGACTGCAAATAGCGGCAAAGCACCTGTTCAGACCGTTAAATTTAGTGTTAAAAAGTGGGCTTTGAACAGCGAAAAGATCCTTCCCATGGACGCAATCGTGCGCGAAAAACGACCGTAAACGCATCAAATCGCGCGGTCTTCAAAACGCTGTATCTCATTGAGTGTGCAATAGCATTTTGCGTATTTACAAAGCGGTCTTGTGTGTATAGAAGTCCAAAGATGGTGTAATTTGCGATGCATCGTACCGAAGATATTCACATTGAAGTAAAATTCAGAACGATGCATTGCAAATTAAACCGTCTTTGGACTTCTACATGTATAGACATGTACATGTAATTATTATGTACATATATTATGATTAGTAAAACATTACAGTGTTTTTCACATCAGTACACATATATTTTATCATCATACGTACATAACTATAATACAACTTCATACTAACACATTATAACACATAAGGGACACACAACCGCTTTGTAAATATGCAAAATGCGACTCTATACTCTATTGCACAATCAAGGAGATACATGATATGCAAAGGAGGGATTGGCACTTATCAACATGACAGGTCAACTTAGGTAATGGTCTGACAGTGTGTCAGGACAAACCCGAAACCTTATCATATGCACTGATGACATGCACATACAGCTGAAGACTCATTGTACTCACCATCACCTGATATCTACAGCTGCACATTCACACACTTACCATCCTTATCCATATTCATATACACTCTATATATTCCACTGGGAGCATAACTGGTTCCTGTAAAAAGTTATGTCTGAATAAAGTACATGTATCATCTGACCGCTGACCTTTATAAGACATCACTTAGTACATAATGTAGCCTCGTCCCCAGGCCCTATGAAATAGGGGGGTGGGGGGGGGGGGGGATGATAGAATAGGGCCTGGTATCTATGGAGTGGGTATTTATGCACATGCATTAGCGGCAATAGCCATTACCCCCCGCTGCTGTAATTTTTGTCTGTAAACCTTTCCATATACCATCTCATTCTCAGTATAAACTCTTCCTCATTCTAATCAACTTACTTTACTATCCCTTGCTCCATGGACCAAGCCTGCGGTTCTTACCTCTACGATTGGTACGTATACGGGTAGGCTGGCTACTTGCCATCTTTAGCCAAAGCCACAATGCTAACAAACTACTTGTACTCTCGTGGTGTGCACTAAATGGAAGTCCCCTACACTTGGAAAACGTTTGGTGACAAGGAGACCATCTCCTTTTCGTGACCAAACGTTATACCACGTAGGTAAGAACTTGGTTCAAGGAGTGAGGGTAGTAAGTTGATTAGACTTGAAGTACAAAACTCTACATATACGACGGGTCGCAATTTCCTATTTTCTGGTTAATGGCTAACACATATGCACAATGACCTTGTCCATAAATACTAGCCCCTAACTGAAAAAAGCATTGGATACTCCTGTCCCACTGGTACCAGTCTGGACACAGGAGCTCTGTAGAGTTGCTCCATTGCACTATCTGCAAGCCTGGGTGAGGAAGCACACATACACACATGCACATATCCAAGATGAGCTCTCCCTCACCTGAAGGTGGCTAGTTGGTACTGTAGCTTGGCCACACATTGTGGTAGATAGACAGGTGGAGAGGCACAGTAGTGGAGTCCATTTATAAGAATGAATAAACTATCTGTGCAGCCTCTGTGAGGGAGAAATGGAAGGAGTAGAGATAGGGAGCAAGGGGGGGGGAGGAAGGAAGGGATGAGGAGTGAGGGGTGAGGAAAGGGGTGAGGGGTGGGGAGGATGGTTTATTTGCTTATATGCCCATGTTTTGAGGTTCTGTTTTTAACCACAGATAAGCTGTGAGGGATGTAATTCTTACCATGTTTAGCAATGCTTATGTAAACAGGAGGCGTTTTGGTTACAGATAGTGGCCATTTGGGTAGTTTATAACCAGTGGAACTTCTACTTGACCCTGGCAAAACGCTACTTAAGGTCCTGCCAACAAACCTATACCAGAATAATGCTCTAGCTGTTAGCTACCAGAACCAGCAAGTTTCAGGTTGGGGATTTGGCGGGTTTCTGAGATAGGAGGTGAAATATACATGCCAATACAAAATGTTAACAAAATGTTCAAAGATAACTGCCATATTGTTTACACAAGCAGTTTGCAGCACATTGAGCATCTATCATAGGCCTACATGTACTGTAAAACGGCTTGTGTTAATATTGGAAACAAATAATCAAACTTGAAAATGCTAAATGACCACTGCAATTTTAATTAACTGTAATAACTCACCACTACATAATTTACCAAATAAAATGGTGTTTCCTACTTCATTTAATGATTGAATAATTAGTGGTGGTGATTAAGCCTTAGCACTTTATATTAACTAACTTATAAGCAAATTAAGTAAGGGGAGTTACAAAATTATGGTCTTTTAAAAATTATAATCTTAATCTTGAATAATTTTGATAATGAAGGGTTTTGAAATAATTACTTAACCGCTTAGAATAACTAATTCAACTGGTAGTATTTGCCTTAGTACTGTAACATTTATTCATAAAATTGAATGGTTAGTTAACTTAATCCTGAGCTATAGTGATTTAAAAGCGTTGCATTCATTTGTGGACATCTGGTGTTGCACAACGTAGATGTGTTGTTGATGTTTGGTGCTGTACTTAAATACACATAACATACCTGATGTCTTGTTGTTCCCTCCTCAGTACATCTACTGACCAACAACCAAACATTGGAAGACCTGAAGTTGGGAGGGTGTGATCTGGATGATGATGCTATATGTTCACTGGCCAAGGGTCTTGAACACTCTAAACTGAAGGTACTTGACCTTGAAGACAATGACTTCACCACCAGAGGAGCTAGTGAACTTGATCGTGTGCTAAAGGACCATCCAACCCTTACTAAAGAGATGGTAGAAATGCCTTACCTCTGGTAGTCATGGTTACTGTTGTCACATTATTAGACTCTCCATTTGCAGATACAAAGCAATGTTTGTAGATGTATCTTTATAATTCTATACTGTGGTACATGTGCATATAGCTGCCCACTTCCTTGGTAGTCTGGCTAGCCCTATCATCTCTTATAACGTGCACCTTTATGCAGCTTTTGAAATGACCACCTCCATATGACTCCCAAATAGCTACGTGCATGACCTTCACTTTCACTGTCTGCACATATGTTATTTGTGTGTAAAGCTAAATCATTATCTATATAGCTCCAGTATGAATTATAACCTAATTGATGTAAATTGACCACAAATATTATACTATGGTATAGTGTTTAGAAAATTATGATTGAAAAAAAAGACATTTTGGCCAAATCACGTACACCACACACATATCATATACATGCATGCAGCCCTAAGAGGTCCAACAACACTAAGGTCCATTCTTACAGTCTAGCAGGGACAGCCTCCACCAATCAAATCATACTCTTCACAGCCTTGATGATGTGGGCGGAGCTTATCCCGTACAGCTCCAGCAGCTCATGGCAGACCACTTCTAGGGGTGCCAGTGACGGCCAATCGGGGCACACGAATGTTGAGCTCCTCAGACAGAGCACCTGCCACACCCTCCCCAAGTCCACCTGCACACCAGAGGGCAGTCAGTAACCATGGCAGCATAAGCATACAAAACACTTACAGTACCTCATCTATAATGTAGGGGAAGGAGAGGAGGGAGGAAGAGTTCAAGAAACATTGTGTAGGCCTTCTTTTACATGCGGTGGCATGGTGACCTAGCTTTATCCAGGGGCTCCTGAGGCCCACACATAGGGCAAGTGGCACCATCTTCAAGAGTGGGAGGTCCAGCCACCATTTGATCAGAACTTGGGCGTCATCTGGGGACAGCCACATACCCAGACCATGCAGGGGGTCTTGATACCTACTTTTGTGGGATTTTCCTCAAAAGGGTTAAGAAAAGACTCAAATTACATCATAAATAGCAACATATGACTTACTGTAAGTTACATAACTAAATATGCAAGACAAGCATGTGGCGTGCTATACGATGTGAAGCTTTGTGTCCTGTTTGTAACGAATTTATAACTGTAAACAAACGCAGTATAATGTCTTGCTTGCTCACCCCCCCAGGCCAAAGCCACTGTCTAGGTTTGGGGCAATCAGTAGCTCCGCTGACCTCTGTGTCCTTTTGCGACGTCAACATGTCTGATGACGGAGAACGTGTGTGACAGACATGTGAATAGGGGTGATTGTGCACAGAGGCATGCTGGTGTATGTATGCACATAAAATGCACACACACACCCATACCCCTGTGCACTCCTATACATGTACTAGCTCAGCACTATACACGCCCCGCCCCCTCCACAGCACTATACACGCCCCGCCCCCTCCACAGCACTGCCCCGCCCCCTTCACAGCACTATACACTCTCTGCCCCGCCCCCTCCACAGTACTACATACTACATAATGTGTAGCATTTCATTAAAATCACACACCACACTAGGGCATTCAATTTCATAAATATCGCACAACATGTGTAAGATAACACACCAGTCCTTCACAGGCACCATTTCCCTAAATGGGCATCAAATGGCCAAGCATACAGTAATACCGTTTGCCACTTCTGGTATATGTGTAATATAATTTGTACTTTTATACACATAATACAGCTGAATTGTACACATAATAAGATACCTCCTTTTGGCTATACTGTTGGGCCAAACAAGCAAACAGTGCAACTGCAACATAAGTCACAAAACGAGAGGATCAAAGAGAGGGAAAGGACACAGCCATTAATGTAGTGGGGGACCCCATTGCCAGGGGGAGGGGCCATTATAAAGGGAGATGGTCAACATAAGAGACAGGTCTGGGGATGAGGGCTGATAAAGAGCACATAAGCCATTGGAGGGAAGGCTTGATTGATCCTTCACTAGCCATGAGCCACCAAAACATTGGCCACAGGTCCAAAGAGAGATGTAACTTCTCGTACAAGACTATGCTTATTCACAGAGTGTACAGCTACTTTATAATTAATTTTGGGGCAAAGCAAGAAACGATAGCTCAAATTAATGCAGCAAGTAAAAACAATGGAATTTTCCCAGGTACCTGTACATTCCTGGCTGGGCAATACAGTGTACCACTTTATGTGTGAGACAGCTGCTGTTCTTATAATTACCAGCCAGCTGCCTGGGGCTACTTTGAGTAGTAAACCACACCAGCCCATGCAAGTGTTACAACATGAGAGTAGGTGCAGTGAGAAGACCCAGTGTTCAGATAGCTACATGCATGACCTTCACACAGCGGTTCAGTGGGCTGATTACGTATCGTTCCGAATCCTGTATTTTCTATTGCTTACGTGTAAGCGCCCAAACGTGTGGTTTTGGGCTTCCGCATGTTCCGTATGCTCCGTAATATAAACGATTGCGTATTGCGGTCAACGTACGTGTGATAGCCGTAGGGTGTGTGAAATCCATATAACCGGACGAAAGAAAATTTTGTTCATCAATTGTGTACTTCCGCGGCGATTGCAATTGTCTCTGAATGAGTGGAAAACGTCGTTTCTGTCATCACTGTGGCGAATTCGTCTGCAGGTCTACTTACTTTGAACATCTTCAACTTGAGGCCGTTGAGGGTATGATGCAGTGTATTTTCCACAGGTACCCACAAACATAGATCTTACTTCAGATGCAGAGCCTAATGCGGAACTGCACCATGGCAGTACTAATCCCGAACCACCGTACAATAGCTCATCAGACAGTGAATCTCCAGGTGATCATACTGCTTCAACTTCAAGTGAATCTGGCAGCGATATCGATGATGAAGATTTTGAGGTAAAACAACATCAGCTAGCTGAGTAATGTATATGCGCGCTGGGGTGCATGGTATAGTAGTTTACTGCCATAATTTTGTACCCACAATCTCATGCAGCGTCAAAATCGTGCCGATGATGATAATGAATCTGTACGTCTACTACGTGGTTTGTTTATATTTCTCACTGTGTGGCAACTGTGCTTTGGAATATCAGAAGCTGCCATGATGGTTCTTTTCTTGTTCATACGTATATTTTTAAGGCTAGTGTCCAACGTCAGTTTGGACAGCATTATCCAGAACTATCCACAAACTATTGCAAAAGCTAGGATAAATAGTGGATTAATACCACAATCATTTGAGCGTTTTGTTGTATGTCCATCATGCCATGCAATGTATGATTTCAGTAGCTGTATTACTACAACACACAGTGGAAAGATGGTGCCAGCTACATGCAGACATGTGGAATACCCTGCCCACCCACAAGCACAATTTAGAAAAGCATGTGGAAAGGAACTGTTGAAACAAACTAGAACTAAAGGATTGTTACAAGCCAACAAGGAGTACTGTTACCAAAATCTTAAAGATGCCATCACTAAACTAATAAATCGGCCACAATTCCTTGAAAAATGTGAGCAATGGCGGAATAGAATGGTAGATAAAGATGTTCTATTTGACATATATGATGGCAAAATTTGGGAGGAGTTTCAAACAGTTCATGGAAAGCCATTTTTATCACTCCCAAACAATCTAGCAGTAGGACTTGGTTGTGATTGGTTTCAGCCATATAAACACGTCACATACTCAGTAGGAGTACTTTATTTGGTTATATTTAACTTGCCAAGAGAAGATAGATTTAAAATGCAAAATATAATACTGCTTGGAATAATTCCAGGACCTTCAGAGCCAAAAAAGGGAATTAACTCATATTTAGGTCCATTTGTAGATGATTTGCTTAAATTCTGGGATGGCGTCAATGTGTGGCATGATCAGTCACACATGTTCATTACAATTCGTATAGCACTAATATGTGTAATGTGTGACATACCAGCATGTAGGAAGGTATGTGGCTTTGCTGGGCATAGTGCCTGTCGTGGCTGTTCAAAGTGCATGAAAGAATTTCCATCTGGAGTGTTTCAAAATAAGTTGGATCATTCAGGATATGATCGAGACACATGGGAACTGAGGTCAAATTCTGATTATAAAATTCAATCTGAACAATATTTACAAGCTGCAACAAAGATGGCAAAGAACAACATAGTTACTCAGTTTGGAGTAAGGTATTCAGTACTTGTAAAACTTCCATACTTTGACATTATTCGAATGCATGTGGTAGATCCTATGCATAATTTTTTGTTGGGCACAGCAAAGCATATGATGCATGTGTGGACAGAAAGGAACATTATCTCAAAGGCTGATTTAGACACCATTGCTAAAACTGCCTTAAAAATCAATGTTCCACGATGTGTTGGACGACTTCCTAATAAAATTGCATCTAGTTTTTCAGGGTTTACAGCAGACCAGTGGAGAAACTGGATAACAATATATTCTTCTGTGTGCTTAAAAGATGTACTGCCAAGAAATCACTATCAATGCTGGCTTCTGTATGTTCGGGCATGTAAAATTCTTTTGTCACCATCAATTTTAAAGCAAAGTGTATCAGCAAGTGATCAATATTTAGTTCAATTCTGCAAGATGTTTGAAACCTTATATGGGGCAGAACAGTGCACAATCAACATGCATTTGCATTTGCATATGAAAGAACTTGTTTTAGATTATGGCCCAGTGTATTCTTTTTGGTGCTTTTCATTTGAAAGGTTTAATGGTATTCTTGGTAGCTACTTCACTAACAATCACAGCATTGAAGTGCAGTTCATGAAAAAATTTCTGCTTCAACAGCATTGCCTTTCAATTCATCTTCCTGATGAATTTGAAGAACTGTTGACACTGTGCAAAGAAAAAAACAATTATGCCTCTCTTTCACTCACTTATGTTGGTGGTGATTCAGCAACTTTGCATCGTAAGCTTGTGCTATCTCCTTTATCGCAGTTAAAAGAACTTGATTTCAGTATCGATTCAACTTTGGGAGCACTTCTTCCACCTGTTTGTACAAAATATATGGATTTTGAAATGCTTAACCATTTGACAATGTTTTACAGTTACATGTACTCAGACTTTGATACATTGTCTGTAGTATACAACACTTCTGGTCGAGCACATTACAATGGAGAGGTGGTTCATTCAACTATGGCAAGAACAGACAAAGGGTCTGCAGTATCTGCGTATTGGCCAACAAAGGGAGCAGAAGAGATGAATGATCTTTGTGAATCTCAGAGCGAAGGGGATGCTCATTTCGGAATTGTGCATAACTTTGTTGAACATACCATAACTATCAATCAGACCACTTCAAAAACACATGTATTTGCATTTGTTAAATGGGCCAAACCACATCATGCTCAAGAATACTGGTTTGGTCAGTCAGCTATTGTGTGTGAAAAGGAGTATGAAGAACAGTCATTTTGTAACTATATTCCTATTCAACGTATCTTATGTGTTTGTGCTCATGCTGACCTTGAACTACAATTTGACCTAGTGAAACAAAATGTATTTGTAGCGATTCCAACACACGTGTTGTCATCAGCTCATTGAGACAAAAGTATCATACCTTTTGATGTGTATATATACTTATTTATAACTGTATATAGAAATTTAACGTTCACTATTTTTTCCTCATCTTTACAAGTAAGGAGAGAGGCTCAAGAAAGCAAAGATTCATCCCCCACCCCCCTTACTGTATTACACGTGTACTGCATTGCTGCATGGCCCTTATACCTAATACATAGGTCTACACATCTTGCTATATTACAGTACATTGTACAACTGTTCGCAATTTGGTCATGAATATATTAATGCGGCGGTTTTCTGATGTGGCAGGCAATATCTTGTCTCGAGCTAATACATGTACAGTGCTCCCTCGATTATACGGAAAAGTATCACCTCGATTATACGGAAAATAAGGCACATTCATTGGGTGTTAGGTAAACTGTCGGTGTACTTAGCCATAAGCTGTCTAAACCATTAATGACATTCATACTTACCTCTAATTACATTCCCCAAGCCAATGTGGTGTAGCCTTTTATTAACAAAAAAGGCAATTGAATTTTAAGAGACAGTTTTCAGCAACGCCCTTTCTTTGATCTCTCGGGGCTATAGATGGTGCAGTATGCCTGCAAAACACGCGCACACAATGCATTTCATACGGGAGCTCATGTGAGCATGCATGCTTGATCATGAACATGTACTGGTACACCGCCCTGCATCGTATCTGCAGGTCCATGTGTTGAGTCTGCTGCACACCTTCCACCATTACTGATACTAACCTGTGCTTGGTTGGTACAATTATCTCAATGTCACATTGTGGGCACACCAACCTTGATGGCGTTAAATAGTACTGGCTCTCAGTGCTTTCCAAAGTGCTAGCAACATGATCATGTGTAAGCAAATCTGCATTCACGCAAACACTGTACAAAACAGTATACATGATGCTCACCAATTTATACATCCTTGAACAAACTGTATTTTAAAGGCAAGCACTGTTGCAGAATGAATATATAAGAAGAGAAGGTAACTGATGCATGTGACATTATGAACCTGTTAACTGTTGAAACAAGGTGGAATAGCTGAATGGCACTTGATCCGTGCTGGTTTGAAGTGGCTTCCATCTGCTGTGCAATGCACTTATCTGTGTGTGCTTGCTCGCGCGTATGTTGTGTGCACGTGTTGTGTGTGTTCGCTTGCGTGTGTGTATCGTGAGTCATGCACGTAATGATTTACCAAATAGTGTTTAAAATTACCTGCCTTGAGTGGGTTGGCATGGGCATGCATGGTGAACTCATCGTGTTGAGAGCTTGAAACAATCAAAATGTCAAGACCGCGTGCAACATCAGACGCATGTATAAATGTGGAAGGCACAATTATATTACACAAATACCCTGACCCTAGGCCCTGTAATCAGCTTTAGAAATACCATGTCTGACGTGTGCTTTGATTGGTCTAGTCTTGAAACGTAGCGTCGCCTGCGACAGAGAGACATCACGTGATTGCATTAAAAAGTGTTTACTGTGCTGTAACTCAACACATGGACGTTTATCTGTTAAAGTTCTCTATATGTTCGGAAGGCGAGCTAAGCAAGTTTGAGCAATAGGTACACTGACAATGGTCGATCACGAGCGAAGACGATTCCAATTACAGCACAGTAAACACTTTTTAATGCAATCACGTGATGTCTCTCTGTCGCAGGCGACGCTACGTTTCAAGACTAGACCAATCAAAGCACACGTCAGACATGGTATTTCTAAAGCTGATTACAGGGCCTAGGGTCAGGGTATTTGTGTAATATAATTGTGCCTTCCACATTTATACATGCGTCTGATGTTGCACGCGGTCTTGACATTTTGATTGTTTCAAGCTCTCAACACGATGAGTTCACCATGCATGCCCATGCCAACCCACTCAAGGCAGGTAATTTTAAACACTATTTGGTAAATCATTACGTGCATGACTCACGATACACACACGCAAGCGAACACACACAACACGTGCACACAACATACGCGCGAGCAAGCACACACAGATAAGTGCATTGCACAGCAGATGGAAGCCACTTCAAACCAGCACGGATCAAGTGCCATTCAGCTATTCCACCTTGTTTCAACAGTTAACAGGTTCATAATGTCACATGCATCAGTTACCTTCTCTTCTTATATATTCATTCTGCAACAGTGCTTGCCTTTAAAATACAGTTTGTTCAAGGATGTATAAATTGGTGAGCATCATGTATACTGTTTTGTACAGTGTTTGCGTGAATGCAGATTTGCTTACACATGATCATGTTGCTAGCACTTTGGAAAGCACTGAGAGCCAGTACTATTTAACGCCATCAAGGTTGGTGTGCCCACAATGTGACATTGAGATAATTGTACCAACCAAGCACAGGTTAGTATCAGTAATGGTGGAAGGTGTGCAGCAGACTCAACACATGGACCTGCAGATACGATGCAGGGCGGTGTACCAGTACATGTTCATGATCAAGCATGCATGCTCACATGAGCTCCCGTATGAAATGCATTGTGTGCGCGTGTTTTGCAGGCATACTGCACCATCTATAGCCCCGAGAGATCAAAGAAAGGGCGTTGCTGAAAACTGTCTCTTAAAATTCAATTGCCTTTTTTGTTAATAAAAGGCTACACCACATTGGCTTGGGGAATGTAATTAGAGGTAAGTATGAATGTCATTAATGGTTTAGACAGCTTATGGCTAAGTACACCGACAGTTTACCTAACACCCAATGAATGTGCCTTATTTTCCGTATAATCGAGGTGATACTTTTCCGTATAATCGAGGGAGCACTGTACGTGTATGATATGTATGATTGTTTAAACCACAAATGTCCCAGCTATATATATATATATTATTATATAATTATAGCATTTAGATTTGTCTGATCAACGCACCGAAATATAAACCGACGTGTACATGTATGTATGTGTATTATAGCTACATTCCCTGTGTATAAACGTAGTTTATATTTAGTACATGTCAGTACGTTGTTCGGACAAAACAAAATGCTATAGCTGGGCCAATTGCTGTTTAGGCAATCATGCATATATATTTTGACATATACATTAGCACAAAAAAAAGGATGATACCGCTAGTCGTGCATGAAATATTGCGTTTGAAATTTTCAACAAGCTCTACATCTGGTCTACTATCCTCACTCCTTTCCGGCTCAATTGATACAACATGCATGCATATGCTGTATGCATGCACGTAATACCACTGACCAGCTCTGTGTCCTAGCTACTTCTTTAAGACTTTATCGGAATTGTAATTATAATACACTCTGCCAGTTGTGCATGCATGGAACGGCACACAAATGTAAAAGACTGATACATACGTGCAAGCGCCAGCTGCATGCTTGTGTACGTTTATATATCCGCGTTGCAAATAGAGACTAGAGTCAAAGCTATTTCCGTCTTTAGAAGGGTTAATCACAATCCGCACGTATACACGTGCCTGTCATATTTTTATTGGAAATGAACGCGCATGGTTTTTATGGCCGGAGGGGGCAGAGTGCTCAATATGCATCTTCCGTGTCATCTGCTAGTTCTGACTGCAACGACACTTCTCAAATTCCAAGAGAAACTATATCAGATTTGGTAAAAGCCCAACAAAGCAATGCTGTTGCCATACAAGGTGTGATGCAAAGAATGGATGCAATAGCTAAAGACATTGAAGACCTGAAAAAACAAACATCGCCGCAATGTCAAGCGAGCAGCGCTTCTGTGAAGTCATCGCCATCAACCAGAAGAATTCCTTCGGAACTAAGTGTGAGTTACGAAAAAATAAAAGTACTAAATGTTCAATCGCGCGTTCTAGACATCACTAAAGTGCATATACAGTGGATTGGCAGTGGAAAGGCAATTCAAAGTTGAGGAAAGGTATGTTCGTACTTTTGTATTTGGTAAAATGATGTTCTCACTTTTGACAATGCTAGCTACAGAAGTGACCACAACCAGCTGGTTTCAACTTGGCTGATTGACCAACTTAGAAAAGCACCAAAACTTGACCAGTACCATGACTTTCACACTAGTAATATAGCAATTCATTACATATGTATTCATTGTTGCAATAAATGTATTCATGATCAACAGGAGCAGTATACAGGTATTATGAATCAAGGCGAAGGCAATTTAAAGATCTGGCAGAGGAAAGAGTTACGACAGTAACAGCCAATCAAAAAAAGTCAAAGAAACGAAGATCCCAGAAAAAGGTTATTCAGTTTAAAAATAACAAAAACAAATGGTATTTGATGCAATAGCGCATTTTCAGTTGTATCAACACAGAAAAACAGTTCTGAAAGATGACGAAAGAGCAAAATGGGACCAGATTGATCCTTCGTATATGACATCAGAGAGTGACACTGAATACCAGCAGAAAAAGGTGAAGGAAACCCACAGCCCTGCTTGGAGATCAGCTGGTAATTTTCAAACGCCAATAATTATTTATTTATGGAATTGCTATTCTTGAAGTTCTTAACAGGTTGATTCTCAAGCTTGACAAACGCTTGGCTGCGAAGAAGTCAGAAAAGGAATCCATTGGGTTTCAGCGCAAGGAGAGAGTTGCAGGATTGCCTTCTACATCGCAAGCCCCAATTGGTGCTCCCCAGTGGGCTGTGAGTGAAGGTAATAAGTTGTGCTATAAACTATACATGGTAACTGTTTTTATCGAATGTTTGAAGGAGCAGAGCAGCAGGAGTTTCAGCCCTTGACATCTCCTGCAATGTCAGATTCAGCCACCCCAGAAAATTTGTCACAAAGGCCTCAAGAACCAGGTACATGTAGATGTCCACATATGCTGATATATGTAAATCATGTTTGCATCATACAGAATTATTGGATACACCAGTAACACGGAAGAGAGTACAAGAATCACATAGAAGGCATTTTCGACCAAAAGGTATGAGATTGATATTTAGTAGCAATCAATTTGTACTAGAAAACTAAATACATGTGTTAATAGATCAACTCCAAGCACGGAATGATGCATTGTAAGTATCAGTACTTCGTACATTGTTTTTAGAAATTTATATTCTGTATTACTCGACTTACAGCACACCTGCACCAAAACTAGTACCAAGGAAGCTTTGTGACGTGCCTGTTGCCCATGGTAGCGGTAGCACATGTACTCAATCAACAGGAATGACGTCAAGTGGTAAAATTTCAGATTGATGTGATGAATGAAGCATTATTTTATTGTTACCATGTAGACCGCCGGTACAGTGTTGAATGCAACTTCAATTGGTCTGACATTGACTCAGCTGAATTTTCAAGCTCAAGCGACTGACCGTTTCATGATCAGTAACAAGCTAGCGTGCGCTCCCCTTCAAGATAGTACTCATTGATCATACACGTTACTAGACTAGGACTCCAGTACTTCAGCCTCGACGTTACCTTGTGTACAAGCATCGCACAATATATAGCCTATATACGACGCGTGAACTTTTCATTAATTTTAACCCCAAACAATGTTATTAAAATAGTCGTGCGTTGGAAATTGTATAGGCCTCTGCTGTACTGGCTGCACGAAGGACAAGATAAATGGACCAATTGACGCATGGTACCTCGCTCCACAAAGAATGGTGTAACTTTTTTGCTTGATATACATCATTTGGATTCTCGTGCCGCAGTTAGCTAGCTCGTTGCTACACATCCGTTATACCTGTAAACTAATGCTAATGCCTATTTTGATGGTTGTGTTCTCAGACAGGTTTTATTCGAGAGGATTCGCTACAGTTAAGTTCTAAATATGATATGGAACTGCAGCCAACCCAGGCCAATTTTGAAGTGAGTTCTAATTATTGTGCGTTGTTTCAAACGCCTCTTTCTATACGAACAGTACAAGCCTAGCGGTTGTTCGTACTATTCACAGTTAATGACACAATGTAAAAGCTTTACATGTAAAGTGATGTACTGCACTTGAAGGTATGAGTGCAGTGGTGATGTGTAGGTGCAGTGGTGATGTGTGAGTGCAGTGGTGATGTGTGCGTGCAGTGGTGATGTATGAGTGCAGTGGTGATATGTGATTGCAGTGGTGATGTGTGAGTGCAGTGGTGATGTGAGTGCAGTGGTGATGTGTGAGTGCAGTGGTGATGTGTGCGTGCAGTGGTGATGTGTGAGTGCAGTGGTGATGTGTGAGTGCAGTGGTGATGTGTGGAGAGGTGTGGCCCAGACATGATGTGTTTCCCCTGATGTGATGTTTACAATGGTGATCTCACCCATGCTCCTACACAACCTGTGTATGGGATGTTGAGGTGATTGGTGTAGGTGGTGTGCATGGACTTTGGGGTCAGTGCAGGCTGGGTATGTGGAAGGTTAGTGTTGTGTAGGTGTGAGTGAAGTGTTTGATTAGGGGTGGTATAAGTGAGTGTTGGTGATATACATGTATATGAGGGTTAGCGCATGTGTGAAGATAAGAGTGGTCTGAGTAACTTCTGTTATGTTTCCTGACTTGTACAAATTACAGTTGTTGCATACATGTGATCTAGTGAATGATGTGAGCATGTTGGTGTAAGTAAATGTGCAATGATGGGAGGTAGTCTTGGTGAGCTGTATGCCCATGGAGGATTCAAGTGTATATATACACATGTGTATATCATATTATGTGTTGTGGGGTGTTTGTTTGGATGAATGTAGTATTTATGAAATTGAGTGCTGTGTGGGATGATTGTTATGGAGTACATTGATGGCATGCACCACAACATTTGGCTGAATTTCGAGTATCATGTACTTCTATTTCTGCTTGTAGGATATTACCAGACAATTAGGTCATGTTCCTGGGGACCAGAGCCATCCTTGCTTCTGTGATACTCGTGACGTTGACCCAAGTACGAAGTCACCCAGAACTGTTGCCCCTATGTTTCTACCCACCTATAGCACATTGTCATGGTGTGGGAACATGTTTGGTTTTAATATTAACCAGACAATCAGGTCATGGGGAACCCAAGCCTTTTTGAGAGAGCTACACATGTATGTCCTGCAAGGCAGCAGAGATGGAGATGTTTGCAGTACCAATAAGGCATGCACCAGAACACATACGTGCATGCATTGGCTACATGGAAGTGGATATACATGTATTCTAAAGCAGAATCTTTCTCGCTCACATACATTTATTGACATGTTTACATGCCCCGCCCCCGCAATATATCTCAGGCATTTGCATGCACACTGCTTGATGGAGAGCAACATTCACTATAGGCCTTCGATTAAAAACTCATTTCATTTTGATTTTCCTTACATGTACATGTATAAGGCTGTACTGATTCATACATGGACATGTCAAGGGAACATTAATAGTGATATTTTGTACTTGATAGAATCACGGTGATCTAGTTACACCAGTGCCCAGGCAAGTTCCAAATCAATGACAGCCATGGAAATCAACATGTTACACATACAAAACCAAACATCAGTACACATGTATGTCTGCATGCGTTAATGCTTCAAGGCCGCAAGTAGTAGAGCTTTGAGGACAGCAGAGAAAGGCTCCCTGTAGAACTATGCAACATAGCACATGGATGAATGAAACAAGTACACGTACATGCATACACATCTCTTCAATAAGTACACACCTTCCGTAAGTACACACACACCTATTCAGTAAGTACACATCCACACATCTCTTCACTAAGAACACATCCACACCTCTTCACTAAGTACACATCCACACACCTTCACTAAGTACACATCCACACACCTCTTCACTTTAGAAGACACATCCACAACCTCTTCACAAAGTACACATCCACACCACTTCACAAAGTACACATCCACACACCTCTTCACTAAGTACACATCCACACACCTCTTCACTAAGTACACATCCACACACCCCTTCACTATGTACACATCCACACACCTCTTCACTAAGTACACATCCACACACCCCTTCACTATGTACACATCCACACACCTCTTCACTAAGACACATCCACACACCTCTATACTAAGCACACACCTCTTCACTAACTACACATCCACACACCTCTTCACTAAGTACACATCCACACACCTCTTCACTAAGTACACATCCACACACCTCTTCACTAAGTACATTCACATACCTCTTCACTAAGTACACATCCACATGCACACCTCTTCACTAAGTACACATCCACACACCTCTTCACTAAGTACACATTCACAGAACTCTTCACACTAAGTTCACTTCCACACACCCCTTCACTATGTACACATCCACACACCTCTTCACTAAGACACATCCACACACCTCTTCACTAAGTACACATCCACACATCTGCACACCACTTCACAAAGTACACATTCACAGACCTCTTCACTAAGTACACATCCACACACCTCTTCACTAAGTACACATCCACACACCTCTTCACTAAGTACATTCACACACCTCTTCACTAAGTACACATTTACATACCTCTTCACTAAGTACACATCCACACACCTGTTCACTAAGTACACATCCACACACCTCTTCACTAAGTACACATCCACACACCCCTTCACTATGTACACATCCACACACCTCTTCACTAAGTACACATCCACACACCTCTTCACTAAGTACACATTCACACACCTCTTCCCTAAGTACACATTCACATACCTCTTCACTAAGTACACATCCACACACCCCTTCACTAAGTACACATCCACACACCTCTTCACTAAGTACACATTCACAGAACTCTTCACACTAAGTTCACTTCCACACACCCCTTCACTATGTACACCTTTTCACTAAGACACATCCACACACCTCTATACTAAGCACACACCTCTTCACTAACTACACATCCACACACCTCTTCACTAAGTACACATTCACATACCTCTTCACTAAGTACACATTCACACACCTCTTCACTAACTACACATCCACACACCTCTTCACTAAGTACACATCCATACACCTCTTCACTAAGTACACTGTACACATCCATACACCTCTTCACTAAGTACACATCCACATACCTCTTCACTAAGTACACATCCACACACCTCTTCACTAAGTACACATCCACACACCTCTTCACTAAGTACACATTCACACACCTCTTCCCTAAGTACACATTCACATACCTCTTCACTAAGTACACATCCACACACCTCTTCACTAAGTACACATCCACACAACTCTTCACTAAGTACACATTCACATACCTCTTCACTAAGTACACATCCACACACCTCTTCACTAAGTACACATTCACAGAACTCTTCACACTAAATTCAGATCCACACACCCCTTCACTATGTACACATCCACACACCTCTTCACTAAGACACATCCACACACCTCTTCACTAAGTACACATCCACACATCTGCACACCACTTCACAAAGTACACATTCACAGACCTCTTCACTAAGTACACATCCACACACCTCTTCACTAAGTACACATCCACACACCTCTTCACTAAGTACACATCCACACCCCCCTTCACTATGTACACATCCACACACCTCTTCACTAAGACACATCCACACACCTCTATACTAAGCACACACCTCTTCACTAACTACACATCCACACACCTCTTCACTAAGTACACATCCACACACCTCTTCACTAAGTACACATCCACACACCTCTTCACTAAGTACACATTCACACACCTCTTCCCTAAGTACACATTCACATACCTCTTCACTAAGTACACATCCACACACCTCTTCACTAAGTACACATCCACACACCTCTTCACTAAGTACACATTCACATACCTCTTCACTAAGTACACATCCACACACCTCTTCACTAAGTACACATTCACAGAACTCTTCACACTAAGTTCAGATCCCCACACCCCTTCACTATGTACACATCCACACACCTCTTCACTAAGACACATCCACACACCTCTTCACTAAGTACACATCCACACATCTGCACACCACTTCACAAAGTACACATTCACAGACCTCTTCACTAAGTACACATCCACACACCTCTTCACTATGTACACATCCACACACCTCTTCACTAAGACACATCCACACACCTCTATACTAAGCACACACCTCTTCACTAAGTACACATCCACACACCTCTTCACTAAGTACACATTCACACACCTCTTTACTAAGTACACATTCACATGCCTCTTCGCTAAGTACACATCCACACACCTCTTCACAAAGTACACATCCACACACCTCTTCACTAAGTACACATCCACACACCTCTTCACTAAGTACACATCCACACACCTCTTCACTAAGTACACTGTACACATCCACACACCTCTTCACTAAGTACACATCCACACACCTCTTCGCTAAGTACACATCCACACACCTCTTCGCTAAGTACACATCCACACACCTCTTCACTAAGTACACATCCACACACCTCTTCACTAAGTACACATCCACACACCTTCTTCACTAAGTACACATCCACACACCTCTTCACTAAGACACATCCACACACCTCTATACTAAGCACACACCTCTTCACTAACTACACATCCACACACCTCTTCACTAAGTACACATCCACACACCTCTTCACTAAGTACACATTCACACACCTCTTCCCTAAGTACACATTCACATACCTCTTCACTAAGTACACATCCACACACCTCTTCACTAAGTACACATCCACACACCTCTTCACTAAGTACACATTCACATACCTCTTCACTAAGTACACATCCACACACCTCTTCACTAAGTACACATTCACAGAACTCTTCACACTAAGTTCAGATCCCCACACCCCTTCACTATGTACACATCCACACACCTCTTCACTAAGACACATCCACACACCTCTTCACTAAGTACACATCCACACATCTGCACACCACTTCACAAAGTACACATTCACAGACCTCTTCACTAAGTACACATCCACACACCTCTTCACTATGTACACATCCACACACCTCTTCACTAAGACACATCCACACACCTCTATACTAAGCACACACCTCTTCACTAAGTACACATCCACACACCTCTTCACTAAGTACACATTCACACACCTCTTTACTAAGTACACATTCACATGCCTCTTCGCTAAGTACACATCCACACACCTCTTCACAAAGTACACATCCACACACCTCTTCACTAAGTACACATCCACACACCTCTTCACTAAGTACACATCCACACACCTCTTCACTAAGTACACTGTACACATCCACACACCTCTTCACTAAGTACACATCCACACACCTCTTCACTAAGTACACATCCACACATCTCTTCACTAAGTACACATTCACACACCTCTTCACTAAGTACACTGTACACATCCACATACCTCTTCACTAAGTACACATCCACACACCTCTTCACTAAGTACACATCCACACATCTCTTCACTAAGTACACATTCACACACCTCTTCACTAAGTACACTGTACACATCCACACACCTCTTCACTAAGTACACATCCACACATCTCTTCACTAAGTACACATCCACACACCTCTTCACTAAGTACACTGTACACATCCACACACCTCTTCACTAAGTACACATCCACACACCTCTTCACTAAGTACACATCCACACATCTCTTCACTAAGTACACATCCACACACCTCTTCACTAAGTACACTGTACACATCCACACACCTCTTCACTAAGTACACATCCACACACCTCTTCACTAAGTACACATCCACACATCTCTTCACTAAGTACACATTCACACACCTCTTTACTAAGTACACATTCACATGCCTCTTCGCTAAGTACACATCCACACACCTCTTCACAAAGTACACATCCACACACCTCTTCACTAAGTACACATCCACACATCTCTTCACTAAGTACACATCCACACACCTCTTCACTAAGTACGCTGTACACATCCACACACCTCTTCACTAAGTACACATCCACACACCTCTTCACTAAGTACACATCCACACATCTCTTCACTAAGTACACATTCACACACCTCTTTACTAAGTACACATTCACATGCCTCTTCGCTAAGTACACATCCACACACCTCTTCACAAAGTACACATCCACACACCTCTTCACTAAGTACACATCCACACACCTCTTCACTAAGTACACATCCACACACCTCTTCGCTAAGTACACATCCACACACCTCTTCGCTAAGTACACATCCACACACCTCTTCACTAAGTACACATCCACACACCTCTTCACTAAGTACACATCCACACACCTTCTTCACTAAGTACACATTCACAGAACTCTTCACACTAAGTTCACTTCCACACACCCCTTCACTATGTACACATCCACACACCTCTTCACTAAGACACATCCACACACCTCTTCACTAAGTACACATCCACACATCTGCACACCACTTCACAAAGTACACATTCACAGACCTCTTCACTAAGTACACATCCACACACCTCTTCACTTAGTACACATCCACACACCTCTTCAATAAGTACACATTCACACACCTCTTTACTAAGTACACATCCACACACCTCTTCACTAAGTACACATCCACACACCTCCTCGCTAAGTACACATCCACAAACCTCTTCACTAAGTACACATCCACACACCTCTTCACTAAGTACACATCCATACACCTCTTCACTAAGTACACATTCACACACCTCTTCACTAAGTACACATCCACATCCACACACCTCTTCACTAAGTACACATCCACACACCTCTTCACTAAGTACACATCCACACACCTCTTCACTAAGACACATCCACACACCTCTTCACTAAGACACATCCACACACCTCTTCACTAAGACACATCCACACACCTCTTCACTAAGACACATCCACACACCTCTTCACTAAGTACAGACCTCTTCACTAAGTACACATCCACACACCCTTCACTAAGTACACACCTTCACTAAGTACACATCCACACACCCTTCACTAAGTACACACCTTCACTAAGTACACATCCACACACCTCTTCACTAAGACACATCCAAACACCTCTTCACTAAGTACACATCCACATACCTCTTCACTAAGTACACATCCACACACCTCTTCACTAAGTACACATTCACAGAACTCTTCACACTAAGTTCACACCTTCACTTAAGTACACATCCACACACCTCTTCACTAAGTACACTGTACACATCCACACACCTCTTCACTAAGTACACATCCACACACCTCTTCACTATGTACACATCCACACACCTCTTCACTAAGTACATATCCACACCTCTTCACTAAGTACACATCCACACACCTCTTCACTAAGTACATATCTACACACTTCTTCACTAAGTACACATCCACACTCACCTCTTCACTAAGTACATATCCACACCTCTTCACTAAGTACACATCCACATACCTCTTCACTAAGTACACATTCACACACCTCTTCACGAAGTACACATCCACACTAAGTACACACCTCTTCACTAGTACACATCCACACATCTCTTCACTAAGTACACATCCACACATGCACCTCTTCACTAAGTACATGCACATCCACATAGTACAAGTCCACACACCAGCCTCCTCACAAACTACACTGCTCTTCACTAGGTACACACCTCTTCACTAAGTACACATCCACACTAAGTACACACCTCTTCACTAGTACACATCCACACATCTCTTCACTAAGTACACATCCACACATGCACCTCTTCACTAAGTACATGCACATCCACATAGTGCAAGTCCACACACCAGCCTCCTCACAAATTACACTGCTCTTCACTAGGTACACACCTCTTCACTAAGTCACTAAGTACGCATTCACACACCTCTTACACATACATACATGTACACACCTCTTGACTAAGTACTGGTACACATACATTGTACATACACACACCATTTCACTACATGTATGTAGTAAATAAAGTAGATGTAAGTTGACCAGAGTGAGGTGAATGTGGAAAGTGTTTCGTGCGTGCATGTTGTGGATCTATGCAATAAAATGTAAGCAGAATATCATTTCGCTGGACCCACGTGACAAAATTACTACTAGGCTTACCCTGAAACAGTTTGCTTTCATGCAGGTAGGGAGAACACCTGCTTACTATAGTAGGGACATTGGAACACCGTTGAAACTCGTTTCAGGAAAACGGCTACGCTGTGAGACATGATACACATCGCACAAATTTATTGATTGACACGATAGTAGGCCTATACCTCGCTTACCGCGTCAATTAAGACAGATGGTCTAAATTTGTAGCGCAAACCAATTCAAGTCCACGTGTTAGTTTCCTGATTAATACTGATCCTCTCCGGCTCCATAAATACAAGTTAAGGGTTAATAATTGTAACAGATTTATTCTTCTATTATTATAATATAATAGACGAGCTAGCTAGCTACTCACTCAATTTTAAATAATTGTCTATTATATCGTCATGGAAGCGAGTAAATGGTTGTCATGTTGACACGTTCAACTGCTTACGGCGAGGTCCAATAGCGATAAAATTCCACACTATATATATGCATGCAATTAAAATTGGAACAATATAATAGTAAACTCTTCATTTCTATATGCAGTGCACAAAAACTTCTTCCATATTCAAACCAATGGTCTGAGTTTTCATTGATACGCAGATCACTTGCTTATGCCTCTTGTGCGTCAGTTCCACTGTACCTGGCATGGACAATGACTCCATGCATATGTGTATATATAATATACATATAAGCCACATGTAACAAGCTAAGCACAAAGCTTCCAAACAAACATAACCATGCATGCCTACAAAGGTGCATGTAAATACTACAGACTAGAGTTGTTCTAAACTGTATGTATGTACTTGTGGATGAAAGCAGATCTAGAGTCTATATATAATCTCTGATGAAAGAGAGCCCTGCAGTACTTCGCGCCGTATTCAGTAACCATCGTCTATTAAAAAAGCAATCTGGCCATCGCGTCAGGTATCAATACAATTTTATTCATTCAATATACAGCTGCTTCTGCTATGCCGCGCATGCCAAGCGAGCGCCTGGATCACGTACAGTGTATGAGCGCAAGCGATAGTTAATAATCATTGTCGCGTCTCGTGACAATAATTGTAGTATTAATAAGAGGCTAGCTTTTGGCGGTTGAAATGGCGGCTTCAAATCTCTTGGATTCATCGTTTAACCGTAAACGTCCAGCTCTTGTATACAGTCATTGACAGATTACTACGTCAAGTGTAATGAGTTTGCATTACTCGTATGGATTGCTGGCATATTTGTTTGTGTTGCGCCATATGTACTTCACTACTTGTATTTAATACTAGAGTCACTTTGGGCTGAATCGCGAAGCTGAGCTGGCGATGCTCCATTTTACATTTGAGAGGCAATGACAGCTTGACCCGGTAGTAAGGTAATTGCCTTTGTTGTGTGCCGATCTAGATTCACTTACTTATGCGCATGCATTCCCGCTGCTCTAAAAAGAATCGGCGAACTTGTTGATCTTTGCAACGTAAAAGATACCTCGAATGCCGAGAAAGCTAGGTAAGCAACTGTTATGAAAACTAAACGTGCCGTCGTTTGGTCAAATAATAGGTTCTATAGGGGTTCGAGCGCAAATCGGATGAGCTAGGCGGTACGTGAAGCGTGCTGTCGCTTGATTAAACATGACTTTATTTTAGGGATGGCTTTGATCTCCAACATGCTAGGTAAGTATTTGTTTTGATAACCAAATGTGTTTTGCTTGGTTTTATGCTTCTTGTCCTTATAAAAGCGCATTCACTGAAATCTGTAAGTTAGCGTTCTTATTGTTTTCTAGCCTGCTTTGTAATCTAACACGTGGTCGTACTGCACTATAGCTAGCTACCAAAGCAGCATAGACAGTGCTCTTTCAATATTGTTAAAATGTCAAGCCAGGGTCGACAAACGTGACTAGCTTCGAGAGCTCATTGCTGTGTCACGTGCTGCGCGGGACAGCAGTCTGTTCTCTTTCAATCTTGGTGAGTGCCAAAATAAGCTTATGTGTAGCGCTTGTAACCCAAATCATCCAAATACGCTAGTTTCAAGACAATCCTCATTGTGGCCACCGAAGCGCAACATGTTCAGGTTGGTACTGTTCGCGATGTCTCTGTGTTAGTATGCTTTATTCCCATACAGCACAAGAGTTACGCAATTTACGGGTGACCTGACGTGACTTGATCATTTATTGTTGTTGCTGCAGTATTTACTTTTCAAAACTTTCAGTATACTGAAAATAAACATCATAAATATGCAATGTTTAGCGGAGATAAACATCATAAATATGCAATGTTTAGCGGAGAAGGTATACTAGCTACCAAAAGGCGGGGCATCGATCCAATTATACATGTATATGTATACGTACCACTACAATGTAAGAACGGATTAAATTACGTGCGAAACGTAATGCATACTAATTAAATACGTAAGAGGACGTACTAACGGCCGGTAACTGTATCCTCATCCGTATGCAATCAGTCCACACACGGGGATCGGAAGCCTATGACTGCCGATATCCGTACTCCTCCGAATACGGATGGGCTTACGTAAGCATACATTACCGTATTTGCACTAGCGAGTCGCTGTGTCAGTTTCACTGTCTGCACATATGTTATTTGTATGTAAAGCTAATTCATTATCTATATAGCTACAGTATGAATTATAACCTACCTTTGTAGTTGATGTAAATTGACCCCCAAATATTATACTATGGTATAGCGTTTAGAAATTATTTGGCCAAAGATTATAATGTTTTGCCCAAAACCTGTACACCACTCATGTATATACAATTGCAGCACTAAGAGGTCCAACAACACTAAGGTCCATTCCTACAGTCTAGCAGGGACAGCCTCCACCAATCAAATCATACTCTTCACGGCCTTGATGATGTGGGCAGAGCTTATCCCGTACAGCTCCAGCAGCTCATGGCACAGACCACTTCTAGGGATGCCAGTGACGGCCAATCGATGCACACGAATGTTGAGCTCCTCAGACAGAGCACCTGCCACACCCTCCCCAAGTCCACCTGCACACCAGAGGGCAGTCAGTAACCATGGCAACATAAACATACTCACAGACCCTCATCAATAATGTCCACACCCACACATGCACTTCATACACTCAACACACTCCACCTTTCTTCTCAACAAAACTTGCTAATTACATATGTACATGCATGTACATTGTTTTGTTTTTTCATACATGTGCATGTTTATATAAGAGGTGTAAAATCTAAATTTGATAGGCTAACCTATTAATATCTTTATCAGATAACAATATGTGGGCCAATGGCAGTGAATTACAAGCACCATGACTCAGGGCTGGGGTGAGCATCATTTGGGATAGATGTTTACAAGCAGTCGAGCATACCTGAGGCTTCATACATGTACAGAACCTTGTGTTCATTTTAACCTCATAAGAGGTGTCCCTATACTGAATACTGGTAAGTGTGGACATGTGAGTGATGATCAGGATTGGGACTACTTAGTCCTGAACCTGTGAACATGCCTCCAGCCCTCCTCCCCACACCTTTGCCCCTCCTCCCCATACCATTGCCCCTCCTCCCCACACCTTTGCCCCTCCTCCCCATACCGTTGTCCCTCCTCCCCACACCTTTGCCTGCCCGATCTTGAACACCTCCTCATTGGGGTAGATCACAGGGGTCTCTGGTCGTGAGGTACGTGTGAAGGTGATGCCTTCATAGTTGGCCGCCAGCTCTATGGCACGTTCAATGGACAAAGCATCACTGGGGTAGAAGCACACTGAACCATGGATGGAGCGGAACATGGCTAAGTCCTCCAGAGCCATCTGGGAGGGGCCATCCTCCCCTGGGGAGGAGGGAGGGGAGATGCAGTGGCATGTTACCATTGTTCCACATCTTGATCAGACCACACAGATCACCCATGGGATAACATGAACACCTCTATGTATGATCTGAGGATAAGAAGTCACCTCAAAAGCCCGGGTAAAGAAGGCGGCAAAGGCACTGCAGAACACCACGTTGCGGTCCCTGGTGCCCAGGCCTATGCCCACGCACACCAGGTTCTGCTCGGCTATGAAGCACTCCACAAAGCGCTCGGGGAAGGCATTCTTGTAGGTGATGGCAAAGGTGGAGTTCTTGGTGTCCCCATCCAGAGCCACCAGGTGGGAGGTGGTCTTCCCCAGCTTGACCAAGGCATCACCATAGGTCTTACGGGTGGCAATCCAAGGGGGGAGGGAGGGAGGTAATGAATATGACTGTCTCATCCCCAGACCATACCACCTCGTCCCCAGACCCTCACCTTATCTCCTAGCTTGTACTTTGGAGGTTCGCTCAGGTGCACTTTGAGGGACTCTATCTTGGGGGCGTCGTGGATGATCTTGGGCAGGTCAAAGTGGATGTGGCCATGGTTGTGGATCTGGGCCTCAATGGCCTTGCGAGAGATGTCAGCCTCCTTGGGCCCAAGAGGCTTGCCATGCCAGTTCTCCTTATCCTCAATGTTGGGGAAGCCCATCCCCTGACCACACCCACACACCACACCCACAGGTTATACAAAAGCAAAACACACACATATGATCAATGCAATGCAACAAATGGAATCACACACACACACACACACACACACACACACACACACACACACACACACAGCTTACATAGTACATAAACATATCACCCCCAAGCACTATCAGGATCACCCACATGTATGGATGGGCACCACCCACCTTATCCAGAGATAACCAACACCAATCAACACATGTACTGGTTCCCTACCAACATGTATTACATTGTGCTGTACACACATCCATGTTTTGATATCACATTTTTATTGCAATCATGCACACATGTATGTGCAACTGACAAAATAAAAAATGCTGCACATTCACTCATAGCACACCTACACATGTATCACACATAAATATAGCACATGCATATATAAAAAGCATTGATATGCGTACCAGATAGCAAGCCGAGGAAAGGCTCATATTAATGCTCTTATGTTTATTGATTATACCTACGAAGATACAACAAGCTGCCAGTAATGATTAAAATGTAATACCGTTCTCAATGTAGGAATAATGATTGCATTTCTAATCCCTTGTTCCTTTCAGCACATCTTATTAAACCATGCACTGTTAAATTGTCGTCAAATCCTATATACCACCAACTTTCTCAGAGCTTCTAAATAACTTCATAGTGGAACACCCTATATTGTAGGGCGGGTACACAATGCAATGTTTTTGGGGGTGTAGTGTCCTTGTGTAGTATGAGCTGTGTGGAAACTACACACAGAACATAGGAATAACTTACTACTTGGTTTTATGTTATGATGCAGACATGTATTAAATTTATATGTACTATCCATACATTCCACTATAGAATCATTTTTAAAAATGAAGGCAGCATCCATTTTGGATGATTACAAAGATATAACTTTTAAGCATTTAAGAATTTTTAAGTTGATCTTTTATGGAACACCAAGAACAGGAAAAACGACACTTCGTAAACAACTTCTTGTTGAGAATTTACTTCAGCAGTCTAGCAGGATCCAACAACCTAGTACAAATACTGCAGAAATATGTGACCCTGTTTTTGTTGAGCGAATAGTCATGACGAATGAAGAAAACGAAGTATGGAGATGGAAAGTTCAGAAATTAGATGACTTAGCAAAGACATTGCTCAAATGTTTAAACAGCAAACTATTACACTGTGGGATAAAAACAGAAGAACCAAGTACATGTATGGATGCTGCACAAAGTCTCACACCTGCACCTCTTAGTACTAATAATAATCAATATGCACAGAATGATCTGACAGCTGACACACCAGATTTGTGTGAAAAACCATCAGAGATTGTTACGCAGGGAAATAATGATCCTGTTCCCATGACTGCACCCACCATTGCTCAGCAAGATGGAATGTATAGCCTGAGTACAGACATAGATATAAAGCAACTTTTTTCTGATGCTATTAAAACTGGGCATTGGGCAGATGTAGTGAATGCTCTGAATATTGACAGAGCAATGATTCTTCAAGTTATTGATGGAGGTGGGCAGCCCAGCTTTCAAGAAATATTTCCTCTTCTAATAAGTGGTCCTTCAGTAACACTTATCATGTTCAAGCTGACAGATGATCTTCAAAAGTGTCATCCTGTTAAGTATCAGCCAAATAATGGAATGGAGCAAACGTGGCAAGATACATACGTGGTCAGTGATTTCATTTTTCATGCCCTTTCTAGCACAATTTCATTTCCAGATAATATAAAAAAAACCATCTGATTGTAAAATACTATTAGTTGGTACTCATAAGGATAAAATAAAAGGTTCTGAAGACCAAAAGAAAGCTGAAATTGTGAAGATTAATGAATTACTGTACTGTATTGGTATTAACAATTTTGAACAGCAAGATATACAAAATGTAAAAAGAAAAATTGAAGAGTTAGTAACTCAAGCAACTCCCCAAGATATCCCGGCTCCTTGGCTAGTATTTGACTTCGTTCTCCACACATATGCCAAATCAAACGAGTTACGTGTAGTTAAAAAAAAGAAATGTGAAGAAATATCAAAAATGTGTGGTGTAAAAGAAGCTGAGTTTGAATCGGTCCTACACTATCTGCACTATTATGCAGGCACATTGCTGTACTATTATAATGTCCCTGAGCTTAGTGATTGTGTTATTACTGACTTCCAGTTAATATTTGACTCTATCTCAAAAATCATCATTGACTATTTTGATGACAGCTCTGATCATGGCCCTCATATTCAAGATAAGCCATGAGAATGGACAGTTGAAGACTTCAGTTCTGAAAGATGTTGAAGGATGTTTGAAAGTAGATGAACTGCTTAGTCTAATGCTGCATCGTCATATCATATCTAAAATGGATGGAAACGTGTTCTTTATGCCTTCCGTGCTGCCAAAAGCACAACTGGCTAATAACATATCCAGTAATTCATGTTCCTTTCTAGTGATGTTTGAGCATGGCTGTTGTCCTATTGGACTATTTTGTGCCGTAACCACCAGACTTATTGTTACACAGAAGTGGAGAGTCAAGAAGGATGAGCCCCAGTTCAGAAACAAAATAAGTTTATATTGTTCTGGAAAACCATATCATATTACTTTTTCAGCTTTTTTTGCTCATTACGAAATATGTCTGATGTCTTTGGACAGAAAAGCTGAATTAAGCATCCGATATGCAATTTACAAAACTATTGATGAAGTCTTCAGAACAGTCTGCAAAGATATGGGCTATCCAACTCCATCATATGGGTTCTATTGTCCCAAGACATGCACATACGCAGGTGTTACTTATCAACAGAATGAGCATCCAGCCAAGTATGATGTCACAGCTGATATGATGACATGTTACTATAGTGATGCACCAAGTGATATGACAGAAGAAAACAAGTCAAGGTTTCAGCAGGTAACGCCTTTTTATGTTTCAATTGTAGCAGTCTGAGCTGGTTTCCAAGTTGTAGTACATTAGCCTATATAGCACAATACTTAGTCATCTTATCTCTCTGCTATGAACATTATTCACCAGTTTACTTAAGTAACCATGCCGGGGATATGCCTATTTCATATGTTTATTAGTGGAATGACAATGCTTGCATGCAGCATGTTAGTAATGGTATGGTTCTGTATAACTCCCTACTTTCAGTCTGAAAGTTATGGTAATTGTTGTACAATCAAAGATCATAAACCTTACATGTATTACCATAACAATTATGTGACCTGGACACATTTAGAAGTGACTCAGGTGTGTGTTTTCTGTGAACAGAAAAAGTTGAGTAGTGTATTGATTAAACATGGCTGGCCCAGTGCTCATGTCAGTGTTATCTTTTGTACTCCAGTTCAACCTTCTGCTACATGTAGTAATCCAGCACCTTGCCTTGATCAAAGGCCTACACTGGCTGAGCTACAGTCCTTCACTGTTAATGGAGAGACAGTCTCGATCATTGGAGATGTGGCTGACACATGGAAGAAGATTTGTGGAGCCTTCAACTTTGATAGTAATGGTAGGAAGCTGAAAGTCATAGAGCAGCAGTACCCTAACCAACCTGAAGACTGCTGTAGGGAAATGTTCCAAACATGGCTGAAAATGTCAGGAGCATCATGGAGGTCACTGATCTCCGTGCTTGAGTCTTGTGGAGAAGGTTACCTGGCCGATTTTGTAAAGCAATATGTGAGAACTGGACTGTAAATAAAGGTAAAGTGTTTAATGGGTGTAGCACCTAAGCCAGTTATGCAACACACAACTCCAACAATTAACAATGCAATATGAAACTAATATCTGTTATTGTTCAAGTTATTAAAATAGTGAAAAAGCAACATAGATACATATAGTTGTTCAATGTTTTAATCCTTGCAAGGCAATGTGGCATGACAGAAAAGGTGCGTGGTTAATTGGAGCCTCTGCCTTATTGAATGACCAATTGAATGTCATTATGAATTGAGATGAATGTCATTACTGAGTTACCCAAATCCAAAATTTCACCACACTTTTATCTCATCAGTGCACACTCTTCCACACACAGGTCTATACAACAATCAACAAAATAAAGGGAAAGTGAAATGTTGGAATTGAACCAAGTTGCAGTAGTTTGAATTAAGTCTGTTAAAATTTTAAATGATACACATGTACATGTATGTATGTTGTTTACAATATAGTTGACTGTATAGGTAACGCCGTCCTTACGGAGATGGCAACTTTCAATACTGTAAAATATAGTTAGCTCCAACATTGTAAAAAAATAAATTTTCTTTAACATTTTAGTATTCTCAATCGACTAAATACAACACATATATGCACTAACGATTGCCATCACTAAGTCTTGTGTAAGAGGTCCAACAACACTAAGGTCCATTCCTACAGTCTAGCAGGGACAGCCTCCACCAATCAAATCATACTCTTCACGGCCTTGATGATGTGGGCGGAGCTTATCCCATACAGCTCCAGCAGCTCATGGCACAGACCACTTCTAGGGATGCCAGTGACGGCCAATCGGTGCACACGAATGTTGAGCTCCTCAGACAGAGTACTTCACACACACAGCGCGTGACTCTACCTTGCTTCTCAGCAACACTTGCTAACTATCATAGATTATAATTGTCCACTTACACATTGCATGCACCTACATTGTACACGTGCACTAGTACTTAAGCACACACTGGTACCATACTAATATGCACATGTACATGTAGTATAAAAGCAACTATCAATATTCATGCACACCTCTCCCTACCTTAACTTCTGGGTCTTCCACAGTTACAATCTTCCCTCCAGTGGCCCGGGCACACTCCAGCAGTGTGTCCTTGTGGATGGGCTTGAGGGTGAAGGGGTTACGGAGATAGAGTTGAACAAACTATGTGCACTTTTTCCACTCGATACATGCCAATGATATAATCACTGCCTCCCATACATTGGGATGTGATTTGCCCAAATCATCATCCCTCCTCCCCATCCCTTCACGTACCAATGGAGCAGCCGGCATGTGACCCCACAAAGTTGACCTTGGTCTGGGAGATGGCCCCCATGCGGATCTGGTCAAAAGCCCGGGTAAAGAAGGCGGCAAAGGCACTGCAGAACACCACGTTGCGGTCCCTGGTGCCCAGGCCTATGCCCACGCCCACCAGGTTCTGCTCCGCTATGAAGCACTCCACAAAGCGCTCGGGGAAGGCATTCTTGTAGGTGATGGCAAAGGTGGAGTTCTTATTGGTGTCCCCATCCAGAGCCACCAGGTGGGAGGTGGTCTTCCCCAGCCTCACCATAGGTCTTATGGGGGGAGGAGGAGGAGGTAATGAATATGATTAATGCAAACTATGTGACCATACTACCTCATCCCCAGACCCTGATACCTTGGTCCAGACCATACCACCTCATCCCCAGACCCTCACCTTATCTCCTAGCTTGTACTTTGGAGGTTCGCTCAGGTGCACTTTGAGGGACTCTATCTTGTGGGCGTCGTGGATGATCTTGGGCAGGTCAAAGTGGATGTGGCCATGGTTGTGGATCTGGGCCTCAATGGCCTTGCGAGAGATGTCAGTTTCCTTGGGCCCCAGAGGCTTGCCATGCCAGTTCTCCTTGTCCTCAATGTTGGGGAAGCCCCTCCCTGACCACACCCACAGGTTATACAAAGGCAAAACACACATATGATGTTTAATTCAATGCAACAAATGGAATAATACACACACACACACACACACACACACACACACACACACACACACACACACACACAGACAGCTTACATAGTACATAAACATATCACCCCCAAGCACTATCAGGATCACCCACATGTAGGGATGGGCACCACCCACCTTATCCAGAGATAACCAACACTAATCAACACATGTACTGGTTCCCTAGCAACATGTGTTACATTGTTCTGTACACATTCATGTTTTGATATCACATTTTTATTGCATTGGTTCATTCCATGTACACATGTAGGTGCAACTGACAAAATAAAAAATGCTTCACTCATAGCACACCTACACATGTACCACACATAAATATAGCACATGCATATATGTACATATCTACACACACACATGCACACTTACACCACTCCTCCACCCCCACACTGTCTCCTCCACCCCCACAAACCTTTCAAGGTGAGGCACAGCAGGGCAGTGGGCCTGTCCTTGGTACACTTGGCAGTATGCAGGGCTCTGTATATCTCCTGTATGTTGTGCCCATCCACCACTAGGGCGTTGAACCCAAAGGCATCAAACCTCTTCCTGTAGGTCTCCATGTCATGCTGGAGGGCCGTGGGCTGGCTCTGTCCCAGCCTGTTCACATCCACTATGGCCACCAGGTTGTCCAGCTTGTAGTGGGAGAAGAAGGAGGCCGCCTCCCACACACTCCCCTCGGCACTCTCCCCACCCCCCATGAGGCAGTACACCCTGTAGCTGGCCTTGTCCAGGTACTTCCCACAGTAGGCCATGCCGGCAGAGACACTGAGACCTTGACCTAGGGAGCCTGTGGCCACATCTATGTAGTTCTGACGCTGGGGGGGAGGGGGAGGGAGGAAGGGAAGGAGGGATGGGGGAGGGAGGGAGGGGGGGAGGGAGGGGGGGGAGGGAGGGAATGGAGGGAGGGAGAGAGGAGAGGGGGGAAGAGAGGGGAGGGGAGGGGAGGGAGGGGAGGTAGGAGGGAGGGGAGGGGAGGGGACGGGGAGAGAAGGAAATAATAACTCAGAGATGTTACAATGAGTAATCCTTGTGGATGTTGGCAAAGTACGTCATTAACAGTTGTGCAGTACAGAGTACCACACACACTTTTATTACTTTTCACTAGATAACAGCTCGAGTACACTATATAAAATGCATGTAAATGACTACTGTATTGTTGTATGGACAAGATACAGGTCTGGGGCTGGTCAGGCAGTCAAGATTAGCATTAACTTACAAAGATCACCTAACTAGAGGCTGATGTGGGATGATGATGTAATTACATGTACATGTACAGAGTGGTGGTGAACCGCATACATGTACATATAAAAATGATATTCTAACCAATATAACAAATCTTGGTACTACAGTTTTGTAGTGGGGCCACGCCCAACTATGTACCGTACTACGTGTTAAAAAGCCTGCAAAAGCAAATCCATCCTGGTCGTGTGTATATGTTAGCCATTTTAGGAGATGCCGATTTGTACACGTAACAAAGACACGCCCAATCGTGAGTCGCGCTGTTGCTAATGGGGCGCTGCTGCCCATGCCGTGGTCCTAACGGACGTGTAAACGCTGTGAATGTAAAGATTTAGATGAGGAGCTCAAAGCAATTCTCAATCGAGTACGCAACGTTAATGTGACGACCCGTCTAATCAATAAGGTGAAGGAAGAGCCTTTTAGAAGAATCTGATGTCTCAACCAACTTACATATAAAAGTGATGAATGCCAGGCAATAGTGATTACTGCAGAGGTAAGCCAGACTTGCAGGGAAATGAAGGATGCTGGACACTGGGTTCGGATAAAAACTGAAGTGGTCATGCAAAGCATGTAACGAGATTGACCGTCAACTGGAGTTAGAAAGTGATCAGGCTACTTCACACCAAACAAAGGAGTCATATACATTAGTAAACTCAGTAGGCAACAGCACTACATCTATGGGCATTCCACATGCCAAACCAGGCGGGTGGTCTATAATCTCCAGCTTCCATTTGCCTATATAGGACTACATGAGAATTAAGATCATACCTTTGTCTTTCAACAGTCTGTGCAAACACAACCAACTTTACAGCTACGCATATTATGAAATGCGTACTTGCACAAACACCCGACTTTCAATAGAAGCCCCAGATGCGCTCTAATAAAAATTCAAGACCAGAGATAATATGTACCGGGGTATTACATGTACAGTAACACACATGTAAGCGGTCGGACTTATATAATTAGCACATGCAACATAATAGCTCGCTTACCGCTTCAATGTAGGTAGCTATAGACTGTGCATGCAACTATATCCAACGCGCGGTCACAATAAGCGCATAATTTTCAAAGGTGCTATTCATTATATCACGACCAATTATATATTGCGCTACATGTATTACAAACCCAATTAATACCCACTGTATTACAAAGTGGTTATTTAACAACATCTTAATATTCTCCAAAACACCACACATACACTAACGATTGCAGCACTAAGAGGTCCAACAACACTAAGGTCAATTCCTACAGTCTAGCAGGGACAGCCTCCACCAATCAAATCATACTCTTCACGGCCTTGATGATGTGGGCGGAGCTTATCCCGTACAGCTCCAGCAGCTCATGGCACAGACCACTTCTAGGGATGCCAGTGACCAGTGGCGTCCCCATAGGGGGGGCATTTGGGGCAGATGCCCCCCTCCTCCCCGCTTAATGGCGCCCCCCTGCTTTATGGCGCCCCCCTGCTTTATGGCGCCCCCCCCCACACACACACACACATAGTGACACGCGCAAACAGCGTATACGCCTCATCAATTAATTAAGCACCTTAGTTTCGTGTGAAGTTCCCGCCCGTATGACATCATTGACAAATTAATACATGCATGTAAGCTTACCGTATTACGTTGGTTTCAAATACACAGCCAGAAGTTACCAATCTGATTCAAACCTGGTGGGACTCTTCAGTCTGTACCAAGGGTGGGTCACAATCTGAATCAGAGTAACTGATAACAACAATCTGATCGTGGTCTGCAGCGTCAATCTGATCCAGATTGTATAACAACTTGACCCACGATTTAATCACAGCTTGACCCATGATTGGTAAACAGTTTGACCCAAGATTGTGCTCCCTCGTTCCAGACCACTGTTGCTAGTAAATCAATACTAGCACTGAACCGTAAATCGAAATATCTGAGCACTCTTTCTCTGATCTATGGTGCGACACACTCGAGCTCTGTGGTATTGTAGTGCCTTAAAGATCTCATCTCGACCTCCTCGCGCGCCTGGCTCTCTTCTGTGAAATGTAATATGTCAATGGTAAGGATTTGGGAATGTCTGATAATTTATCTAAATAATGCACACTACTTGGTTAGGTACTAGTACTAGGTGTTACTGGTACGCAGCCGCGATGTGTGCATACCGGTAACAGGACAAAGGTATGCTGGTTGGTACAAATTAGGGCGAGCTTATATACTCCTCTGTGTTTCTGGGTCACATCGTAGCATTGTTTTGCAAATTTATAGAAGCGACACGTGCTAGAAGTACTGACGATATAAGAAAAACACTTTTGTGGAAGCTGAGGACGTTCGCCACGTGTACCATCCATTAGAGAAGCTGTACACGCTGCTGATAACCACAAAGGTATTTTTGTGTATATGTATGTATTTTCGTGTAGGAACGTATTGGCGGCCCTGCTTTATCTAAGATTGAGGAGCGGGAGCCATGAATGTGTGTGTGTGTGTGTGTGTGTGTGTGTGTGTGTGTGTGTGTGTGTGTGTGTGTGTGTGTGTGTGTCTGTGTGTGTGTGCGTGTGTGTGTGTGTGTGTGTGTGTGTGTGTGTACATTTGTGTGCATGATGTTACAAATGTGTTTATACAATCTTTTATGTTTAGGTTGAGTCATTCAATGCAATTGTCAGAGCACAGAATATTTACAGCAATTGACTTTCATCATTTATCTGTACAGCAGCATAAGAGTTACCTGTCTGATGCCTTTACCACAGATTCCAGGTGAGCTTAAGGGGCTGTTTTATAGTACAGAAAACACATAAATGTTTCTTTTGTAAAGATCTTCAACAATGTTTCCATTGAGAAACTCAGTGTAGGCCTGCAGAGGTTTATATTGTCCAGGAGCACTGCAAAATGTAAGCACATCTTTATATGCATTTCTGATATGGAGGGAGAGGGATGGGGGTGGGAAGGGGACAGCCCCACCCCTTATGCCAGCTTGGAGGAGGCGGCCCCCCCTTTTCCCTTTCTCCCCTAGAAATCACAGACCATGATGGTCTGGAAAAAGAAAAAAAAGGAATCACCAACCAAGTGTGTCTTCACACGCCACGAGACATTTCTTCTATCAGGCTGCGCATGTGTAAGGTACCTCCCACATTAACCTAGGTAGATTAACTCGTTCACCTTCATATACATGGGCATATGTCTTACATATAGGCTTAGCATATAACTCTGGTGACTGCTGGTCTTAACTACACAACTATCAAGGGGTTTCAGAACTATAAATAGTGCTGATATTCAAATCTTGCACAGCCTACCAGAGGATTTTGTTGTGGGTATCGTTCCATCCATCTTTTGTCAGGTAAGAGCATAACGCCTGTGCACCTTAATATAATATGATGTGTTTTATATTCCCAGGAGAGTGTTTAATGTCTTGCACCATGCCAGAGTTCTAACTCAGCCAGACTCAACTCAGCCAACACAGTAAGCCTCAACTCAGCTCTGTTGCCCTCAATTTCCAGCTTACCTCAACAGCCTGCTTGAGCTGCTTCACACACTCAACTAGATCTCAGCTCAGCCTGCCTCCACTCAGCTATTCTGGGAAAACCTTCTGTCTGTTACTTGTTCGATTACATCATCCATGCACATGTCAACGTTCGTAATGGCTACAGAGTATGTCATTCAGGAATAAACACTAGGTATGTGTAAATTGGCATTTTTTACCAATAAGATTTTACCATGGATTGTAACTAGGTTAAACAGACCTGCCGTTCCCATTGTTCCCAACTGTTATGTTCGCAAATTTGAAGAGAGATTGAACAGAAACTCGCGAATGAGAAGACTCTAACGGGATTGGAGTAATATGCTGTACTGCTTAGATGTGTATTTGTATATTGTTTGTAACGTGTATTGTATTGTTTTTGTTTGTAATCTTTTGCGAATCGAACCATAAAATAAACATTAAGGGCTGGGAACGCGGTAAACATACGTAAATGCGTCCCGGTCTTCATCGGATACCGCGTTGATTCAGACTGTACTCAGACATATTTCAGATTGATAGCGACATTTGGAAATACTATGGTAATACAATCTGGATCAATTTTACTCCCACATATCTGAGCCAAAGGTTTACACCAAGTCTACGAAGGTCTGGTAAACAATCTGATTCAACACTGGGTACAGGTTTGAGTCAAGAAAAAACTTCTGGCTGTGTATAATGTCCAACACGAAGCGAAAACTTGAGTGGGGCTGAGAATCGAAAATGCAAGTTGCAACTGCATTCAAGCGCAAATGGTCTGTATGTTCACCTATTGATTGGCCGCCGGGATACTCTTGCATCGGCACTAATATAATCAGTTGTGATGAAGAGCGGTTTCCTAATATTTTTCGCTTGATGAAAATTGTTTGCACACTTCCAACCACTAGTTGCACCTGCGAGAGAAGCTTTTCTACTTTACGTGGTCTGAGAAACTGGCTAAGGTCCTCTATGACCTTCTTCGTTAGCACTTATGAATATTCATTACTCACATCCAGTAAACTATGACACAGCTGTGGAGATATTTCTCGAGATGCACCCAAGAAGAATAGAACTATCCAATGGAGTAGGGATAGTTCATGCACAATCTAACCATTCAGTTTCTGATCTGTAATTAATTTGTTTGCTCAATAAATTGTAATATGAATTTCTGCATGCCTAATTGATTAGTCAGAGCCACGCCCCCATGGCGCCCCTCTGTTTGATTAGCCCCCCCCCTTTGGAAACACCTAGGGACGCCACTGGTGACGGCCAATCGGTGCACACCAATGTTGAGCTCCTCAGACAGAGCACCTGCCACAGCCTCCCCAAGTCCACCTGCACACCAGAGGGCAGTCAGTAACCATGATAATAGTTTTTATCCATGCTGCTATATGCACACACATACGTGTACCTATCATGCACACCTCCCCCTCCTCCCCCTACCTTCTGGGTAGTGGTCTTCCACGGTTACAATCTTCCCTCCAGTGGCCCGGGCACACTCCACCAGTGTGTCCTTGTGGATGGGCTTGAGGGTGAAGGGGTCCACCACCCTGATCATGATGCCCTCCACCTTCAGCTTATCATAGGCAGCCAGGGCCTCAAAGATCCCCGCCCCCACAACTGTCACCTGATCCTGCTAAGAGCTCTTCACCACCTGAGCAGGGAGGAAGGGAGAAATGGAACATCCAGGAATGCATACATAATGGGCATAAGTACATGTTTGGTACATGTACATGTAAGAGGTGTAAAGTCTAAATTTGATAGGCTAAACTGTTAAAATCTTTATCAGATGTCGGCCAATGGCACTGAATTACAAGCACCATGATATTTACAGCATTGCTTACTACATGTACATAGTCCCCAACTAGAACCTGCATGCACACCACCACTGGCCGCACCCCAGCCCTCCTCCCCATACCTTTGCCCCTCCTCCCCATACCGTTGCCACTCCTCCCCATACCTTTGCCTGCCCGATCTTGAACACCTCCTCATTGGGGTAGATCACAGAGGTCTCTGGTCTTGAGGTACGTGTGAAGGTGATGCCTTCATAGTTGGCCGCCAGCTCTATGGCACGTTCAGTGGACACAGCATCACTGGGGTAGAAGCACACTGAACCATGGATGGAGCGGAACATGGCAAAGTCCTCCAGAGCCATCTGGGAGGGGCCATCCTCCCCTTACACCTCTCCTCCACCCCAACACACTGTCTCCTTCACACCCACAAACCTTTCAAGGTGAGGCACAGCAGGGCAGTGGGCCTGTCCTTGGTACACTTGGCAGTATGCAGGGCTCTGTATATCTCCTGTATGTTGTGCCCATCCACCACTAGGGCGTTGAACCCAAAGGCATCAAACCTCTTCCTGTAGGTCTCCATGTCATGCTGGAGGGCCGTGGGCTGGCTCTGTCCCAGCCTGTTAACATCCACTATGGCCACCAGGTTGTCCAGCTTGTAGTGGGAGGAGAAGGAGGCTGCCTCCCACACACTCCCCTCGGCACTCTCCCCATCCCCCATGAGGCAGTACACCCTGTAGCTGGCCTTGTCCAGGTACTTCCCACAGTAGGCCATGCCGGCAGAGACACTGAGACCTTGACCTAGGGAGCCTGTGGCCACATCTATGTAGTTCTGACGCTGGGGGGGGGGGGGGGGAGGGAAGGAGGGAAGGAGGGGAGGGGAGGGGAGGGGAGGGGAGGGGAGGGGAGGGGAGGGGAGGGGAGGGGAGGGGAGGGGAGGGGAGGGGAGGGGAGGGGAGGGGAGGGGAGGGGAGGGGAGGGGAGGGGAGGGGAGGGGAGGGGAGGGGAGGGGAGGGGAGGGGAGGGGAGGGGAGGGGAGGGGAGGGGAGGGGAGGGGAGGGGAGGGGAGGGGAGGGGAGGGGAGGGGAGGGGAGGGGAGGGGAGGGGAGGGGAGGGGAGGGGAGGGGAGGGGAGGGGAGGGGAGGGGAGGGGAGGGGAGGGGAGGGGAGGGGAGGGGAGGGGAGGGGAGGGGAGGGGAGGGGAGGGGAGGGGAGGGGAGGGGAGGGGAGGGGAGGGGAGGGGAGGGGAGGGGAGGGGAGGGGAGGGAGGAGAGGAGAGGGGAGGAGAGGGGATTGAAGGCGAGAGGGTAAGAAAAAGGAAGATTAAAGAATGGTCAGGGAATATCCATCATTGAAGTACTTAGCAAACAGGGGGAGAAGCTTACAGGTGTGGAAGGAATGAGGGTGGACAAGAGGATGAGAAAGAGAGCGAACAGAGTGGAAGAGGCTGAGGTGCTTACAGGTGCGGGGTGTCCCTCTAAGATGGAGTCCACCTTGCGCAGGGTGAGCAGGTGTTCTTTGGAGAGGAGGCCGGCCTCACACCAGGCTGCATACAGGATGGGGCAGGCATGACCCTGTGAGGGTGTGAGGTGGTAGTGACACCGTACCCATAACCATGTACACAACACACACAATAAATGCTAACAGTATCCAATGCACACAGCTGATCAAGAAGCAATCCTATTTGTTATGTACAAATAGTGATGCATGTAGCTACATGGTGTGCCATGCAAAGGGCAAGATCATGGAGCATCATAACAGGCCATTAGTTGATTCTTTATTACATACTTGTGCTACTACAGTAAATGTAAGACCAAAGAGATTAGTGAAGGAGGCAAGAATAGGCCAACAAGTGCCTTGTACTATAGTTGTTAAGCAGAACAAAGTTGAGTAATTTTCTGGTAATCAATGAAGGGAAAGGAGTCGGATGGTTATATCTGAAGAGAGAGGAAATGCCTTCTTTTTGTGGCATTGTCATGTACAGTGATTTTGCGTCCATGGATACGAGTAAGGTATGTTCAGGATTGTCGATTATTAGTGTTGATTTGTTGCATGAGGTCAGTTTTTGATATAGGAAGGAGTATTGGGGAGGGCTTTTTGACACAATAGTCCAGGAATTTGGAGATGTTTGTTGTGGGATTCCACTAACAATGGGTCTGATTTGGTATTCCCTAGAGATGTGGTCGTAACAGGTTGGAAAGTTAATGAAGTTTAAGATACACATTAACATACCCTTCGGGAAATAATTTAACCGGTATCGCATTGCATTTTGTGATGCAGTTTTTATAAGGAGCAAAACAACTTAAAAACATTGTCACAGAAAATTGGGAGGGGCCATCCTCCCCGGGTGAAAAGTAAATTATTCCCTGCACTATTAAAAATCTCAAGCACAAGTCATGTATGTATATACATGTATGTAAATGCAATGTACACATACATGTACATGTACATGTACATCTTCCCAAAAGATACAAACACTAGACCCACATATATTATTAAGTGCATCAAACAAATCACTCCTTACCAGATGCTCCATTGGCAAGCTTCAGTATAGTCCAGCCATCTTGGATCAGCTGAAGTATGTTGCTTTACAGAGACACCACTAATCCCACAATGCCCCCTTGGTCATATTGGGCCCATCAGTGCAGCACTGCACCTACATAGGCAGAGGTGAAGATTATGTCTTAGGTTTTAATTAATTATAGTATGCGGTAATATGTTTTTCACTTACAGTGTATACCATACATGTACAATGTTTCTAAATAACGCGCGTCGATTTTGGTGCCCAGACCATTGTGCGGGATATACGTTAACTCGACGCGAAGGCGATAAGCCTAAGGCTGTTGGGGTGAAGAGGTGAATTGGGAAGAGTAGACCCGCCATGACGTCATCATCATAGGTGTTTCATATACGTCTGATGACTCCTCTTGCGATGTTGGTCCACCATAAAGATGCTCACGTGCTCATCCACGTACCGGGGGTATACGGAGCAGGTATGAGGAGGGGGAGGTGTGGTAGGAAGATGATGAGGGAGGGGAAGATGAACTCTTTCCTTACCTCCCTCACACCTTCATTCTTGGCCAGGTATGCGTACATGCTTCCAGTCCTGCTTGTGGCAAGTCTGGGGAAAAGGCTGAAAGGCAGCGAGGGTCTGGGGAGGAGGGTGATGTAAGGATGAGTGGTGAGACTTAAATTCTAAACCAGTATCCACAAATGTACTCAACCAAACATCTCTAACAAAACATCATACACTACAACTGATGCCTCTTCCCCAGGCTTGCCACAACACTACAACTAATGCCAAACTGAAAAGGCTGATGTTATGCTCAAATACCAATTTATGAACGGCCCCATACACTACAACTAAAGATGTGGCATATATAATAGATTATAGAGTTGACTCTATGGTGGGTTTGAATGAATATGTGTGGCAGCCTCCTCCCCAGACTCTTGCTGCCTTTCAGCCTCTTCCCCAGGCTTGCCACAACACTGCCAAACTGAAAAAGCTGATGTTATGCTCAAATACCACTGTATTCTGAAGTCTGTGACTGCATTATATTATGAAAGTAAAATTGTCATGCAAATATTTGGGAGGAATCAAATAGTATTTTTTGTACATGTACTGGTTGCCATCAGCACACACCTGTGTGGATGTTACTACCCCAGTGCCCAGACCTGTATGGATGTCCCTATCCCAGTCCCCAGACCTGTGTGGGGATACTGCTACATACAGTGTAGTATACATTTAATAGCTAAGGAGGGTGGAGGGAGTCTACTTGTAGGAAGCAGGGCCTTGGTCATGCCCCCTCCTCCTCCCCAGGGAGTATGAGATCTCAAGAAGCAGGTGGACACACTCAAGAGTACCATAGAGAAGGAGCAAGAGAAGGCCAGCGACCTGGAGATCAAATCAAAGTGACTGAACCTGCTAGCCATGGATGAGCCAAACATGTACATACACAAACAGATACACACACAAGCATGCACGCACACATGCACGTACATGTACATACGCACACATTCCACACACACACATGTCACAACCCTCGCACACTACATTCACTTTCAGGGTGTTCTCCTATGGAGAGTACAAGGCAGAGGACCAGGAGGACATGTTGACTGCTTTGGATGCCAAAATGGCTGAGGTGTACAGCAAGTCCATAGGCCCCAATGAGGCCAACCTCAAGTGAGCATAACCCCTCCCCCTCCATCTACCATGCCACCTAACAACTGTGTGTGTGTGTGTGTGTGTGTGTGTGTGTGTGTGTGTGTGTGTGTGTGTGTGTGTGTGTGTGTGTGTGTGTGTGTGTGTGTGTGAGTTCTCTGTCCATGCTAACAGCCATTGAGAGCCAACTGGAGGAACTGTTTGAGACAATAGAGAGCCTTCCTCCTGAAAAGGTGGAGGCAGCAGAGAAGGTACAATGTGCCACCACGCCCCCTACCCTCCTCTCCTACCCTCCTCCCTCTCATTTCACCCCCTACCCTCCTCCCTCTAACCCCACCCCTCCCCTCCCACTCACTCTGCCCCCTACCCTCCTCCCTCTAACCCCACCCCTCCCCTCCCACTCACTCCGCCCTACCCTCCTTCCTCTAACCCCACCCCTCCCCTCCCTCTCACTCCGCCCCTACCCTCCTCCCTCTAACCCCACCCCCACCCCTCCCTCTCACTCCGCCCCTACCCTCCTCCCTCTAACCCCACCCCCTTCCCTCCCTCTTACTCCGCCCCTACCCTCCTCCCTCTAACCCCACCCCCTTCCCTCCCTCTCACTCCGCCCCTACCCTCCTCACTCTAACCCAACTCCCTCCCCTCCCTCTCACTCCGCCCCTACCTTCCTTCCTCTAACCCACCCCTCCCCTCCCTCTCACTCCCCCCTACCCTCCTTCCTCTAACCCCATCCCCTCCCCTCCTCCCTTTCATTAGCAGTATATGTAACATGCTCCCATCACACCTTGCTCATAGCTAGTGTGTTCATGTTTGAAAAGTTTATGACATCATGGCCTGCACATGGATATATTTATTCTATGTGCATTTAAAACTTACACAATTTATTCCCTTACAGTGTAGATCTATTGCTAGTGAACAATGAGGTACATGTAAGACTTACACCAGGCAGCCTAACATCAGATAACTGTACATGTGTATCCCGCTAGCTAACCACATTGTAAGGTGGAAGGGTCCACTACTAAACATTTGGCAGCAGTATGGGTAGTTTAGGGGGAAATCATTTATTATATTAGGGGAAAATCATCTTAGCTTTATGGTTTCCATGGAGATCATGCTGGTGAGGGGGCGGGGTTGTCATATGTCATCCACATATGTACAAGGTACCTCCATCTTTGTGCACCTCCTGAAAGCAGGGAAGCCGGTAGTGGTACACAATGGACTGGTAGACCTGATGTCCTTGTACTGCAGCTTCTATGGAGACCTCCCCAAGAAGATGGGCGTGTTCATCGATGACCATGACACCAAGTGCATATGTGAGTTTGTGACACATGACAATGCTTCATACCATCCCCCCCCCCCCCCCTCACATATGTTGCTATGCCCTGCAGGGTATGTCCCTTAACCCAATGCAAAGCCCTTTCTGAACGGCCTAACTGGCAAGCCATTGGTGGTAAAACTGAAGTGGGGGATGGAGTACAAGTGTTTCCTCGTATCAAGCGACAACTTACATGAACGTTTTTCACCTGCATACAATCCCTTTAGCTGCTAGTGCCATGGCCCCCCCCCCCCCCCCCCCCCCCCCCCCCTTCGTATATGTTGCTGTGCCCTTCTTTCTCATGCAGCTAAGAGAGCTCATTGAGGAGACCTGTACTGGGTGGCCACATGGGGGTGGAGAGGTGATGGGGGAGAGGAGACCCGCCATGACATCATCATCATAGGTGTTTCATATACGTCTGATGACTCCTCTTGCGATGATGGTCCACCAGAAAGATGTTCACGTGCTCCACCACGTATACGGAGCAGGTATGAGGGGGGGGAGGTGTGGTAGGAAGATGATGAGGGAGGGGAAGATGACCTCTTGCCTTACCTCCCTCACACCTTCATTCTTGGCCAAGTATGCGTACATGCTTCCAGTGCTGCTTGAGGCAAGTCTGGGGAAGAGGCTTAAAGGCAGCGAGGGTCTGGGGAGGAGGCTGTCAACCTCTGCCACACATCCCCATTGAAACCCCACCATGGGAGGGTGAGGTAAGGGTGAGTGGTACAATGCTTAGTGTAGGTGTGAAGGATTAACACCAACACTAGCAACGATACTACCCAAGACCACGTACACAGCTAGGGGACACAGCACTTTAATATCATAATCATTGTACACAGCACAACACGTATATATTGTGAAGAACCACACACAAAGGAAGTTGTCATACCCACAAAAGCGCCTCCCCAGCGCAGAGGCCAAGCACCCCCCGCAGGGCGTCGTAGGCCTGCGCATAATAGCCTATTAGAGTCCTAACAGGGAATTCCCCTATACGTATATAAACACACATAAGTACATGATAATTAGTCAGTCCACCACAGTAGTCCACTCAGCCACTTGCACAGACCTGTGGGGTATCCCTACCCAGTCCCCAGACCTGTGTGGGTGTCCCTACCCCATCCCCAGACTTACATGTAAGTGGGTCGATTATTTAGTTGCGGCCAGGGGGCTCGGGGGGCACCTACCACCCCTGTGGCCTTACAACATGGGGTGCCATGGGACCTAGTGGGAGGGGCAGGTAGGAATGGGTATGATTTAATGGTGAGAGGCTGTCAGTGGATGAGATATCAATATCCAAATGTTGGGTGATTTTTGTACTCTTAACCAGTTAGGTGATAAATATAGCCAGCTCAATGTTTCCCTTCCCCCCCAGATGAAGTGTACAGGCATCCCTGAGCTCACCAGCATCAAGGACCTGGACTACCTAAAGAGTGTCATGGTGCTGGACAGGAGTGAGGAGCAGGCAGCTGACCACTTCAGACAGCAGATACAGGAGTGCCTGAAGAAGGCCTGGAGCACACAGATCAACTGGCTGTCACACAACATCGCTCACAGCCACTCCTGAACACTTTGGAAAAACACTTATTTTTAGGAATGTGATTGTGCTGTATGTCCCAACCACACCACCAGCTGCTAGCTATCCTTAGATGTACATGGGGCACTGTAGTAGTTTAGTCGACTTGGGTGCCCAGACCTTAACAAGCAAGTTGTTTATGCGTGCTGTACAATTCAAGGTTTAATTTGTATTATAAGTTTTAACCACCATAGTACGTAAGGAAATATGCAATTGAAAGACATGGCCAATAATTTATACGCATGCGCATGGCGCTAGCCACACTCTTGCACACAAATTATATTTAAATATTTAGTGTAGGTCAAAAACGGCTCGAGTCAGTGAGAGTAGCGCTTGCAATTTGGACACACGACCACTTTTACCTATCATCAGGCTATTTAATGGAGTGCAGTGAGGACGACATCTACACAATAACTGGATATGACTTTGATTGGAGGCGTGTCGGCCGAAGACTTCTCGGTGATCAGAAGGTCAGGGACATCGATAGAGAAGGTGGTAGCGAAGGAGAGAAGAGGGAAAATATGTTGTTGCAATGGAGAAGGACCAAGGCACGTGATGCTACTTACAGAGCACTGGTGAAGGTGTTGAGAGACTTGGACAACAACGCTACCGCTGATCGTGTTGAAGAGTTAGAAGAGAAGAGAATAGCTCAAGGTAATTAACCCTCCTACAATAAAACAATAACTTAGCCCTATAGTTATAATACTGGTGATCTCTCTATCTAGCTCATCGTCTGGCCACACCCACTACTGACGTCCCACTGGGAGTGAGGCAATATGCAGAGTACCTGAGGAGTGTGTATGAAATAAAGCCATGTGGAGACCAGTGGTCACCTGTGGTCTCCAAATGTTACATCAACCTATCCACAGTAGAGAGTATTGAAGACTTCCCTAAGGAGAAAGAGGAGATTTGCACACTGGCAATGATACATGCCAAGGTAGAAGAAGTTAAAAAGTTAAAGAGATCCATAGAGATTGGTCAGGTAGGTGTGTTCCATAAACTGTGTACACGTGCACGTGAAGGGAAATTTGTTACTATAACTTTCATGTACTCTTGCAATTCAGGTTGGCTTGTTAGGAAATGGTCAGCGAGCAAGATGCATCATAGTGGAAGGGATTCCTGGTATAGGGAAATCAACATTCAGCTGGCACCTTGGGGTCTGCTGGGCCCTAAAGGAGATCCTTCATGGCTACCATCTTGTTGTCCTCTTACGCTTGAGGGATGACAGTATAAAGAAGGCCAAGGATATATCTGACCTCTTCCGTCATAAAGGACAGGCACCCCAAGAACATGAGGCTGTTGTAGATTGGATTAGGTCACAAGATGGAGATGGTGTGATGATGGTTCTTGATGGCTATGATGAGCTGTCTTCCCATCTGCAGACATCATCCATCTTTGCTGACATCATCAAAGGGGAGGTGCTTCCTAAGATGACAGTGTTGGTGTCAACCCGACCTTCAGCTAACCAAAACCTCCATCAGCTGTGTCACTCACAGAAATGTCAGTACATTGAGGTGATTGGTTTTGGTAAGGATGAGATCCAGCAATATGTTGATGGTGCCCTTGAACACAACAAGGAGTTAAGGGACCAGCTAAAGTCCTATCTTGAACATCATCCTCACATCCATGGCTTAATGTATGTTCCCCTTAACTGTGCCATCATTGTACAGGTATTCAGAGACCAGATGAAGAACAAAAGCCAACCTCCTCAAACTCACACAGAAGTGTACCAATTGTTGGTCAAGACTGTACTGAAGCGTCATGAGCAGAAGTCAGTGAAGCCTCCAGCTGCCAAGAGACCCAAGAGAACATGTACTATCCCAAGTAAGTGTGAGCTTGCCTGTCAGTGGATGTGTTCATACATGTACAATATCCACCTGCACTAGTCAATATACAGTTAGTATGGTCGTACATGTGTAGTTCATTTACATGTACATGCCTGGTCTTGATTAGCAGTGGCCCATCATTTCAAGAATTGGTCATCAATGGTACATGTACTAACAGATCCAATATTCTGTATATAGTAAGCACATGTACTCATACTACCAGTGTATATCGTATGATATCTGAGTCTTGATTTGAAGTGGCCAGTTATTTCAAGAATTGGTCATCTATGCTATGCAATTGTGCATGTGTACTGATCCAGTAGTGTGCAGGTGGTGGTGACTGGTGTGAACATAGACATGTTTTGATCCCACTGTTCACAGACAAACCATCAAGATACCCTTGGCTTGGTGATGTGTCAGAGGAAACTATTTCACAACTGCTGGTACTGGCCAAGCTAGCATATGATGGCACTAAAGAAGATCAACTGATATTCCATGGAATAGGTGGTGCATTGGAGACATTAGGTAGGGACCATAAGGTGTGGCCTGTTTGTTTCTATAGTAACAACATTTGGGGTGTGGCCTTTGTGTACATGTACATGTACCATATGGTGTGAGGTACAGGTATGTAGTGGTATTTTGAGCGAAACTGCTGCCCATTGTTGGCAAATTGCAACATGCTAAGGCCTCCCAAACATACATCCTATAATGATGTAATCCATCAACAGGTCTGGGGCCAAGGCTACTCCCCCTCAAGGCTACTTACTGTAGGTGCCCCTGTGGGCCAAACGTTATGAAGTTACAAATTGCCTTCTACCGGGGGGGGGGGGGGGGGGGGGGGTATAATGCACAACATTTATACATGTGTATGTCATGCATGAAACGTTATGTCAAGCTCCTCCCCTTACCACTCTCCTCAGCTGATACCCCCTCTAGAGGTGGTGGGGGAGGGGAGGGGCACCCCCCAAGTAACTAGTGCTGTATGTCTGTATTCCCATATCGGTGATGGTCCATTGCTGTATACAAGGTCTGCTTCAAGAGGTCCCAGAACTGTACTTGGAGAGCTCTGGTTCATCTTCATATCACTTCATCCATAAAACTGTACAGGAGTTCATGGCAGCCTTGTATGTATCATCACTGCCTCCTGGTGAGAGGGCCGAGTTTGTAAGGACATCCTTTAGTAAGAGCAATATGACAATGGTTGTGACGTTCATGGCTGGTCTGACCAAGCTCCAATCACAAGATGATATACAAAGTATCTCAGCATTCCAGGAGGGGCGTGGAGAAGAGCTGGTTGAAAGCCTCCATTGGTTGTTTGAAGCACATGATCCTGACCTCATACAGAAGTGTATGGGTGACAGAGAGTGGGAGTTGGGATTGTGGTGGACAACTTTGGATCCATTTGACTGTTATGTTCTTGGGTACTGTATTGCCAACAGCAGACAGCCATGGAGCCTTGTTCTATATAACTGCTCCATCACTGCAGAGTGTATGAAGATGCTGACAGTGGTTGAGAAGGGAAGAGCCTTTGACTACATCAAGAGTATTGACCTCTCTAGCAATGAGCTGGGGGACCAAGGAGCTATTATACTAGGTGAGCTGTCACATATTACACACATACAAATGGAGCTTACAAATATTGAACTAATTAAATATCAGATGAGATAATAAATTTCAACACAGTTGGGCCAATAGGTCCCAGACCTCTAGATACATGTACCTCTAAGTGGTGGGCCAACCTCCTCCTCCTCCCCCTAGTAACCATACCTGGGATAGCAGTTGGTAACTATACCACTCACACACATGGGTGTCCGGGGGGGCAAAAGGGGCCCCCCAACGTTCAGGACTGAATGGAGTCATTGGATCCTCTCCCCCCAACTTGTAATAAAAGTTAAAGTATTCAGTATTACTAGAGACATGTGCATGTACCCCTGAATCAGCCGAAAGTGCCCCCCCCCCCCCCTTAGTCGTATTTGCAGCTGTCAAATGGTGCCCCTCCCCTCCCTTCCAGAAAGCTTTTGTGCAGCATGCACATGTTACCATGGAGATCTCACAACATCATGGTACATTTGAATGGGTCCTTGAGTGGTGCTCTTTAATTAGATTACATTGGTACCTCAACATTTAATAATAATATGCCAGGGTAATGTAATCAGGGGAGTATGCAGGGGGTTAAAGTGGTAACTAATAGAAGCCAGATGGGTGTGTTTTTGGAGGTGGAGTATAACTAACACTTATATTGTGCAGTACATGTACAATGCATATACAGTGGACCATTAATGGTCACCTGAGTTGGCTGGTCACCTCTGCATACTGGCCACATAACTAAAGTCATGAGTATGTGGCTGCTGTACAAAGGGTTGAGCTAGGCAGCTACCTGTCTGCAATGGTTTGGCCACTGATACTGTACATTCAATGTCCTCTTTACACTTGTGGACAGATGTACATATGTGTGTGTAGGATAGTCTCCATGGTTAACTTTATTCCACAGTGGCAATGTTAAAAGTGAGCAAGGTCCTCACATCACTTGTACTAAGGGGCTGTGGACTAGGTCCAGGGGGCCTCTGTGTAGTGCTCAGTGCTGTTGGAATGAACACCACATTGACTTCACTTGATCTATCAGAGAACAAGTTTGATGACCAAAGCATAGCCAGTCTTGGTAAGTTGCTAATAATACATAATAACCAGTATGTAGTTAGTGGTAACTGTACATGCAGAACAGATGACATTGGTGTTGGCATCTATATACATGTTTAAGTAGGGGGAGTGCACCACCATGTGACTGGAGTGAAGGGGGAGGAGGGGGTTGCACAGACCTAAGGGGGGCACCACAATGCCTAGATGTTTGTTATAAATAGTATTGCAATGCGTACCGGATAGTAAGCCGAGGAAAGGCTCATGTTAATGCTCTTATGTTTATTGATTATACCTACGAAGATACAACAAGCTGCCAAGTCCGTGCATACTGTGATTTAATTGTGATTTTAATTTTGTATAATTCAATTTCAAGGTATTAAGCAGCAGGGCACCCCTCCCTCTCCCCCCTCTGTATTCTTACTTGGCCAAATGCAAGGGGGATCCCCTGTATTCATGTATACGTATTTTACCAAACGCAAGGGGGAAAATTTGGATTTAGCTAAACGCCCAATATTCTGATTTAGGGGGGGGGGGGGGGGGGGCGCCTAACCATTTCGTTCGCATCATAAACTCTTCCTTGGTCTAATCAATTTACTACCCTCGCTCCTTGGACCAAGTACAAAACTGTACATATACAATGGTCGGGGACAAGGAAGAGTTTACACTGAGAATGAGATGGTAGGGGCGGCGGAACATATATGTACATATGTGTGTGTAGGATAGTCTCCATGGTAACTCGTGACAAATGCGTATGTAGCTATGGTTACCTTTATTACATAGTGACAATGTTAAGAGTGAACAAGGTCCTCACATCACTTGGACTATGGGGCTGTGGACTAGGTCCAGGGGACCTCTGTGTAGTGCTCAGTGCTGTTGAAATGAACACCACATTGACTTCACTTGATCTATCAGGGAACAAGTTTGATGACCAAAGCATAGCCAGTCTTGGTAAGTTGCTAATAATACATAATAACCAGTATGTAGTTAGTGGTAACTGTACATGCAGAACAGATGACATTGGTGTTGGCATCTATATACATATTTATGTAGATGGATGACATGCACATACAGCTGAAGACTCATTGTACTCACCATCACCTGATATCTACAGCTGCACATTCACACACTTACCATCCTTATCCATATTCATATACACTCTGTATATTCTGCTGGGAGCATAACTGGTTCCTGTAAAAAGTTATGTCTGAATAAAGTACATGTATCATCTGACCTCTGACCTTTATAAGACATCACTTAGTACATAATGTAGCCTCATCCCCAGGCCCTATGAAATAGACAGGTGGGGGGGGGGGGGGGGGGGGGGGGGATGATAGAATAGGGCCTGGTATCTATGGAGTGGGTATTTGTGCACATGCATTAGCGGCAATAGCCATTACCCCCCGCTGTTGTAATTTTTGTCTGTAAACCTTTCCATATACCATCTCATTCTCAGTATAAACTCTTCCTCATTCTAATCAACTTACTTCCACCGAACCCTCCCACTCCACCAGCCTGCGGGCCTGTAGTTAGTGGTAACTGTACATGCAGAACAGATGACATTGGTGTTGGCATCTATATACATGTTTAAGTAGGGGGAGTTACAACTGGGCAGTGGCGTAGTGGGGGGGGGGGGGTGCAATTACCCCCTGGGTGCCGACCTAAGGGGGGCGCCACAACAGTTTCTTGTATCAAATGTTTTGTTTTGGATGCACACATGACACTGATGTTATGTTTATTTTGTTTATATGCCCCACATTTTATGACCCACATTTTATGACCCACATTTTATGAGGTTTATTTGTTGATATGCCCACGTTTTGAGGTTCTGTTGTTAACCACAGTTAAACTGTGAGGGATCTAATTCTTACCATGTTTAGCAGTGCTTATGTAAACAGGAGGAGTTTTGGTTACAGATAGTGGCCATTTGGGTAGTTTATAACCAGTGGAACTTCTACTTGACCCTGGCAAAAAGCTACTTAAGGTCCTGCCAACAAACCTATACCAGAATAATGCTCTAGCTGTTAGCTACCAGAACCAGCAAGTTTCAGGTTGGGGATTTGGCAGGTTTCTGAGATACATGTAGGAGGTGAAATATACATGCCAATACAAAATGTTAACAAAATGTTCAAAGATAACTGCCATATTGTTTACACAAGCAGTTTGCAGCACATTGAGCATCTATCATAGGCCTACATGTACTGCAAAACGGCTTGTGTTAATATTGGAAACAAATAATCACACTTGAAAATGCTAAATGACCACTACAATATTAGATAACTGTAATAACTCACCACTACATAATTTACCAAATAAAATGGTGTTTCCTACTTCATTTAATGATTGAATAATTAGTGGTGGTGATTAAACCCTAGCAGCTGTAACTTAACTAACTTATAAGCAAATTATGGTCTTATTATAACTAACTCAGTAACTTAAAATCAATGCTGCTCCACTGCATATTCAGGTATTCCATTACTTACCAATGGTTATTAAAATCAATTATCTCTAACCTTAATCTTGAATAATTTTGATCATTGAATTAGTGATGGGTTTTGAAATAATTACTTAATCGCTTAGAATAACTAATTCAACTGGTAGTATTTGCCTTAGTACTGTAACATTTATTTAAAAAATTGAATAGTTAGTTAGACTTTTGGGACTGAACGGAGTTATCCCAAATTGTAATAAAAGTCATCCCCCCCCAACTTGTAATTAAAGTCTGCATGTACCCCCGAATCAGCCGAAAGTGTCCCGCCCCCCCATAACCAATGGCATGTTTCCACATCAGATATTTCGTCATGTACATGTAATACCCTTTTATAAAATCCTGTGAATGTACGATAATTCAAGCCATATAATTACATCTCTTGTGTACATCCTTATCATATGTTAAGAACAAGAGTAACCAATCAAATGATGGTGCTCTAATTGGAGTTGAAGTGTGGTATGGTTATAATATTTCTAACTAATAGAAGCCAGATGGGTGTGTTTTTGGAGGTGGAGTATAACTAACACTTATATTGTGCAGTACATGTACAATGCATATACAGTGGACCATTAATGGTCACCTGAGTTGGCTGGTCACCTCTGCATACTGGCCACATAACTAAAGTCATGAGTATGTGGCTGCTGTACAAAGGGTTGAGTTAGGCAGCTACCTGTCTGCAATGGTTTGGCCACTGATACTGTACATTCAATGTCCTCTTTACACTTGTGGGCAGATGTACATATGTGTGTGTAGGATAGTAACTATGGTAACTCATGACAAATGTGTATGTATCTGGTTAGTAACTACATGTATGGTTACCTTTATTCCACAGTGGCAATGTTAAAAGAGAACAAGGTCCTCACATCACTTGGACTAATGGACTGTGGACTAGGTCCAGGGGACCTCTGTGTAGTGCTCAGTGCTGTTGGAATGAACACCACATTGACTTCACTTGATCTATCACAGAACAAGTTTGATGACCAAAGCATAGCCAGTCTTGGTAAGTTGCTAATAATACATAATAACCAGTATGTAGTTAGTGGTAACTGTACATGCAGAACACATGATATTGGTGTTGGCATCTACATACATATTTATGTAGATGGATGACATGCACATACAGCTGAAGACTCATTGTACTCACCATCACCTGATATCTACAGCTGCACATTCACACACTTACCATCCTTATCCATATTCATATACACTCTATATATTCCGCTGGGAGCATAACTGGTTCCTGTAAAAAGTTATGTCTGAATAAAGTACATGTATCATCTGACCTCTGACCTTTATAAGACATCACTTAGTACATAATGTAGCCTCGTCCCCAGGCCCTATGAAATAGATAGGTGGGGGGGATGATGGAATAGGGCCTGGTATCTATGGAGTGGGTATTTGTGCACATGCATTAGCGGCAATAGCCATTACCCCCCGCTGTTGTAATTTTTGTCTGTAAACCTTTCCATATACCATCTCATTCTCTGTGTAAACTCTTCCTCATTCTAATCAACTTACTTTACTATCCCTTGCTCCATGGACCAAGCCTGCGGTTCTTACCTCTACGATTGGTACGTATACGGGTAGGCTGGCTACTTGCCATCTTTAGCCAAAGCCACAATGCTAACAAACTACTTGTACTCTCGTGGTGTGCACTAAATGGAAGTCCCCTACACTTGGAAAACGTTTGGTGACAAGGAGACCATCTCCTTTTTGTGACCAAACGTTATACCACGTAGGTAAGAACTTGGTCCAAGGAGTGAGGGTAGTAAGTTGATTAGACTTGAAGTACGAAACTGTAGATATACGACTGTAGCGATTTCCTAGTATCTGGTTAATGGCTAACAGATATGCACAATGACCTTGTCCATAAATACAACCCCCTAACTGAAAAAAGCATAGGATACTCCTGTCCCACTGGTACCAGTCTGGACACAGGAGCTCTGTAGAGTTGCTCCATTGCACTGTCTGCAAGCCTGGGTGAGGAAGCCCACATACACACATGCACATATCAAAAATGAGCTCTCCCTCACCTGAAGGTGGCTAGTTGGTACTGTAGCTTGGCCACACATTGTGGTAGATAGACAAGTGGAGAGGCACAGTAGTGGAGTCCATTTATAAGAATGAATAAACTATCTGTGCAGCCTCTGTGAGGGAGAAATGGAAGGAGTGGAGATAGGGAGCAAGGGGGGGAGGAAGGAAGGGATGAGGAGTGAGGGGTGAGGAAAGGGGTGAGGGGTGGGGAGGATGGAAGGGAGGAGAATAAAGGTTAGAAAGTAAGTTAGGAGTGTACAGTCAGTACTCACCTATCCAGCAGTATAGGTACCCCAACAGGCTTTACCTGAAGTGTCTGACTGAGGAAGGACGTCAGTTGAGGCATGATGTTTACCTAATTGGAGAGAGCTTTCTAAGGGTGCACATGTATGCATGTATATAGAAGTAATGTATAAATTATTATGATGGCAAGCGGAACTAGTTCTAACGAGTGGAAGGGTTCCACCGAACGCTCCCACTCCACCAGCCTGCGGGCCTGTAGTTAGTGGTAACTGTACATGCAGAACAGATGACATTGGTGTTGGCATCTATATACATGTTTAAGTAGGGGGAGTTACAACTGGGCAGTGGCGTAGTGGGGGGGGGTGCAATTATCCCCTGGGTGCCGACCTAAGGGGGGCACCACAACAGTTTCTTGTATCAAATGTTTTGTTTTGGATGCACACATGACACTGATGTTATGTTTATTTTGTTTATATGCCCCACATTTTATGACCCACATTTTATGATGTTTATTTGTTGATATGCCCATGTTTTGAGGTTCTGTTGTTAACCACAGATAAGCTGTGAGGGATCTGATTATTACCATGTTTAGCAATGCTTATGTAAACAGGAGGCGTTTTGGTTACAGATAGTGGCCATTTGGGTAGTTTATAACCAGTGGAACTTCTATTTGACCCTGGCAAAAGCTTCTTAAGGTCCTGCCAACAAACCTATACCAGAATAATGCTCTAGCTGTAACCAGCAAGTTTCAGGTTGGGGATTTGGCGGGTTTCTGAGATAGGAGGTGAAATATACATGCCAATACAAAATGTTAACAAAATGTTCAAAGATAACTGCCATATTGTTTACACAAGCAGTTTGCAGCACATTGAGCATCTATCATAGGCCTACATGTACTGCAAAACGGCTTGTGTTAATATTGGAAACAAATAATCAAACTTGAAAATGCTAAATGACCACTACAATTTTAATTAACTGTAATAACTCACCACTACATAATTTACCAAATAAAATGGTGTTTCCTACTTCATTTAATGATTGAATAATTAGTGGTGGTGATTAAACCTTAGCAGCTTTAACTTAACTAACTTATAAGCAAATTATGGTCTTATTATAACTAACTCAGTAACTTAAAATCAATGCTGCTCCACTGCATATTCAGGTATTCCATTACTTATTAATGGTTATTAAAATCATTCATCACTAACCTTAATCTTGAATAATGTTGATAATTGAATTAATGAAGGGTTTTAATATAATTACTTAACCGCTTAGAATAACTAATTCAACTGGTAGTATTTGCCTTAGTACTGTAACATTTATTCAAAAAATTGAATGATTAGTTAACTTTAATCCTGAGCTATAGTGATTTAAAAGCGTTGCGTTCATTTGTGGACATCTGGTGTTGCACAACGTAGATGTGTTGTTGATGTTTGGTGCTGTGCTTAAATACAAATAACATACCTGATGTCTTGTTGTTCCCTCCTCAGTACATCTACTGACCAACAACCAAACATTGCAAGACCTGAAGTTGTTTATGTGTGGTCTGGATGATGATGGTATATGTTCACTGGCCAAGGGTCTTGAACATTCTAAACTGAAGAAACTTGACCTTTACAACAACTACATCGCCACCAGAGGAGCTACTGAACTTTATCGTGTGCTAAAGGACCATCCAACCCTTACTAAAGAGATGGTAAAACTGCCCTCCCGCCTCCAGTAGTCATGGTTACTGTTGTCACATTATTGGACTCTCCATTTGCAGATACAAAGCAATGTTTGTAGATGTATCTTTATAATTCTATACTGTGGTACATGTACATATAGCTGCCCACTTCCTTGGTATAACATATGTACATATACTTGCAGATATACTGTAGCATATACTTTACATGTACTTTGCAGTGCTGTGCTTTTACCCAGGGATTGGAAGTATATTTACTTGTACAACCTAATTGACACCAATACTAATAACTATGATATAGCGTTTAAAAAATTATTATTAAAAAAAATTTAAAAAAACATTGGCCAAACATTGTACTAATAACTATGGTATAGCATTTAGAAAATCCCTGGCCAAAACCTGTACACCACACATATGCACTAACGATTGCCATCACTAAGTCTTGTGTAAGAGGTCCAACAACACTAAGGTCCATTCCTATAGTCTAGCAGGGACAGCCTCCACCAATCAAATCATGGCCTTGATGATGTGGGCGGAGCTTATCCCGTACAGCTCCAGCATGCAGCTCATGGCACAGACCACTTCTAGGGATGCCAGTAACGGCCAATCGGTGCACACGAATGTTGAGCTCCTCAGACAGAGCACCTGCCACACCCTCACCAAGTCCACCTGCACACCAGAGGGCAGTCAGTAACCATGGCAACATAAACATACAAAACACTTACAGAACCTCATCAATAATGTCCACACCCACACATGCACTTCATACACTCAACACACTCCACCTTGCTTCTGTACATTGCTTTTTTCATACATATATACATGCAATGTGCCTATATGAGCATGTTTATATAAGAGGTGTAAAATCTAAAAACTTACAAGCATACAAAACACTTACAGTACATGTACCTCATCTATAATGTAGGGAAGGGGAGGAGGGAGGAAGAGCTCAAGAACATTGTGTAGGCCTTCTTTTACATGCGGTGGCATGGTGACCTAGCTTATCCAGGGGCTCCTGAGGCCCACACATAGGGCAAGTGGCACCATCTTCAAGAGTGGGAGGTCCAGCCACCATTTGATCAGAACTTGGGCGTCATCTGGGGACAGCCACATACCCAGTCCATGCAGGGGGTCTTGATACCTACTTTTGTGGGATTTTCCTCAAAAGGGTTAAGAAAAGACTCAAATTACATCATAAATAGCAACATATGACTTACTGTAAGTTACATAACTAAATATGCAAGACAAGCATGTGGCGTGCTATACGATGTGAAGCTTTTTGTCCTGTTTGTAATGAATTTATAACTGTAAACAAACGCAATATAATGTCTTGCTTGCTCACCCCCCCCCCCCCCCCCCCCCCAGGCCAAAGCCACTGTCTAGGTTTGGGGCAATCAGTAGCTCCGCTGACCTCTGTGTCCTTTAGCGACGTCAACACGTCTGATGACGGAGAACGTGTGTGTGACAGACATGTGAATAGTGGTGATTGTGCACAGTGGCATGCTGGTGTATGTATGCACATAAAATGTACACACACACCCATACCCCTGTGCACTCCTATACATGTACTAGCACAGCACTATACACTCCCTGCCCCACCCCCTCCACAGCACTATACACTTCCTGCCCCGCCCCCTCCACAGCACTATACACGCCCCGCCCCCTCCACAGCACTGCCCCGCCCCCTTCACAGCACCATACACTCTCTGCCCCGCCCCCTCCACAGTACTACAATGTGTAGCATTTCATTAAAATCACACACCACACTAGGGCATTCAATTTCATAAATATCGCACAACATGTGTAAGATAACACACCAGTCCTTCACAGGCACCATTTCCCTAAAATGGGCATCAAATGGCCAAGCATACAGTAATACCGTTTGCCACTTCTGGTATATATGTAATATAATTTGTACTTTTATACACATATAATACAGTTGAATTGTACACATAATAAGATACCTCCTTTTGGCTATACTGTTGGGCCAAACAAGCAAACAGTGCAACTCATGAACTGCAACATAAGTCACAAAAAGAGAGGACCAAAGAGAGGGAAAGGACACAGCCATTAATGTAGTGGGGGACCCCATTGCCAGGGGGAGGGGCCACGGCATGTGACATTATAAAGGGAGAAGGTCAACATAAGAGACAGGTCTGGGGATGAGGGCTGATAAAGAGCACATAAGCCATTGGAGGGAAGGCTTGATTGATCCATCACTAGCCATGAGCCACCAAAACCTTGGCCACAGGTCCAAAGAGAGATGTAACTTGTTGTACAAGACTATGCTTATTCACAGAGTGTACAGCTACTTTAATTTTGGAGCAAAGCAAGAAATGATAGCTCAAACTAATGCAGCAAGTAAAAACATGGAATTTTCCCAGGTACCTGTACATTCCTGGCTGCAGGGGCAATACAGTGTACCACTTTATGTGTGAGACAGCTTGCTGTTCTTTACCAGCCAGATGCCCGGGGCTACTTAGAGTAGTAAACCACACCAGCCCATGCAAGTGTTACAACATGAGAGTAGGTGCAGTGAGAAGACCTAGTGTTCAGATAGCTACATGCATGACCTTCACTTTCACTGTCTGCACATATGTTATTTGTGTGTAAAGCTAAATCATTATCTATATAGCTCCAGTATGAATTATAACCTAGTTGATGTAAATTGACCCCCAAATATTATACTATGGTATAGCGTTTAGAAATTATTTGGCCAAAGATAATAATGTTTTGCCCAAAACCTGTACACCACTCATGTATATACAATTGCAGCACTAAGAGGTCCAACAACACTAAGGTCCATTCCTACAGTCTAGCAGGGACAGCCTCCACCAATCAAATCATACTCTTCACGGCCTTGATGATGTGGGCGGAGCTTATCCCGTACAGCTCCAGCAGCTCATGGCACAGACCACTTCTAGGGATGCCAGTGACGGCCAATCGGTGCACACGAATGTTGAGCTCTCCCCTCCTCTCCATACCATTGCCCCTCCTCCCCACACCTTTGCCCCCTCCTCCCCATACCATTGCCCCTCCTCCCCACACCTTTGCCCCCTCCTCCCCACACAGTTGCCCCTCCTCCCCAAATATATAGTTGAGCATAGAGGTTTCATACATGTACAGAACCTTGTGTTTAATAACGGTTTACCTTCCTTTGCCCCTCCTCCCCACACCTTTGCCCCTCCTCCCCATACCGTTGTCCCTCCTCCCCATACCGTTGTCCCTCCTCCCCATACCTTTGCCTGCCCGATCATGAACACCTCCTCATTGGGGTAGATCACAGAGGTCTCTGGTCGTGAGGTACGTGTGAAGGTGATGCCTTCATAGTTGGCCGCCAGCTCTATGGCACGTTCAGTGGACACAGCATCACTGGGGTAGAAGCACACTGAACCATGGATGGAGCGGAACATGGCAAAGTCCTCCAGAGCCATCTGGGAGGGGCCATCCTCCCCTGGGGAGGAGGGAGGGGAGAGAGAGAGTGGATGTGTTAATATTATAACCTCCGTTACTTGATCACATCATACAAATCACTCTTCACGGCCTTGATGATGTGGGCGGAGCTTATCCCGTACAGCTCCAGCAGCTCATGGCACAGACCACTTCTAGGGATGCCAGTGACGGCCAATCAGTGCACACGAATGTTGAGCTCCTCAGACAGAGCACCTGCCACTGCCTCCCCAAGTCCACCTGCACACCAGAGGACAGTCAGTAACCATGGCAACACATAACATACTCACAAAACACAGAACCTCATCACACATGCACTTCATACACTCCACCTTGCTTCCCAACGAGGCTTGCTAACTACATGCATGTACATGTATCATACATGCTAATAATGTGCACATGTATTATTTTTAAAAATGTACCTATCAATATTCATGCACACCTCCCTCCTCCCCCTACCTTCTGGGTAGTGGTCTTCCACGGTTACAATCTTCCCTCCAGTGGCCCGGGCACACTGCACCAGTGTGTCCTTGTGGATGGGCTTGAGGGTGAAGGGGTCCACCACCCTGATCATGAGGGGCTTCCGCTGGCACCCTCCCAAGCAGGATGCAGAGGAAGACTTAGAGGATGAGCAGGAGGACATCTTGGAGGACAAGTGGCCCTGTACAGCCGACAGCTCGCCTGGCAGCAGTGAGACCACTTCCTTAAGTTCGGAAAGTCCTGAACCAGTGGAGGGACCTGCCTGTGGGGGTCATGATGCCCTCCACCTTCAGCTTATCATAGGCAGCCAGGGCCTCATAGATCCCCGCCCCCACAACTGTCACCTGATCCTGCTCAGAGCTCTTCACCACCTGAGCAGGGAGGAGACACTTTTTTGATACATAAAGTGAATGAACATGTTCCTTCAAAAGGTGTAAAATTTGATAAGCTAACCTGTTAAAATCTTATCAGGTATATGTAACCATTTGTGGGCTGGATTACAAGCACCATGTCATCCCCAGTCCATACGACCTCAGCCCAAGACCCTAACACCTCATCCCCAGACCACATCATCCCAGACCATACCACATGTACATGTATATGTCTAAAGGACACATGTAATGCTGCACATTCACTCATAGCACACCTACACATGTACCACACATAACATGCATATATGTACATAACTACACACACATGCACACTTACACCTCTCCCCCACACACTGTCACATAAATATAGGTGTTGGTGCATATATGTACATATACATGTACATGTATGCACCAACACCTCTCTTCCACACCCACACCCCCCCACCCTACACCAAAACTTTCAAGGTGAGGCACAGCAGGGCAGTGGGTGTGTCCTTGGTACACTTGGCAGTATGCAGGGCTCTGTATCTCTCCTGTATGTTGTGCCCATTCACCACTAGGGCGTTGAACCCAAAGGCATCAAACCTCTTCCTGTAGGTCTCCATGTCATGCTGGAGGGCCGTGGGCTGGCTCTGTCCCAGCCTGTTCACATCCACTATGGCCACCAGGTTGTCCAGCTTGTAGTGGGAGGAGAAGGAGGCCACCTCCCACACACTCCCCTTGGCACTCTCCCCATCCCCCATGAGGCAGTACACCCTGTAGCTGGCCTTGTCCAGGTACTTCCCACAGTAGGCCATGCTGGCAGAGACACTGAGACCTTGACCTAGGGAGCCTGTGGCCACATCTATGTAGTTCTGACGCTGGGGGGGGGGGGGGGGGGGCGAGGGAGGGAGGGAGGGGAGGGGAGGGAGGGAGGAGGGGAGGGGAGGGGAGGGGAGGGGAGGGGAGGGGAGGGGAGGGGAGGGGAGGGGAGGGGAGGGGAGGGGAGGGGAGGGGAGGGGAGGGGAGGGGAGGGGAGGGGAGGGGAGGGGAGGGGAGGGGAGGGGAGGGGAGGGGAGGGGAGGGGAGGGGAGGGGAGGGGAGGGGAGGGGAGGGGAGGGGAGGGGAGGGGAGGGGAGGGGAGGGGAGGGGAGGGGAGGGGAGGGGAGGGGAGGGGAGGGGAGGGGAGGGGAGGGGAGGGGAGGGGAGGGGAGGGGAGGGGAGAAGATGAAAGAAGGGAGAGGTAAGAAAGTGAGAGGGTAAGATAGTGAGGTAAGAGAATGGTCAGGGAATATCCATCACAGAAGTACTTAGCAAACAGAGGGTGAGAAGCTTACAGGTATGGAGTGTCCCTCTAAGATGGAGTCCACCTTGTGCAGGGTGAGCAGGTGTTCCTTGGAGAGGAGGCCAGCCTCACACCAGGCTGCATACAGGATGGGGCAGGCATGACCCTGTGAGGGTGTGAGGTGGTAGTGACACCGTACCCATAACCATGTACACAACACACACAATAAATGCTAACAGTATCCAATGCACACAGCTGATCAAGAAGCAATCCTATTTGTTATGTACAAATAGTGATGCATGCAGCTACATGGTGTGCCATGCAAAGGGCACGATCATGGAGCATCATAACAGGCCGTTAGTTGATTCTTAATTACATGTACTTCCTGGGCAGGAAAGAGGTCCAGTTGATGGCAACAGCTGTACCACAATGGAACGTGAACCAGTTGTGCTGCTAAATGTCTACATATGTACACATGCATTGTTTGTATCATTCCATACGATATGCAAAGAAAACTAACACTAGACCCACAGATATTATTAAGGGCAATAAACAAATCACTCCTTACCAGACGCTCCATTAGCAAGCTTCAGTACAGTCCAGCCATCTTGGATCAGCTGAAGTATGTTGCTTTACAGAGACACCACTAATCCCACAATGCCCCCTTGGTCATATTGGGCCCATCAGTGCAGCACTGCACCTACATAGGCAGAGGTGAAGATTATGTCTTAGGTTTTATCTCAGCCGGCCAATACCAGATAAAACCATAACTCCCATGTTAGTTCAGAGAACTACAGAATATGGTGGAAGTGTAGAAAACATTTAAAATTCCCTTTCTCCACACACAGTAATGGTTAAACTCAACAGCTGTTATTGCTTCTGCAATTGTGTTACCACTACTTCCATGTATTTAGCATGGCTTCCAAAATACATGTACATTGCAGAAGTATGAACCCACACAAGTGAGGTATTTCTATACAACATTCAAGCAGCACCGACACACACACACACACCCACACACACACACACACACGCACACACGTGCACCCTGCACACACGTTTCACAAACAGCATACATAGATATTAATTCAGTGAAAATCACTCAACATACATGTACATGTATGCAGCCTAAGTTATCAGGTGGATGTTTCACTCACCAACTACTAACTTGGATTGATGGTTCCACACAAGGCTTCTGAGGTGATCGATATCACTTGCGTACACATCTAGAAGCCCCAGATGCGCTCTAAAAAAAAATCCAAGTACACGTACCACGCATACGAGCAGGTGGACCTAACCTTGTATGCACTATACTGTACACCCACCCACTCAATGCCCCCATCCACCGCACGTACGTTTCTCAGTTCTCCTTAATTTCACAAAGACGATGCTATTAATTAATAATAGTTGCGCGGCAATATACATGTACATGTACAAATCAACGCGCGTCGATTGTGGTGCCCAGACCATTGTGCGGGATATAAACGCGAAGGCGATATGGTTGTATTTCCACAAGCCTGGGGGTGAAGAGGTGAATGGGGAAGAGGAGACCCGCCATGACGTCATCATAATACGTGTTTCATAGTACGTCTGATGACTCCTCTTGCGATGATGGTCCACCAGAAAGATGTTCACGTGCTCCACCACGTATACGGAGCAGGTATGAGGAGGGGGAGGTGTGGTAGGAAGATGATGAGGGAGGGGAAGATGACCTCTTTCCTTACCTCCCTCACACCTTCATTCTTGGCCAAGTATGCGTACATGCTTCCAGTGCTGCGTGCGGCAAGTCTGGGGAGGAGGCTTGGGGAGGAGGCTGTCAACATTACCCCACCATGGGAGGGTGAGGTAAGGGTGCTTGGTGAGAATGTACTCACCAAACATCTCGCACCATATACACCACATACACGTCCCTTGGACCCCCTCCTCCCTCCCTCCCCAGTGTCCCAGAGGACTATGTTCTTAAGGTGGATGGCCATGACAGCTATATCTGTGGTTACCATGATGACCTGCTGGAGTTTGAGCCAATCCTGAGGTGCCTTAACAAGAAGCTGGACATAGAGCTGTTCCTGGTCAGGAAGCTGAACACTGAACAGGACAAGCCCAGGAACATTCCTGATGTAAGTGCATACCATATATGGGTGTGCACTTAGCCCCTCCCCCCTCTCATCGTCCACATAGCAAAAGTTATTTCATACACATGTTTATAGCCCAGACCATTAGCCTGTAAATAACACTCTTTGTCTCTTACATGTACTTATCTGGTCACCTCTTGTCTTCCTCCTCCCCCTCCCCTGCCCCTCTTCCTCCTCCCCCTCTTCCTCCTCCCCCTCTTCCTCCTCCCCCTCCCCCTCTTCCTCCCCCCCTCTTCCTCCTCCCCCTCTTCCTCCTCCCCCTCCCCCTCTTCCTCCTCCCCCTCTTCCTCCTCCCCCTCCCCCTCTTCCTCCTCCCCTCTCCAGTGGAACCTTATAGACCCTTCGGGCTCACAGGCACACACAAGGACCTCTCCATCATGTCCAGGGAGTACACCCAGGTCTTCACCATGCCCCTATGGGACATGCAATAAGGAGGGTATGCATGTATGGGATGATGGGGTAGGAATATGTTGAAATAACTATCTGTACAGGTGAGAGAAAACTTGTTTCGTGAGGTTGGGGGTGATAGAAATGTTTGGCTGAGCGTGCTAGGGTGTGTGGCTATTGGTGGGCATCTTTTCATCAGTTAACATGAAATACATGTGCCCTTCAAAAGGCACCCATGTGATCAGAGCATCACCTTAACAGTGTATCAAATTCAACGCCCATATATGTACATGCATTTTATGGTCTGGTTTGAAAACGCCCTTATATGGTATACATGTACCATCACCTTAACAGTGTATTAAATATAAGGACCTTGTACATGTGCATGTGTGGAGTATTAGCTGGGTGCCATCTCAACACCTTATAAGGTCAGGGTCGCTGGTTTGGACAATTTCAAGTATGAACCTGTTGACAATGAGGTGGTCTACATGGAGATGGATATCTACCATGGTGGGCATTTATTGGGATCCACCTGCCACACAGTTGAGATGGCCCCAACCACTTACATGAGATGGAACCCATGGCTGGTCTTTGATGTACAGCTTAAGAACCTTCCCAAGGTGTGGTTATGGGTGTGGTTATGGGTGTGGTTATGGGTGTGGTTATGGGTGTGTGTGTGTGTGTGCATGTGAATAGTATACGTCAATAAAGTGCTTATATATTACTCGATGATTGTATTGTTGTATATTATTATACACGCAAAGTTACCTGTGGGGGATTGTTAAAATGGAGATGTTTATATATCTACAAACAGCCCACAACTGCTTTAGAAGGGTTATATGTAATGAAATTTGAATGTAATGTAACGTAATTATATGCATTATGAGTTGGGACCAACCTTTTATTGACACTTAGTGTATGTACATGTGTCCCTCATTCCTTTACTCCCATGCTTCCAAACTTCTATGCTCCCATGCTCCCATACTTCCATACCTCCATACCCCTGTACAGGCTGCTCGGCTGTGTGTGTGTGTATGTACAGTGGTACGAGGTCAAAGGTCACCAGGAGGAAGTCCTTCTGTAGAACCAGGAAGATCAGAGATGAGAAGAAGATAGATTGTAAAGGTGTGTGCTTGGTGTGTATGTAGGTGTGTGTCCAAATGTGTGTGGGCTTCTTCCATTGATATGTGGACTGTATGGGAACATGTAGTGTTGGTGTGGCCTTACATTAAGTCTGCACATTTTTAACAACAATGATGATACTTATATCCCACTCCATTTAAAGAGCACTCCTGAGGCAAGGCCTGCTTCGTCTCAACCTGTGGCCAGTCCAGGCAGACTCAGACAATGCCTTCCTGGGCATGGACCAGCGCTCAGTGGGGTCCACTGCAGTCAACCCCGATGGGAACAACTCTGTGGCCCTGTACATTGAGCTGGACACATATGCCCATCCCGTGGCCTGTCCCACTGGGGGGTGGGGCAAGGAGACCACCACGTAAGACTAAGGATTTGTTTGTGTTATGATTTATCACTATGGTTACCACTCCAACGTACCTACATGTGGCCATCTTCCTCTCCTCACCTCACTATGACCACCCTCACCTACTCACCATGGCCACCCTCACCTACTCACTATGGCCACCTTCACCTACTCACTATGGCCACCCTCATCTACTCACTATGGCCACCCTCACCTACTCACTATGGCCACCCTCACCTACTCACTATGGCCACCCTCACCTACTCACCATGGCCACCCTCACCTACTCACTATGGCCACCCTCACCTACTCACTATGGCCACCCTCACCTACTCACTATGGCCAACTCAACTACTCACTATGGCCACCCTCACCTACTCACTATGGCCACCTTCACCTACTCACTATGGCCACCCTCATCTACTCACTATGGCCACCCTACCTACTCACCATGGCCACCCTCACCTACTCACTGTGGCCACCCTCACCTACTCAATATGGCCACCCTCACCTACTCACTATGGGCACCTAACTACTCACTATGGCCACCCTCACCTACTCACTATGGCCACCCTCACCTACTCACTATGGCCACCTTCACCTACTCACTATGGCCACCCTCATCTACTCACTTTGACCACCCTCACCTACTCACTATGGCCACCCTCACCTACTCACTATAACCACCCTCACCTACTCACTATGGCCACCCTCACCTACTCACTTTGACCACCCTCACCTACTCACTATAACCACCCTCACCTACTCACTATGGCCACCCTCACCTACTCACCATGGCCACCCTCACCTACTCACTATGGCCACCCTCACCTACTCACTATGGCCACCCTCACCTACTCACCATGGCCACCCTCACCTACTCACTAAAAGTAAACAATCAAGGCTAAGCTGAGTGATAAAAAAAGTTTAGAATTACATAACTTCTGATCTTATGTCTTAAATTAAATGCTTGGCTTATAATTGCTTAAGAGATATCCCTCGAAACAAGTACCAGTTATCAACCATGACCAGCTAGCTGTGCAAGATGTATAAAATTTGAGCAGGCAGTATTAGAGGTGAGCTCACACTGTAACGCGATGCAATTGATATATATTTCTGTCATTTATGGTTATGGCTCTGAACAACATTGAGCTATAAATGGTATGATTTCTTTGCTCGTCACAAACACCACCTTGATGAACCTTGATGTGTGACATTGGTGTGTGTATGTGTAGTGTGTTTGGGTGTGTAAAGTGTGTGTATGTATGTCTCCCTCCCACATGCCCACTGTATAGCACCTTCCTTCCCCCTAAATAACTAAAATAGAATATTGGTTTAGCTTCATTGTGCATGCTGCCACCAAACACACACAACCACTTACAACAACCACACCAAGGCTTGGTCCAACCACACACACATAACACCACATGGCATTACAAAACACCACACAACACTTAGAGCGGGGCCACAAACAAAATTTGATTTAGAGGGGGTGGGCCCACACACCCTCACGGAAAAAACCCACAGTGAGGAAAAACCCATTTTTGGAGGGAGAAAACCTCAGAGCAGGAAAAATAACCTACCGATCGCTCTGCAAACAGATACACACACGATTGGTTCATAGAAAGATCCAGCCAGTCTTCAAAGTCTACTCCCTGATCAAGTGTTGCACCTATAGGACAGATAAAACACCACAAAACCAAAACAAACAACAAGAAAAAGTTAGCAGCACGTGCACGCAAGCTTAGAATGAACACTCATACTAAGGTACCAGCCTTTTAAACTCCCAACCACGTGGCCCAATCACTTGCTATACAACCAATCACATTTGGGAGGGAGCTAAATTTCTGCCTAATTCACCGTGTTCAAACGTCAGAAATGTACATGTGTGTGACATTTGTATTTGAGGTTTATCTGATGTTGTGCATGGTGAGTGACGTGCATGCATAGCAGTGGTGTGTATGTGTAAGAAGGGTGGTGGTGTGCACAGCAATATCACTACAAGCGTGAGACATCACTTGAAGCATCAGCGTGTGTATTGAACAGTTTTAACTAGCCAGTAAATAATTTCAATATATTCCTAATTACCATGCAGAAATGAGTGGAGCTGAAAGGGGACATGTGGGGGTGTTTTAGCCACTTTAACCCCTTGCTGCAGGACACTGAGCTGTTCTTCGTTAACCCCAAGCAGCTCATCACTCTCTTCACAGAGCTGGAGGAGCAGAACCTTTCCCTGATCCAGAACGGCCAGGAGACAGAAGAGATATTGGAGGAGATGAGGCAGAGCAACAGAGGCTGTAAGAACCAGGGGGAGGGAGGGAGGGGGGGTGGTGGAGGGAGGGAGGGGTGGTGGTGGAGGGGGTGTAGGGTGGATGTGGATGGGTGTGGTTATCACTTATATAATCTGGCTGACCACACCATATTAGGTAACTGCTATAGAGCAGCTCAGTTGATGAGATTACTGGGGAGGTGGTGGAGGTGGGGACAATGCTAAGTACAGTGTAGTATATAACCATTTAATAGCTACATGTAAGGAGAGTGGAGGGAGTCTACTTGTAGGAAGCAGGACCTTGGCCACACCCCCTCCTCCTCCCCAGGGAGTATGAGGTCTCAAGAAGCAGGTGGACACACCCAAGAGTACCATAGAGAAGGAGCAGGAGAAGGCCAGCGACCTGGAGATCAAATCAAAGTGACTGAACCTGCTAGCCATGGATGAGCCAAACATACAACACATGCACATGTACACACAAGCATGCACGCACACATGCACATACACGCACACATACCACACACCCACACACACACGTCACAACCCTCACACTACATTCACTTTCAGGATGTTCCCCTATGGAGAGTACAAGGCAGAGGACCAGGAGGACATGTTGACTGCTTTGGACGCCAAGGTGGCTAGGTGTACAGCAAGTCCATAGGCCCCAATGAGGCCAACCTCAAGTGAGCATAACCCCTCCCCCTCCATCCACCATGCCACCTAACAACTGTGTGTGTGTGTGTGTGTGTGTGTGTGTGTGTGTGTGTGTGTGTGTGTGTGTGTGTGTGTGTGTGTGTGTGTGTGTGTGTGTGTGTGTGTGTGTGTGTGTGTGTGTGTGTGTGTGTGTGTGTGAGTTCTCAGTCCATGCTGACAGCCATTGAGAGCCAACTGGAGGAACTGTTTGAGACAATAGTGAGCCGTCCTCCTGAAAAGGTGGAGGCAGCAGAGAAGGTACAATGTGCCACCATGCCCCCTACCTCCACCCCTACTCACCTCCCTCTCACCCCACCCCCTCCCCTCCCCCTTTCATTAGCAGCAGTATGTGTAACATTGTTGCAAAGTGCTCCCATCACACCTTGCTCATAGTGTGTTCTTGTTTGCAAAGCTTATGGCATCAGGACTAATGCTAGCTGGACCATGGCCTGTATATACATGTATCTATATTATGCATTTAAAACATACATATAATTTATTCCTTTCTGCTGCATGTACATGTACATGTAGATCTGTCAATGCTATCAGTTGAACATATACGAACAGAACTTTCCCCCTAAAACTACTCTTGCCATATGTTTTAATAGTATTGGACCCTTCCATTGGTCCAGACCTTACCACGTGGTCAGCCAGCAGGATACACATGTACAGTTATCTGATGTTAGGCTGCCTGGTGTAAGGCTTAGATGTACCTCATTGTTCACTAGCAACAGATCTACATGTACATGAGCAAGGTGTGATATATTATGTTACATATACAGCAAATGAAAGGGGGAGGAGTAGAGGGGGTGGGGTGAGGGGAGGAGGGGGTGGAGTGAGAGTGACAGGTAAGGGTCTATTGTCTCAAACAGTTCCTCCAGTTGGCTCTCAATGGTTGTCAGCATGGAGAGAGAACTGAACAAACACACACGCACACACACACACACAGAGTTTCTCCCACACCAAAAATGTGCACACGTAGCATATGACCTGAGGGATGCACTGGTAACAGTTTATGTAGTGTTGCTGGAATTTGAAGAGTTGTACTACTTCTAATGTGATTAGTTTATATAGCATACTCCTACTCATTGCACTATCTTCATGTACAAGAATGGAACTGATTGTGCATCCATTTATGTGCTATCATGGGCATTGGAACACATACATGTATATATGCCCTTGGCACCCAAAGAGATAAAGTACCTTAACTGGTTAAGAGTACAAAAATCACCCACCATTTGGGATATTGATATTTCATCCACTGACAGCCTCTCACCATTACATCATACCCATTCCTACCTGCCTCTCCCACTAGGTCTCATGCATTTAACCCAAAGCCCTTTCTGAGCGGCCTAACTGGCAAGCCAGTGGTGGTAAAACTGAAGTGGAGGATGGAGTACAAGGGTTTCCTCGTATCAAGCGACAACAACATGAACGTTTGTCACCTGCGTTCCCCCCCCCCCCCCCCCTTTAGCTGCTAGTGCCATGTGTTCCCCCCCCCCCCCCCCCTCGTATATGTTGCTATGCCCTTCTTTCTCATGCAGCTAAGAGAGCTCATTGAGGAGACCTGTACTGGGTGGCCACATGGTGGTGGAGAGGTGATGGGGAAGAGGAGACCCGCCATGACGTCATCATCATAGGTGTTTCATATACGTCTGATGACTCCTCTTGCGATGATGGTCCACCATAAGATGTTCACGTGCTCCACCACGTATATGGAGCAGGTATGGGGAGGGGGGAGGTGTGGTAGGAAGATGATGAGGGAGGGGAAGATGACCTCTTTCCTTACCTCCCTCACACCTTCATTCTTGGCCAGGTATGTGTACATGCTTCCAGTGCTGCTTGAGGCAATTCTGGGGAAGAGGCTGAAGAACGGCAAATTCAAACCCTAGCATAGGAGGGTGATGTAAGGGTGAGTGGTAAGACTAAAATTCTAAACCAGTATCCACAAATGTATGTACAAAACGTCAAAATAATACATACATACACCACATCAACCATCTCAACTGTGTTCTGAAGTCTGTGGCTACATCGAGAAAGTAAAATTATCTTTGGGAGGTATGTTTTGGTACATGTTGTAATATACCCGAAAGCTGGAACAGTAGCTGTTATACCTCCGATGAATCCTTCCACCTCTTCTAAGAAATCTGTACAATCTTTCCCTGGCCTTGCAACTGGAGCACGTGAAAGTGTGTCAGCCGTGTACAAGAGCTTCCCTGGAACATGTATGACCGTATAGTGAAACCTCATGAGTCTTAGTCGGAACCGTAGTATGCGAGGAGGCAGGTTGTCCAGATGTTTAGAAGAGAGAAGTGGGACTAGGGGTTTATGGTCGGTCTCAATGCAGAAATGTTTGCCAATGAGATAGTCCTTGAACTTATCGCAAGCCCATGTTGTGGCAAGGGCTTCCTTCTCAATCTGAGCGTAACGGAGTTCAGTGTCTGACATAGAGCGGGATGCAAAAGAGACAGGTCTCCAGACGCTGTTGTTCAGCTGAAGCAGAACTGCCCCTAATCCATAAGAGGATGCATCAGCTGAGACTTTCGTATCTGCTTCTGGATTGTAGTATTCTCAGGTCACCGTTCTTCTTGGGCACAACCACCATACCCGCACACCAATCAGTAGGTACTTCGACACGAGAGATGACCCCTGTTGCTTCCATGTTTGCCAGATGTTCTTTCACCTTGTTTAAGAGTGGGAGGGCAACATTTCTAGCAGTGAACAGTGCAAATGGAGTAGCATTTGCCTTGAGTTTGATGTGGTATGGTTCGTCCAATGTACCGAGACCCTGAAACAACTTTGGAAAACGTTCGTGGATGTTCTTTCCATAGTCCTCAATAACATTGACTTGGGTGAATAGATGGAGGGCTTGAATCGCTGGGAAGCCCAGTAAGTTGTTCCTGAGTCCCTTCACAACATATACTGTTTGTTGGCAGGTATGCTCAGCGTCTCTAAGGGTGGCTTGCATTTGACCCATTACATGCAAAGAGACTTTTGTAGGCCCGAAAAGGGTCTTGCTAGTCTTCTCCAGCTTGCAGATTGTCCCCAGGGTTCTATAGGCTTGCTCGGAGATGGCAGTGACCTCTGCACCTGTGTCCACTTTAAAGGTAAGGAACACTCCATTAACTGTTATGTCAACTGTCCATGAGGTTTGACCTAATGGCCCCAAAAAGGCTGAATCCAGATGGGTTTCTTCCGTCACGAGATCCATTTTTGACTGACGGGACCGACAATGCGCACTGAAATGACCTACTTTCTGGCAAGCAAAACAAGTGGCATTCCGAGCAGGGCACTGTTCCCTTGGATGAGAATTGTTACCACAATTTGTACATTTACCCTTGCTCCCTCCCTTGCTATGCCATTTAGCACCTGTAGTGGTTCTTGTTCCCTTGCTGTGTGTTACATGGTCAACATTGGGAGTGTCTGGTAGGGTAGTGTCCCCTTTTAGTAGCTGTTGTTGTTCCTTCACTGCCTCTTTCTGTCTTACAGTCTTCTTGGCATTCTCCAATGTCAGATCAGGGTCCATTTGGAGACGTTCTGAAAGAGATGTATCTCTGATCCCTACAACCAATCTGTCACGAATCATTTGGTCCTTCCACTCGCCGTATTCACAGTTCTCTGCAAAGCTATACAATGCTGTAATATATTGTTCTACTGACTCGCCCTCCATTTGATTACGGCGGTTGAATCTTGCCCGTTCGAAAATCACATTTCTCCGAACTTTGAAGAATCCATCCAATTTCCCAACCACATCTTTGTATTTCTTCCGTTGTTCGGCCGTGACATGCGTGGACGCGAGCACATCCTCTGCTTCCTCTCCCAGGCAATAGAGCAGCGTACTTACTTGACGCTCATCAGATTCTTGAGACAATCCTGACGCAATTCTGAATTGTTCGAAGCGGCGTTTCCAACGTTCCCACTCGTCTGGGCGTTTGAAGTCGAACGGGTCAGGCGGAGATAAACGAATGCTCGCCATGAACAATCCCACCGCTGCCACCATGTAATATACCCGAAGGAAACCACAGGATGCGTTCGGATACAACACTAGATACTTCCTAGTCTAATACAACAACGTGCACCTCAGTATTAATAAAACCTATTAATAAATCTTCACGTGATATATAGTCCCATCACACATGTAACTTCCTGGTTTGAGTAGTCCACACAGCCATTAGCACACACCTGTGTGGGTGTCCCTATCCCAGTCCCCAAGCATGTGTGGTTGTCCCTACACTAGTCCCCAGACCTGTGTTAGGGTGAATTATTTAGTTGTCTCAGTTGTGGGCAGGGGGCCCGGGGGACACCTACCACCCCTGTGGCCTTACAACATGGGGTGCCATGGGGCCTAGTGGGAGGGGCAGGTAGGAATGGGTATTATGTAATGATGTAATGGTGATAGGCTGTCAGTGGATGTATCGATCCCAAATGTTGGGTGATTTTTGTACTCTTAACCAGTTAGGTGATAAATATAGCCAGCTCAATGTTTCCCTTCCCCCCCAGATGAAGTGTACAGGCATCCCTGAGCTCACCAGCATCAAGGACCTGGACTACCTAAAGAGTGTCATGGTGCTGGACAGGAGTGAGGAGCAGGCAGCTGACCACTTCAGACAGCAGATACAGGAGTGCCTGAAGAAGGCCTGGAGCACACAGATCAACTGGCTGGCACACAGCATCGCTCACAGCCACTCCTGAACACTTTGGAAAAACACTTATTTCTAGGAATCTCAGTTTTATTGATTGTGCTGTATGTCCCAACCACGCCACCAGGCAATGATTAGTATAATTGGATTTCGCCGTAAATTATTTGGATTTCTGTATGCCACAACATTGACAGATTTTGTTGTAAGTTTTGCTGTATTTTCTTTGCAATGCCTCTAGATCATCCAGCCATAATAAATATCCGAGCAACCTAGCTTTTTTCCGTCAATAATCTTCAAGTGACTTGGCGATAAATTTACCAATGGCGCACCGCGCAGGGCTACTATAGTATACGTAGCGGTACGTATAAGAGCTCCCTTCACCATCCCACTTCCGATTTCCTCGCCCACAGAGCCATGGCCGCCACCATAGAGGACCTTCTTCGCAGCGTACCTATCGGCCAGCTGGAGCAGCGATGTAGCGACCAACACCTCCTGATGATATCAAGATGGATTCCCCATTGGAGGGGAGTGTCTGCTGAACTGGGGCTGTCCGATGTTGAGGAAGAACAAATAGCCCACAATCCTGGGGGGTTGGGCCGACAGAACTATGATATGTTCCGTATGTGGAAGGCACGTTGTCTTGATGCAGCTACATATAAGAAGTTAGCCAATGTGTTCTTCAATATTGGTCGCCAAGATCTGGTGGAAAGAGTGTGTAACCTTGTTAGAAGTGAAGGTATTATCTACATTTGTGTAATGTATTTGAGTCATAATACTGGTGATCTCTCCATCTAGCTCCTCCTCTGGCCACACCCACCACTGACGTCCCACAGGGAGTGAGGCAGTATGCAGAGTACCTGAAGAGTGTGTATGAAATAAAGCCATGTGGAGACCAGTGGTCACCTGTGGTCTCCAAATGTTACATCAACCTGTCCACAGTTGAGAGCATTGAAGACTTCCCTAAGGAGAAAGAGGAGATTTGCACACTGGCAATGATACATGCCAAGGTAGAAGAAGTTAAAAAGTTAAAGAGATCCATAGAGATTGGTCAGGTAGGTGTGTTCCATGAACTGTGTACGCGTGCATGTGAAGGGAAATTTGTTACTATGACTTTCATGTACTCTTGCAATTCAGGTTGGCCTGTTGGAAAATGGTCAGCGAGCAAGATGCATCATAGTGGAAGGGATTCCTGGTATAGGGAAATCAACATTCAGCTGGCACCTTGGGGTCTGCTGGGCCCTAAAGGAGATCCTTCATGGCTACCATCTTGTTGTCCTCCTACGCTTGAGGGATGAGAGGGTGCAGCGAGCCAAGTGTGTGTCTGATCTCTTCTACCATCACGACCAAACAACTCAGCAGTCTGTTGCCCAGTGGATTAGCTCACTTGAAGGAGATGGTGTGATGATGGTTCTTGATGGCTATGATGAGCTGTCTTCCCATCTGCAGACATCATCCATCTTTGCTGACATCATCAAAGGGGAGGTGCTTCCTAAGATGACAGTGTTGGTGTCAAGCCGACCTTCAGCTAACCAAAACCTCCATCAGCTGTGTCACTCACAGAAATGTCAGTACATTGAGGTGATTGGTTTTGGTAAGGAAGAGATCCAGCAATATGTTGATGGTGCCCTTGAACACAACAAGGAGTTAAGGGACCAGTTGAAATCCTATCTTGAACATCATCCTCACATCCATGGCTTAATGTATGTTCCCCTTAACTGTGCCATTGTTGTACAGGTATTCAGAGAGCAGATGAAGAACAAAAGCCAACCTCCTCAAACTCACACAGAAGTGTACCAATTGTTGGTCAAGGCTGTACTGAAGCGTCATGAGCAGAAGTCAGTGAAGCCTCCAGCTGCCGAGAGAACAGGTACCATCACACTAGTCACTATACAGTTAGTATGGTCATACATGTACATGTGTAGTTCATTTATATGTACATGCCTGGTCTTGATTAGCAGTGGCCCATCATTTCAAGAATTGGTCATCAATTGTATATGTACTAACAGATCCAATATTCTGTATATACTCATACTACCAGTGCAAATCGTATGATATCTCAGTCTTGATTTGAAGTGGCCAGTTATTTCAAGAATTGGTCATCTATGCTATGTAATTGTACATGTGTACTGATCCAGTAGTGTGCAGGTGGTGGTGACTGGTGTGAACATAGACATGTTTTGATCCCACTGTTCACAGGCAAACCATCAAGATACCCTTGGCTTGGTGATGTGTCAGAGGAAACTATTTCACAACTGCTGGTACTGGCCAAGCTAGCATATGATGGCACTAAAGAAGATCAACTGATATTCCATGGAATAGGTGGTGCATTGAAGACATTAGGTAGGGACCATAGCGTGTGGCCTGTTTGTTTCTATAGTAACAACATTTGGGGTGTGGCCTTTGTGTACATGTACATGTACCATATGGTGTGAGGTACAGGTATGTAGTGGTATTTTGAGCGAAACTGCTGCCCATTGCTGGCAAATTGCAACATGCTAAGGCCTCCCAAACATACATCCTATAATGATGTAATCCATCAACAGGTCTGGGCCAAGGCTACTCCCACTCAAGGCTACTAGCTGTAGCTGCCCCTGTGGGCCAAAAAGTTATGAAGTTACAAATTGCCTTCTACCGGGGGAGGGGGGGGGGGGGGGGGGGGGTATAATGCACAACATTTATACATGTGTATGTCATACATGAAACGTTATGTCAAGCTCCTCCCCTTACCACTCTCCTCAGCTGATACCCCCTCTAGAGGTGGTGGGGGAGGGGAGGGGCACCCCCCAAGTAACTACTGCTGTGCATACATGTATGTCTGTATTCCCATATCGGTGATGGTCCATTGCTGTATACAGGTCTGCTCCAAGAGGTCCCAGAACTGTACTTGGAGAGCTCTGGTTCATCTTCATATCATTTCATCCATAAAACTGTACAGGAGTTCATGGCAGCCTTGTATGTATCATCCCTGCAACCTGGTGAGAGGGCTGAGTTTGTAAGGACATCCTTTAGTAAGAGCAATATGATAATGGTTGTGCGGTTCATGGCTGGTCTGACCAAGCTCCAATCACAAGATGATATACAAAGTATCTCAGTATTCCAGAAGGAGGGTAGAAGAGAGCTGGTTGAAAGCTTCCATTGGTTGTTTGAAGCACATGATCCTGACCTCATACAGAAGTGTATGGGTGACAGGAAGTGGAAGTTGAAATTGTTTGTTACAACTTTGGATCCATTTGACTGTTATGTTCTTGGGAACTGTATTGCCAACAGCAGACAGCCATGGAGCCTTGAGCTAATAGGGAGCTCCATCAATGCAGAGTGTATGAAGATGCTGACAGTGGTTGAGAAGGGAGGAGCCTTTGACTACATCAAGAGTATTGAGCTCTATGGCAATGATGAGCTGGGGGACCAAGGAGCTATTGTACTAGGTGAGCTGTCACATATTACACACATACAAATGGAGCTTACAAATATTCAACTTATTAAATATCAGATGAGATAATAAATTTCAACACAGTTGGGCCAATAGGTCCCAGACCTCTAGATACCTCTAAGTGGTGGGCCAACCTCCCCCTCCTCCGCCTAGTAACCATACCTGGAATAGCAGTTGGTAACTATACCACCCACACACATGGGTGTCCGGGGGGGCAAAAGGGGCAGAATGGAGTCATCCTCTCCCCCCAACTTGTAATAAAAGTTAAAGTATTCAGTATTACTAGAGACATGTGCATGTACCCCTGAATCAGCCGAAAGTGCCCCCCCCCCCCCCCCTTAGTCGTATTCGCAGCTGTCAAATGGTGCCCCCCCCTCCCTTCCAGAAAGCTATTGTGCAGCATGCACATGTTACCATGGATATCTCACAACATCATGGTACATTTGAATGGGTCCTTGAGTGGTGCTCTTTAATTAGATTACATTGGTACCTCAACATTTAATAATAATATGCCAGGGTAATGTAATCAGGGGAGTATGCAGGGGGTTAAAGGGGTAACTAATAGAAGCCAGATGGGTGTGTTTTTGGAGGTGGAGTATAACTAACACTTATATTGTGCAGTACATGTACAATGCATATACAGTGGACCATTAATGGTCACCTGAGTTGGCTGGTCACCTCTGCATACTGGCCACATAACTAAAGTCATGAGTATGTGGCTGCTGTACAAAGGGTTGAGTTAGGCAGCTACCTGTCTGCAATGGTTTGGCCACTGATACTGTACATTCAATGTCCTCTTTACACTTGTGGACAGATGTAAATGTGTGTGTAGGATAGCCTCCATGGTTACCTTTATTCCACAGTGGCAATGTTAAAAGAGAACAAGGTCCTCACATCACTTGGAATTGGGCACTGTGGACTAGGTCCACATGGTGTTAGTGAAGTGCTCAGTGCTGTTGGAATGAACACCACATTGACTTCACTTGATCTAACTGGGAACAAGTTTGATGACCAAAGCATAGCCAGTCTTGGTAAGTAGCTAATAATACATAATAACCAGTATGTAGTTAGTGGTAACTGTACGTGCAGAACAGATGACATTGGTGTTGGCATCTATATACATATTTATGTAGATGGTTGACATGCACATACAGCTGAAGACTCATTGTACTCACCATCACCTGATATCTACAGCTGCGCATTCACACACTTACCATCCTTATCCATATTCATATACACTCTATATATTCCACTGGGAGCATAACTGGTTCCTGTAAAAAGTTATGTCTGAATAAAGTACATGTATCATCTGACCTCTGACCTTTATAAGACATCACTTAGTACATAATGTAGCCTCGTCCCCAGGCCCTATGAAATAGGGGGGTGGGGGGGGGGGGGGATGATAGAATAGGGCCTGGTATCTATGGAGTGGGTATTTGTGCACATGCATTAGCGGCAATAGCCATTACCCTCCACTGTTGTAATTTTTGTCTGTAAACCTTTCCATATACCATCTCATTCTCAGTATAAACTCTTCCTCATTCTAATCAACTTACTTTACTATCCCTTGCTCCATGGACCAAGCCTGCGGTTCTTACCTCTACGATTGGTACGTATACGGGTAGGCTGGCTACTTGCCATCTTTAGCCAAAGCCACAATGCTAACAAACTACTTGTACTCTCGTGGTGTGCACTAAATGGAAGTCCCCTACACTTGGAAAACGTTTGGTGACAAGGAGACCATCTCCTTTTCGTGACCAAACGTTATACCACGTAGGTATGAACTTGGTCTAAGGAGTGAGGGTAGTAAGTTGATTTGACTTTTAGTACGAAACTCTACATATACGACGGGTCGCAATTTCCTATTTTCTGGTTAATGGCTAACACATATGCACAATGACCTTGTCCATAAATACTAGCCCCTAACTGAAAAAAGCATTGGATACTCCTGTCCCACTGGTACCAGTCTGGACACAGGAGCTCTGTAGAGTTGCTCCATTGCACTATCTGCAAGCCTGGGTGAGGGAGCACACATACACACATGCACATATCCAAGATGAGCTCTCCCTCACCTGATGGTGGCTAGTTGGTACTGTAGCTTGGCCACACATTGTGGTAGATAGACAAGTGGAGAGGCACAGTAGTGGAGTCCATTTATAAGAATTAATAAACTATCTGTGCAGCCTCTGTGAGGGAGAAATGGAAGGAGTGGAGATAGGGAGCAAGGGGGGGGGGAGGGAGGAAGGAAGGGATGAGGAGTGAGGGGCGAGGAAAGGGGTGAGGGGTGGGGAGGATGGAAGGGAGGAGAATAAAGGTTAGAAAGTAAGTTAGGAGTGAACAGTCAGTACTCACCTATCCAGCAGTATAGGTACCCCAACAGGCTTTACCTGAAGTGTCTGACTGAGGAAGGACGTCAGTTGAGGCATGATGTTTACCTAATTGGAGAGAGCTTTCTAAGGGTGCACATGTATGCATGTGTATAGAAGTAATGAATAAATTATTATGATGGCAAGCGGAACTAGTTCTAACGAGTGGAAGGGTTCCACCGAACCCTCCCACTCCACCAGCCTGCGGGCCTGTAGTTAGTGGTAACTGTACATGCAGAACAGATGACATTGGTGTTGGCATCTATATACATGTTTAAGTAGGGGGAGTTACAACTGGGCAGTGGCGTAGTGGGGGGGGGGGGGGTGCAATTGCCCCCGGGTGCCGACCTAATGGGGGCGCCACAACAGTTTCTTGTATCAAATGATTTGTTTTGGACGCACACATGACACTGATGTTATGTTTATTTTGTTTATATGCCCACATTTTATGACGTTTATTTGTTTATATGCCCACGTTTTGAGGTTCTGTTGTTAACCACAGATAAACTGTGAGGGATCTAATTCTTACCATGTTTAGCAGTGCTTATGTAAACATGTAAACAGGGAGGCGTTTTTGCTTACAGACAGTGTCCAATATGTATAATGCAACACCATTTGGTACCTTGTACATGGGTGGTGGTTAGCTGTAAAAAAAAATGAAGCCAACATGTTAAAAGGTAGTTTATAACCAGTGGAACTTCTACTTGACCCTGGCAAAAAGCTACTTAAGGTCCTGCCAACAAACCTATACCAGAATAATGCTCTAACTGTTAGCTACCAGAACCAGCAGGTTTCAGGTTGGGGATTTGGCGGGTTTCTGAGATAGGAGGTGAAATATACATGCCAATACAAAATGTTAACAAAATGTTCAAAGATAACTGCCATATTGTTTACACAAGCAGTTTGCAGCACATTGAGCATCTATCATAGGCCTACATGTACTGCAAAACGGCTTGTGTTAATATTGGAAACAAATAATCAAACTTGAAAATGCTAAATGACCACTACAATTTTGATTAACTGTAATAACTCACCACTACATAATTTACCAAATAAAATGGTGTTTCCTACTTCATTTAATGATTGAATAATTAGTGGTGGTGATTAAACCCTAGCACTTTAACTTAACTAACTTATTAGCAAATTATGGTCTTATAATAGCTAACTCAGTAACTTGAAATCAATGCTGCTCCACTGCATATTCAGGTATTCCATTACTTATTATTGGTTATTAAAATCAATTATCTCTAACCTTAATCTTGAATAATTTTGATAATTGAATTAATGAAGGGTTTTGAAATAATTACTTAACCGCTTGGAATAACTGATTCAACTGGTAGTATTTGCCTTAGTACTGTAACATTTATTTAAAAAATTGAATAGTTAGTTAGACCTTTGGGACTGAACGGAGTCATCACAAATTGTAATAAAAGTCATCCCCCCCCCCCAACTTGTAATTAAAGTCTGCATGTACCCCCGAATCAGCCGAAAGTGTCCCGCCCCCCCATAACCAATGGCATGTTTCCACATTAGATATTTCGTCATGTAATACCCTTTTATAAAATCCTGTGAATGTATGATAATTCAAACCATATAATTACATCTCTTGTGTACATCCTTATCATATGTTAAGAACAAGAGTAACCAATCAAATGATGGTGCTCTAATTGGAGTTGAAATGTGGTATGTTATAATATTTCTAACTAATAGAAGCCAGATGGGTGTGTTTTTGGAGGTGGAGTATAACTAACACTTATATTGTGCAGTACATGTACAATGCATATACAGTGGACCATTAATGGTCACCTGAGTTGGCTGGTCACCTCTGCATACTGGCCACATAACTAAAGTCATGAGTATGTGGCTGCTGTACAAAGGGTTGAGTTAGGCAGCTACCTGTCTACAATGGTTTGGCCACTGATACTGTACATTCAATGTCCTCTTTACACTTATGGACAGATGTACATATGTGTGTGTAGGATAGTAACTATGGTATCTCATGACAAATGTGTATGTAGCTATGGTTACCTTTTTACCCAGGGACAATGTTAAAAGTGAACAAGGTCCTCACATCACTTAGACTAAGGGACTGTGAACTAGGTCCAGGGGGCCTCTGTGTAGTGCTCAGTGCTGTTGGAATGAACACCACATTGACTTCACTTGATCTATCAGAGAACAAGTTTGATGACCAAAGCATAGCCAGTCTTGGTAAGTAGCTAATAATACATAATAACCAGTATGTAGTTAGTGGTAACTGTACATGCAGAACAGATGACATTGGTGTTGGCATCTATATACATATTTATGTAGATGGATGACATGCACATACAGCTGAAGACTCATTGTACTCACCATCACCTGATATCTACAGCTGCACATTCACACACTTACCATCCTTATCCATATTCATATACACTCTATATATTCCGCTGGGAGCATAACTGGTTCCTGTAAAAAGTTATGTCTGAATGTATCATCTGACCTCTGACCTTTATAAGACATCACTTAGTACATAATGTAGCCTCGTCCCCAGGCCCTATGAAATAGACAGGTGGGGGGGATGATGGAATAGGGCCTGGTATCTATGGAGTGGGTATTTGTGCACATGCATTAGCGGCTATAGCCATTACCCCCTGCTGTTGTAATTTTTGTCTGTAAACCTTTCCATATACCATCTCATTCTCAGTATAAACTCTTCCTCATTCTAATCAACTTACTTTACTATCCCTTGCTCCATGGACCAAGCCTGCGGTTCTTACCTGTATGATTGGTACGTATACGGGTAGGCTGGCTACTTGCCATCTTTAGCCAAAGCCACAATGCTAACAAACTACTTGTACTCTCGTGGTGTGCACTAAATGGAAGTTCCCTACACTTGGAAAACGTTTGGTGACAAGGAGACCATCTCCTTTTCGTGACCAAACGTTATACCACGTAGGTAAGAACTTGGTCCAAGGAGTGAGGGTAGTAAGTTGATTTGACTTGAAGTACAAAACTCTACATATACGACGGGTCGCAATTTCCTATTTTCTGGTTAATGGCTAACACATATGCACAATGACCTTGTCCATAAATACTAGCCCCTAACTGAAAAAAGCATAGGATACTCCTGTCCCACTGGTACCAGTCTGGACACAGGAGCTCTGTAGAGTTGCTCCATTGCACTATCTGCAAGCCTGGGTGAGGAAGCACACATACACACATGCACATATCCAAGATGAGCTCTCCCTCACCTGATGGTGGCTAGTTGGTACTGTAGCTTGGCCACACATTGTGGTAGATAGACAGGTGGAGAGGCACAGTAGTGGAGTCCATTTATAAGAATGAATAAACTATCTGTGCAGCCTCTGTGAGGGAGAAATGGAAGGAGTGGAGATAGGGAGCAAGGGGGGGGGAGGGAGGAAGGGATGAGGAGTGAGGGGTGAGGAAAGGGGTGAGGGGTGGGAAGGATAATAAAGGTTAGAAAGTAAGTTAGGAGTGAACAATCAGTACTCACCTATCCAGCAGTATAGGTACCCCAACAGGCTTTACCTGAAGTGTCTGACTGAGGAAGGACGTCAGTTGAGGCATGATGTTTACCTAATTGGAGAGAGCTTTCTAAGGGTGCACGTGTATGCATGTATATAGAAGTAATGAATAAATTATTATGATGGCAAGCGGAACTAGTTCTAACGAGTGGAAGGGTTCCACCGAACCCTCCCACTCCACCAGCCTACGGGCCTGTAGTTAGTGGTAACTGTACATGCAGAACAGATGACATTGGTGTTGGCATCTATATACATGTTTAAGTAGGGGGAGTTACAACTGGGCAGTGGCGTAGTGGGGGGGGGGGGGGGGGGGCAGGGGGGGTGCAATTGCCCCCGGGTGCCGACCTAAGGGGGGCGCCACAACAGTTTTTTGTATCAAATGTTTTGTTTTGGACATGACACTGATGTTATGTTTATTTTGTTTATGTGCCCACATTTTATGACCCACATTTTATGAGGTTTATTTGTTTATATGCCCACGTTTTGAGGTTCTGTTCTTAACCACAGATAAACTGTGAGGGATCTAATTCTTAGCAATGCTTATGTACACATGTAAACAGGGAGGCATTTTTGCCTACAGACAGTGTCCAATATGTATAATGCAACACCATTTGGTACCTTGTACATGGGTGGTGGTTAGCTGTAAAAAAATTGAAGCCAACATGTTAAAAGGTAGTTTATAACCAGTGGAACTTCTACTTGACCCTGGCAAAAAGCTACTTAAGGTCCTGCCAACAAACCTATACCAGAATAATGCTCTAGCTGTTAGCAACCAGAACCAGCAAGTTTCAGGTTGGGTATTTGGCGGGTTTCTGAGATACATGTAGGAGGTGAAATATACATGCCAATTAACAAAATGTTCAAAGATAACTGCCATATTGTTTACACAAGCAGTTTGCAGCACATTGAGCATCTATCATAGGCCTACATGTACTGCAAAACGGCTTGTGTTAATATTGGAAACAAATAATCAAACTTGAAAATGCTAAATGACCACTACAATTTTAATTAACTGTAATAACTCACCACTACATAATTTACCAAATAAAATGGTGTTTCCTACTTCATTTAATGATTGAATAATTAGTGGTGGTGATTAAACTTTAGCAGCTTGAACTTAACTAACTTATAAGCAAATTATGGTCTTTTTAAAATGATAAAGAAATCAATGCTGCTCCACTGCATATTCAGGTATTAAAATCATATCTAACCTTAATCTTGAATAATTATGATAATTGAATTAATGAAGGGTTTTGAAAATTTTACTTAACCGCTTAGAATAACTAATTCAACTGGTAGTATTTGCCTTAATACTGTAACATTTATTTAAAAAATTGAATGGTTAGTTAACTTTAATCCTGAGCTATAGTGATTTAAAAGCGTTGCGTTCATTTGTGGACATCTGGTGTTGCACAATGTAGATGTGTTGTTGATGTTTGGTGCTGTGCTTAAATACACATAACATACCTGATGTCTTGTTGTTCCCTTCTCAGTACATCTACTGTCCAACAACCAAACATTGGAAGACCTGAAGTTGATATGGTGTGGTCTGGATGATGATGCTATATGTTCACTGGCCAAGGGTCTTGAACATTCTAAACTGAAGAAACTTGACCTTGAAAGCAACCGCTTCACCACCAGAGGAGCTACTGCACTTTATCTTGTGCTAAAGGACCATCCAACCCTTACTAAAGAGATGGTAAAACTGCCCTCTTGCCTCCAGTAGTCATGGTTACTAACATTATTAGACTCTCCATTTGCAGATACAAAGCAATATGTTTGTAGATGTATTTTTATAATTCTATGCTGTGGTACATGTACATATAGCTGCCCACTTCCTTGGTACTCTGGCTAGCCCTATCACCTCTTATAACGTGCACCTTTATATGCAGCTTGTGAAATGACCACCTCCATATGGCTCCCAAATAGCTACGTGCATGACCTTCACTTTCACTGTCTGCACGCTCCAGTATGAATTATAACCTAAGCGGCCCCAAATATTATATAGTATGGTATATAGCGTTTTGAAAATTATGATTGAAAGAAAAGACATTTTGGCCAAATCACGTACACCACACACATATCATATACATGTATGCAGCACTAAGAGGTCCAAGAACACTAAGGTCCATTCCTACAGTCTAGCAGGGACAGCCTCCACCAATCAAATCATACTCTTCACGGCCTTGATGATGTGGGCGGAGCTTATCCCGTACAGCTCCAGCAGCTCATGGCACAGACCACTTCTAGGGATGCCAGTGACGGCCAATCGGTGCACACGAATGTTGAGCTCCTCAGACAGAGCACCTGCCACAGCCTCCCCAAGTCCACCTGCACACCAGAGGGCAGTCAGTAACCATGGCAATGTTCATATAAACATACTCACAAAACACAGAACCTCATCACACATGCACTTCATACACTCCACCTTGCTTCTCAACGAGGCTTGCTAACTACATGCAGGGAGGAAGGGAGAAATGGAACATCCAGGAATGCTTTCTGATCGTATACAGTGTAAAATTTGATAGGCTAACCTGTTAAAAATCTTATCAGGTATATGTAACCATTTGTGGGCTGGATTACAAGCACCATGTCATCCCCAGTCCATACGACTCAGCCCAAGACCCTACCACCTCATCCCCAGACCACATCATCCCAGACCATACCACCTCATCCCCAGACCATACCACCTCACCCCCAGACCCTCACCTTATCTCCTAGCTTGTACTTTGGAGGTGAATTCGCTCAGGTGCACTTTGAGGGACTCTATCTTGGGGGCGTCGTGGATGATCTTGGGCAGGTCAAAGTGGATGTGGCCATGGTTGTGGATCTGGGCCTCAATGGCCTTGCGAGAGATGTCAGCCTCCTTGGGCCCCAGAGGCTTGCCATGCCAGTTCTCCTTGTCCTCAATGTTGGGGAAGCCCCTCCCTGACCACACCCACACAGATTATACAAAGGCAAAACACACATATGATCAATGCAATGCAACAAATGGAATAACACACACACACACACACACACACACACACACACACACACACACACACACACACACACACACACACACACACACACACACACATACACACAGCTTACATAGTACATAAACATATCACCCCCCAAGCACTATCAGGATCACCCACATGTATGGATGGGCACCACCCACCTTATCCAGAGATAATCAACACTAATCAACACATGTACTGGTTCCCTAGCAACATGTATTGTTGACCTTCTTTGCATTACATGTTTTAATAGAGCTATATTGCATAGGAATTGCCTAGTTCACATGTAGATGAAAAATGCTGCCCATTCACTCAGAGCACACCTACACATGTACCACACATAAATATAGCACATCCATATATGTACATAACTACACACATGCACACTTACACCTCTCCTCTACCCCCACACACTGTCTCCTTCACACCGACAAACCTTTCAAGGTGAAGCACAGCAGGGCAGTGGGCCTGTCCTTGGTACACTTGGCAGTATCCAGGGATCTGTATATCTCCTGTTTGTTGTGCCCATCCACCACTAGGGCGTTGAACCCAAAGGCATCAAACCTCTTCCTGTAGGTCTCCATGTCAATGCTGGAGGGCCGTGGGCTGGCTCTGTCCCAGTCTGTTCACATCCACTATGGCCACCAGGTTGTCCAGCTTGTAGTGGGAGGAGAAGGAGGCCGCCTCCCACACACTCCCCTCGGCACTCTCCCCATCCCCCATGAGGCAGTACACCCTGTAGCTGGCCTTGTCCAGGTACTTCCCACAGTAGGCCATGCCGGCAGAGACACTGAGACCTTGACCTAGGGAGCCTGTGGCCACATCTATGTAGTTCTGATGCTGGGGGGGGGGGGGGGGGGAGGGAGGGAGGGATGGAAGAGATAATCAACACTAATCAACACATGTACTGGTTCCCTAGCAACATGTATTACATTGTAATGTACACACATCCATGTTTTGATAGAGCCATATCTCATGCATTGGTTCAATCCATGTCCACATGTAGGTGCAACTGACAAAATAAAAAATGCTTCACTCATAGCACACCTACACATGTACCACACATAAATATAGCACATGCATATATGTACATAACTACACACACATGCACACTTACACCTCTCCTCCACCCCCACACACTGTCTCCTTCACACCCAGGCCCGTAACCAGGGGGGTGCAAACGGGTGCAAGTGCACCCCCCCCCCACTGGATGCGAGGTCTGCTTTGCAGGCTATGAATATTATTCACTTTATTGTGCAATCTACACATATATTAATAAGAACTGCCATGTGCACGATCGAGTGCATGTAAGAGCACTGGTACGGGATCAATGGGCCATTCCATTATTTAATTATACACCCCTACAGATGACAATAAATGGTGCCCAGGGGGGTATAGGGAATATGTCCTGCGGAGGTGGTCATTTAAAGGCCTGTCCCGGGGGGTCAGAAGGCATAATAGAAGCTTGTCCAGGGGGGAGTGGAACAACATACAAGCTTGTCCAGGGGGGTGGTACAAAATAGAAGCTTGTCCAGGGGGCATTTACAAGTCTGTCCCAGGGGGGTCAAGGTATAACATAAGCTTGTCCAGGGGTGCTTTTGTATATTGTCCCGGGGGGAATAGGTTTGCAATTATTGTCATCTGTAGGGGTGTACAGTTAAATAATGGAATAGCCCAACTCTGGCTATGGCTCGACCCTTTTTGCCCAAGGTCCACCTCGAAAAAGGATATACTGATAAAATTGTGTGCATATACCCAGTATGGATAATTATATATCACACAGAATCGAAGTCAGTTCTCAAGCAGGGTTCCCACACCAAAAATATGGGTCAAAATAAGACCTTTTCAAGACTTTTTCAATACCCTACAGTTGTATATTTAATGCCCCATACACACGTTACAAATCACAATTACAAAACATTATGGAAGGGTTTGCAAATCGTTCCTGTGGATCCATGGTTGTACAAATGTGTTTTACAAATGCATAAGTCAGTGGGTTCTTATGTTTTAGCAAGTGCTACTAAAAATGCTTTGCACTCCATTTTAAACCCTAACAAAGATTTGCCATTTATCATTTTAGATTAAATCAACTCCTTTACAATTCAATCCGCTGAAAAACCAACATCTATTTGTCGATAACAATTGTGATTTGAGCCATTCTCTACATCGCTACTCATGAGCTGTGTTGCACTACTACCATTTGCAATAACGTCCTTCTTGATAAACCGCCTAAGCACACACTGTAAGGTTTCGTACAGATCTCTACCTAAAAATACAACCATTGGTGCATCTGTTTGGTATTTATTCAAAAAAGGTACTAGCTGCACTTTTGAAAAAGTATAGTTTGGATTCAATTAGAGGGTCATCAATTGATTCTGCTACAACTTCAAAAGATTTGTTTCCAGGGTGTGTCACAGTTTCATCTCTTCCAGCCTTCACATACATTCTTATACATTCCAAGCAGTGGGACACAAATTTTAATGGTAATACAGTTGAACTACTAACTTTCCTATAATCTTCATGCCTTGCAGGTGAGTTCTTATACATGTATAGGTAATACAGAGATGATAGAAAGGAAGAAACATTCCCCCCTGATTTTTTTACACCAGCTTTGAAGCTATTATGTACAGTACATGTATGTAATCCACATGAACCCACATTGATTCAACCTAGTACTGTATTATTCTATAAGCTGCTTTTGGATTAAGCTGTAAAATTTTCCTATTGACATTTGTCCCATCCATACCTATTTGTAGCATGTCATTGATTGCAAGGCCACTTTGTAGCACACCAGGGTTAGTATATGTCTTGAGCTGTTGCGTGGCCTATTAGGAGCGCGAATATTCATATCAAAAGCAGTCAATACTATGGACCCATTGTGCCTAACCATATTGTTTACACAATGGGTGCATGGCCATTGTTTATATAGTACTGGTAGAGATAAGCAAGGGAGGTACGCACGGTATTAATTGCTTTTGTTACATGCAACATGAGGGAAGCTTACCTCGAGTTTATATATTATTCAAGCTCTCATCAGACAACCCAGTACAGACCCCTTTAATATCGTGTAGCAACGCCTTCTTGAAGAAGTCCGCTAGGCCAAAGATCGCCAGATATGCAGTTTTAGTCGCTCCGCAAGTAAACTTATTTGCAATCATGCTGTCTGGGAACATACTCCGAAATATTTTCATTGGAGCTATATGACGAGTGCCTGCTAGTGGTGTGCATGACCCAAAGTACTTCTGCCTTTTGACCCAAAATGATTGAAGTTTCCGTGCGTTGACTAGAACCCGCAGATTGATGAGTCGCACTAGCCAAAGTAGCAGAGGGAGTATCGTGCAGCACTATGGCAGCAGGAGCGGGTGTGGAAAGATCGGACACAAATATCTTGGTGTTTTAATTTGTTTCGCAATGTCTAAATTCTTTCTGTGCGCCTTTCCTGCTGCATGTGATTTCAGCGCATACTCTCCCATCGTGCCAAGAGAGGTCATTTTTTACACACTGCACAAAATATTCATCCAGTCACTCACTGTACAAAGGGTTCGAGAGCCACTCGCAATGAAAAGCGCACTTACCCATGTTCTGCACGTGATGCGTTACTTAAATTTTAGATTTAAAAAAATGTACATACTATGAAATTAACTGCTGTAGGCGCTCGTAGGTATATCACAAATGTCTGCGCGTTACGATCGCACAACGCGCGATTAATAAATAGAAAAGGGACTACGAAAATTAATACCTTTTCAAGAGATTGCCTGCATTTCAATGCCTTTTCAATAAAATAATTGAAATTAATACCTTTTCAATAAAATACACAAATTTAAGACCTTTTCAATATAGCGTGGGAACCCTGTCAAGTACCCTCCCCCAACCATATGACCACAATGTTTGGTGCGAAGGAAATAACTCATTGGCCACAATGGTTTCAAAAGAGGTCTTGAATCCACTAACTAAAGATGAAGGTCGTGATATGTATCTACGCACGTAGTCAGTGTTCCGTTCCATCTGTGTAAAAGCTGACTGCAGCTGGTGACGAAGCATCTAACCGAAAGAATTTGATGACTGTGGCACGGTGTCTGAGGCTTATGGCATGGCAAGGCCCGGCAATAGCTATAGGCCTGTAGGGTGGTCCGGAGAGGGAAAATAATAAGGGCATGGAACTAACTAGTAACAGAGCGGAATAGTTTTTATACTGCATGTAGGGGGTGGGTATGGGAGGGTCTGGGAACTAGGAGCGCTATATAGATGTAAGCTCCTCCATCACATCAGCTTTGCAACTTTTGCCAGGTCTTGCAATTTTGTACTGAATTGCAAAATAGATTTGTGACTCTTCAATCTTACGGCTTTGCATGGCCAGATTTCAGTACTACTTTGTAATAATGAAAATGTGGTACCAGCCTTCCTTTGAGGTAGTAAATAGGACTGTGTAGTAGAGGAAGACTTTAACCATATTTACTTTTAATATTTCATACATCTGTAGCGTGAGCTGCCTTGAATTGTGCATTGCCCTGGGCAAGTATTGCAAACTGTTATGTTTGTATTCAAATGCAAAGGATTTCGTGACGCTTCATTCTTATGGCATTTCCACATTGGCCAGATTTACTTAATACTTAGAACCACACACATACATGCATTGCTACATGTATTATCCTGGCTACACCACTGGTTGAGTCCACTTATAACATACCTTGCATCCCCCAACACACAACCTGGCTACGGGCCTGACACCCACCCACCACACCCCCACAAACCTTTCAAGGTGAGGCACAGCAGGGCAGTGGTCCTTGGTACACTTGGCAGTATGCAGGGCTCTGTATATCTCCTGTATGTTGTGCCCATCCACCACTAGGGCGTTGAACCCAAAGGCATCAAACCTCTTCCTGTAGGTCTCCATGTCATGCTGGAGGGCCGTGGGCTGGCTCTGTCCCAGCCTGTTCACATCCACTATGGCCACCAGGTTGTCCAGCTTGTAGTGGGAGGAGAAGGAGGCCGCCTCCCACACACTCCCCTCAGCACTCTCCCCATCCCCCATGAGGCAGTACACCCTGTAGCTGGCCTTGTCCAGGTACTTCCCACAGTAGGCCATGCAGGCAGAGACACTGAGACCTTGACCTAGGGAGCCTGTGGCCACATCTATGTAGTTCTGACGCTGGAGGAGAGGGGAGGGGAGGGGAGGGGAGGGGAGGGGAGGGGAGGGGAGGGGAGGGGAGGGGAGGGGAGGGGAGGGGAGGGGAGGGGAGGGGAGGGGAGGGGAGGGGAGGGGAGGGGAGGGGAGGGGAGGGGAGGGGAGGGGAGGGGAGGGGAGGGGAGGGGAGGGGAGGGGAGGGGAGGGGAGGGGAGGGGAGGGGAGGGGAGGGGAGGGGAGGGGAGGGGAGGGGAGGGGAGGGGAGGGGAGGGGAGGGGAGGGGAGGGGAGGGGAGGGGAGGGGAGGGGAGGGGAGGGGAGGGGAGGGGAGGGGAGGGGAGGGGAGGGGAGGGGAGGGGAGGGGAGGGGAGGGGAGGGGAGGGGAGGGGAGGGGAGGGGAGGGGAGGGGAGGGGATTTAAGAAGTGAGAGGGTAAGAAAGAGGAAGATTAAAGAATGGTCAGGGAATATCCATCATAGAAGAACTTAGCAAACAGGGGGAGGAAGCTTACAGGTGTGGGGTGTCCCTCTAAGATGGAGTCCACCTTGCGCAGGGTGAGCAGGTGTTCCTTGGAGAGGAGGCCAGCCTCACACCAGGCTGCATACAGGATGGGGCAGGCATGACCCTGTGAGGGTGTGAGGTGGTTGTGACACCGTACCCATAACCATGTACACAACACACACAATAAATGCTAGCAGTAT
>OX442415.1:7406327-7728866 GCA_949361645.1 Spongilla lacustris
AATTATAGTATGCGGTAATATGTTTTCAATGTTTCAAAATAATGCGCGTCGATTGTGGTGCCCAGACCATTGTGCGGGATATTAACGTGAAGACGATATGGCTGTATTTCCCGGCCACAAGCCTGGGGGTGAAGAGGTGAATTGGGAAGAGGAGACCCGCCATGACGTCATCATCATAGGTATTTCATATACGTCTGATGACTCCTCTTGCGATGATGGTCCACCAGAAAGATGTTCACGTGCTCCACCACGTATACGGAGCAGGTACGAGGAGGGGGAGGTGTGGTAGGAAGATGATGAGGGAGGGGAAGATGACCTCTTTCCTTACCTCCCTCACACCTTCATTCTTGGCCAGGTATGTGTACATGCTTCCAGTGCTGCTAGCTGCAAGTCTGGGGAAGAGGCTGAAGAAAGGCAGCACAGGGTCTGGGGAGGAGGCTGTCAACATTCCCATTCAAACCCCACCATGCATGAGAGGGTGAGGTAGGTGAGTGGTGAGACTAACCACAAATGTACTCGCCACTCTCAAACAGAACAACATGCACCATATATACCACATACACGCCCTCCTCCCTCCCTCCTTCCCTCCCTCCCTCCTTCCCTCCCTCCCTCCCTCCCTCCCCAGTGTCCCAGAGGACTATGTTCTTAAGGAGGCTGGCCATGACAGCTATATCTATGGTTACCATGACCTGCTGGAGTTTGAGCCAATCCTGAGGTGCCTTAACAAGAAGCTGGACATAGAGCTGTTCCTGGTCAGGAAGCTGAACACTGAACAGGACAGGCCCAGGAACATTCCTGATGTGAGTGCATACCATATATGGGTGTGCACTTGGCCCCTCCCCCTCTTATCGTCCGCATAACAAAAGTTATTTCATACACATGTTTATAGCCCAGACCATTAGCCTGTAAATAACACTCTTTGTCTCTTACATGTATTTATCTGGTCACCTCTTGTCTTCCTCCTCCCCCCCCTCTTCCTCCTCCCCTCTCCAGTGGAACCTTATAGACCTTTCCACTGGGCTCACGGGCACACACAAGGACCTCTCCATCATGTCCAGGGAGCACACGTCTTCACCATGCCCCTATGGGACATGCAATAAGGAGGGTATGCATGTATGGGGTGATGGGGTAGGAATATGTTGAAATAACTATCTGTACAGGTGATAGAAAACCTTTGTTTCGTGAGGTTGGGGGGGATGGAAATGTTTAGCTGAGTGTGCTAGGGTGTGTGGCTATTGGTGGGCATCTTCAGGAATATATTCATCAGTTAGCATGAAATACATGTGCCCATCAAAAGGCACCCATGTGATCAGAGCATCACCTTAACAGTGTATTAAATTCAACGACCATATATGTACATGCATTGTATGGTCTAGTTTGAAAACGCCCTTATATGGTATACATGTACCATCCCTTAACAGTGTATTAAATATAAGGACCTTGTACATGTGCATGTGTGGAGTATTAGCTGGGTGCCATCTCAACACCTTATAAGGTCAGGGTCGCTGGTTTGGACAATTTCAAGTATGAACCTGTTGACAATGAGGTGTTCTACGTGGAGATGGGTATCTACCATGGTGGGCATTTATTGGGATCCACCTGCTACACAGTTGAGATGGCCCCAACCACTTAAGTGAGATCCATCCCAAGGTGTGGTTGTGGGCGTGGTTCAATAAAGAGTTATTATTACTCTAATATGAAATCTTGTATTGTTATAGAGAGTTTTACTGCAGTAACTCATATAGGATTTGTGCCGTATGTGTGTACAGTTATCTGATGTTAGGCTGCCAGGTGTAAGGCTTACATGTAACTCATTGTTTACTAGCAATAGGTCTACATGTATGTGTAGCAGAAGGGAATACATTGTGTATGTTTGAAATGCGCATATATCTGTATGCACACCCACTATCACACTCACTAGTCCACATCCACCATCACACTCACTAGTCCACACCCACCATCACACTCACTAGTCCACACCCACCATCACGCTCATTAGACCACACCCACCATCACACTCACTAGTCCACACCCACCATCACACTCACTAGTCCACACCCACCATCACACTCACTAGTCCACACCCTCCATCACACTCACTAGTCCACACCCTCCATCACACTCACTAGTCCACACCCACCATCACTCTCACTAGTCCACACCCACCATCACACTCACTAGTCCACACCCACCATCACACTCACTAGTCCACACCCACCATCACACTCACTAGTCCACATCCACCATCACACTCATTAGACCACACCCACCATCACACTCACTAGTCCACACCCACCATCACACTCACTAGTCCACACCCACCATCACACTCACTAGTCCACACCCACCATCACACTCACTCTCACTAGTCCACACCCACCATCACACTAACTAGTCCACACCCACCATCACACTCACTAGTCCACACCCACCATCACGCTCACTAGTCCACACCCACCATCACACTCACTAGTCCACACCCACCATCACGCTCACTAGTCCACTCCCACCATCACGCTCACTAGTCCACACCCACCATCACGCTCACTAGTCCACACCCACCATCACGCTCACTAGTCCACACCTACCATCACTCTCACTAGTCCACACCCACCATCACACTCACTAGTCCACACCCACCATCACGCTCACTAGTCCACACCCACCATCACGTTCACTAGTCCACACCTACCATCACTCTCACTAGTCCACACCCACCATCACACTCACTAGTCCACACCCACCATCACACTCACTAGTCCACACCACCATCACCCTCACTAGTCCACACCACCATCACACTCACTAGTCCACACCCACCATCACACTCACTAGTCCACTCCCACCATCACGCTCACTAGTCCACACCCACCATCACACTCACTAGTCCACACCCACCATCACACTCACTAGTCCACACCCACCATCACACTCACTAGTCCACACCCACCATCACACTCACTAGTCCACACCCACCATCACACTCACTAGTCCACACCCACCATCACACTCACTAGTCCACACCCACCATCACACTCACTAGTCCACACCCACCATCACACTCACTAGTCCACACCCACCATCACACTCACTAGTCCACACCCACCATCACACTCACTAGTCCACACCCACCATCACACTCACTAGTCCACACCCACCATCACACTCACTAGTCCACACCCACCATCACACTCACTAGTCCACACCCACCATCACACTCACTAGTCCACACCCACCATCACACTCACTAGTCCACACCCACCATCACACTCACTAGTCCACACCCACCATCACACTCACTAGTCCACACCCACCATCACACTCACTAGTCCACACCCACCATCACACTCACTAGTCCACACCCACCATCACACTCACTAGTCCACACCCACCATCACACTCACTAGTCCACACCCACCATCACACTCACTAGTCCACACCCACCATCACACTCACTAGTCCACACCCACCATCACACTCACTAGTCCACACCCACCATCACACTCACTAGTCCACACCCACCATCACACTCACTAGTCCACACCCACCATCACACTCACTAGTCCACACCCACCATCACACTCACTAGTCCACACCCACCATCACACTCACTAGTCCACACCCACCATCACACTCACTAGTCCACACCCACCATCACACTCACTAGTCCACACCCACCATCACACTCACTAGTCCACACCCACCATCACACTCACTAGTCCACACCCACCATCACACTCACTAGTCCACACCCACCATCACACTCACTAGTCCACACCCACCATCACACTCACTAGTCCACACCCACCATCACACTCACTAGTCCACACCCACCATCACACTCACTAGTCCACACCCACCATCACACTCACTAGTCCACACCCACCATCACACTCACTAGTCCACACCCACCATCACACTCACTAGTCCACACCCACCATCATACTCACTAGTCCACACCCACCATCACACTCACTAGTCCACACCCACCATCACACTCACTAGTCCACACCCACCATCACACTCACTAGTCCACACCCACCATCACACTCACTAGTCCACACCCACCATCACACTCACTAGTCCACACCCACCATCACACTCATTAGACCACACCCTCCATCACACTCACTAGTCCACACCACCATCACACTCATTAGACCACACCCACCATCACACTCATTAGTCCACACCCACCATCACACTCACTAGTCCACACCCACCATCACACTCACTAGACCACACCCTCCATCACACTCACTAGTCCACACCACCATCACACTCATTAGACCACACCCACCATCACACTCACTAGTCCACACCCACCATCACACTCATTAGACCACACCCACCATCACACTCACTAGTCCACACCCACCACCACACTCACTAACTAGTCCATCTTCCTGTTCAGTGATTCAACTGATTCTTCAGGCACTTGTAATGTTATTTCCTGTTCTGATCATTGTGTGCTGTGTTACCTCCCTCACACCTTCATTCTTGGAGGTATGCATACATGCTTCCAGTGCTGCTTGCGGCAAGTCTGGGGAAGAGGCTGAAGAATGGCAGCATGGGTCTGGGGAAGAGGCTAAAGAACGGCAGCATGGGTCTGGGGAGGAGGCTGTCACACATTCCCATTCAAACCCCACCATGGGAGGGTGAGGTAAGGGTGATTGGTGAGACTTAAATTCTAAACCAGTATCCACAAATGTACTCAACCAAACATGTACATCAACCTGCACCACATGCACTGCATCTAACACACAACTAATGCCAAACATTGAAGTACAGCGTGCTTTAAATTAGTTCCCACTGAAAACAATAGTGTTAAACAACCATTACTCTCAATGCCTACAAGCTTAATGTGTTTTTTTTTTAAATCGTATTACACATTATTATAGTACGCTTCTTAAATTACAAAATGGAGTGTACATGTAGGTGTGTGTCCAAATGTGTGTGGGCTTCTTCCATTGATATGTGGACTGTATGGGAACATGTAGTGTGGGTGTGGCCTTACATTATGCCTGTTTATAAAAACAATGATGATGCTTATTTCCCACTCCAATTAAAGAGCACTCCTGAGGCAAGGCCTGCTTCGTCTCAACCTGTGGCCAGTCCAGGCAGACTCAGAGAATGCCTTCCTGGGCATGGACCAGCGCTCAGTGGGGTCCACTGCAGTCAACCCCAATGGGAACAACTCTGTGGCCCTGTACATTGAGCTGGACACATATGCCCATCCCGTGGCCTGTCCCACTGGGGGGTGGGGCAAGGAGACCACCACGTAAGACTAAGGATTGTTATGATTTATCACTATGGTTACCACCCCAACTTACCTACAGGTGGCCATCACCCTCCCCTCACCTCACTATGGCCACCCTCACCTACTCACTATGACCACCCTCACCTACTCACTATGGCCACCCTCACCTAATCACTATGGCCACCCTCACCTACTCACTATGGCCACCCTCACCTACTCACTATGGCCACCCTCACCTACTCACTATGGCCACCCTCACCTAATCACTATGGCCACCCTCACCTATTCACTATGGCCACCCTCACCTACTCACTATGGCCACCCTTACCTACTCACTATGGCCACCCTCACCTACTCTCTATGGCCACCCTCACCTACTCACTATGACCACCCTCACCTACTCACTATGGCCACCCTCACCTACTCTCTATGGCCACCCTCACCTACTCACTATGACCACTCTCACCCTCACCTAATCACGATATCCACCTCACCTACTCACTATGGCCACCTCACCTACTCACTATGGCCACCTCTTCCCCTTCTCATTACAGTGAACCACAACAAGGGATCAGCGTTTCATCTCCATTAAAGCTGACCCTCTATCTCCAGTTAGTGCACACCCCATGCTATGCATACTCCATGGACCACTTGATGTCCTTCTCTCCCTCCTCCCAGCTAACCAAGGCTCAGTGGGAGCTGTTATGGAAGTTCAGGGAGCATTGCTCCACCATTCCAGAGGCTCTGCCAAAGTTCCTGCAGTGTGTGGATTGGGCCAGTCTGGAGCAGGTGCAGGAGGCCCACAGGCTGCTGAAGATATGGAGGCCCATCACCATGGAGGTGAGTTTAAGATGGAAGTTGAGAGCTGGGGAAGTGACCACACCCCTCATCCTAGGTGGCCCTAGAGCTGTTGGACTACCACTTTGCTGATGACCAGGTACGCTCATTGGCTATGAAGAGAGAGACTGATGATTCTCTCCAAGGACACCCTCCTCAGCATCCTACTACAGATGATCCAGGTCTGGGCACGATACATAGCTTTGTAACTTTATGCATACATGTACCTGAATGCTCTTCATTTCTTCCCCCTCCTCCCCCTCCTCCTCCTCCCCCTCCTCTATGACCCTCCCAGGTGCTGAAGTTTGAACCGTACCATGACAGTGCACTGGCGAGGTTTCTCCTGAAGAGTGCTCTTACCAGCAAGAAGATTGGTCATTACTTTTACTGGTAAGGAGATCTTAACCAGGGCTTTAAATTCAACAATGTATGATAGCCAAGATCTGTATGTACAATGTACATTGATAGTGGGTGTGGCGGTAGGCGTGGTTGTATACTTGAAGCCACTCTCATCGTTGCAGGTACCTGCGATCAGAGATGGACTCACCTGAATTCAGTCAGAGGTTTGGCATCCTTCTGGAGGCCTACCTAAGGGGGTGTGGGGAGAGGGTCCTGGTGAGTGTACTAGAGAGAGGTGCTCTAATTAGAATACAAATGGATAATGTTTCTCCCCACCACCCCACCACCCCATTTGGCACCACAGAAGGAGCTCCAGAAATAACACACCGCTGTGTGCAACATCATGAGTGTGGCCACTACTGTAAGTCAGCCATCTTGTGGCCTCCTCCCCAGCCCTTTGTCTCCAACATGCAGCTAAAGTAGTACATGTACACAATATGGCAGTTATACTTTTTAAAAGATTTTTGTAATGGCATTTATATCTCACCTCCTACATGTATCTCAGAAACCCACCATATCCCCAACCTGAAACTTGCTGGTTCTGGTAGCTAACAGTTAGAGCATTATGCTGGTATAGATTTTTTGGCAGGACCTTATATAGCTTTTTGCCAGGGTCAAATAGAAGTTCCACACGTTATAAACTACCCCACAGGCACAAAGTACCAAATAGACACTACATGTACATGTACATGTATCTGTAATCAACGCGCCTCCCTGTTTACAACATGTACATGTACAAGTATCTGTAACCAAAACGCCTCCCTGTTTACATAAGCATTGCTAAACTTGGTAATAATTAAATCCCTTAGTTTATCGGTGGTTAAAAACAGAACCTTAAAACGTATATACACTGTATGTACATGAAAATATGATATCATCAATGTGGTAAGTATCATTGTACAATGTCTTGGAAAACGTTGATCCATTTGACATGAATTTGCCTGCATGTAGGTCTGTGTGTTTGTATATACATATGCACTGCACAAGGATGAACGAATGGACACACATCTCATCCTAGGTGGCCCTACCACTTTGCTGATGACCGGGTACGCTCATTGGCTGTGAAGAGACTGAAGATTCTCTCCAAGGACACCCTCCTCAGCATCCTACTACAGATGATCCAGGTCTGGGCACCATACATAGCTTTGTAATATGTGACCTGTAGACAGTGGCCTGGGGACCTTCATGCATACACACGGCAATGTCACTTCTGGATTCTCTTCATTTCTTCCCCCTCCTCCTCCCCCTCCTCCTCCCCCTCCTCCTCCTCCTCCTCCCCCTCCTCCCCCCTCCCTCCTCCTCCTCCTCCTCCTCCTACTTCTCCTCCTCCTCCCCCTCCTCCCTCCCTCCTCCTCCTCCTCCTCCCCCTCCTCCCCCTCCTCCTCCCTCCCTCCTCCTCCTCCTCCTCCTCCTACTCCTCCTCCTCCTCCCTCCTCCCCCTCCTCCTCCCTCCCTCCTCCTCCTCCTACTCCTCCTCCTCCTACTCCTCCTCCTCCTCCTCCTCCTCCCCCTCCTCTATGACCCTCCCAGGTGCTGAAGTTTGAACCATACCATGACAGTGCACTGGCGAGGTTTCTCCTGAGGAGTGCTCTTACCAGCAAGAAGATTGGTCATTACTTTTACTGGTAAAGAGATCTACACCATGGCTTTGAATTAAAGCCACTCCCATCATTGCAGGTACCTGCGATCAGAGATGGACTCACCTGAATTCAGTCAGAGGTTTGGCATTCTTCTGGAGGCCTACCTAAGGGGGTGTGGGGAGGGATTCCTGGTGAGTGTACTAGAGACAAGTGCTCTAATTAGAATACATATCGATAATGTTTCTCCCACACAATCCCCACCACCCCACCATCCCATTTGGCACCACAGAAGGAGCTCCAACATGTGGTGTGCAGTGGCCAGGTGATCATGAGGTTATACATTCTCTGTAGCTCTAACAAGATGGAGCTTGCTGTACAGAGGTTCACACTGTCATGTGCTGGGTATTGTGTGGCCACCTATATCCTGGTGGGTGTGGTGTGGGAAGGTGCACATGATTGACTTGAGTAGTACATAGACAATACGGCAGTTATGCTTTTCAAACATTTTGTAATGGCATTTATATCTCACCTCCTACATGTATCTCAGAAACCCGCCATATCCCCAACCTGAAACTTGCTGATACTGGTAGCTAACAGTTAGAGCATTATTCTGGTATAGGTTTGTTGGGAGGACCTTAAGTAGCTGTTTGCCAGGGTCAAATATGTTATAAACTACCCTTTGGACACTATCTGTAACCAAAAACCCCTCCCTGTTTACATAAGCATTGGTAAACATGGTGAGAATTAAGTCCCTTAGTTTATCAGTGGTTGAAAACAGAACCTCAAAACGTATATACATGTATGTAAATATGATGTCATCAATGTGGGTAGAGTGGTAAACAACATTGGACTATGTCTTGGAAAATGTTCATCCTTTTGACATGAATTTGCCTAGGTCTGTGTGTTTGTATATATGTATGCACTGCACATGGAGGAACGAAAGGACACAGCTCTGACCACTATGGTAGGGACTTGGCACTTGAGAACATGGTCAGTTGCTATGGGTGTGTGCGGTCATCCATTTCCACACACTCATACTGCTCCATCCTTACCTTTTCCTCTGCCCAAATTCCCCCTCCCCTCCTTTCTCCCTCCCCTTCCCTCCCCTCTTCTCCCTCCCCTCCCCTCTCCTTCTTTCTCCCTCCCCTCCCCTCATCTGCAGAGCAGTTGACACACCAGCCACCACTCTAATTCAATGTAAGAGAGAAATCAGCAAAGGCTGGAGCAATCTGAAGGCAAAAGTAAGTCTGGGCACCTGTATCCTTGTATTGAAATCAGGTTGGTAGGATTATATGATTTTCAGAAGTTGATAAGTGATTAGTGGACCTTGGACTAGCCCAGTGGCCATGCATGGCCTTGGTGTTAACAGGGGAAGTCCCCAGCAATGTTATGGCAACATCAGGTGGGTGTGCCCACTGTCACCTCAGAAGGCTTACATGTCTCCCTCCTCCCAGATGTGACCATTTACCAACCTGTAGCGGCAAGGAAGGTATGCACATATGACACATGTACAGTGCAACAGTCCTGGGCTCTCATATGCCTAGGTATCAAGCTGCTCATGCAGTCAGTTTGCATTCCACCAGAAAGATGTTCTAGTTGTCCACCACGTATACGGAGCAGGTACATGTATGAGGAGGGGGAGGTGTGGTAGGAAGATGATGAGGGAGGGGAAGATGACCTCTTTCCTTACCTCCCTCACACCTTCATTCTTGGCCAGGTATGTGTACATCCTTCCAGTGCTGCTTGCGGCAAGTCTGGGGAAGAGGCTGAAGAACGGCAGCATGGGTCTGGGGAAGAGGCTGTCAACCTCTCTCTCTCTCTCTCCATGGGAGGGTGAGGTAAGGGTGAGTGGTGAGACTAAAATTCTAAACCATCTGGAGGTATTTTTTGTACATGTAGTGGTTTGAGTAGCCCACTCAGCCATAGACCTCACTCCCCTAATCCCCAGACCTGTGTGATGTCCCCATATGGGTGGATTATTTCATTGTCTCAGTTGCGGCCAGGGGGCCCGGGGGGCACCTACCACCCCTGTGGCCTTACAACATGGGGTGCCATGGGACCTAGTGGGAGGGGCAGGTAGGAATGGGTATGATGTAATGGTGAGAGGATGTCAGAGGATGAAATATCAATATCCCAAATGTTGGGTGATTTTTGTACTCTTAACCAGTTAGGTGATAAATATAGCCAGCTCAATGTTTCCCTTCCCCCCCCAGATGAAGTGTACAGGCATCCCTGAGCTCACCAGCATCAAGGACCTGGACTACCTAAAGAGTGTCATGGTGCTGGACAGGAGTGAGGAGCAGGCAGCTGACCACTTCAGACAGCAGATACAGGAGTGCCTGAAGAAGGCCTGGAGCACACAGATCAACTGGCTGGCACACACCATCGCTCACAGCCACTCCTCAACACTTTGGAAAAACACTTATTTTTAGGAATGTCCGTTTTATTGATTGTGCTGTATGTCCCAACCACACCACCAGCTGCTAGCTATCCTCTTTTTAGCAAGCTTTTTAATAGATGAATTATTTTGAATATGTACATCAGTGTCCTGTAGTAGTTTAGTGAATTTGGGTGCCTACATTAGCACTCTGCTTTTTGATGATGGTCTCATAATGATAGATAAGCATTGAAATATAATTATAGTTATTAATATCGTGTGGAATCCTTAGTAACACCAGCCCATCAACTGTGATGTGTATGACTAGCTTAGCATTCATTGAGTTCGGTCGTTTTATAGAAACACTCATGCATTATATAGATCTAGTTTTCATGTACAGTTGTATGAAGTTTCGAAATACGAGGTCGATATAGCGCTTATAGGCGATATTCCTTATAGAAGCACATTATCATATCAGTCCTAATTATAAAGATACATGTACATGTAAGCCTCCTAGCTACAGTTATATACGGCACGTAAATTATACGTACGTACACGTACCGTTATCTCTGCTAGGAGTACGACATTGCTATGGGTAATGCTGACTATACACAGCGCAGTAACTCTTTGGTGGAGTGCAGTGAGGACGACATCTACACAATAACTGGATATGACTTTGATTGGAGGCTTGTCGGCCGAAGACTTCTCGGTGATCAGAAGGTCAGGGACATCGATAGAGAAGGCGGTAGCGAAGGAGAGAAGCGGGAAAATATGTTGTTGCAATGGAGAAGGACCAAGGCACGTGATGCTACTTACAGAGCACTGGTGAAGGTGTTGCGAGACTTGGACAACAATGCTACCGCTGATCGTGTTGAAGTGTTAGAAGAGAAGAGAAGAGCTCAAGGTAATTAACCTCCTACAAGAATAACAATAACTTAGCCCTTTAGTTATATCTCTCCATCTAGCTCCTTCTCTGGCCACACCTTCTACTGATGTCCCACAGGGAGTGAGGCAGTATGCAGAGTACCTGAAGGCTGCATACAAGAGAGTGCAAATAAGAACTGAATGGCCACCTGTAGATGTTCAATGTTATGTTACCTTGGCAACAGTTGAGAGCATCAAAGACTTCCCTAAGGAGAAAGAAGACTATTGCACATTGGCAATGATGCACTCCAAGTTGGAAGTAGTTAAAAAGCTGAAAAAGACTATAGACATTCTTCAGGTAGGTACATTAGCTCCATCCTTACCTTTTCCTCTGCACAATTTCTTGCTGATACTGGTAGCTAACAGTTAGAGCATTATGCTGGTATTTTTGTTAGCAGGAGCTTAAGAAACTTTCTTGCCAGGGTCAAGTATGTTATAAACTACCACTATCTGTAACCAAAAACCCCTCCCTGTTTACATAAGCACTGCTAAACATGGTAAGAATTAAGTCCCTTAGTTTATCAGTGGTTGAAAACAGAACCTCAAAACGTATATACATGTATGTAAATATGATGTCATCAATGTGGGTAGAGTGGTAAACAACATTGGACAATGTCTTGGAAAATGTTCATCCATCTGACATGAATTTGCCTAGGTCTGTGTGTTTGTATATATGTATGCACTGCACATGGAGGAACGAAAGGACACAGCTCTGACCACTATGGTAGGGACTTGGCACTTGAGAACATGGTCAGTTGCTATGGGTGTGTGCGGTCATCCATTTCCACACTCATACTGCTCCATCCTTACCTTTTCCTCTGCACAATTTCTCCCTCTTCTCTTTTCTCCCTCCCCTTCCCTCCCCTCTTCTCCCTCCCCTCTTCTGCAGAGCAGTTGACACACCAGCCACCACTCTAATTCAACGTAAGAGAGAAATCAGCCAAGGCTGGAGCAATCTGAAGGCAAAAGTAAGTCTGGGCACTTGTATCATTGCTGTGACCTTATCCTTGTATTGAAATCAGGTTGGTAGGATTACATGTATATGATTTCCAGAAGTTGATCAGTGATTAGTGGACCTTGGACTAGCTCAATGGCCATGCATGGCCTTGGTGTCAACAGGGGAAGTCCCCAGCAATGCTATGGCAACATCAGGTGGGTGTGTCCTCTGTCACCTCAGAAGGCTTACATGTCTCCCTCCTCCCAGATGTGGCCATTTACTAAGCTGTAGCGGCAAGGAAGGTATGCACATATGACACATGTACAGTGCAACAGTCCTGGGCTCCCATCTGCCTAGGTATCAAGCTGCTTATGCAGTCAGTTTGCATTGGAAGACGTATGACTACTCTGAACAAGTTGCTGCGATGATGGTCCACCATAAAGATGTTCACGTGCTCCACCACGTATACGGAGCAGGTATGAGGAGGGGGAGGTGTGGTAGGAAGATGATGAGGGCGGGGAAGATGACCTCTTTCTTTACCTCCCTCACACCTTCATTCTTGGCCAGGTATGCGTACATGCTTCCAGTGCTGCTTGCAGCAAGTCTGGGGAAGAGGCTGAAGAAAGGCAGCACATGGTCTGGCGAGGAGGCTGTCAACCTCTCTCCATGGGAGGGTGAGGTAAGGGTGAGTGGTGAGACTAAAATTCTAAACCATCTGGGAGGTATTTTTTTGTACATGTAGTGGTTGAGTAGCCCACTCAGCCGTAGACCTGTGTGATGTCACTCCCCTAATCCCCAGACCTGTGTGATGTCCCCATGTGGGTGGATTGTTTAGTTGTTCCAGTTGCGGCCAGGGGGCCGGGGGGCACCTACCACCCCTGTGGCCTTAGGCCCGGCACACACGAGGCGATATCGCTGGCAACTAGTCGCCAGGAACAGTCGTAAGCGATATCGTCTAGTGTATGCGTGTATGCTGCTGGCGACATTTGTCGCTAGCAACAATTACATGTCGCCCGAAGTTGAGCACTGCTCTACTTTCAAGCGACAACTTCAAACAAACCACAGCGACTAGTTGTCAGCGATATCGCCTCGTGTGTGCTGCCTTACAACATGGGATGCCATGGGACCTAGTGGGAGGGGCAGGTAGGAATGGGTATGATGTAATGGTGAGAGGCTGTCAGTGGATGAAATATCAATATACCAAATGGTGGTACTCTTAACCAGTTAGGTGATAAATATAGCCAGCTCAATGTTTCCCTTCCCCCCCAGATGAAGTGTACAGGCATCCCTGAGCTCACCAGCATCAAGGACCTGGACTACCTAAAGAGTGTCATGGTGCTGGACAGGAGTGAGGAGCAGGCAGCTGACCACTTCAGACAGCAGATACAGGAGTGCCTGAAGAAGGCCTGGAGCACACAGATCAACTGGCTGGCACACAACATCGCTCACAGCCACTCCTCAACACTTAGAAAAAACACTTATTTTTAGGAATGTCAGTTTTTTTATTGATTGTGCTGTATGTCCCAACCACACCACCAGCTGCTAGCTATCCTCTTTTAATATGTACATGACCTGTAGTAGTTTAGTGGATTAGATTGCCCAGATCTTAATTGGCAGATGATATTAAATGATTGTATTGTACCTGCCCCATCTGGCTGGCCACAGATACCAACCAGTTTTTTTTGTTCATGTGGTGTATCAAGTAGAGTCAAGGGATTAAAAACTGCTCTTTGAAACAAACGTACAATAAACTCCACGCCTATAGCTAGCTAGCTACACGCATGCGCAACAATAGCCACAAGTGTTGGAAAGTCAAACGCCCGTTTAACGGGGTGAAACCAGTCTAGCGCTGCGCCTGTAGCGTGTGACATCATAACAGTGTTTTGTGAAATCCACACCAATATTCCATTAGCTCGAACACTTGTACCTTTCAATGTATCATCAGGCTATTTGATGGAGTGCAGTGAGGAGGACATCTTGTGCGTAGCTGCATATAACTTTGATTGGAGGCTTGTCGGCCGAAGACTTCTCGGTGATCAGAAGGTCACGGACATTGATAGAGAAGGTCGTAGCGCAAGCGAAAGAGAGAAGCGGGATATTATGTTGTTGAAATGGAAAGAGACAAAGGCACGTGATGCTACTTACAGAGCACTGGTGAAGGTGTTGCGAGACTTGGACAACAATGCTACCGCTGATCGTGTTGAAGTGTTAGAAGAGAAGAGAATAGCTCAAGGTAAGTAACCTCCTACAATATAACAATAACTTAGCCCTATAGTTATATCTCTCCATCTAGCTCCTTCTCTGGTCACATCTTCTACTGACGTCCCACAGAAGAGAATAGCTCAAGGTAATTAACCTACAAGAATAGAAGTAAATAATGAAGGTATTATCTACATTTGTGTATGAAGGTATGAAACTAGAGCTTCAATAATATTAATAACTTCGTCCGCAATTCATAATACTGGTGAACTCTCCATCTAGCTCCTCGTATGGCCACGCCCACCACTGACAACCCACTGGGAGTGAGGCAATATGCAGAGTACCTGAGGAGTGTGTATGAAATAAAGCCATGTGGAGACCAATGGTCACCTGTGGTCTCCAAATGTTACATCAACCTGTCCACAGTTGAGAGCATTGAAGACTTCTCTAAGGAGAAAGAGGAGATTTGCACACTGGCAATGATACACGCCAAGGTAGAAGAAGTTAAAAAGTTAAAGAGATCCATAGAGATTGGCCAGGTAGGTGTGTTCCAAGAACTGTGTTCTGTGTACGTGTGTATGTGAAGGGAAATTTGTTACTATAACTTTCGTGTACTCTTGTAATTCAGGTTGGCTTGTTAGGAAATGGTCAGCGAGCAAGATGCATCATAGTGGAAGGGATTCCTGGTATAGGAAAATCAACATTCAGCTGGCACCTTGGGGTCTGCTGGGCCCAAAAGAAGATCCTTCAAGGCTACCATCTTGTTGTCCTCCTACGCTTGAGGGATGAGAGGGTGCAGCAAGCCAAGTGTGTGTCTGATCTCTTCTACCATCACGACCAAACAACTGAAGAGCAAGAGACTGTGGTCCAGTGGATCAAGTCAAGAAGAGGAGATGGTGTGATGATGGTTCTTGATGGCTATGATGAGCTGTCTTCCCATCTGCAGACATCATCCATCTTTGCTGACATCATCATAGGGGAGGTGCTTCCTAAGATGACAGTGTTGGTGTCAAGCCGACCTTCAGCTAACCAAAACCTCCATCAGCTGCGTCACTCACAGGAATGGCAGTACATTGAGGTGATTGGCTTTGGTATGGAAGAGATCCAGCAATATGTTGATGGTACCCTTGAACATAACAAGGAGTTAAGGAACCAGCTGAAGTCCTATCTTGAACATCATCCTCACATCCATGGCTTAATGTATGTTCCCCTTAACTGTGCCATCGTTGTACAGGTATTCAGAGAGCAGATGAAGAACAAAAGCCAACCTCCTCAAACTCACACAGAAGTGTACCAATTGTTGGTCAAGACTGTACTGAAGCGTCATGAGCAGAAGTCAGTGAAGCCTCCAGCTGCCGAGAGACCCAAGAGAACATGTACCATCCCAAGTAAGTGTGAGCTTGCCTGTCAGTAGATGTGTTCATACATGTACAATATCCACCTGCACTAGTCAATATACAGTTAGTATGGTCGTACATGTGTAGTTCATTTACATGTACATGCCTGGTCTTGATTAGCAGTGGCCCATCATTTCAAGAATTGGTCATCAATTGTATATGTACTAACAGATCCAATATTCTGTATATAGTAAGCACATGTACTCATACTACCAGTGCAAATCGTATGATATCTGAGTCTTGATTTGAAGTGGCCAGTTATTTCAAGAATTGGTCATCTATGCTATGTAATTGTACATGTGTACTGATCCAGTAGTGTGCAGGTGGTGGTGACTGGTGTGAACATAGACATGTTTTGATCCCTGTTAGATATTTACTATTGGTGTATGTATTAGATCACGTGCTGGGTGTGCGTAGTTTTAGAGAATATGGAACTAAGTGGTGGTGATATGATTTGTAAGTGGTGATTTGGTTCTTCGAGTATTCTATTTCCTTACATTTATTGGCGACGAGGGTCATGGATATGGACGCCATACGTCAGGCAGTGCAACGTTTCAGGTTTGAGCGTTTTGATGTAGCGGTGGAAGAATTTGATTATTACATTCAACGTTTCGAAACGGAACTGGGCCTTCACGAGTTGCTTCATGGTGATGCTGCAGCTGAAGTTCGCAGAAATCTTTTGTTATCTCGAATTGGACCTGATGCTTTTAAGGTATTAGTCGACCATTTTCGACCGGACGCTGTCCAAACAAAGACGTATGTTGAATTAAAGCGCACCCTCCAAAATCATTTCAAGAAGGACACTTGTGTGATTGCAGAAAGGGTAATATTCACGCTACGTCACCGGAAAGAGGAGGAAACGGTAACACAGTTTTTGATTTCTTTGCGTGCAATTGCTGGAAAGTGTGCTTTTGGCCAATCTCTAGATGAAAGGTTAAGGGACCAGCTAGTTATTGGAATAAGCAATGATTCTTGGCAACAGGAGATTTTTCGACTACATCCAACTAATGACGCTACACTTCAACAGGTTGAACATTCGGCATTAATTTTGGAACAGGCTTTTACACAACAGCAAAAGATACGTGCTATGACAAAAAGTGAGCTGAAACAGGAGACAACCACTTGTAGGGTTAAAGCAAAACCTATCAAGAAAGAGACAGGGAAACAGCGATATGATCAAACAAGGGACCTACAGGTAGGGGTTGATTGTTTGAAATGTGGGTTCCCCAGACACAGGAAAGGGGAGCCTTGCCCAGCTGTGGGTTCAACCTGTCACATATGTGGACGGGAAGGTCATTTTGCTCGGGTTTGCATAAAATCAGGAAAAGCGACTGTGACAAAAGGGAAGGGAAGACAGGTACATTCAGTTGAGATGGGATCTAGGGAAGAAACACCATCAAGTGATTCGTCAAGTGAATCATCACGAGTTTTGAATACCATAAGGGCTATTAAGTCAGTTTCGGCCAAAGTGGAAGTTCAGTTAAACGGAAGACCTCTAACCATGCTTTATGATCCCGGTGCATCCAGATCCATTATTAGTGAACGCATGTGGAGTAAGATTGGTTCTCCATCTTTAAAACCGACAAGATCATTGGTTGCTTACACCAATGTAACGGTGGAGACATGCGGTGAAGCATTAGTCACTGTGATATTGAAAAAGATGGTGAAACACCTGGCAGTAGTGGTTGTGAGGAAACATGATGTTCCACTGTTTGGGCTGGATTGGTGCCTCAGCTTTGGGTTAGAATTACCGTCTGTAGTGAGATTAGACAGTGTGAATCAGTTGGGGGAGCCACAAACTCAAGTTGAGGTGGAATTGGGAGCTTTGATTAAAGAATATCAGGAACTCTTTGGTGAAGATCTTGGGGTAATCACAGGACACAGCAGTGGTGCATTTGAAAAACAACAGTACTCCCAAGGTATATTCAGCGAGACCATTACCATTCGCAATGAAAGAGTCAGTCGAAGTGGAGATCAGACGGTTAGTGGACAGGGGTATTGTTGAACCGGTGGATACCCAGAACCACCCAGTGGAATGGGCCTCACCAATTGTTTGTGTGAGGAAATCATCAGGTGCCATTAGGATTTGTGGGGATTTCAAGGCTACAATAAATCCGTGTATATATGTTGACCCACACCCACTACCTAGATTTGAGGACCTTATGTCAAAAATATCAGGTAGTAAACATTTTAGTAAGATTGATCTCTCGGAAGCGTATCTTCAGATGGAAGTAGACAAGCAGTCACGAAAATATTTTGTTATCGCAACACATATTGGGTACTTTCAGTACAAAAGGTTACCTTTTGGAGTTAACTTTGCACCTGCATATTTACAAAAGACTATGGAAAGGATCCTGGAAGGCATACCATACACAGCTATTTTCATTGACGATATTCTGGTGGGCGGAAAATCAAGGGAAGAGCATCTTAAGATCTTGCGGGATGTTTTTCACAGATTGAGGGTAACAAACATAAGGATCAAGAAATCCAAATGTGCTTTCTTTAAAAAAGAAATTAGTTATCTGGGTCACTGTATTGATGAGCTAGGGATACATCCAACTGAAGAGCATCTTCAAGCTATAAAGAAAATGCCTACTCCAAGCAACAAAAAGGAGCTCCGGTCCTTCTTAGGGTCAGTGAATTATTATTCCCGATTCATTCCTCATTTGCAGGCTATGTGTGCTCCTTTACATGGTTTAGTTGGTGGAGAAACAAAGTGGGAATGGAAGGCAACACATGATAAACTGTTCAAAAAGTTAAAACATCTATTAACATCAAAAGACACTTTGATACATTATAGTTTGGAGTTACCTGTGATTGTTACAACGGACGCAAGTGATTTGGGCGTGAGTGCTATGTTGTCACACAAGTTACCTGATGGTACAGAAAAACCGGTAGCTTATGCTTCTAGGAAGCTGAGCCCAAGGGAGCAGCATTATGCAGTCATAGACAAGGAAGCCTTGGCGATTGTCTTTGGAATCATGAAGTTTCATCAGTATGTGTACGGTCGTCACTTTACATTACAAACGGATCACAAACCATTAGAGCGGATTCTGGGAGCACACAGGGAAGTTCCAAAAATGGTGGCCAATCGATTGCAACGTTGGGCGTTGACTCTAAGTGCTTATGATTATGAGCTGAAGGTGGTTCAAGGAAAGGAGAATGTAGTTGCTGATTTTTTGTCTAGGCTGCCAGTGGATTCTACCAATGCATCTGTTGCTGAAAGGGAAGGAGAATCTGAGATGCTGTTGAATGTGCGTTTGGGAGACTTATCACTGACCAAGAGGGATTTGCAAAGAGAGTCCCAAAGGGATGAGGTTCTAAAAAGGGTCATAGCCTACGTTGATCGTGGATGGCCTGTGGACAGATCAAAGATTTCACCAGAAGTGACCACGTATTGGGAGAAGAGAGAATCACTGTCATTTGAAAATGGTATTCTCCTGTGGAGTGGAAGGATTGTAGTCCCTTCGGTACTACGTAAACAGGTTCTAGTACTTTTGCATGAAGGACATCCTGGAATTTGGGCCATGAGGGCTTTGGCAAGGTTTTATGTGTGGTGGCCACACATTGACTCCGAAATCGAGTTGTTTTTGAAAGGATGCTATTCTTGTCAGGAAAACAGATCTCGAGCACCAGAAACACTCCTCTATTCTTGGAATTCACCCTCAGAACCATGGGCACGCATTCATATTGACTACGCAGGACCCTTTGAAGGCACGTACTGGTTGGTGGTTGTGGATTCTTACTCTAAATGGGTTGAGATTAAACGCAGCACATCTATAACAGCTTTGGCTACCATCACAATACTGAGGGAGATGTTTTGTCAACTGGGCATTCCAAAAGTCATCGTGTCTAACAATGGCACTCAGTTTGTATCGCGGGAATTTCAAGAGTTTTGTAACCAAAACTACATTACACACATCAAATCTACTCCATATCATCCTAAGACCAATGGTCTAGCTGAAAGAATGGTCAGAACTTTCAAAGAACGACTCAGGGCTGGAAAGAACAGCTCAGCTGATCTAGAGTTATGTTTACAGAGATTTTTGCTGTCTTATCGCAACACACCACACAAATCGACTGGACGCTCTCCAGCTGAGTTGCTAATGGGTCATCGGTTACGGTCTAAACTGGATCTATTAAAGCCTGATGCAAATAGCTCTTCAGACAAGTCTTCAGTCATGCAAAAGCTGTATCATGACACCAAAGCACAGCCACGTTGGTTCTTTGAGGATGAGGCAGTTTGGGTTCAGAAACCACTGCAACAGGGCTACGAAGCAGGTATCATAAAGAAGCGATTTTCGGATTACTCTTATCTGGTAGATGTTAATGGTGTCGTTCGAAGGAAACATGCTGACCAATTGCGTGTGCGACATAAAGAACAGTCAGATAAACCAGTTGCAGAGGAACGTGATACTTTTGTGCATCAGACACCAGTTAACCACAAGGATTTCAAAGATACACAAAGACAAAGCGACAAGGAAAACCCTCAATTCTCAGGGATAGTTCCATCTGCAGAGGAGAAAGAACCTGAGTTGCATCCAGTGGTGTCTGTGCCTCAGGAAGAATCCGTTGTTGAAGAAGAAAACTTGGAAGAAACTGTGGAGGAGTCAGAGATTAGTGAAACTCCAGATAAAACTGGAAAAAGGGATACCTCTGGAGGTGGCAGGGTGTTGACGAGACCAGAAAGAAGTCCGAGACCAGAAAGAAGCCGCAGACCCCCTGTGCGTCCCTACGATAAATATTTGCAGAACCCTAGGGCTAAGTAGAAAAAAATGAAGGGGGACAAATGTTAGATATTTACTATTGGTGTATGTATTAGATCACGTGCTGGGTGTGCGTAGTTTTAGAGAATATGGAACTAAGTGGTGGTGATATGATTTGTAAGTGGTGATTTGGTTCTTCGAGTATTCTATTTCCTTACAATCCCACTGTTCACAGACAAACCATCAAGATACCCTTGGCTTGGTGATGTGTCAGAGGAAACTATTTCACAACTGGAGGTACTGGCCAAGCTAGCATATGATGGCACTAAAGAAGATCGGCTGATATTCCATGGAATAGGTGGTGCATTGGAGACATTAGGTAGGGATCATGGGGTGTGGCCTGTTTGTTTCTATAGTAACAACATTTGGGGTGTGGCCTTTGTGTACATGTACATGTACCATATGGTGTGAGGTACAGGTATGTAGTGGTATTTTGAGCGAAACTGCTGCCCATCGTTGGCAAATTGCAACATGCTAAGGCGTCCCACACATACATCCTATAATGATGTAATCCATCAACAGGTCTGGGGCCAAGGCTACTCCCCCTCAAGGCTACTTACTGTAGGTGCCCCTGTGGGCCAAATGTTATGAAGTTACAAATTGCCTTCTACCGGGGGAGGGGGGGGGGGTATAATGCACAACATTTATACATGTGTATGTCATACATGAAACGTTATGTCAAGCTCCTCCCCTTACCACTCTCCTCAGCTGATACCCCCTCTAGAGGTGGTGGGGGAGGGGAGGGGCACCCCCCAAGTAACTACTGCTGTGCATACATGTATGTCTGTATTCCCATATCGGTGATGGTCCATTGCTGTATACAGGTCTGCTCCAAGAGGTCCCAGAACTGTACTTGGAGAGCTCTGGTTCATCTTCATATCACTTCATCCATAAAACTGTACAGGAGTTCATGGCAGCCTTGTATGTATCATCACTGCCTCCTGGTGAGAGGGCCGAGTTTGTAAGGACATCCTTTAGTGAGAGCAATATGACAATGGTTGTGAGGTTCATGGCTGGTCTGACCAAGCTCCAATCACAAGATGATATACAAAGTATCTCAGCATTCCAGGAGGAGGGTGGAGCAAAGCTGGTTGAAAGCCTCCATTGGTTGTTTGAAGCACATGATCCTGACCTCATACAGAAGTGTATGGGTGACAGAGAGTGGGGGTTGAGATTGGTTGGTACAACTTTGGATCCATTTGACTGTTATGTTCTTGGGTACTGTATTGCCAACAGCAGACAGCCATGGAGCCTTGTGCTAAGGGGGTGCTCCATCAATGCAGAGTGTATGAAGATGCTGACAGTGGTTGAGAAGGGAAGAGCCTTTGACTACATCAAGCGTATTAACCTCCATGGCAATGATAAGCTGGGGGACCAAGGAGCTATTGCACTAGGTGAGCTGTCACAAATTACACACATACAAATGGAGCTTACAAATATTGAACTTATTAAATATCAGATGAGATAATAAATTTCAACACAGTTGGGCCAATAGGTCCCAGACCTCTAGATACCTCTAGATGGTGGGCCAACCTCCCCCTCCTCCCCCTAGTAACCATACCTGGGATAGCAGCTGTTAACTATACCACCCACACACATGGGTGTCCGGGGGGGGGGCAAAAGGGGGCCCCCCAACGTTCAGGACTGAATGGAGTCATTGGATCCCCTCCCCCCGACTTGTTAAAGTATTCAGTATTACTAGAGACATGTGCATGTACCCCTGAATCAGCCGAAAGTGCCCCCCCCCTTAGTCATATTCGCAGCTGTCAAATGGTGCCCCCCCCCCTCCCTTCCAGAAAGCTTTTGTGCAGCATGCACATATTACCATGGAGATCTCACAACATCATGGTACATTTGAATGGGTCCTTGAGTGGTGCTCTTTAATTAGATTACATTGGTACCTCAACATTTAATAATAATATGCCAGGGTAATGTAATCAGGGGAGTATGCAGGGGGTTAAAGGGGTAACTAATAGAAGCCAGATGGGTGTGTTTTTGGAGGTGGAGTATAACTAACACTTATATTGTGCAGTACATGTAAAATGCATATACAGTGGACCATTAATGGTCACCTGAGTTGGCTGGTCACCTCTGCATACTGGCCACATAACTAAAGTCATGAGTATGTGGCTGCTGTACAAAGGGTTGAGTTAGGCAGCTACCTGTCTGCAATGGTTTGGCCACTGATACTGTACATTCAATGTCCTCTTTACACTTGTGTATATATGTACATGTGTGTGTAGGATAGTCTCCATGGTAACTCGTGACAAATGCGTATGTAGCTATGGTTACCTTTATTACATAGTGACAATGTTAAGAGCGAACAAGGTCCTCACATCACTTGAACTATGGAAGTGTGGACTAGGTCCAGTGGGCCTCTGTGTAGTGCTCAGTGCTGTTGGAATGAACACCACATTGACTTCACTTGGTCTATCAGAGAACAAGTTTGATGACCAAAGCATAGCCAGTCTTGGTAAGTAGCTAATAATACATAATAACCAGTATGTAGTTAGTGGTAACTGTACATGCAGAACAGATGACATTGGTGTTGGCATCTATATACATATTTATGTAGATGGATGACATGCACATACAGCTGAAGACTCATTGTACTCACCATCACCTGATATCTACAGCTGCGCATTCACACACTTACCATCCTTATCCATATTCATATACACTCTATATATTCCGCTGGGAGCATAACTGGTTCCTGTAAAAAGTTATGTCTGAATAAAGTACATGTACCATCTGACCTCTGACCTTTATAAGACATCACTTAGTACATAATGTAGCCTCGTCCCCAGGCCCTATGAAATAGGGGGGTGGGGGGGATGATGGAATAGGGCCTGGTATCTATGGAGTGGGTATTTGTGCTCTTGCATTAGCAGCAATAGCCATTACCCCCCGCTGTTGTAATTTTTGTCTGTAAACCTTTCCATATACCATCTCATTCTCAGTATAAACTCTTCCTCATACTTTACTATCCCTTGCTCCATGGACCAAGCCTGCGGTTCTTACCTCTACGATTGGTACGTATACGGGTAGGCTGGCTACTTGCCATCTTTAGCCAAAGCCACAATGCTAACAAACTACTTGTACTCTCGTGGTGTGCACTAAATGGAAGTCCCCTACACTTGGAAAACGTTTGGTGACAAGGAGACCATCTCCTTTTTGTGACCAAACGTTATACCACCTAGGTAAGAACTTGGTTCAAGGAGTGAGGGTAGTAAGTTGATTAGACTTGAAGTACAAAACTCTACATATACGACGGGTCGCAATTTCCTAGTACTAGTATCTGGTTAATGGCTAACACATATGCACAATGACCTTGTCCATAAATACTAGCCCCTAACTGCAAAAAGCATTGGATACTCCTGTCCCACTGGTACCAGTCTGGACACAGGAGCTCTGTAGAGTTGCTCCATTGCACTATCTGCAAGCCTGGGTGAGGAAGCACACATACACACATGCACATATCCAAGATGAGCTCTCCCTCACCTGAAGGTGGCTAGTTGGTACTGTAGCTTGACCACACATTGTGGTAGATAGACAGGTGGAGAGGCACAGTAGTGGAGTCCATTTATAAGAATGAATAAACCATCTGTGCAGCCTCTGTGAGGGAGAAATGGAAGGAGTGGAGATAGGGAGCAAGGGGGGGGGGAGGAAGGAAGGGATGAGGAGTGAGGGGTGAGGGGTGGGGAGGATGGGAGGGAGGAGAATAAAGGTTAGAAAGTAAGTTGAGAGTGTACAGTCAGTACTCACCTATCCAGCAGTATAGGTACCCCAACAGGCTTTACCTGAAGTGTCTGACTGAGGAAGGACGTCAGTTGAGGCATGATGTTTACCTAATTGGAGAGAGCTTTCTAAGGGTGCACGTGTATGCATGTATATAGAAGTAATGAATAAATTATTATGATGGCAAGCGGAACTAGTTCTAACCAGTGGAAGGGTTCCACCGAACCCTCCCACTCCACCAGCCTGCGGGCCTGTAGTTAGTGGTAACTGTACATGCAGAACAGATGACATTGGTGTTGGCATCTATATACATGTTTAAGTAGGGGGGAGATACAACTGGGCAGTGGCATAGTGGGGGGGGGGAGGGGGTGCAATTGCCCCCCGGGTACCGACCTAAGGGGGGCACCACAACAGTTTCTTGTATCAAATGTTTTGTTTTGGACACACACATGACCCACATTTAATGACCCACATTTTATATATGCCCATGTTTTGAGGTTCTGTTTTTAACCACAGATAAGCTGTGAGGGATCTAATTCTTACCATGTTTAGCAATGCTTATGTAAACAGGAGGAGTTTTGGTTACAGATAGTGGGTAGTTTATAACCAATGGAACTTCTACTTGACCCTGGCAAAAAGCTACTTAATCATAGATTGACTGAAACGGGAGTGACTTAAGTCAGTGACTTAAGTCACTACCCTGGGATAAGGTGAAATGAGATTTATACCTAGCTATTCAAACAAATTCTTTACATGTGGTTGATTGTTAATACAGATAACAACAGGTTCACATAAATGAATTTCATTTAAGCTACAGATGATGTATTCGGAATATGCATGCTTGCGTGTACAAAGGCATGGTATATCACTGGTTATATATATGCTTTACTATACAGGCACTTCCTTGCTTAGACTTCAGCCCACATAAGGCAACAATGTTGTCATTTTCCATTTCAGAGCACACACTACAATACTTCTTGCACAGGCTTTTGCATACATGTACACTGCAAGCTCTACTAGCATTGGTAGCTACACAAGTAGCAGAGTTTTTGTCATACAATGGATGCAGGCACAATGGGGCAATGCTGTGTGGAAATGTTTCATGTTAATCCTGTTGAGCGTGAGTAGGTTTACGTTTATTGGTACTTGCACTGATGTATATAAGTAAAGCTCATTCAGCAACTGCTTCTGTGAACCTGGGTGAAACCATTTGAACAGAGAGTACGCATCGTCCAAAAAATGATACCTATTTGCAGCTCTCATGATCAAACCAATAAGTATTCAGTGGCCTTAGGGCATCCTACAGGCAATCGGTCTTGAAATCACATCTGGCAGCATGCATTTGTAATGGAAAGACAGTTTCCAGTAGTCCTGTGTACCTCTTCTACATCATTACCCCACAAAATGTGTGTATCAAACTGAGGTGAGGATCTCCAGCCTTCAACAATGCCATCTACTTGGCCTTCCATTATACGCCATGACAAGATAAACTACTGCCATCACCGACGTCATCGCTTTCTTGCTCATGTGGTTCTTCAATCGCCGGATTTGGGGAACTATTTGCTATAGAAATGGCTGTGGGAATGGATGCTTCAGCATTGCCGCCTGCTGCAGTGCTGTGCCGCCTAATGCTGCGTGCGGAAAACGCCTTCAAAGTAGCGACTTCATTAAAATAAATGATGCATTTTAAACTACACCCTTTACCGTTAATTCTCTGTACACCCCCAAGGAGTTTTGTTTCGTTAAAAAGCCTTCCATACCTCTGCTTTGCATGTTTGTTGCCTAATACCTTAGCTGCATTGCATGTGACACGATAGCCAACAAGGAAAGGCGTCGCGGTTTGAACACAAAAAAGGGGCGTATTTTGTAATGTTTGCCGCCAAACAGCGATACAAGCTGCCCTGTTTGCTACGCTCCTCTGGCTTAAAATACAACCATTTTAGAATAGTTTAAAGCTGCATGCCACACAGTACGTGCACAATTAAAAAAAAAACGCACTGGCGTCACCAATTCGAGTGTTTTATCGTTCCAAAAGTTCAGTGACTTAAGTCACTAATTAATGACTTAAGTCACGATCCGTCAATCTATGATTAAGGTCCTGCCAACAAACCTATACCAGAATAATGCTCTAGCTGTTAGCTACCAGAACCAGCAAGTTTCAGGTTGGGGATTTGGCGGGTTTCTGAGATAGGAGGTGAAATATACATGCCAATACAAAATGTTAACAAAATGTTCAAAGATAACTGCCATATTGTTTACACAAGCAGTTTGCAGCACATTGAGCATCTATCATAGGCCTACATGTACTGCAAAACGGCTTGTGTTAATATTGGAAACAAATAATCAAACTTGAAAATGCTAAATGACCACTACAATTTTAATTAACTGTAATAACTCACCACTACATAATTTACCAAATAAAATGGTGTTTCCTACTTCATTTAATGATTGAATAATTAGTGGTGGTGATTAAACCTTAGCAGCTTTAACTTAACTAACTTATAAGCAAATAATGGTCTTTTAAAATGATTATAACTAACTCAGTAACTTGAAATCAATACTGCTCCACTGCATATTCAGGTATTCCATTACTTACCAATGGTTATTAAAATCAATTATCTCTAACCTTAATCTTGAATAATTTTGATCATTGAATTAATGAAGGGTTTTGAAATAATTACTTAACCGCTTAGAATAACTGATTCAACTGGTAGTATTTGCCTTAGTACTGTAACATTTATTTAAAAAATTGAATAGTTAGTTAAACCTTTGGGACTGAACGGAGTTATCCCAAATTGTAATAAAAGTCATCCCCCCCCAACTTGTAATTAAGTCTGCATGTACCTCCGAATCAGCCGAAAGTGTCCCGCCCCCCCATAACCAATGGCATGTTTCCACATTAGATATTTCGTCATGTAATACCCTTTTATAAAATCCTGTGAATGTATGATAATTCAAGCCATATAATTACATCTCTTGTGTACATCCTCATCATATGTTACCAATCAAATGATGGTGTTCTAATTGGAGTTGAAATGTGGTATGTTATAATATTTCTAACTATAAGAGGTGTGTTTTTGGAGGTGGAGTATAACTAACACTTATATTGTGCAGTACATGTACAATGCATATACAGTGGACCATTAATGGTCACCTGAGTTGGCTGGTCACCTCTGCATACTGGCCACATAACTAAAGTCATGAGTACATGTATGTGGCTGCTGTACAAAGGGTTGAGTTAGGCAGCTACCTGTCTGCAATGGTTTGGCCACTGATACTGTACATTCAATGTCCTCTTTACACTTGTGGACAGATGTACATATGTGTGTGTAGGATAGTAACTATGGTAACTCATGACAAATGTGTATGAATCTGGTTAGTAACTACATGTATGGTTACCTATTTTACACAGGGACAATGTTAAAAGCGAACAAGGTCCTCACATCACTTGGACTATATGACTGTGGACTAAGTCCAGTGGGCCTCTGTGTAGTGCTCAGTGCTGTTGGAATGAACACCACATTGACTTCACTTGATCTATCAGACAGCAAGTTTAATGACCAAAGCATAGCCAGTCTTGGTAAGTAGTTTATAATACATAATAACCAGTATGTAGTTAGTGGTAACTGTACATGCAGAACAGATGACATTGGTGTTGGCATCTATATACATATTTATGTAGATGGATGACATGCACATACAGCTGAAGACTCATTGTACTCACCATCACCTGATATCTACAGCTGCACATTCACACACTTACCATCCTTATCCATATTCATATATTCCGCTGGGAGCATAACTGGTTCCTGTAAAAAGTTATGTCTGAATAAAGTACATGTATCATCTGACCTCTGACCTCTATAAGACATCACTTAGTACATAATGTAGCCTCGTCCCCAGGCCCTATGAAATAGATAGGTGGGGGGGATGATGGAATAGGGCCTGGTATCTATGGAGTGGGTATTTGTGCACATGCATTAGCGGCAATAGCCATTACCCCCCGCTGTTGTAATTTTTGTCTGTAAACCTTTCCATATACCATCTCATTCTCAGTATAAACTCTTCCTCATTCTAATCAACTTACTTTACTATCCCTTGCTCCATGGACCAAGCCTGCGGTTCTTACCTGAATGATTGGTACGTATACGGGTAGGCTGGCTACTTGCCATCTTTAGCCAAAGCCACAATGCTAACAAACTACTTGTACTCTCGTGGTGTGCACTAAATGGAAGTCCCCTACACTTGGAAAACGTTTGGTGACAAGGAGACCATCTCCTTTCCGTGACCAAACATTATACCACGTAGGTAAGAACTTGGTCCAAGGAGTGAGGGTAGTAAGTTGATTAGACTTGAAGTACAAAACTCTACATATACGATGGGTCACAATTTCCTATTTTCTGGTTAATCGCTAACACATATGCACAACGACCTTGTCCATAAATACTAGCCCCTAACTGAAAAAAGCATTGGATACTCCTGTCCCACTGGTACCAGTCTGGACACAGGAGCTCTGTAGAGTTGCTCCATTGCACTATCTGCAAGCCTGGGTGAGGAAGCACACATACACACATGCACATATCCAAGATGAGCTCTCCCTCACCTGAAGGTGGCTAGTTGGTACTGTAGCTTGGCCACACATTGTGGTAGATAGACAGGTGGAGAGGCACAGTAGTGGAGTCCATTTATAAGAATGAATAAACTATCTGTGCAGCCTCTGTGATGGAGAAATGGAAGGAGTGGAGATAGAGAGCAAGGGGGGGAGGGAGGAAGGGATGAGGAGTGAGGGGTGAGGAAAAGGGTGAGGGGTGGGGGGATGGAAGGGAGGAGAATAAAGGTTAGAAAGTAAGTTAGGAGTGAACAGTCAGTACTCACCTATCCAGCAGTATAGGTACCCCAACAGGCTTTACCTGAAGTGTCTGACTGAGGAAGGACGTCAGTTGAGGCATGATGTTTACCTAATTGGAGAGAGCTTTCTAAGGGTGCACGTGTATGCATGTATATAGAAGTAATGAATAAATTATTATGATGGCAAGCGGAACTAGTTCTAACGAGTGGAAGGGTTCCACCGAACCCTCCCACTCCACCAGCCTGCGGGCCTGTAGTTAGTGGTAACTGTACATGCAGAACAGATGACATTGGTGTTGGCATCTATATACATGTTTAAGTAGGGGGAGTTACAACTGGGCAGTGGCTTAGAGGGGGGGGGGGGGGGAGGGGGGTGCAATTGTTATGTTTATTTTGTTTATATGCCCACATTTTATGACCCACATTTTATGACCCACATTTTATGACGTTTATTTGTTTATATGCCCATGTTTTGAGGTTCTGTTGTTAACCACAGATAAACTGTGAGGGATCTAATCCATTTGACAGCCAAATATTACTATGGGGGTGTTGTATGCTTTAGGCCGATTCAGCGGGGGGCGGGGAGGGCACGGCCCCCCCTGGGGGCGCCCATGACCTACTCCCTACCCCTACTCCTCCCTTTACCTACTACTACCTCTATCCTCCCCTTACCTACTATTCCCCTGGTGCGTGGAGTGAGGTGACCTCAATGGTCACGTGTGTAATGATGAGGAATTCACTGATACACTACTATCAGAGTATGAAACATCTACATGGATACTGTTCACAAGTTGAGTTGACAGATCTCTTTAATTTACATAACACTCAGGGATTTACCGCTCCCACCCCCTGGATTATTTGTGCCATTTAAAAATAAAACTGCATTTAATGGTGCAGAGGGAAGGCTTTTATTTTTGCCCACCCCCAATACTGTTATATATTCCGAAACCCACCCCCTGTTGCAAACTTGGCCGTAAATCCCTGTCACTGTAATAAAGGAAGAGATGGTGGACACTCCTGTTGCTGTCATGAGTATCAAGAGAGCCAGAGAGCTAATACTGAGTAAAACGTACTGAACAATATTATGGTTATGACATGTAGATATACATGATTACTATGTAAATGACATATATACCAAGTTCAGATCGTAGCTGAGTGATAAGTGTTTCTCTATGGTATCATAATTGCAACGTCGGAGGATGGTCCTTTTTGCATTTTAAAATGCAAAGTATTCTCTTTCCACTATTGGGGTATGCATGTATACATGTAAGATTAATAGTGATGAAATGTCTGTTGCAAAGTGAATATATTTAGATGTAGCAATGAAAGCAAGAATAAAAAGCAATGAAACAAGTAAATAAAAACATTCTGTATGAGAAAGTTGGTGGTATATAGGATAGTGGTGTAAAAAGTAGGGAAACAAGGGTTGAATGATAAGGAAAAACGAAACAGTCCTATATTTAGCACATGCATGAACAATGTATTGTCCTACAATGTGTGCTGGGCTAAATATAGGACTATTTCGTTTTTCCTTATCATTCAACCCTTGTTTCCCTGCTTTTTACACCACTATTGCCTTCAAATCCTATATACCACCAACTTTCTCATAGAGAATGTTTTTATTTACTTGTGTAGTTAGAGGTAACTGTACATGCAGAGCAGATGACATTGGTATTGGCATCTATATACATGTTTAAGTAGGGGGAGTTACAACTGGGCAGTGGCGTATTGGGGGGGGGGGGGGGGGGGGGGGCAGGGCGAGTGCAATTGCCCCCGGGTGCCGACCTAAGGGGGGCATCAAATGTTTTGTTTTGGACACACACATGACACTGATGTTATGTTTATTTTGTTTTATTCGCCCACATTTTATGACGTTTATTTGTTTATATGCCCTCAATGGAAAATGTTTTGAGGTTCTGTTTTTAACCACAGATAAACTGTGAGGGATCTAATTCTTACCATGTTTACCAATGCTTATGTAAACAGGAGGCGTTTTGGTTACAGATAGTGGCCATTTGGGTAGTTTATAACCAGTGGAACTTCTATTTGACCCTGGCAAACAGCTACTTAAGGTCCTGCCAACAAAAATACCAGAATAATGCTCTAGCTGTTAGCTACCAGAACCAGCAAGTTTCAGGTTGGGGGTTTGGCGGGTTTCTGAGATACATGTAGGAGGTGAGATATACATGCCAATACAAAATGTTAACAAAATGTTCAAAGATAACTGCCATATTGTTTACACAAGCTGTTTGCAGCACATTGAGCATCTATCATAGGAGGCTACATGTACTGCAAAACGGCTTGTGTTAATATTGGAAACAAACTTGAAAATGCTAAATGACCACTACAATTTTAATTAACTGTAATAACTCACCACTACATAATTCACCAAATAAAATGGTGTTTCCTACTTCATTTAATAATTGAATAATTAGTGGTGGTGATTAAGCCTTAGCACTTTAACTTAACTAACTTATAAGGAAACTATGGTCTTTTAAAAATGATAATAGCTAACTCAGTAACTTGAAATCAATGCTGCTCCACTGCATATTCAGGTATTCCATTACTTATTAATGGTTATTTAAATCAATTATCTCTAACCTTAATCTTGAATAATTTGAATTAATGAAGGGGTTTGATATAATTACTTAATTACTTAACCACTTAGAATAACTAATTAAACTGGTAGTATTTGCCTTAGTACTGTAATATTTATTCAAAAAATTGAATGGTTAGTTAACTTTTATCCTGAGCTATAGTGATTTAAAAGTGTTGCATTCATTTGTGGACATCTGGTGTTGCACAACGTAGATGCGTTGTTGATGTTTGGTGCTGTGCTTAAATACACATAACATACCTGATGTCTTGTTGTTCCCTCCTCAGTACATCTACTGACCAACAACCAAACATTGGAAGACCTGAAGTTGATAGGGTGTGGTCTGGATGATGATGCTATATGTTCACTGGCCAAGGGTCTTGAACATTCTAAACTGAAGAAACTTGACCTTTGGGGCAATGACTTCACCACCAGAGGAGCTACTGAACTTGATCGTGTGCTAAAGGACCATCCAACCCTTACTAAAGAGATGGTAGAAATGCCCTCCCGCCTCCAGTAGTCATGGTTACTGTTGTCACATTATTGGACTCTACATTTGCAGATACAAAGCAATGTTTGTAGATATTTGTATAATTCTATACTGTGGTACATGTATAGCATTTGAAAATTATCATTGAAAAAACATTTTGGCCAAAACCTGTGCACTTAAGTCTTGTACTAAGGTTCATTCCTACAGTCTATTCAAATCAGGTAGATAACAATTACTGAATGAAATCTGCCAACTTCTCTGGTCTAAAGATTTGTGTGTCAAGAACACATCTTCTTGAGGTTAACTTACCCTGGTACAGTAAAAAATCATGATTCAATTTGGTCAACATTTTAATATTCTCCAAAACACCACACATACACTAACGATTGCAGCACTAAGAGGTCCAACAACACTAAGGTCCATTCCTACAGTCTAGCAGGGACAGCCTCCACCAATCAAATCATACTCTTCACGGCCTTGATGATGTGGGCGGAGCTTATCCCGTACAGCTCCAGCAGCTCATGGCACAGACCACTTCTAGGGATGCCAGTGATCGACGGCCAAACTAGTTCTAACAAGTGGAAGGGTTCCACCGAACCCTCCCACTCCACCAGCCTACAGGCCTGTAGTTAGTGGTAACTGTACATGCAGAACAGATGACATTGGTGTTGGCATCTATATACATGTTTAAGTAGGGGGAGTTACAACTGGGCAGTGGCATAGTGGGGGGGGGGGAGGGGGCAGGGGGGTGCAATTGCCCCCGGGTGCCGACCTAAGGGGGGCGCCACAACAGTTTCTTGTATCAAATGTTTTGTTTTGGATGCACACATGACACTGATGTTATGTTTATTTTGTACATTTTATGCCCACATTTTATGACCCACATTTTATGATGTGTATTTGTTTATATGCCCACGTTTTGAGGTTCTGTTGTTAACCACAGATAAACTGTGAGGGATCTAATTCTTACCATGTTTACCAATGCTTATGTAAACAGGAGGCGTTTTGGTTACAGATAGTGGCCATTAGGGTAGTTTATAACCAGTGGAACTTCTATTTGACCCTGGCAAAAAGCTACTTAAGGTCCTGCCAACAAACCTATACCAGAATAATGCTCTAGCTGTTAGCTACCAGAACCAGCAAGTTTCAGGTTGGTGATTTGGTGGGTTTCTGAGATAGGAGGTGAAGTATACATGCCAATACAAAATGTTAACAAAATGTTCAAAGATAACTGCCATATTGTTTACACAAGCAGTTTGCAGCACATTGAGCATCTATCATAGGGCTACATGTACTGCAAAACGGCTTGTGTTAATATTGGAAACAAATAATCAAACTTTAAAATGCTAAATGATCACTACAATTTTAATTAACTGTAATAACTCACCACCAAATAATTAACCAAATAAAATGGTGTTTCCTACTTCATTTAATGATTGAATAATTAGTGGTGGTGATTAAACCATAGCAGCTTTAACTTAACTAACTTATAAGCAAATTATGGTCTTTTAAAAATGATAATAGCTAACTCAGTAACTTGAAATCAATGCTGCTCTACTGCATATTCAGGTATTCCATTACTTATTAATGGTTATTAAAATCAATTATCTCTAACCTTGATCTTGAATTATTTGAATTAATGAAGGGGTTTGATATAATTACTTAACCGCTTAGAATAACTAATTCAACTGGTAGTATTTGCCTTAGTACTGTAGTATTAATTCAGAAAATTGAATGGTTAGTTAACTTTTATCCTGAGCTAATAGTGATTTAAAAGCGTTGCGTTCATTTGTGGACACCTGGTGTTGCACAACGTAGATGTGTTGTTAATGTTTGGTGCTGTGCTTAAATACACATAACATACCTGATGTCTTGTTGTTCCCTCCTCAGTACATCTACTGACCAACAACCAAACATTGGAAGACCTGAAGTTGGGAGGGTGTGGTCTGGATGATGATGCTATATGTTCACTGGCCAAGGGTCTTGAACACTCTAAACTGAAGAAACTTTACCTTAGAGGCAACCACTTCACCATCAGAGGGGATACTGAACTTGATCGTGTGCTAAAGGACCATCCAACCCTTACTAAAGACTACTACCTCTGGTAGTCATGGTTACTGTTGTCACATTATTGGACTCTCCATTTGCAGATACAAAGCAATGTTTGTAGATATTTTTATAATTCTATACTGTGGTACATGTACATATAGCTGCCCACTTCCTTGGTAGTCTGGCTAGCCCTATCACCTCTTATAACGTGCACCTTTATGCAGCTTGTGAAATGACCACCTCCATATGACTCCCAAATAGCTACGTGCATGACCTTCACTTTCACTGTCTGCACATATGTTATTTGTGTGTAAAGCTAAATCATTATCTATATAGCTCCAGTATGAATTATAACCTAGTTGATGTAAATTGACACCAAATATTATACTATGGTATAGCATTTTGAAAATTATTAGTAAAAAAAAAAGCATTTGGCCAAAACCTGCATATACACCACACACATATATGCACTAACGATTGCCATCACTAAGTCTTGTGTAAGAGGTCCAACAACACTAAGGTCCATTCCTACAGTCTAGCAGGGACAGCCTCCACCAATCAAATCATACTCTTCACGGCCTTGATCATGTGGGCGGAGCTTATCCCGTACAGCTCCAGCAGCTTATGGCACAGACCACTTCTAGGGATGCCAGTGACGGCCAATCGGTGCACACGAATGTTGAGCTCCTCAGACAGAGCACCTGCCACAGCCTCCCCAAGTCCACCTGCACACCAGAGGGCATTCAGTAACCATGGCAACACAAACCTACTCACAAAACACAGAACCTCATCAATAATGTCTGGACACACCCACACATGCACTTCATACACTCAACACACTCCACCTTGCTTCTCAACAATGCTTATATGAGCATGTTTATATAAGAGGTGTAAAATCAAAATTTGATAGGCTAACCTGTTAAAATCTTTATCAGATAACCATTTGTGGGCCAATGGCAGTGAATTACAAGCACCATGGTATTTATCAAGGCTGGGGTGAGCATTATTTGGGATAGATGTTTACAAGCAGTCGAGCATACCTGAGGCTTCCTACATGTACAGAACCTTGTGTTTATTTTAGCCTCATAAGAGGTGTCCCTATACTGAATACTGGTCAGTGAGGACATGTGAGTAATGATCAGGATTGGGACTACTTAGTCCCGAACCTGGGAACATGCCTCAGCCCTCCTCCCCACACCTTTGCCCCTCCTCCCCACACCATTGCACCTCCTCCCCATACGTTTGCCCCTCCTCCCCACACCGTTGCCCCTCCTCCCCATACCTTTGCCCCTCCTCCCTATACTATTGCCCCTCCTCCCCATACCTTTGCCTGCCCGATCTTGAACACCTCATTGGGGTAGATCACAGAGGTCTCTGGTCGTGAGGTACGTGTGAAGGTGATGCCTACATAGTTGGCCGCCAGCTCTATGGCACGTTCAGTGGACACAGCATCACTGGGGTAGAAGCACACTGAACCATGGATGGAGCGGAACATGGCAAAGTCCTCCAGAGCCATCTGGGAGGGGCCATCCTCCCCTGGGGAGGAGAGAGGGGAGAGAGAGAGTGGATTCACATGTTAATATTATAACCTCCGTGACTTGATCACATCATACAAATCACCCATGGATGATATACACACCTCTATGAATGAACCTGAGCTTCAACACAAATCTCAATCTGATTGGTTACACACACCATATACATGTACATGTAAAATAACACACAAGTTTACCATTTAGGCCTTGCGAGAGATGTCAGCCTCCTTGGGCCCCAGAGGCTTGCCATGCCAGTTCTCCTTGTCCTCAATGTTGGGGAAGCCCTTTCCTGACCACACCCACACACCACACCCACAGGTTATACAAAGGCAAAACACACACAATGATCAATGCAATGCAACAAATGGAATAACACACACACACACACACACACACACACACACACACACACACACACACACACATACACACACACACAGACACACAGCTTGCATAGTATAAACATATCACCCCCAAGCACTATCAGGATCACCCACATGTATGGATGGGCACCACCCACCTTATCCAGAGATAATCAACACCAATCAACACATGTACTGGTTCCCTAGCAACATGTACATGTATTGTTGACCTTCTTTGCATTACATGTTTTAATAGAGCTATATTGCATAGGAATTGCCTAGTTCACATGTAGATGAAAAATGCTGCACATTCACTCAGAGCACACCTACACATGTAAATATAGCACATCCATATATGTACATAACTACACACACATGCACACTTACACCTCTCCTCTACCCCCACACACTGTCTCCTTCACACCCACAAACCTTTCAAGGTGAGGCACAGCAGGGCAGTGGGCCTGTCCTTGGTACACTTGGCAGTATGCAGGGCTCTGTATATCTCCTGTATGTTGTGCCCATCCACCACTAGGGCGTTGAACCCAAAGGCATCAAACCTCTTCCTGTAGGTCTCCATGTCATGCTGGAGGGCCGTGGGCTGGCTCTGTCCCAGCCTGTTCACACCCACTATGGCCACCAAGTTGTCCAGCTTGTAGTGGGAAGAGAAGGAGGCCGCCTCCCACACACTCCCCTCGGCACTCTCCCCATCCCCCATGAGGCAGTACACCCTGTAGCTGGCCTTGTCCAGGTACTTCCCACAGTAGGCCATGCCGGCAGAGACACTGAGACCTTGACCTAGGGAGCCTGTGGCCACATCTATGTAGTTCTGATGCAGCACTGCACCTACATAGGCAGAGGGGAAGATTATGTCTTAGGTTTTATCTCAGCTGGCCAATACCAGATAAAACCCTAACTCCTTATATTAGTTCAGAGAACTACAGAATATGGTGGAAGTGTAGAAATTCCCTTTCTCCACACACAGTAATGGTTGAACTCAACAGCTGTTATTGCTTCTGCCATTATGTTACCACTACTTTCCTGTACTTAGCATGGCTTCCAAAATACACACACACACACACACACACACACACACATACACACACACACGTACACACACACACACACACACACACACACACACACACACACACACACACACACACACGTGCATCCTGCACAGACGTTTCACAAACAGCATACATGTGCTGTGTAATGCAAATCACTCAATGTATTGCAGCCTTTATCAGGTGGATGTTTCACTCACCAACTACTAACTTGGATTGATGGTTGCACACAAGGCTTCTGATGTCATCGACATCTGAATCTGATTCCTACCGTACGCTGCGTACTTGCCGCATGCGTACATATCTAGAAGCCCCAGATGCGCTAAAAAAAATCAGGTACATGTATTACTGTTGTTATATTACGCGCATGCAAGCGGACGGACCTAACTTTATGCGCTGCACTGAACACTCATCCAATGCTGCCCCCATGTGCACAATCCAACGCACGTACCTAAAGTATGTAGCTTTCTCACTTCTCTTTTCAAAAAGACGATACCTAACCATTTTTGGACCGTAAAATATTAATTTATTTTGATATCTTTGATTCAAAATAACTCGTGTCGATTGTGGTGCCCAGACCATTGTGCGGAATATTCGTTCAGAAGGAAAAAAACGGCTAGACGCTCGCTTGTGGTGCGGCGTGAGTCTGTGGATCACTTTTCCTTTCCGTGGGGACAGCCACAAACCCAGACCAGGGGTAGGGGTGACAGCTCCTGGGGGGTCTACTATAACATGGTCTGCTGATACATGTACGTACATGCTTTGGTGGGGTTTCCTTAAAAGGGTTGAAATTACGTGCATATACATATACATAAATAGCAACATACATGTATGACTTATATGACAAGACGCGCGTGCTATACGATGAAAGCTCAGTGTCCTGTTTGCAAACAATTGATAACTGTAACCACACGCAATGTCTTCCGTGCTCACCCCCCAGGCAGAAACCACTGTCCAGGTTCAGGACAAGCAGTACGTACGCTGACTGTGCCCTATAGCGACGCCAACACGAAGTCCGACGAAGAACGAGCTGGTGGTAGCGAAGTTAAAGACAGTTGTACAGATGAATCTAAGCCTAAGGTCGACGAAGACTTATTGGTCAATTGCAACCAAGAGGAAAAACCAGCTGACAGTGACAAGACAAGTCGAAAGGACACGGAAGAAGCCAGAGATAAGAAATGCAGTACCAACTGGTCAGGACAACCAGTACCTCCACCGACCGACTCTGCGTTCGATGTCATCACAAAGTCCGACGAAGACAAAGAAGAACGAGCTGGTTGTAGCGACGTTGAAGGCAGTGGTACGGATACGTCAGTTGACGTCAACAGAAAACGGCACACGGTGGCATCAACAGAGACGACTACACAGCCATGCCTCGATAGTGACGCAGAAGGCACCACTCTCAAGTTAAAACAAGAAGAACCAGTCATCGACACAACGTCCGAGTTTATGTGGCCAGAGGATTTCCCTCCCGCAATTCCCAAGTCAAAACTTGAAGCTAAACCAGATGTCGACACAAAAGATGTACTGGCCATACTTGAAGCTAAACCAGATGTCGACACAAAAGATGTACTGGCCATATGCTGTAAATGCAATGCCAAGTCTAAATGCGTCCCAGCACAAGAACCAGCTGTCGACACAACGCCCGACAAGTCAAATGCAGCTAGTAAATCTGATGTCGAGAAAGAAGGCTCAACCACAGGATGTACCACAGGATGTCCATGTATGAGCTCCGGAGCTCTATGTCGCAGTGCCTGTGGCTGTAGTAAGAGTAAGTGCACTAACAGAGCAGCAAAAAGACTTCGAGATGGTTTATTGAAACTTGATGACAAAATTTGGCAGTACAGAAACAATATTGATGCTTACACTGGACACACTAGGTATGTTACAAACAACCCAGCAAAAGACCATATTCTGGAATGTCAGATTTTCGGTGCAGTTCTTGACCATATCCTTAGTCAGTGGCGGGTAATAGGTAAGCATCTGAGTAAAAGCGAGTTAGATGGTGTAATCAAAAAGCTCAAACCAATTCTCAATGGAGTACATAACCTTAACATCACCACCCGATCAATCAATGGAGCCAAGAAAGGTCCCTTCATGTCATTTCTCAGCCGCCAATATGGAAGTAAGAAAGCTTTAAGGTCTATGTCACTAAAAGATGCAATATAAAAGTCCACAAGCAAAGATATGGAAAGCTGGGATGGAATAACAAAAGAAGTGGTCGCAGCTTATGAGAAGACTAATGAGCTGTTAGGAGAATTGGAGGAGCAGATGGAACATGATCAGAATACTTCACCACGAACAAAGGAGATAGTGAAGCAATTCCGTGCAGAACTCGAGGCATGTGTTAGAGCAATGGGCATTATACCATGCCAACAGTAGTTCCATTTGCTACACGTTGAGGTATGCATTAACTGTATAATTTCCATTGTACCTTTTGTGTCTATATGTATATGTGTTATACAGCTGAATAATGTACATGTACAAATGTAGAAAAGCTTAAAAGAGAGGGAAAGGAGACAGCCATCAATTTAGTGGAGGACCCCTTGTTAGGGGGAGGGGCCATGACGGTGACAGTATATAGGGAGATGGTAAACATAAGAGACAGGTCTGGGGCTGAGGACTGATGAAAGAGCACATAAGCCATGAGCTGGAAGACTAGGCCACAATCCTCACAGTGAAACATATCCAGAGAGGTCCAAAGAAGTGATGTATGGACAAACGTGAGAGCACCCAGAAATGCATCAGAGCAGTGGTGTTGGAAGCTAGGAGATATAAAAGTGCAGCGGCCAAAGACCACTGCCCCCCCTTGGGGAGGGTGCAGGAAGGGGGCACCCCTACCACCCAGCTAGGGGGTATATGCATCAGCACACATTAAGATACATGTACATGTACATGTACAGATTTAATTTGACCATACATGACATGTAATTTGTAATTTAGGAGCCAGAAAGCTGAGTCACTCCATCTGAGTACATGTTCATAAGCAACATTTCTAATATTGAAGCCAGGATCCTAGCCTTGCAGCTGCATTACATGGAGCTGGTGGAAGGCAAATCTCCCATGAATGCCTAAAACATGATCAGCAAGATGGCTGCATCTTCAGCTACATGTAGTTCAGATGGCAGTCCATAATTCATTGGAATCTTGCATCGGCAGCACAACCAACTTAAACTATTAATAGCCACTTTGTGAGTTTTCCCCAGAGCTTCCTTTCTCCTAAAAGCTTCCCAAACTCATGGCAACTATAACTCTTTGCGTTGCTCGATTTGAATAGTTTGGCTCTGAAACAACTGTTTCTGCATAGGACTCCAGCCAATAGAAATGATTAAAATGAAAGTGGATGACAAACAAGCCGAAACGTTTGGATGGCTGTTTTAGGGAACAGGTAAACTACTACAAATCTCTCTAAAATGTGAGGCCCATAAGGCATCATTGTTGGTAAAACGTCACTACCTCTAAACAGCACCTATTCAGGTCTAAAAGTGTAACAGTTTACCACGTTCAAATTTTGACTTGGACGATGGTGTAACGATGGAGAAAATAACTAAAAACGTGCTTGTTGAACAGGTTGCAGAAATGAATATGCTGAATATATTATAAGTCATGTGACAACTTTACACTTTTGACATTTGCTGTCATTTAGTTAATTAAATAACACTGCAATCAGATTCGTGACACCTTTCACCGTTTTACTAAAAGTTAATGAGACAAACTATGAATTCCCCCCTCCCCCTCCCCCCCTGTAATCACAGTTTCAACTGTATTGGAACCGAGATGTGTTTACATGCAGTTGATTATGTAATACAATACTAACTCAAATGGCCATGTGTTGTTGTGACCATATACACCTGGCCAGCATTATATGTTGTTTTGCTATTGTGCTGGAAGAATCAGGGATTAAGAATAAGGGGTGGGTTTTGGAATATATATAAATACAGGAGATGGGCTAAAATAAAAGTGCACCATTACTACATGGAACGCCATGCAGTTTATTTTGACCAGACTAACAAATGTGTTAATATTGTTTACACTGCAAGCGCTATTGTTTAGATAAAAACCGCTTATATAAACAATAGCGCTTGCAGTGTAAACTATATTAACACATTTGTTAGTCTGGTCCTATTTGGCCCTATATCTCCACAACCAACAGAGGTCCCCGCCTAACTATTGCTTTTCCTGATTGCTCATAGTCAGAGGATGGTGCCTATATAAAATTTGTGAGGTTCTTTCAAGGGAGTTTTTTAAAAACCTAATTAAAGTCGCGCACATTAAAGTTAAGTTTCTGATGAGCATTATTAATGGTGCTTAATAATAGATATACCAAAACAAGCATACAATGACACTTTATACATTGGTGTGTTTGTACTTAATCCCGATTATTAAAGACTTTATACATAGAAACGCCCCCTGGTTTACACAATGCAGCCAAAAATGGTCAAAATGTCAACAAGCTGTAGCTCAAATGTGGTTAGTGTTACAGATCTCAAACTTTGCACTTTAACACATCTTTATGATCCATACAAGATGGTTAGTTATGAACAAGATTGGACAATGTCATGCAAATATCAACTTACGTGACTTGACCCACCAGGTGGTGGGGCTACCTTGAGCTCCTGGGGGTGTACTTGACTGCTTGATCCTGATATCTGCTTTGGTGGGGTTTCCTTAAAAGGGTTGAGACATGCAGAAGAGATACTTGTAACCACATGCAGTGTCTTCCATGACAACCAATACATGTAGCTCCACTGATCCCATGCACAAGTCATGTATGTATACATGTACATGCAATTGTACATATTCATGTACTTGTACATGTACCTCATCCCAAAAGATATGCAAAGAAAACTAACACTAGACCCACAGATATTATTGGCCAGTGCACACAGTAATTTGCCACTTCAGGTATGTAATATACATGTAAGTTACATTTGTAATTTTGTATATGTTATACTGCTGAATTGTAAAGAATTGCAAAGATCAAAAGTTACCTCCTTTGGGCTATACTGTTGGGCCAAACAAGCAAACTGGCCATGTGATGTCGTGACCGGCCACAAATGTTGTTCTGCTATTGGTGCAAGCTTGTGCTGGAACATGCAGAAAACACCTTACAGCATACAACAGAGTTCTACCGTAACATCACAGAGCCATAGCTCCTTCAAGCGGCTGGCTACGGCCCAGGCCCATAATGATGACCAATGCAAGCCACATTTATGCACAAGTCTACGTATATACACATGCCCATACGTATCATCCCAAAAGATATGCAAAGAAAACTAACACTAGACCCACAGATATTATTAAGGGCATCAAACAAATCACCCCTTACCAGATGGTCCATTAGCAAGCTTCAGTATAGTCCAGCCATCTTGGGTCAGCTGAAGTATGTTGCTTTACAGAGACACCACTAATCTCACAATGCACCCTTGCATGGTCATATTGGGCCCATCAGTGCAGCACTGCACCTACATAGGCAGAGGTGAAGATTGTGTCTTAGGTTTTATCTCAGCTGGCCAATACCAGATAAAACCATAACTCCTATGTTAGTTCAGAGAACTACAGAATATGGTGGTAGTGTAGAAACCCCCCCCCCCACACACACACAAACACACCCAAACGTACACACCCCCACACATACACATGCACCCTGCACACATGTTTCACGAACAGCAGTGCAAATCACTCAACGTATTGCACCAACTAAGTACTAACTTGGGAATGTTGGGATTGATTGTTCCACACAAGGCTTCTCGGATGATCGATATACCTGAATCTGACTCGATCTGATTCCCCAGCTTCCATTTGCCTATGGACTATACATGAGAATCTAAATCATACCTTTGTCTTTGAACACTCTGTGCATACACCACCAACTTTACAGCTACGCTGCGTACTTGCCAATTTTTCTTACTAGTGGGCTATTCCATTATTTAACTGTACACCCCTACAGATGACAATAATTGCAAACCAACCCCCCCGGGACAAAATAGCATGTTACCCTACCCTGTAGCTGGCCTTGTCCAGGTACTTCCCACAGTAGGCCATGCCGGCAGAGACACTGAGACCTTGACCTAGGGAGCCTGTGGCCACATCTATGTAGTTCTGACGCTGGGGGGGGGGGAGGGAGGGAGGGAGGGAGGGAGGGAGGGGAAGGAGGGGAGGGAGGGGGAGGGAGAGAGGGGAGGGGAGGGGATGGGATGGAAGAAGGGAGAGGTAAGAAAGTGAGAGGGTAAGATAGTGAGGTAAGACAATGGTCAGGGAATATCCATCACAGAAGTACTTAGCAAACAGAGGGGGAGAAGCTTACAGGTGTGGGGTGTCCCTCTAAGATGGAGTCCACCTTGCGCAGGGTGAGCAGATGTTCCTTGGAGAGGAGGCCAGCCTCACACCAGGCTGCATACAGGATGGGGCAGGCATGACCCTGTGAGGGTGTGAGGTGGTAGTGACACCGTACCCATAACCATGTACACAACACACACAATAAATGCTAACAGTATCCAATGTGCACAGCTGATCAAGAAGCAATCCTATTTGTTATGTACAAATAGTGATGCATGTAGCTACATGGTGTGCCATGCAAAGGGCACGATCATGGAGCATCATAACAGGCCGTTAGTTGATTCTTAATTACATGTACTTCCTGGGCAGCAAAGAGGTCCAGTTGATAGCAACAGCCACAGCAATTCAGGCGTCTGATTGCGTATCATTACTAATCACGCGTTATAAGGAACCTACGTAAGTTAACGGAACGAAAGATTGCGGGTACGTACGAGCTTAAACGACCCCCGCACGCACATAAAAAATGTGTACGTATCATCACGGTAGTTTCGTACCCAGACCCAAATGTACGTAACTGTAAGCGATAATATCATTAGGTACATTTGGATCTGGGTACGAGACTACATTCTCGAGATCACGTGAAAGGCTTTTTTCAAATCTGAGGGGGTAAGCGCAAAGGTCTATTCTGTGGCGGATTCTTCTAGTACCGCCTGGTATGTGAACAAATCAACCTATTTTTGTACATGTCACCAGAAAGAATCAATTGGTAACGTAACACTATTACCGGAAATATAATGTACATGTAGTATTTATCTTCAGTTACGCAACGCAGATGGACATACAAACGACCATCCCATCAGCCTGAGTGCATCAGAGATCGATCATGAAGGTTCATATGAATGCTGGACCGGAACTAGCGAATCAAAACAAGAGGTATTTTAGAGAATCCCTTTGTATGCAGCAAATTGGCATCAGAAACTGCTAGTATGTGTTAGGTGTGTGTATAAGTGGGCCATGTGTATGAGTTGGGTCGTGGATTATATTTGTAAGTTGTGAGTGTGTGGGAGATTGTGATGTGTGTGTGTGTAGACCATATGTTGTGATGTGTTGTGTGGGAGTGTGTGGGAGCTTGTGATGTGTGTAGACCATACGTTGTGATGTGGTGTGAGATTGTGGGAGTTTGTGATGTGTGTGTAGACCATGAATTGTGATGTGCTATATGGGAGTGTGTGGGAGCTTGTGATGTGTGTGTAGACCATACATTGTGATGTGTTGTGTGTGAGTGTGTGGGAGCTTGTGATGTGTGTAGACCATGGATTGTGATGTGTTATATGGGAGTGTGTGGGAGCTTGTGTCTTATGTGATGTGTGTGTAGACCATGGGTTGTGATACATATGTGAGTGTGTGGGAGCTTGTGATGTGTGTGTAGACCATGCATTGTGATACATGTATGAGTGTGTGGGAGCTTGTGATGTGTGTGTAGACCATGGATTATGATGTGTTATATGGGAGTGTGTGGGAGCTTGTGATGTGTGTGTAGACCATGGATTGTGATGTGTTATTTGGGAGTGTGTGGGAGCATGTGATGTGTGTGTAGACCATGGGTTGTGATTCGTGTGTGAGTGAGTGGGAGCTTGTGATTTGTGTGTAGACCATGGGTTGTGATACGTGTGTGAGTGTGTGGGAGCTTGTGATGTGTGTGTACACCATGGATTGTTATGTGTTATATGGGAGTGTGTGGGAGCTTGTGATGTGTGTGTAGACCATGGGTTGTGATGTGTTATATTTGAGTGTGTGGGAGCTTGTGATGTGTGTGTAGACCATAGATTGTGATGTGTTATATGGGAGTGTGTGGGCGCTTGTGACGTGTGTAGACCATGGATTGTGATGTGTTATATGGGAGTGTGTGGGAGCTTGTGATTTATGTGTAGACCATGGGTTGTGATACATGTGTGAGTGTGTAAGAGCTTGTGATGTGTGTGTAGACCATGGGTTGTGATACATATAGGAGTGTGTGGGAGCTTGTAATGTGTGTGTAGACCATGGATTGTGATGTGTTATATGGGAGTGTGTGGGAGCTTGTGATGTGTGTGTAGACCATGGATTGTGATGTGTTTTATGGGAGTGTGTGGGAGCTTGTGATGTGTGTGTAGACCATGGATTGTGATGTGTTATATGGGAGTGTGGGAGCTTGTGATGTGTGTGTAGACCATGGATTGTGATGTGTTGTGTGAGTGTGTGGGAGCTTGTGATGTGTGTGTAGACCATGGATTGTGATGTGTTATATGGGAGTGTGGGAGCTTGTGATGTGTGTGTAGACCATAGATTGTGATGTGTTATATAGGAGTGTGTGGTAGCTTGTGATGTGTGTGTAGACCATGGATTGTGATGTGTTATATGGGAGTGTGTGGGAGCTTGTGATGTGTGTGTAGACCATGGGTTGTGATACATATGGGAGTGTGTGGGAGCTTGTGATGTGTGTGTAGACCATGCATACATTGTGATGTGTTGTGTGTGAGTGTGTGGGAGCTAGTGATGTGTGTAGACCATGGATTGTGATGTGTTGTATGGGAGTGTGTGGGAGCTTGTGATGTGTGTGTAGACCATGGATTGTGATGTGTTGTGTGAGTGTGTGGGAGCTTGTGATGTGTGTGTAGACCATGGATTGTGATGTGTTGTATGTGAGTGTGGGAGCTTGTAATGTGTGTGTAGACCATACGTTGTGATGTGAGTGTGTGGGAGCTTGTGATGTGTGTGTAGACCATACGTTGTGATGTGAGTGTGTGGGAGCTTGTGATGTATGTGTAGTAGCCATGTGTATTGATGTGTTGTGTGAGAATGTGTGGGAGCTTGTGGTGTGTGTGTGTGTGCATATAGATCATGGGTTGTGTGGGAGCGGGTGAGCTTGTGATGTGTGTGTTCTGTAGGCCATCGGAGCTTCTGATGTGTGTGTGGACCATGCATGTGTGTTGTGTGTGTGAGAGAGCTTGTGATGTGTGTGTACAAATACCTTGTGATGTGTGTGTAGACCATGAGTTTTGATGTGTGTAGACCATTAACTGAGTGTATTTGTACAGTCATGTTGTGTGCATGTGAAATCCATCAGACATTGTTTGAACTGTCCTTGGTAACAGATGTCCTGCACACTTGGTTTTGCAGGGACCTTGATGGGTGTGGCCATGTCAAGATACAACTATCTCTCTCTCACATGCACATGCACTCTCTTGGTTTTGCAGGCACATCTGTACCATCCTCAGTCGTCCTCAGCTGCAAGCCTTGTTTTGACTGATTCTTTGTTTTGTACGTGTACATTGTAACTGTAAAGAATGTTGCTTCTAAATGTTGTTATTATTGATTTGGAACTGATTCGATCACACAAGTGCCGTACTAACGACCACATCACTTGAATTAATGTACATGTAGGTTATACATGTACCAGTGCGCGTTCAGATACAAGTTACCTTCGGGGGGCGGGGCATGTAAACATTAGAAATTTGTCTATTGGCCTCGTTGAGGCCGCGCGATTAAAGATTGTATTTGGGAATATATGATCTCCATCAGCTAATGTACATGTTTTGTGGGAGATTCATGCTAGCTTGCTGCCAGTGCGCCCATATGCATCCAGAGGCTTAGTACACGTAGCAACACAATATTACTGCATCATTGTACCCGGCTTTAATCGACAGTGAATAATTTTGTCACCCAGATTAGTTGCAAAGGCATGGTTGACGTGTGTGTATAATACATGTCTTGCGACATAGGGCTATTAATATAACAAACAAAGCTAGCTAGCTAGTATCGAAGCTAATTGCTTGCTATACATGTATATAGCTATATCCGTCAGTCAGTACGCAGAAAGCCGCGGCCGGTTAATAACTATGCATAGCATCTCTCACCCACTGGATCATATGTGATAGGTCTGACCCCAGCAGAAAGTCAGTGAGTAGCTATAGTTTTCTCCCCTTGTTTGTGCACCCTTATCACATGCTCTGGGCATTGGGAAAGGTTTGGTAGTCATGTTAACCTCAAAGTAAGGTTTTTGACTGGGGACTAGAACCATCTCTCTCCCACTTGCCAGGATAATATGAGATAGTCTTAACCCCAGCAGAAAGTCATGGAGTAGTGTTTTCCCCTTGTTTGTGCACCCTTATCACATGCTCTGGGCATTGCAAAAGGTTTGGTAGTGATATTAACCTCAAAGTAAGGTTTTTGGCTGGGGACTAGAACCATCTCTCTCCCACTTGCCAGGATAATATGAGATAGTCTTAACCCCAGCAGAAAGTCATGGAGTAGTGTTGTCCCCTTGTTTGTGCACCCTTATCACATGCTGTGGGCATTGCAAAAGGTTTGGTAGTGATGTTAACCTTAAAGTAAGGTTTTGGCTGGGGACTAGAACCATCTCTCTCCCACTTGCCAGGATAATATGAGATAGTCTTAACCCCAGCAGAAAGTCATGGAGTAGTGTTGTCCCCTTGTTTGTGCACCCTTATCACATGCTCTGGGCATTGGGAAAGGTTTGGTAGTAATGTTAACCTCAAAGTAGGGTTTTTGGCTGGGGACTAGAATCATCTCTCTCCCACTTGCCAGGATAATATGAGATAGTCTTAACCCCAGCAGAAAGTCATGGAGTAGTGTTGTCCCCTTGTTTGTGCACCCTTATCACATGCTCTGGGCATTGGAAAGGTTTGGTAATCATGTTAACCTCAAAGTAAGGTTTTTGGCTGGGGACTAGAACCATCTCTCTCCCACTTGCCAGGGTAATATGAGATAGTCTTAATCCCAGCATAGTGTTGTCCCCTAGTTTGTGCGCCCTTACCACATGCTCTGATCATTGGGAAAGGTCTCAGATTGCAAAAAGTTAAAATTATAAATATACTTTACCAATTCACGTGACCTATACATTTTTGGCGGTTATGTTTGGAAAAGGGGTGGATATTGGACTTGCACGAGTGCAGTGAAGCAACAAGGTTGGCGATGTGGTAGAGATTGCTTGATCTTTGTTCTAATAGCATGTATGCGTTCATTTCATGTGCTGTAACGTTAACGTCACTTTGTTTTTAGTAAGGCTCCATTGTTCAGAACTTCTCGGTAAGGAGAAATGTATACGTCCGATTTGGTTGGTAGTTGCTGCAACTCGGCGTACATATATAGAGTTTCTAAATCAACGTAAGATATAATTTGCAAAGGTATGTACTCTGGTGCCACCTTGTAAGTTGGTGCGATTTATGTGTTCGGTTCAATTTCATAGCAACCATGTGATGCGTGTTCTGCGCCAATAAAGGTTGGTGAATGCTTCTAAACCACCTAGTTTTTTCGTACTCCCGGGTTAGAACAATGGCAGTGTCGCGAGCGCGTATCAAGTTATCTGGTAAGTCATTTGTGTAGCCTAGCAGCTTACATGCTTTGTGTTTTGCAGGCCCGGCGACCGGCGTTCGAGCTTAGACATCATACGGAAATAAAAGGTTCGATTCGAGGAAATTCCGTTGACATTCTTATTGTGTCTTTTTGTTACAGGGAGTCAGGAAGAGCCAAAAGATAGTTCATACAAATGGTACGCCGTCATTGCTGGATGCCTGGTTATGTTCTTTATACTCTTATCCTTGTCCTAGGTCGTTTGCTTGAAGTTACGCAAGCTACAAAGGCTTACAGGGAGAGGCTTGGCTTTGTGTTTTATTAATGCTGTACAAATATAAAAATCAATAAACATTTTGTTAACTAACATGAACACTGAAGTTAAGTTAAAGGGCTGGGCCATGTTTATTAATCTATATATGATTTACAATAGTAAATTAACGAACATTTGTATATGTATGACGCGACAATAACAATGGGAACGAGAGAAATCACGATGAAATGACGTAAGCTCGCGGTATTGTTCACGTACTCGCGCGGATGAATGTCACGGCCCGCAATACTGTTCGTGAGTAATCGGTCCGAACGCGGGTAGGTGAGCCTGAATCCAACGTAGTCCGTCACGTCAGGGTTACAAATGAATCTACGTGACGTTACAGGCCCGCAGCAGGGCAGTCGAATTACTGTGAGCTGTACCACAATGGAGTGTACACCGTGCACATGAGGTCCTGGAACGCTATGCAACAGGGCCGAAGATAACTTTTATACTTTGGGGGGGCACAATAGGTTTGAATGTCATATAATATTGCGATCTAAATTCAGTCTAATTAATTCATATCTAATATTCGTCACTGTATAGGCATGCCCTGTATGTATAAGCCTACATGGAAGCACAATTCTGCACAACTTGATTTGAACTATGCATGCGCGCGTTATCATACACCGCTCATTAAGGAAAAATGCCGGCGACTGGAATTGCGATTTGCAGGCTCGCTACTAGCACTTGAGTGAAGTATTACATTACCCGAAGTTTGTAGGGATTTCGGAGTCCTCCTTTGAAGATATCAATATTGACATAGCGATTGTCACGCATGTGATTGCACTTTTAAAAAGTTACAGAAATTTTAGGGGGGCACGTGCTCCCCAAGCTCCCCCTTATCTACGGCCTTGTGCAATGACATAAGATGTACAAGTAAGCAGCCTGGACCTGATGGAGAAGGAGCTTTCTGCAGCCTGCACCTGATGGAGAAGGAGTTCTCTGCAGCCTGGACCTGATGGAGAAGGAGTTCTCTGCAGCCTGGACCTGATGGAGAAGGAGTTCTCTGCAGCCTGGACCTGATGGAGAAGGAGTTCTCTGCAGCCTGGACCTGATGGAGAAGGAGTTCTCTGCAGCCTGGACCTGATGGAGAAAGAGTTCTCTACAGCCTGGACCTGATGGAGAAGGAGTTCTCTACAGCCTGGACCTGATGGAGAAGGAGTTCTCTGCAGCCTGGACCTGATGGAGAAGGAGTTCTCTACAGCCTGGACCTGATGGAGAAGGAGTTCTCTACAGCCTGGACCTGATGGAGAAGGAGTTCTCTGCAGCCTGGACCTGACGGAGAAGGAGTTCTCTGCAGCCTGGACCTGATGGAGAAGGAGTTCTCTGTAGCCTGGACCTGATGGAGAAGGAGTTCTCTGCAGCCTGGACCTGATGGAGAAGGAGTTCTCTGCAGCCTGGACCTGATGGAGAAGGAGTTCTCTGCAGCCTGGACCTGATGGAGAAGGAGTTCTCTACAGCCTGGACCTGATGGAGAAGGAGTTCTCTGCAGCCTGGTCCTGATGGAGAAGGAGTTCTCTGCAGCCTGGACCTGAGTTCTGTACAGCCTGGACCTGATGGAGAAGGAGTTCTCTGCAGCCTGGACCTGAGTTCTCTACAGCCTGGACCTGATAGAGAAGGAGTTCTCTACAGCCTGGACCTGATGGAGAAGGAGTTCTCTGTAGCCTGGACCTGATGGAGGAGTTCTCTGCAGCCTGGACCTGATGGAGAAGGAGTTCTCTGCAGCCTGGACCTGATGGAGAAGGAGTTCTCTACAGCCTGGACCTGATGGAGAAGGAGTTCTCTGCAGCCTGGACCTGATGGAGAAGGAGTTCTCTGCAGCCTGGACCTGATGGAGAAGGAGTTCTCTGCAGCCTGGACCTGATGGAGAAGGAGTTCTCTGCAGCCTGGACCTGATGGAGAAGGAGTTCTCTGCAGCCTGGACCTGATGGAGAAGGAGTTCTCTGCAGCCTGGACCTGATGGAGAAGGAGTTCTCTGCAGCCTGGACCTGATGGAGAAGGAGTTCTCTGCAGCCTGGACCTGATGGAGAAGGAGTTCTCTACAGCCTGGACCTGATGGAGAAGGAGTTCTCTGCAGCCTGGACCTGATGGAGAAGGAGTTCTCTGCAGCCTGGACCTGATGGAAAAGGAGTTCTCTGCAGCCTGGACCTGACGGAGAAGGAGTTCTCTGTAGCCTGGACCTGATGGAGAAGGAGTTCTCTACAGCCTGGACCTGATGGAGAAGGAGTTCTCTGCAGCCTGGACCTGATGGTAAAGGAGTTCTCTGTAGCCTGGACCTGATGGAGAAGGAGTTCTCTGCAGCCTGGACCTGATGAAGAAGGAGTTCTCTGCAGCCTGGACCTGACGGAGAAGGAGTTCTCTGCAGCCTGGACCTGATGGAGAAGGAGTTCTCTGCAGCCTGGACCTGATGGAGAAGGAGTTCTCTGCAGCCTGGACCTGATGGAGAAGGAGTTCTCTACAGCCTGGACCTGATGGAGAAGGAGTTCTCTGCAGCCTGGACCTGATGGAGAAGGAGTTCTCTGCAGCCTGGACCTGATGGAAAAGGAGTTCTCTGCAGCCTGGACCTGACGGAGAAGGAGTTCTCTGTAGCCTGGACCTGATGGAGAAGGAGTTCTCTACAGCCTGGACCTGATGGAGAAGGAGTTCTCTGCAGCCTGGACCTGATGGTAAAGGAGTTCTCTGTAGCCTGGACCTGATGGAGAAGGAGTTCTCTGCAGCCTGGACCTGATGAAGAAGGAGTTCTCTGCAGCCTGGACCTGACGGAGAAGGAGTTCTCTGCAGCCTGGACCTGATGGAGAAGGAGTTCTCTGCAGCCTGGACCTGATGGAGAAGGAGTTCTCTGCAGCCTGGACCTGATGGAGAAGGAGTTCTCTGCAGCCTGGACCTGATGGAGAAGGAGTTCTCTGCAGCCTGGACCTGATGGAGAAGGAGTTCTCTGCAGCCTGGACCTGATGGAGAAGGAGTTCTCTGCAGCCTGGACCTGATGGAGAAGGAGTTCTCTGCAGCCTGGACCTGATGGAGGAGTTCTCTACAGCCTGGACCTGATGGAGAAGGAGTTCTCTACAGCCTGGACCTGATGGAGAAGGAGTTCTCTACAGCCTGGACCTGATGGAGGAGTTCTTTGCAGCCTGGACCTGATGGAGAAGGAGTTCTCTGCAGCCTGGACCTGATGGAGAAGGAGTTCTCTGCAGCCTGGACCTGATGGAGAAGGAGTTCTCTACAGCCTGGACCTGATTAAGAAGGAGTTCTCTGCAGCCTGGACCTGATGGAGAAGGAGTTCTCTACAGCCTGGACCTGATGGAGAAGGAGTTCTCTGCAGCCTGGACCTGATGGAGAAGGAGTTCTCTGCAGCCTGGACCTGATGGAGAAGGAGTTCTCTGCAGCCTGGACCTGATGGAGAAGGAGTTCTCTACAGCCTGGACCTGATGGAGAAGGAGTTCTCTGCAGCCTGGACCTGATGAAGAAAGAGTTCTTTGCAGCGATGCCACCTCATCACAACCGCTGTATATATCATTGTGGAGCCAATATCGGTAAAGATTCGCTGTGATAGTTATCACTATACAATACAAAATGTATGACGCAAACAACCAATATACAGGGGCGGCGGAACAGGTACATTGCGCCCTTAACATTGGTCCCGCGGGCGCAAAAATAATAATAAAAATAAAAATCCAGGCATCGTTTTCAATTTGTACCGCGTGACTGATCAGAATATCTCCGGCAGTGTGGTGTTGCGGCCGACCCCACTGATTGAATCGGCCGAAAGCGGACCCACTGACTGAATCGACGGAAAACGGACAGCAACCCCCCCCCCCCCCTCTATACCTAGCTGGTGGGACCAATGCTAAATAGCTTCCGCCGCCCCTGATATATGACCGCACATACGCATAAATGTCACTTGCGGTTGAGATTATGGGAACCACAATACATTCCCCCCCTCGGATTGACATCATGCATGGGCGTTGTCCGGATACCACCCTCGGCGGCGGAGTGATATCATGGGCCCATGTCCGTGCACACAAATGTGAAAGTGCTCTCTGATCATGATAGCTCCTTCAAGAGGCTGGCTGTGGCCCAGGCCCATAATGATGACCAATGCAAGCCACATTTATGCACAAGTCTACATATGTACACATGCATTGTTTACGTATGTATCATCCCAAAAGATACGCAAAGAAAACTAACACTAGACCCACATATATTTATAAGGGCATCAAACAAATCACACCTTACCAGATGCTCCATTAGCAAGCTTCAGTATAGTCCAGCCATCTTGGATCAGCTGAAGTATGTTGCTTTACAGAGACACCACTAATCCCACAATGCCCCCTTGGTCATATTGGGCCCATCAGTGCAGCACTGCACCTACATAGGCAGAGGTGAAGATTGTGTCTTAGGTTTTATCTCAGCCGGCCAATACCAGATAAAACCATAACTCCTATGTTAGTTCAGAGAACTACAGAATATGGTGGAAGTGTAGAAAACATTTAAAATTCCCTTTCTCCACACACAGTAATGGTTGAACTCAACAGCTGTTATTGCTTCTGCCATTGTGTTACCACTACTTCCCTGTACTTAGCATGGCTTCCAAAATACATTACAGAAGAATGAACCCACAGAAGTGAGGTCATTTCTATCAAGCAGCACACACACACACATACACACACATACACACACATACACACACATACACACACATACACACATACACACACATACACACACACGTGCACTCTGCACACACGTTTCACAAACAGCATACATGTGCTGTGTGATATTAATTCAGTGCAAATCACTCAACGTACGTACATGTACATGTATGCAGCCTAAGTTATAAGGTGAACTCACCAACTACTAACTTGGATTGATGGTTCCACACAAGGCTTCTGAGGTGATCGACATCACTTGCGTACACATCTAGAAGCCCCAGATGCGCTCTAAAAAAAATTCAAGTACATGTACCGTTATATTACATGCATACGAGCAGGCGGACCTAACCTTATATGCACCATACTGTACACCCATCCAATGCTCCCATGTACACCAATCCACCGCACGTACGTTTCTCAGTTCTCCTTAATTTCAGACGATGCTTTTATTAGAAGTAATAATAGTAGTAATAACTTTTTCACTTACATGTATACATATAATTGATGTACAAATTACGTTTCAAAATAACGCGCGTCGATTGTGGTGCCCAGACCATTGTGCGGGATATTGCACCCACACACACACGCACGCACACACACGTGCACCCTGCACACATGTTTCACACACAGCATACATGTGCTGTGTGATATTAATTCAGTGCAAATATTGCAGCCTTTATCAGGTAGATGTTTCACTCACCAACTACTAACTTGGATTGATGGTTTCACACAAGGCTTCTGGGGTGATCAACATCTGAATCTGATTCCTACGCTGCGTACTTGCCGTATGTGTACATATCTAGAAGACCCAGATGCACTCTAAAATCAAGTACATGTACCGTTATTGCACGCATGCAAGCGGGCGGACCTAACCTTATATGCACCATACTGTACACCCATCCAATGCTCCCATGTACACCAATCCACCGCACGTACCTTTCTCAGTTCTCCTTAATTTCAGAAAGACGATGCTATTTATTAGTACACGTAGAAGTAATGAGGTAATATGTTTTTCACTTGTGTACAATGTTTCAAAATAACGCGCGTCGATTGTGGTGCCCAGACCATTGTGCGGTATATTAACGTGAAGGCGATATGGCTGTAGGCACGGCCACAAGCCTGGGGTTGAAGAGGTGAATTGGGAAGAGGAGACCCGCCATGACGTCATCATCATAGGTGTTTCATATACGTGTGATGACTCCTCTTGCGGTGACGGTCCACCAGAAAGATGCTCACGTGCTCCACCACGTATACGGAGCAGGTATGAGGAGGGGGAGGTGTGGTAGGAAGATGATGAGGGAGGGGAAGATGACCTCTTTCCTTACCTCCCTCACACCTTCATTCTTGGCCAGGTATGCGTATATGCTTCCAGTCCTGCTTGTGGCAAGTCTGGGGAAGAGGCTGAAAGGCAGCGAGGGTCTGGGGAGGAGGCTGCCGCACATCCCCATTCAAACCCCACCATGGGAGGGTGAGGTAAGGGTGAGTGGTGAGACTAAAATTCTAAACCAGTATCCACAAATGTACTCAACCAAACATCTCTCTCAAACAAAACATCAACATACTGCATACACCACAACCAATGCCAAACTGAAAAGGCTGATGTTATGCTCAAATACCACTGTATTCTGAAGTCTGTGACTGCATTATATTATGAAAGTAAAATTGTCATGCAAATATTTGGGAGGAATCAAATAGTATTTTTTGTACATGTACTGGTTGCCATCAGCACACACCTGTGTGGATGTCCCTACCCCAGTGCCCAGACCTGTATGGATGTCCCTACCCCAGTCCCCAGACCTGTAGTCCCCAGACCTGTATGATGTCCCTACCCCAGTCCCCAGTCCCTTGTGGGGACACTGCTACGTACAGTGTAGTATACATTTAATAGCTAAGGATGGTGGAGGGAGTCTACTTGTAGGAAGCAGGGCCTTGGCCACACACCCTCCTCCTCCCCAGGGAGTACGAGGTCTCAAGAAGCAGGTGGACACACTCAAGAGTACCATAGAGAAGGAGCAAGAGAAGGCCAGTGACCTGGAGATCAAATCAAAGTGACTGAACCTGCTAGCCATGGATGACCCAAACATACACACATACATGTACACACACCCACACACACATATGTCACAACCCTCGCACACTACATTCACTTTCAGGATGTTCTCCTATGGAGAGTACAAGGCAGAGGACCAGGAGGACATGTTGACTGCTTTGGATGCCAAGGTGGCTGAGGTGTACAGCAAGTCCATAGGCCCCAATGAGGCCAACCTCAAGTGAGCATAACCCCTCCCCCTCCATCCACCATGCCTCCTAACAACTGTGTGTGTGTGTGTGTGTGAGTTCTCTGTCCATGCTGACAGCCATTGAGAGCCAACTGGAGGAACTGTTTGAGACAATAGAGATCCTTCCTCCTGAAATGGTGGAGGCAGCAGAGAAGGTACAGTGTGCCACCACGCCCCCTACCTCTACCCTCCTCCCTCTCACCCCACCATCTACCCTCCTCCCTCTAACCCCACCCCCTCCCCTCCCTCTCACTCCGCCCCTACCCTCCTTCCTCTAACCCCACCCCTCCCCTCCCTCTCACTCCGCACCTACCCTCCTTCCTCTAACCCCACCCCCTCCCCTCCCTCTCACTCTGCCCCTACCCTCCTTCCTCTAACCCCACCCCCTCCCCTCCCTCTCACTCCGCACCTACCCTCCTTTCTCTAACCCCACCCCCTCCCTTCCCCCTCACTCCGCACCTACCCTCCTTCCTCTAACCCCACCCTCTCCCCTCCCTCTCACTCCGCCCCTACCCCCTCTCTCTCACTCTGCCCCTACCTGACCTTCCTCTAACCCCACCCCCTCCCCTCCCTCTCACTCCCCCTACCCTCCTTCCTTTAAACCCACCCCCTCCCCTCCTCCCTTCATTAGCAGTATATGTAACGTGCTCCCATCACACCTTGCTCATAGCTAGTGTGTTCATGTTTGAAAACATCATGGCCTGCACATGGATATATTTATTCTATGTGCATTTAAAACTCACACAATTTATTCCCATGGATCTATTGCTAGTGAACAATGAGTTACATGCAAGCCTTACACCAGGCAGCCTAACATCAGATAACTGTACATGTGTATCCTGCTAGCTAACCACATTGTAAGGTGGAAGGGTCCACTACTAAACATTTGGCAGCAGTATGGGTAGTTTTATGGAGAAATCATTTATTATATTAGGGGGAAATAATCTTAGCTTTATGGTTTCCATGGAGATCATGCTGGTGAGGGGGCGGGGTTGTCATATTGTACTGCCATTGTCATCCACAGATGTACAAGGTACCTCCATCTTAGTGCACCTCCTGAAAGCAAGGAAGCCGGTAGTGGTACACAATGGACTGATGTTCTTGTACTGCAGCTTCTGTGGAGACCTCCCCAAGAAGATGGGCGTGTTCATCGATGACCATGACACCAAGTGCATATGTGAGTTTGTGACACATGACAATGCTTCATACCATCCCCCCCCCCCTCACATATGTTGCTATGCCCTGCAGGGTATGTCTCTTAACCCAATGCAAAGCCCTTTCTGAACGGCCTAACTGGCAAGCCAGTGGTGGTAAAACTGAAGTGGGGGATGGAGTACAAGTGTTTCCTCGTATCAAGCGACAACTTACATGAACGTTTTTCACCTGCATACAATCCCTTTCGCTGCTAGTGCCGTGGGCCCCCCCCCCCCCCCCCCCCCCTCGTATATGTTGCTGTGCCCTTCTTTCTCGTGCAGCTACACTGTAAGAGAGCTCATTGAGGTGACCTGTACTGTGTGGCCACAAGCCTGGGGGTGAAGAGGTGAATTGGGAAGAGGAGACCCGCCATGACGTCATCATCATAGGTGTTTCATATACGTGTGATGACTCCTCTTGCGATGATGGTCCACCATAAAGATGCTCACGTGCTCCACCACGTATACGGAGCAGGTATGAGGAGGGGGAGGTGTGGTAGGAAGATGATGAGGGAGGGGAAGATGACCTCTTTCCTTACCTCCCTCACACCTTCATTCTTGGCCAGGTATGTGTACATGCTTCCAGTGCTGCTTGTGGCAAGTCTGGGGAAGAGGCTGAAGAACGGCAGCATGGGTCTGGGGAAGAGGCTGAAGAACGGCAGCATGGGTCTGGAGAGGAGGCTGTCACACATTCCCATTCAAACCCCACCATGGGAGGGTGAGGTAAGGGTGATTGGTGAGACTTAAATTCTAAACCAGTATCCACAAATGTACTCAACCAAACATGTACATCAACCTGCACCACATGCACTGCATCTAACACACAACTAATGCCAAACATTGAAGTGCAGCGTGCTAGTTCCCACTGAAAACAATAGTGTTAAACAACCATTACTCTCAATGCCTACAAGCTTAATGTGTTTTTTTTTTTTTAAATCGTATTACACATTATTATAGTACGCTTCTTAAATTACACAATTGAGTGTACATGTAGGTGTGTGTCCAAATGTGTGTGGGCTTCTTCCATTGATATGTGGACTGTATGGGAACAGGTAGTGTGGGTGTGGCCTTACATTATGCCTGTTTTTAAAAACAATGATGATCCTTATTTCCCACTCCATTTAAAGAGCACTCCTGAGGCAAGGCCTGCTTTGTCTCAACCTGTGGCCAGTCCAGGCAGACTCAGAGAATGCCTTCCTGGGCATGGACCAGCGCTCGGTGGGGTCCACTGCAGTCAACCTCGATGGGAACAACTCTGTGGCCCTATACATTGAGCTGGACACATCTGCCCATCCCGTGGCCTGTCCCACTGGGGGGTGCGGCAAGGAGACCACCATGTAAGACTAAGGATTTTTATGATTTATCACTATGGTTACCACCCCAACTTACCTACAGGTGGCCATCACCCTCCCCTCACCTCACTATGGCCACCCTCACCTACTCACTATGGCCACCCTCACCTACTCACTATGGCCACCCTCACCTACTCACTATGGTCACCCTCACCTACTCACTTTGGCCACCCTCACCTACTCACTATGGCCACCTCACCTACTCACTATGGCCACCCTCACCTACTCCCTATGGCCACCCTCACCTACTCACTATGGCCACCCCTCTTCCCCTTCTCATTACAGTGAACCACAACAAGCACCAAATAAAGGATCAGCTTTTCATGCAGACCTGCAGAGCTCCATTAAAGCTGACCCTCTATCTCCAGTTAGTGCACACCCCATGCTATGCATACTCCATGGACCACTTGATGTCCATCTCTCCCTCCTCCCAGCTAACCAAGGCTCAGTGGGAGCTGTTATGGAAGGAGCACTGCTCCACCATTCCAGAGGCTCTGCCAAAGTTCCTGCAGTGTGTGGATTGGGCCAGTCTGGAGCAGGTGCAGGAGGCCCACAGGCTGCTGAAGATATGGAGGCCCATCACCATGGAGGTGTGTTTAAGATTGCCGTTGAGAGCTAGGGAAGTGACCACACCCCTCATCCTAGGTGGCCCTAGCGCTGTTGGACTACCACTTTGCTGATGACCAGGTACGCTCATTGGCTATGAAGAGAGAGACTGAAGATTCTCCTCCTCAGCATCCTACTACAGATGATCCAGGTCTGGGCACGATACACAGCTTTGTAACTTTATGCATACATGTACCTGAATGCTCTTCATTTCTTCCCCCTCCTCCCCCTCCTCCTCCTCCTCCCCCTCCTCTATGACCCTCCCAGGTGCTGAAGTTTGAACCATACCATGACAGTGCACTGGCGAGGTTTCTCCTGAAGAGTGCTCTTACCAGCAAGACGATTGGTCATTACTTTTACTGATAAGGAGATCTTAACCAGGGCTTTAAATTCAACAATGTATGATAGCCAAGATCTGTATGTACAATGTACATTGATAGTGGGTGTGGCGGTAGGCGTGGTTGTATACTTGAAGCCACTCCCATCATTGCAGGTACCTGCGATCAGAGATGGACTCACCTGAATTCAGTCAGAGGTTTGGCATCCTTCTGGAGGCCTACCTAAGGGGGTGTGGGGAGAGGGTCCTGGTGAGTGTACTAGAGAGAGGTGCTCTAATTAGAATACATATTGCTCATGTTTCTCCCCACCACCCCACCATCCCATTTGGCACCACAGATGCAGCTCCAGAAACAACACACCGCTGTGTGCAACATCATGAGTGTGGCCACTACTGTAAGTCAGCCATCTTGTGGCCTCCTCCCCATTCCTATGTCTCCAACATGCAGCTAAAGTAGTACATAGACAATATGGCAGTTATACTTTTTAAAGATTTTTGTAATGGCATGTATATTTTACCTCCTACATGTATCTCAGAAACCCGCCAAATCCCCAACCTGAAACTTGCTGGTTCTGGTAGCTAGCAGTTAGAGCATTATGCTGGTATAGATTTTTTGGCAGGACCTTATATAGCTTTTTGCCAGGGTCAAATAGAAGTTCCACACGTTATAAACTACCCCACGGGCACAAAGTACCAAATAGACACTACATGTACATGTACATGTATCTGTAACCAAAACGCCTCCCTGTTTACAACATGTACATGTACAAGTATCTGTAACCAAAACACCTCCCTGTTTACATAAGCATTGCTAAACTTGGTAATAATTAAATCCCTTAGTTTATCAGTGGTTAAAAACAGAACCTCAAAACATATATATGTACATGAAAATATGATATCATCAATGTGGTAAGTGGTAAACATCATTGGACAATGTCTTGGAAAACGTTGATCCGTTTGACATGAATTTGCCTAGGTCTGTGTGTTTGTATATACATATGCACTGCACAAGGATGAACGAATGGACACACATCTCATCCTAGGTGGCCCTACCACTTTGCTGATGACCAGGTACGCTCATTGGCTGTGAAGAGACTGAAGATTCTCTCCAAGGACACCCTCCTCAGCATCCTACTACAGATGATCCAGGTCTGGGCACCATACATAGCTTTGTAATATGTGACCTGTAGACAGTGGCCTGGGGACCTTCATGCATACACACGGCAATGTCACTTCTGGATTCTCTTCATTTCTTCCCCCTCCTCCTCCCCCTCCTCCTCCCCCTCCTCCCTCCCTCCTCCTCCTCCTCCTCCCCCTCCTCCTCCCTCCCTCCTCCTCCTCCTCCTCCTCCTACTCCTCCTCCTCCTCCCCCTCCTCCCCCTCCTCCCCCTCCTCCCCCTCCTCCCCCTCCTCCCCCTCCTCCTCCCTCCCTCCTCCTCCTCCTCCTCCTACTCCTCCTCCTCCTCCTCCTCCTCCTCCTCCTCCCCCTCCTCTATGACCCTCCCAGGTGCTGAAGTTTGAACCATACCATGACAGTGCACTGGTGAGGTTTCTCCTGAGGAGTGCTCTTACCAGCAAGAAGATTGGTCATTACTTTTACTGGTAAAGAGATCTACACCAGGGCTTTGAATTAAAGCCACTCCCATCATTGCAGGTACCTGCGATCAGAGATGGACTCACCTGAATTCAGTCAGAGGTTTGGCATCCTTCTGGAGGCCTACCTAAGGGGGTGTGGGGAGGGGGTCCTGGTGAGTGTACTAGAGAGAGGTGCTCTAATTAGAATACAAATGGATAATGTTTCTCCCCACCACCCCACCACCCCATTTGGCACCACAGAAGGAGCTCCAGAAATAACACACCGCTGTGTGCAACATCATGAGTGTGGCCACTACTGTAAGTCAGCCATCTTGTGGCCTCCTCCCCAGCCCTATGTCTCCAACATGCAGCTAAAGTAGTACATGTACACAATATGGCAGTTATACTTTTAAAAAGGTTTTTGTAATGGCATTTATATCTCACCTCCTACATGTATCTCAGAAACCCACCATATCCCCAACCTGAAACTTGCTGGTTCTGGTAGCTAACAGTTAGAGCATTATGCTGGTATAGATTTTTTGGCAGGACCTTATATAGCTTTTTGCCAGGGTCAAATAGAAGTTCCACACGTTATAAACTACCCCACGGGCACAAAGTACCAAATAGACACTACATGTACATGTACATGTATCTGTAACCAAAACGCCTCCCTGTTTACAACATGTACATGTACAAGTATCTGTAACCAAAACGCCACCCTGTTTACATAAGCATTGCTAAACTTGGTAATAATTAAACCCTTAGTTTATCAGTGGTTAAAAACAGAACCTCAAAACGTATATATGTACATGAAAATATGATATCATCAATGTGGTAAGTGGTAAACATCATTGTACAATGTCTTGGAAAACGTTGATCCGTTTGACATGAATTTGCCTGCATGTAGGTCTGTGTGTTTGTATATACATATGCACTGCACAAGGATGAACGAATGGACACACATCTCATCCTAGGTGGCCCTACCACTTTGCTGATGACCAGGTACGCTCATTGGCTGTGAAGAGACTGAAGATTCTCTCCAAGGACACCCTCCTCAGCATCCTACTACAGATGATCCAGGTCTGGGCACCATACATAGCTTTGTAATATGTGACCTGTAGACAGTGGCCTGGGGACCTTCATGCATACACACGGCAATGTCACTTCTGGATTCTCTTCATTTCTTCCCCCTCCTCCTCCCCCTCCTCCTCCCCCTCCTCCTCCCCCTCCTCCTCCCCCTCCTCCTCCCCCTCCTCCTCCCTCCCTCCTCCTCCTCCTCCCCCTCCTCCCCCTCCTCCTCCCTTCCTCCTCCTCCTACTCCTCCTCCTCCTCCTCCTCCTCCTCCTCCCCCTCCTCCCCCTCCTCTATGACCCTCCCAGGTGCTGAAGTTTGAACCATACCATGACAGTGCACTGGCGAGGTTTCTCCTGAGGAGTGCTCTTACCAGCAAGAAGATTGGTCATTACTTTGAATTAAAGCCACTCCCATCATTGCAGGTACCTGCGATCAGAGATGGACTCACCTGAATTCAGTCAGAGGTTTGGCATTCTTCTGGAGGCCTACCTAAGGGGGTGTGGGGAGGGGGTCCTGGTGAGTGTACTAGAGACAAGTGCTCTAATTAGAATACATATCGATAATGTTTCTCCCACACAATCCCCACCACCCCACCATCCCATTTGGCACCACAGAAGGAGCTCCAACATGTGGTGTGCAGTGGCCAGGTGATCATGAGGTTATACATTCTCTGTAGCTCTAACAAGATCATCAGCTTGCTGTACAGAGGTTCACACTGTCATGTGCTGGGTATTGTGTAACTACCTATATCCTGGTGGGTGTGGTGTGGGAAGGTGCACATGATTGACTTGAGTAGTACATAGACAATACGGCAGTTATGCTTTTCAAACATTTTGTAATGGCATTTATATCTCACCTCCTACATGTATCTCAGAAACCCGCCAAATCCCCAACCTGAAACTTGCTGATACTGGTAGCTAACAGCTAGAGCATTATTCTGGTATTTTTGTTAGCAGGAGCTTAAAGATCGAGTGCGCGTGTAAATACAGCGCAATGCGTCATTCGTTGACGCACGCGCAGCGCCGGAGGATTCTTTTGTTGAGGGTATAAAAGGAGCTTGCCTGGAAAAAGGTTTTTCCCCGTATCACGTGATACACAGCTAGTCCCCTTTGGGTGTGCGACGAGAGAGCCTCAGGGGGGTCTTCGATAAACACATAACATTGCATTAGGGACACATAACATTGTAAGGGGTAGGGTTACATGTATATGTCCTCAAAGGATATGGAGGACCGTCGGATTACCGTATACCTTCGCAGGCTTGGCTTCGCGTTGGAACTATGTTACTCCGGTATACGTACGCTCCGTAGCAATGATGAATGATCTCGTAGCAGCCCAGGGCTATGAGCTGTCTTTATGGTAAGTTTAAGCGTACGTACCGCTAGTAAAAAATAAAAATAATAAGTCACGCGACCATTGACAAAGCCACGGCAATAATGTTTATATAATACTAGTACGTCAAAATGCTGTTCAAAGGTTGTTGTTTGCCACTAAGATGAAGTGCCATATTACATTTCAAGGACATACATGTAGAGACTGACATTACTCATGCCAGGTAATGATAGCACATACCAGTACTCTAGTAGTGCAACTAGGCTACCATAAATGCTTATTAGTAGGAGATGTGGCCACATATCAGAGGAGCCAATGAATGGTGGTCCTCAACGTGCACCTTGTTTATGTGGACCATGCATAGTGTCGTAGCCACCTGATTTCCTGCACACACACACACACACACACACACACACACACACACACACACACACACACACACACACACACACACACACACACACACACACACACACAACACACACATACACACACACACACAAACACACACCATATACATGTATTAGCAAGATTGGCATATATGTAGTCAGTCTTTTGTAATGTAGCAGTTCTGAAAAGAACTGTTTTTTATTACTGAGTACTATGGTCCACAGGTGTGTGGACCATAGTACACAGAGGTGTGGACCATAGTACACAGAGGTGTGGACCATAGTACACAGGGGTGGGGTGGGGGAGGGGGATTGGTCAACCCCCATATGCCCTCTCCAAGGCCTGGGTGGACTTCTCCTCTCCCCTCACCCTCTCCTCCTCCATAGTACACAGGGGTGTGGACCATAGTACACAGGGGTGTGGACCATAGTACACAGGGGTGTGGACCATAGTACACAGGGGTGTGGACCATAGTACACAGGGGTGTGGACCATAGTACACAGGGGTGTGGACCATAGTACACAGGGGTGTGGACCATAGTATACAGGGGTGTGGATCATAGTACACAGGGGTGGGGTGGGGGAGGGGGATTGGTCGACCCCCATATGCCCTCTCCAAGGCCTGGGTGGACTTCTCCTCTCCCCTCACCCTCTCCTCCTCCATAGTACACAGGGGTGTGGACCACCATAGTACACAGGGGTGTGGACCATAGTATACAGGGGTGTGGATCATAGTACACAGGGGTGGGGTGGGGGAGGGGGATTGGTCGACCCCCATATGCCCTCTCCAAGGCCTGGGTGGACTTCTCCTCTCCCCTCACCCTCTCCTCCTCCATAGTACACAGGGGTGTGGACCATAGTACACAGGGGTGTGGACCATAGTACACAGGGGTGTGGACCATAGTACACAGGGGTGGGGTGGGGGAGGGGGATTGGTCGACCCCCATATGCCCTCTCCAAGACCTGGGTGGACTTCTCCTCTCCCCTCACCCTCTCCTCCTCCATAGTACACAGGGGTGTGGACCATAGTACACAGGGGTGTGGACCGTAGTAAACAGGGTGTGGACCATAGTACACAGGGGTGTGTGGGCCATAGTACACAGGGGTGTGGACCATAGTACACAGGGGTGTGGACCATAGGTGTGGACCATAAGATCCCTATTGTGTACAAGGTCTCCTACATCTACATGGTTCAGATAATCATTACACTTGATGGCTGTTACCATACCACTACTATTACCCCTACTCCTCCCCTAGTGGTAGGTAAGGGGAACAGTAGGGGTAGTAAGGAGTTGGTGTAATAGTAGATAAAGGGAGTAAGGGGAAGAGTAGGGGTGGTGATAGGTAACCCCTACTCTTTTCTACCCCTATTCCTCCCCTTACCTACTATTGCCCTTAGTAGTAGATAAGGGGAACAGTAGGGGTAGTGATAGGTAAGGGGAGGAGTAGGTGTAGGGAAGAGTAGGACTATCACACCAACTCCTCCCCTTACTCCCCCTACTGTTCCCCTACCTACCACTAGGGGAGGAGTAGGGGTAATAGTAGGCTAGGTGAAGAATAGGGGTTGTGGTAGGTAAGGGGAGGAGTAGGGGTAGTAGTAAGTATTAGTAAGGGGAGGAGTAGGGGTAAGGGGAGAAGTAGGAGTAGGGGTAAGGGGAGAAGTAGGAGTAGTGGTTGTAAGGGGAGGAGATACTGCTTTGACCATATATATACGTACCACAGTTGTCCAGTAACGAAGTTCAGTGGTGTAATGCTGGTACCAGGTGCGTCACAGTAAGTTGCGCGATCAAGTATGGCATTCAAGAAGATGGAGCGGACCGTGTGGCAAGAGTAGCCTCTTTTTGGTATCGGTATCAAGCTTCCCTTTCCTTTGCTCCGAGGCAAAAGTGGCTTCAAGAGTCAGTCTCTGACAGTCTGCCTGACCGTCGCCATTCTCAATCATAAACACGTGTTATTCGATTTTAATAGTCGTGAAAATTAGTTATTGCTGCCAGGATGTAAGAGTTTAACAGCAGTACGTTACGTAGTAAGGGTAATATGAAGGAGTTTGAGAGGTTTATAGACACCCCATGTTTCACAACGCTAGACAGACGCCATTTTTAGCCCATTAATTTGGCCGCATGGCCGGCTGACCGTTTTCCAGGCAAGCGCTTTTTATACGCGCACTCGATCTTTAAGTAGCTGTTTGCCAGGGTCAAATATGTTATAAACTACCCTTTGGACACTATCTGTAACCAAAAACCCCTCCCTGTTTACATAAGCATTGGTAAACATGGTAAGAATTAAGTCCCTTAGTTTATCAGTGGTTGAAAACAGAACCTCAAAACGTATATACATGTATGTAAATATGATATCATCAATGTGGGTAGAGTGGTAAACAACATTGGACAATGTCATGGAAAATGTTCATCCATCTGACATGAATTTGCCTAGGTCTGTGTGTTTGTATATATGTATGCACTGCACATGGAGGAACGAAAGGACACAGCTCTGACCACTATGGTAGGGACTTGGCACTTGAGAACATGGTCAGTTGCTATGGGTTTGTGCGGTCATCCATTTCCACACACTCATACTGCTCCATCCTTACCTTTTCCTCTGCACAAATTCCCCCTCCCCTCCTTTCTCCCTCCCCTTCCCTCCCCTCTTCTCCCTCCCCTCCCCTCTCCTTCTTTCTCCCTCCCCTCCCCTCATCTGCAGAGCAGTTGACACACCAGCCACCACTCTAATTCAACGTAAGAGAGAAATCAGCCAAGGCTGGAGCAATCTGAAGGCAAAAGTAAGTCTGGGCACTTGTACATGTATCATTGCTGTGACCTTATCCTTGTATTGAAATCAGGTTGGTAGGATTATATGATTTCCAGAAGTTGATAAGTGTTTAGTGGACCTTGGACTAGCTCAGTGGCCATGCATGGCCTTGGTGTCAACAGGGGAAGAACATGGTCAGTTGCTATGGGTGTGTGCGGTCATCCATTTCCACACTCATACTGCTCCATCCTTACCTTTTCCTCTACACAAATTCTCTCTCTTCTCCCTCCCCTCTTCTCTCTTCTCCCTACCTCCCATGGACAGATCCCAGCTCTCCACAAAGCTGCAGGGCAGTTGACACACCAGCCACCACTCTAATTCAATGTAAGAGAGAAATCAGCAAAGGCTGGAGCAATCTGAAGGCAAAAGTAAGTCTGGGCACTTGTATCATTGCTGTGACCTTATCCTTGTATTGAAATCAGGTTGGTAGGATTATATGATTTCCAGAAGTTGATAAGTGATTAGTGGACCTTGGACTAGCTCAGTGGCCATGCATGGCCTTGGTGTCAACAGGGGAAGTCCCCAGCAATGTTATGGCAACATCAGGTGGGTGTGTCCTCTGTCACCTCAGAAGGCTTACATGTCTCCCTCCTCCCAGATGTGGCCATTTACCAACCTGTAGTGGCAAGGAAGGTGTGCACATATGACACATGTACAGTGCAACAGTCCTGGGCTCCCATCTGCCTAGGTATCAAGCTGCTTATGCAGTCAGTTTGCATTGGAAGATGTATGACTACTCTGAACAAGTTGCTGCGATGATGGTCCACCATGAAGATGTTTCAAGTTGTCCACCACGTACACGGAGCAGGTATGAGGAGGGGGAGGTGAAGGCGATATGGCTGTAGGCACGGCCACAAGCCTGGGGGTGAAGAGGTGAATTGGGAAGAGGAGACCCGCCATGACGTCATCATCATAGGTGTTTCATATACGTCTGATGACTCCTCTTGCGATGATGGTCCACCATAAAGATGTTCATGTGCTCCACCATGTATACGGAGCAGGTATGAGGAGGGGGAGGTGTGGTAGGAAGATGATGAGGGAGGGGAAGATGACCTCTTTCCTTACCTCCCTCACACCTTCATTCTTGGCCAGGTATATGGGTACATGCTTCCAGTGCTGCTTGTGGCAAGTCTGGGGAAGAGTCTGAAGAACGGCAGCTCAGGGTCTGGGGAGGAGGTTGTCAACCTCTGCCCACATATCCCCATTCAAACCCCACCATGGGAGGGTGAGGTAAGGGTGAGTGGTGAGACTAAAATTCTAAACCATCATGCAAAAATACATGTACTCCACTCAGCCATTTGCACAGACCTGTGGGGTGTCCCTACCCCAGTCCCCAGAGTTGTATGGATGTCCCTCCCCAGTCCCCAGACCTGTGTGGGTGTCCCTCCCCAGTCCCCAGACCTGTGTGGGTGTCCCTCCCCAGACCGGTGTGGATGTCCCTAAGCAGTCCCCAGACCTGTGTGGGTCTCCCAGTCCCCAGTTCCCAGGCCTGTGTGGGTGTCCCTACCTCAGTCCCCAGACCTGTGTGGATGCCCTTACCCCAGTCCCCAGACCTGTGTGGGTGTCCCTACCACAGTCCCCAGTCCCATTATTTAGTTGTCTCAGATGTAGCCAGGGGGCCCGGGGGGCACCTACCACCCCTGTGGCCTTACAACATGGGGTGCCATGGGACCTAGTGGGAGGGGCAGGTAGGAATGGGTATGATGTAATGGTGAGAGGCTGTCAGTGGATGAAATATCAATATCCCAAATGTTGGGTGATTTTTGTACTCTTAACCAGTTAGGTGATAAATATAGCCAGCTCAATGTTTCCCTTCCCCCTCCCCAGATGAAGTGTACAGGCATCCCTGAGCTCACCAGCATCAAGGACCTGGACTACCTAAAGAGTGTCATGGTGCTGGACAGGAGTGAGGAGCAGGCAGCTGACCACTTCAGACAGCAGATACAGGAGTGCCTGAAGAAGGCCTGGAGCACACAGATCAACTGGCTGTCACACAACATCGCTCACAGCCACTCCTGAACACTTTGGAAAAACACTTATTTTTAGGAATGTCAGTTTTATTGATTGTGCTGTATGTCCCAACCACACCACCAGCTGCTAGCTATCCTTAGATGTACATGGGGCAGTGTAGTAGTTTAGTCGATTTGGGTGCCCAGACCTTAACAAGCAAGTTGTTTATGCGTGTTGTACAATTCAAGGTTTAATTTGTATTATAAGTTTTAACCTCCATAGTCCTTTGATACGTAAGGAAATATGCACATACATGGCCAATAATTTATACGCATGCGCATGACGCTAACATATGCACATAGTAAAGACATGGCCAATAATTTATACGCATGCGCATGATGCTAGCCACACTTATGCACACAAATTTAGTGTAGGTCAAAATCGGAGTCAGTGAGAGTAGCGCTTGCAATTTGGACACACCACCACTTTGACCTATCATCAGGCTATTTGATGGAGTGCAGTGAGGACGACATCTACACCATAACTGGAAATGACTTTGATTGGAGGCGTGTTGGCCGAAGACTTCTCGGTGATCAGAAGGTCAGGGACATCGATAGAGAAGGTGGTAGCGAAAGAGAGAAGCGGGAAAATATGTTGTTGCAATGGAGAAGGACAAAGGCACGTGATACTACTTACAGAGCACTGGTGAAGGTGTTGCGAGACTTGGGCAACAATGCTACCGCTGATCATGTTGAAGAGTTACAAGAGAAGAGAATAGCTCAAGGTAATTAACCTCCTACAAGCATAAAAGTACAAAGCGAAGGTATTATCTACATTTGTGTAATATATTCATAATACTGGTGATCTCTCAATCTAGCTCCTCCTCTGGCCACACCCACCACTGACGTCCCACAGGGAGTGAGGCAGTATGCAGAGTACCTGAAGGCTGCATACAAGAGAGTACAAATAAGAACTGAATGGCCACCTGTAGATGTTCAATGTTATGTTACCTTGGCAACAGTTGAGAGCATCAAAGACTTCCCTAAGGAGAAAGAAGACTATTGCACATGGGCACTGATGCACTCCAAGTTGGAAGAGGTTAAAAAGCTGAAAAAGACTATAGACATTCATCAGGTAGGCACGTTGTGTATGTTGATACTTAAGGCTTCAGTGTAGGCCTACAAGATTGAACATGCATCTATCACATTTCATAATTCATGTCTACTATGACCATCTCTGCACATACAGGTTGGCTTGTTAGGAAACGGTGAGAGGGCTGACTGCATCATAGTGGAAGGGATTCCTGGTATAGGGAAATCAACATTCAGCTGGCACCTTGGGGTCTGCTGGGCCCTAAAGGAGATCCTTCATGGCTACCATCTTGTTGTCCTCCTACGCGTGAGGGATGAGAGGGTGCAGCGAGCCAAGTGTGTGTCTGATCTCTTCTACCATCATGACCAAACAACTGAAGAACATGAGACTGTGGTCCAGTGGATCAAGTCAAGAAGAGGAGATGGTGTGATGATGGTTCTTGATGGCTATGATGAGCTGTCTTCCCATCTGCAGACATCATCCATCTTTGCTGACATCATCAAAGGGGAGGTGCTTCCTAAGATGACAGTGTTGGTGTCAACCCGACCTTCAGCTAACCAAAACCTCCATCAGCTGTGTCACTCATGGAAATGTCAGTACATTGAGGTGATTGGCTTTGGTATGGAAGAGATCCAGCAATATGTTGATGGTGCCCTTGAACACAACAAGGAGTTAAGGGACCAGCTGAAGTCCTATCTTGAACATCATCCTCACATCCATGGCTTAATGTATGTTCCCCTTAACTGTGCCATCGTTGTACAGGTATTCAGAGAGCAGATGAAGAACAAAGGCCAACCTCCTCAAACTCGCACAGAAGTGTACCAATTGTTGGTCAAGGCTGTACTGAAGCGTCATGAGCAGAAGTCAGTGAAGCCTCCAGCTGCCGAGAGAACAGGTACCATCACACTAGTCACTATACAGTTAGTATGGTCATACATGTGTAGTTCATTTATATGTACATGCCTGGTCTTGATTAGCAGTGGCCCATCATTTCAAGAATTGGTCATCAATTGTATATGTACAAACTGATCCAATAGTGTGTATGTAGTAAGCACATGTACTCATACTACCAGTGTATATCGTATGATTGCTTAGTAATGCATACCTCTTTGGTGCTATCAGTTATGATTTGAAGTGGCCTGTTATTTCAAGAATTGGTCATCCATGCTATGTAATTGTGCATGTGTACTGATCCAGTAGTGTGCAGGTGGTGGTGACTGGTGTGAACATAGACATGTTTTGATCCCACTGTTCACAGACAAACCATCAAGATACCCTTGGCTTGGTGATGTGTCAGAGGAAACTATTTCACAACTGCTGGTACTGGCCAAGCTAGCATATGATGGCACTAAAGAAGATCAACTGATATTCCATGGAATAGGTGGTGCATTGAAGACATTAGGTAGGGACCATAGTGTGTGGCCTGTTTGTTTCTATAGTAACAACATTTGGGGTGGGCCTGTGTGTACATGTACATGTACCATATGCTGTGAGGTACATGTACGTAGTGGTATTTTGAGCGAAATTGCTACCCATTGCTGGCAAATGTTGCAAACATTCTATGGCCTCCCACACATACATCCTATAATGATGTAATCCATTAACAGGTCTGGGGCCAAGGCTACTCCCCCTCAAGGCTACTTACTGTAGCTGCCCCTGTGGGCCAAAAAGTTATGAAGTTACAATCTGACTTGTAAAACAGATCACCTTCTACCGGGTGGGGAGGGGGGGGGGGGGGGGGGGGGGTTATAATTGGGATGGGAGTAGAAAAGATGTTTAATGCACACCATTTATACATGTGTATGTCATACATGTAACGTTATGTCTAGCTCCTCCCCTTACCACTCTCCTCAGCTGATACCTCCTCTACAGGTGGGCCCCCTATGGCGGGGGGGGGGGGAGGGCACCCCCAAGTAACTACTGCTGTGCATACATGTATGTCTGTATTCCCATATCAGTGATGGTCCATTGCTGTATACAGGTCTGCTCCAGGAGGTCCCAGAACTGTACTTGGAGAGCTCTGGTTCATCTTCATATCACTTCATACATAAAACTGTACAGGAGGAGTTCATGGCAGCCTTGTATGTATCATCACTGCCTCCTGGTGAGAGGGCTGAATTTGTAAGGACATCGCTTGGTAAGAGCAAAATGACAATGGTTGTGAGGTTCATGGCTGGTCTGACCAAGCTCCAATTACAAGATGATATGCAAAGTATCTCAGCATTCCAGGAGGAGGGTGGAGCAAAGCTGGTTGAAAGCCTCCATTGGTTGTTTGAAGCACATGATCCTGACCTCATACAGAAGTGTATGGGTCACAGAGAGTGGGGGTTGGAATTGGAGGATACAACTTTGGATCCATTTGACTGTTATGTTCTTGGGTACTGTATTGCCAACAGCAGACAGCCATGGAGCCTTAGGCTATTGGGGAGCTCCATCAATGCAGAGGGTATGAAGATGCTGACAGTGGTTGAGAAGGGAAGAGCCTTCGACTACATCAAGAGTATTGACCTCACTGGCAATGATAAGCTGGGGGACCAAGGAGCTATTGTACTAGGTGAGCTGTCACATATTACACACATACAAATGGAGCTTACAAATATTCAACTTATTAAATATCAGATAAAGTAATAAATTTCAACAGTTCCAAAAGGTCCCAGACCTCTAGATGGTGGGACAACCTCCCCCTCCTCCCCCTAGTAACCATACCTGGGATAGCAGCTGTTAACTATACCACCCACACACATGGGTGTCCGGGGGGGCAGAGGGGGCCATGCCCCTCCTCCCCCCCTGACCTTTGGGACTGAATGGAGTCATTCCCCCCCCCCCCCCCCCCAAATTGTAATAAAAGTTAAAGTATTCAGTATTACTAGAAACATGTGCATGTACCCTCCGCCCCCGCCCCCCCCCCCCCCCCCCCCCCCCATAGCCAATCGCATGTTTCCACATTAGGTTTGGGACTGAATGGAGTCATCCCAAATTGTAATAAAAGTCATCCCCCCCCCAACTTGTAATTAAAGTCTGCATGTACCCCCGAATCAGCCGAAAGTGTCCCGCCCCCCCATAACCAATGGCATGTTTCCACATTAGATATTTTGTCATGTAATACCCTTTTATAAAATCCTGTGAATGTATGATAATTCAAACCATATAATTACATCTCTTGTGTACATCCTTATCTGATGTTAAGAACAAGAGCAACCAATCAAATGATGGTGCTCTAATTGGAGTTGAAGTGTGGTATGTTATAATATTTCTAACTATAAGAAGCCAGATGGGTGTGTTTTTGGAGGTGGAGTATAACTAACACTTATATTGTGCAGTACATGTACAATGCATATACAGTGGACCATTAATGATCACCTGAGTTGGCTGGTCACCTCTGCATACTGGCCACATAACCAAAGTCATGAGTATGTGGCTGCTGTACAAAGGGTTGAGTTAGACAGTTACCTGTCTGCAATGGTTTGGCCACTGATACTTTACATTCAATGTCCTCTTTACACTTGTGGACAGATGTACATGTACATGTGTGTGTAGGATAGTCTCTATGGTAACTCATGACAAATGTGTATGTAGCTATGGTTACCTTTTTACCCAGGGACAATGTTAAGAGTGAACAAGGTCCTCACATCACTTGTACTAATGGAGTGTGGACTAGGTCCAGGGGACCTCTGTGTAGTGCTCAGTGCTGTTGGAATGAACATCACATTGACTTCACTTGATCTATCATTGAACGAGTTTGACGACCAAAGCATAGCCAGTCTTGGTAAGTTGTTAATAATGCATAATAACCAGTGTGTTGTTAGTGGTAACTGAACATGCTGAACAGATGGCATTGGTGTTGGCATCTATATACATGTTTAGGTAGGGTAAACTGCCAGATTAGAATGGTTTAGCTTATTGGAATGGGGGGGGGGGGGGGGGGGGGGGGGGTCCAAAGTGGTAGAAAGACTTGAGGTAGAGTTTTGATCCTCATTCTTCTTTGTGTACTGATACATAGAATGAGGTTCAAACCCCTACCTCTAGTTTTCTACCACTTTGGACCCCCCCCCCCCCATTCCAATAAAGCCAGTCTAATTTGGCAGTTTACCTTATGGGGGAGTGCACACAACACTGACCTCTGACCTCTATAAGACAGATGTACATGTGTGTGTAGGATAGTCTCTATGGTAACTCATGACAAATGTGTATGTAGCTATGGTTACCTTTTTACCCAGGGACAATGTTAAGAGAGAACAAGGTCCTCACATCACTTAGACTTGATAACTGTGGACTAGGTCCAGGGGGCCTCTGTGTAGTGCTCAGTGCTGTTGGAATGAACACCACATTGACTTCACTTGATCTATCAGAGAACGAGTTTGATGACCAAAGCATAGCCAGTCTTGGTAAGTTGTTAATAATACATAATAACCAGTATGTAGTTAGTGGTAACTGTACATGCAGAACAGATGGCATTGGTGTTGGCATCTATATACATGTTTAGGTAGGGTAAACTGCCAGATTAGAATGGTTTGGCTTATTGGAATGGGGGGGGGGGGGGGTCCAAAGTGGTAGAAAGACTTGAGGTAGAGTTTTGATCCTCATTCTTCTTTGGGGCCGTTCATAAATTACGTCACGCAAAAGGGGGGGGGGAGGGGGTCTGAACAATTGTGACGGTTTGTGACGGGGGGGGGAGGGGGGGGGTTTAGGCTGGCGTGATGTCACATTTTGAATTAAAATTCATTGTCGTGGTCTATGATGCACGATGGTATTTAGCGGTTACTAAAATTGATTCATGTCGTGGGTAATATTGATCTACGCGCTCGATGATGGCATCAGTACCAGGCAGTCCACTTGCATTTGCTTTTTTGGCCGGTCGTGCAAGATCTGCTCTCTCTATTTCGCTTTAAACGTGATGCTGTAGAAACATATGGTGATTCATAAGCGAGACAAGCCAAATAAGAGCTAGTTGCTACCTAGTTGGGCATTGCTTGACTACCGGCGCGTTTGACCAAACCGAGTAATTATTACATTAATTAGAGTCACGCGCATCAAGTTGCTGCCCTATCTGAGGCACAGAGATGAGATAAAGTTGACTGCCTGAAACAGGCTAGGCAGTCTGGATTGGTAAAAATCACTTTGACCTCGAAGGAGTTATGCCGGGTAGCCCCGCGGCCTAGAATGAAGAAGACCTGCATGCTTGCGACGATGTATGGTATATTATTGACAGTAGTGTGGTCAAATTCAATGGAGTTGCCCGCATGCGAAAACTGTTTCTTTGAGCTTTGCTTGCATTACGCACGTATACGGCGCGAAACTGGCCAAATATGCACGCTCGAAGCGATTTATGATTATTCATGAAGGGGGGGGGGAGCAAATGTGACGTAATTAAGAGGGGGGGGAGAGGATTATTGTGACGGTTCCGTGACGGAGGGGGGGGGAGGGGGTCCAAAACAGCCTTAATTTGTGTGACGTAATTTATGAACGGCCCCTTTGTGTACTGATACATAGAATGAGGTTCAAACCCCTACCTCTAGTTTTCTACCACTTTGGACCCCCCCCCCCCCCATTCCAATAAAGCCAGTCTAATTTGGCAGTTTACCTTATGGGGGAGTGCACACAACACTGACCTCTGACCTCTATAAGACAGATGTACATAATGAAGCCTCATCCCCAGGCCCTATGAAATAGGGGCGGGTATCTATGGAGAAGGTCTTTGTGCACATGTGCTAGCCATTACCCAGAAACTTGGCAATCGCATGCTGTTGTTTGTAAACCTTTCCATACACCATCTCATTCTCAGCATCATTCTAATCAACTTACTACTCTCGCTCCTTGGACCAAGTTCTTACCTCTACGATTGGCACGTGTAGGCTGGCCACCTCACGCTACTTGCCCTCTTTAGCCGAAGCCATAATACTGACAACCTACTTGTATACACTCATGTGGTGTGCACTAATTGGAAGTTCCTTACACTTGGAAAACGTTTGGTGACAAGAAGGAGACCATCTCCTTCTCCTCACCAAACGTTGTACCACGTAGGTAAAAACATGGTCCAAGGAGCAAGGGTAGTAAGTTGATTAGACTCAAAGTATGACGGTCTGGGATGAGGAAGAGTTTACGCTGAGAATGAGATGGTATATGGAAAGGTTTACAAACAAAAATGACAACAGTATGCAGTTTCCTCTACCAGGCTCTATATCCACCACAACTAATTTTTAAAAAGTGACCTAGGGACAAGGCTAGTGCATAGTGGAGCTTGTTTGTAACTATGGTTACCTCATTTACACAGGAACAATGTTAAGAGCGAACAAGGTCCTCACATCACTTGGACTAAGTAGGTGTGAACTAGGTCCAGGGGACCTCTGTGTAGTGCTCAGTGCTGTTGGAATGAACACCACATTGACTTTACTTGATCTATCAGGGAACAAGTTTGATGACCAAAGCATAGCCAGTCTTGATAAGTAGTAGGTATGTCCCTTATCTGGATGGTTTTCCCGATAATAATTAAAAAAATCATAATTTCATTACTGGCAATGCCAAAAATAGTTTTGCAGCCTTGAATTTGAACTTTACTATTACAGTTCAAATGCTGACAGAACATGAGTTTGGTTATGTGACACACACACACACACACACACACACACACACACACGCACACACACACACACACACACACACATGCACACACACACACACACACGCACACACACACACACACACATACGCACACACACACACACACACACACGCACACACAGGACATATATAAAGCTGGTTGTTTCAGTTTGTAAATAGGATTTCAGTCTGCAGGGGCACGTAACTCAGAAATCGTACTTCACTGCATGATTATTGTAACAATGTATTTTCCTGTAGATGATTATGCAGGAGTCACCACTCTCCATTTGGGATTCTCAATGGTCCAGATGTCGTAACAAACCACATCCCTCTGGCCCAAATTCACACTGACAGAAGTCATGAGATCTAGCAAGGGTTTCTTCCATTTCAGCTCAACTCCTGGCCACTGCCCCTGATCCTGTGTCCAAGTTGAGGCTTTTAACTGCCTCTAAAAGGAATCTGGTGCCTGGTTGCACACCTTACCAGGTGCATCAGATAGTGTTACCCTCCATGCAAAGGCCCAGGGATGTAACTGGTAAGGTGTGCAACCAGGTACCAGATTCCTTTTTAGAGGCAGGTAATGAAATGGAAGAAACCCTCGCTAGATCTCATGACTTTTGTCGGTGTGAACTTGGGCCAGAGGGATGTACATGCATGTAGTTCTTTACAACATTTGGACCATTGAGAGATGGCAGAATCCCAAATGGAGAGTGGTGACTCCTACATGATCATCTACAGGAAAATACATTGTTACACTAATCATACAGTTAAGTACAGTTTCAGAGTTATATGTCCCTTCTAGAACCAGCAGACTGAAATCCTATTCAGCTTTATGTATATTCTGTGTGTGTGTGACATAACTATTATAAAGCTATATAAAACCAAACTGACGTTGTCAGCATTTGAACAGTAATAGTAAGAGAAGACACAAGCTTTGTTACAAGGGACATACCTTGTGGCTTTAGCAGCAAGGCCACACACACACACACACACACACAGACGTGAGGGTGATATTTACCCAAAAGTGCAGTAGTACACACACACACAAATGGGGAGGATAACTGGCATAACCTTGCGCTGTCTAATAGCACTCTGCATTCAGTGGGCAAGTTCTAACAAAAACAGAAACTGTAAATTGGATCATCGTGAACAAATCGCGATGGAAGGCATGTTGCTATTTTTACTGCCTGACCAATGACGTATCGGAAAACGCATGTAAACAACTGCCTCTCAGCTTCTACGCACTTTTGCTCTCAGCTCCTATGCATTTTTGCTGTCGGATCATACACATTTTTGCTTTCAGATCGTACCCATTTTTGGTCTTGGCTAGTATGCAATTTTGCTCTCCAACCATTGCTAGTACCTACAGGGCCACCGTAACGAATGGACATAGAACACCCCCCCCCCCCCCCCCCCCCCCACCTCTTCATAATAACAGCTTCTGCATTTTCACATCATTCATTGATTGATGAAATTCAATACATGTTCCTTTTATCCTATACAGTAAACCCATTCTGTTATAGTTTGCCAATTTCCACTTCAAGTGAAGGAATGAGCAAGCAGTTCATTGTTTTTTTTTTTTACCCCATGGTGATCATACTCGGCCTTGCTGCATCAGGGTTGCATGTTGCACCTCCTTCAAGCCACACATCATTGCATTCACCTTGGGCTCTACTTACACAAGTTTGTAGAACTTTGGGATACTCTCCAAAGGTACCCACATCCAGATTATCATATTGTGGGTCTCTACATTCCCTAACTGGTTATATATTCCAGATCTGTCTAAGCCTTCCTTAGCTACCATTATGTAGCTTCCAGGCTGCAATGCCCAGCAGTTTTATTAGTCATTTAATGTGTATCTGCACTGATGCTACAAGACTAAATGAGTCACCTGTAAGCACGCTAAGTAAATCTATCTGAGGAGTGATTAAATCCTTGTGTTGCTTAACTCTGTAATAAGCAGGAAATGCCACCCTCTTATTCATAATATGTATGTGTACTGCACCTGGTGGTTTGGCAATGCACTACCTCTAAGCATCCATCCAAGGTTTGTCTGACAGTTCTTAGCAATATATTGTAACCTAATTGACATCTCCAGGCTACTTCTCCCATGTTTATAATAAAGAGAATTCTCTGCTTCATATATGTTGAATAGACCATCTTTCACTGAAAGCATTTTGCCACTTGTGGATTAGGGAAAAGAAGAGCTCTCAAAACAGTGACATGTGTACATTATGAAGCTATACTTTTTACCCGCAGTGGACTGATTTAGAAATCAATGTGCAAATTTATATACTGAAGGACTGCACTGCCTGATGTGGACCATCTGATTGTAACATGTTTTTATGTTTGCCTCATAGTGAGTGTGAAGGATTTTCTATGGTATAAACAGCACACAACACAAGATTTGTAACAATGTACTTATATAGTGCATGTTTTATTTGTGTAGATACTTGTATTTTCTTGAAACATACCAAACAGGGAGTCTTTTCCACTCAGAAAGATACTGAACGTCATATTAAACATTCAAGCTCAGGTGGTATCCTTAGGATCATATGGGACTGACATGATCCACCTCATGTTTTAATTAATTTAAATGCACATAACATACCTGCATGATGCTTGTTGTTCCCTCCTCAGTACATCTGCTGACCAACAACCAACGATTGGTAGACCTACAGATGAGAGATTGCCATCTGCTAGATGATGATATATGTTCACTGGCCAAGGGTCTTGAACACTCTAAACTGAAGAAACTTGACCTTAGAGGCAATGCCTTCACCACCAGAGGAGCTACTGAACTTGACCGTGTGCTAAAGGACCATCCAACCCTTACTAAAGAGATGTTAGAACTGCACATTACAGGTTAATGAATGCACATTTGCATTGCAACTTCGTTAGTATTTTACACAATGGGATAGGGGTTGCTCTGTTGTGGCCACTAGTCGTAAACATTGTGTAGTAAATAGCTGGATGCGAGGTTTGAATTGGTAATCAAATGTTGAGTGGAGTGGTTCATGCTAAACTGTATACTAACTTACTATTTTGTATTGTAAAATGGTTTTATCAGTAGTGCAGGCAGATATGTATTTTTATTCCACCATAGAATCAGTTTTTGATATGAAGACACATGTAGCATCGATTTTGGATAATTCCAAAGACCATACATTTAAGCATTTAAGAATTTCTAAATTGATCTTTTATGGAACACCAAGAACAGGGAAAACTACACTTCGTAAGCAACTTCTTCAGCAATCTATTACAGTCGATGAACCGAGTACAAATATTGCTGAAATATGTGATCCTGTTTTTGTTGAGCGCATAGTCATGACTAATGAAGAAAAAAAAGTATGGAAATGGGAAGTCAAGAAATTAGATGGCATAGCAAAAATTCTGCTCCAATGTTTAGACCAAAAACAGCTAGTACATGTTGGAAACAATATCATACATCCAGATGGACTAAGGAACAGTGCTGCACTCAGACTCATACCTGCACCTCTGAGTCTCAGTACTATAAATAATGAATGTGTACAGAATGAACAGATGGCTGACACAACTGATTTGCATGAAACACTATCACAGCCTGTTACAATTAAGGGAAATAATGATCCTGTTCCCATGACTGTACCTACTACCATTGTTCAACGAGATGAAATCTGTAGCTTGAGTACTGATTTAGATTTTAAGCAACTTTTTTCTGAAGCTGTTAAAACTGGGCATTGGACAGATGTAGTGAATAATCTGAATATTGACAAAGCAATGCTTTTACAAGTTATTGATGCAGGTGGACAGCCTAGCTTTCAAGAAATATTTCCTCTTCTAATAAGTGGTTCTTCACTAACACTTCTCATGTTCAAACTAACAGATGATCTTCAAACGTCCAATCTTGTTCAGTACCAGCCAAATGAAGGGATGGAGAAAAAGTGGCAGGATACATACGTGGTGAGAGATTTCATTTTTCATGCTATCTCCAGCACAGATTCATTTCCAGATGGTGTAACAAATCCATACGTTAGTAAAATACTACTAGTTGGTACTCATAAGGATAAAATGGAAGGATCTGAAGACCAAAGAAAAGCTAAAATTATGCAGATAAGTAAATCACTGTATGGCTGGCTGCGTGACGTTAAAGCCTTTAAATTCATACATGCTACAAAAATAGAAGACCTGGTCATTGGTATTGACAATCATAAAAAACAAGATATATTAAATGTAAAAAAACTAATTGAAGAGTTAGTAACTCAGACAGCTCCCCGAGATATCCTAGCTCCCTGGCTAGTATTTGACTTTGTTCTCCACAAATATGCCAAATTAAACAAGTTACGTAAAGTTACAAAAAAGAAATGTGAAGAAATATCTAAACTATGTGGTATAAAGGATAATGAGTTTGATTTGGTCCTATGCTATCTGCACAAAGAAGCAGGCACATTGCTGTACTATCCTAATATCCCTAAGCTGAGAGATTGTATTATTACTGATTACCAGTTAATATTTGACTCTATCTCAAAAATTATAATTGATTATTTTGATGACAGTTTTGAACATGGTCCTCATATTACATGCAAGAGTTTGCTACGTGAGAAGGGTCAGCTGGAAGCTTCAGTTCTGACTAATGTTGAAGGATGTTTAGAAGTAGATGAATTGCTTAGTCTAATGCAGCATCGTCATATTATTTCTAAAATGGATGCAAATATATACTTTATGCCTTCCTTGCTGCCAAAAGCAGAACTGGCTAATAATATATCCAGTAATTCATGTTCCTTTCTAATGATGTTTGAGCATGGCTGTTGTCCTATTGGACTATTTTGTGCCGTAACCACCAGACTTATTGTTACACATAAGTGGAAAGTCAAGAAAGATGAGCCCCACCAGTTCAGGGATAAAATAAGCTTATATAGTTCTGGAAAACTATGTTATATTATATTTTCAGCTTTTTCTGCTCATTACGAAATATGTCTAATGAATAGAAAAGCTGAATTAAACATCAGATATACCATTTTCAAAGCTATTGATGAAGCATTCACAACAGTCTGCAAAGAAATGAACTATCCAAATCCATCATATGGGTTCTATTGTCCCAAGACATGCACATATGCAGGTGTTACTTATCAACAGAATGAGCATCCAGCCAAGTATGATGTCACAGCTGATATGATAACATGTTACTATAGTGATGAACCAAGTGGTATGACAGAAGAAAACAAGTCATGGTTTCAGCAGGTAACGCCTTTTATGTTTCAATTGTAGCAGTCTGAGCTGGTTTACAGGTTGTAGTACATTAGCCTATATAGCACAATATCAGTTATGTCTCATTTACTAATTATAGCCTTCCACTGTAAGTTGTGTTTAATGATTGCACTAACTACCAACCACCTACAACACATAATCTGTCAATGACTTATAAATTGTGATACGAAAATGGCCTTTATTTCAATTCAGGTGCAGCCACAAGAACAGAAAAATAATGGTATGGAGTGCATGTGACAAGGCCTAAATGTGAACTGAGGAATTAAATTGCTTGCATGCAGCTACAGTGTTGATGTAGTTCTTTATTACAACCTTGTTACATCATAAAGTCATGCCATATACTGATGTACATGTATAAACAACTTCAGATTGCACAGATACTACTAAGTTCGTGTTTGCATGTAATATCGGAAGGGGTCAGTGACAAATGTAAAGTATTTTCAGTGCGACAGCTAAGGTACCTTAGTCATCATATCTTTCTGCTATGGCACCAGTTTACTTAAGTAACCGTGATGTGCCTATTTCATATGTTTATTAGTGGAATGACAATGCTTGCATGCAGCATGTTGGTAATGGTATGGAAGTATAGAATATGTATGTGTTATTATGTGTGTGCATGTGCCTGAGTATGGTATTTATTCCTTTGTATTTTATGATCATCCTGTATTTATGTAAAATTAAAATTATTTAATGACACACTAAATAATATCTGATATTATTACAGGATAAATGGACATGCACAAATACACTGATATATATATAATTATATAATATATATATATGGGACAGTTTCCGCAAAAACTTCCTATGTTTTATAACATTATAAAACAATTGTGCTGTAACGTTTGAATCGCTATATCGTGCTATCGACTTTCTATTTTAATGACTTCATACTACACCATTGCTCTATGGTAAAATACATTTTGGTGTCTTGCACTTGCTCTGTGCCAGCATTGCAACGTTCGATACCCCACCTGGTTCAAACGCAACATAACTTTCTGTAGGAGTAATCAAATCGCTTCAAATTCGGTTTGTAGGTAGAGAGGTCCCATACCTATCTATTTATTCTGTTCGTTAATTTTTATGCCATTCGTTACGGAGATACAGTTGAACAAAGTACGTCCACTTTTCCCGCTTGATTCGCGCCAAGGATTTGGGCAAATCGCGTCCCGCTCAATGTATGGTACATCATTGGCGCGAATCGAGCGGGAAAAAGTGCACGTAGTTTATTCAACAGTATCTCCGTAACGGATGGAATAAAAATTAACGAACAGAACAAATCGATAGGTATAGGACCTCTGTACATACAAACCGAAATTGAAGCGATTTGATTACTCCTACCTAAAGTTATGGCGGGTTTGAACCCGGTGGGGTATCGAACGTTGCAATACAGGTGTGGAGCAAGTTCAAGACTCCAAAATGTAATTTATTATAGAGAAATGGTGTAGTATGAACTGTTGAAAATAGGAAGTCGATAGCCTTTAGCGTTCGGACGATATAGCGATTTATAATGTTATAAAACATAGGAAGTTTTCGCGGAAACTGTCCCATATATATAAAATTATAATTATATACATAAACATATAAAACTAGACTACACACAATGTATTATTATTTTTTAAAAAGTATACCTCCCTACTTTCAGTCTGAAAGTTAGGTAATTGTTGTACAATGAAAGATCATAAACCTTATACATGTATTACCATAACAATTATGTGACCTGGACACATTTAGAAGTGACTCAGGTGTGTGTACATGTGTTATGTGAGCAGAAAAAGGTGAGTAGTGTTTAGATTCAACATGGCTGGCCCAGTACTCATGTCAGTGTTATCTTTTGTACTCCAGTTCAGCCTTCTGCTACATGTAGTAATCCAGCACCTTGCCTTGATCAGAGGCCTACACTGGCTGAGCTACAGTCCTTCACTGTTAATGGAGAGACAGTCTCCATTATTCGAGATGTGGCTGCCGAATGGAAGAAGATTTGTGGAGCCTTCAACTTTGATCCTAATGGTAGGAAGCTGAAAGTCATAGAGCAGCAGTACCCTAACCAACCTGAAGACTGCTGTAGGGAAACGTTCCAAACATGGCTGAAAATGTCAGGAGCATCATGGAGGTCACTGATCTCCGTGCTTGAGTCTTGTAAAGAAGATTACCTGGCCGATTTTGTAAAGCAATATGTGAGAACTGGACTGTAAATAAAGGTAAAGTGTTTAATGGGTGTAGCACCTAAGCCAGTTATGCAACACACATCTCCAACAATTAACAATGCATCATTTAATATGAAACTTTGCAATATCTGTTATTGTTCAAGTTATTAAAATAGTGAAAAAGCAACATAGATACATATAGTTGTTCAATGTTTTAATCCTTGCAAGGCAATGTGGCATGACAGAAAAGGTGCGTGGTTAATTGGAGCCTCTGCCTTATTGAATGACTAGATAAATGTTGTAATTGTCATTACTGAGTTACCCAAATCCAAAATTTCACCACACTTTTATCTCATCAGTGCACACTCTTCCACACACAGGTCTATACAACAATCAACAAAATAAATGTAAAGTGAAATGTTGGAATTGAACCAAGTTGCAGTAGTTTGAATTAAGTCTGTTAAAATTTTTAATGATACACATGTACATGTATGTATGTTGTTTACAATATAGTTGACTGTATAGGTAACGCCGTCCTTACGGAGATGGCAACTTTCAATACTGTAAAATATAGTTAGCTCCAACATTGTAAAAAAATAAATTTTCTTTAACATTTTAGTATTCTCAATCGACTAAATACAACACATATGCACTAACGATTGCCATCACTAAGTCTTGTGTAGGAGGTCCAACAACACTAAGGTCCATTCCTACAGTCTAGCAGGGACAGCCTCCACCAATCAAATCATACTCTTCACAACCTCGATGATGTGGGTGCGGCTTATCCCCAGCAGCTCATGGCACAGACCACTTCTAGGGATGCCAGTGACGGCCAATCGGTGCACACGAATGTTGAGCTCCTCAGACAGAGTACTTCACACACAGCGCGTGACTCCACCTTGCTTCTCAGCAACACTTGCTAACTATCATAGATTATAATTGTCCATTTACACATTGCATGCACCTACATTGTACACGTGCACTAGTACTTAAGCACACACTGGTACCATACTAATATGCACATGTACATGTAGTATAAAAGCAACTATCAATATTCATGCACACCTCCCCCTACCTTAACTTCTGGGTCTTCCACAGTTACAATCTTCCCTCCAGTGGCCCGGGCACACTCCAGCAGTGTGTCCTTGTGGATGGGCTTGAGGGTGAAGGGGTTACGGAGATAGAGTTGAACAAACTACGTGCACTTTTTCCACTCGATACATGCCAATGATATAATCACTGCCTCCCATACATTAGGACGTGATTTGCCCAAATCATCATCCCTCCTCCCCAACCCTTCACGTACCAATGGAGCAGCCAGCATGTGACCCCACAAAGTTGACCTTGGTCTGGGAGATGGCCCCCATGCGGATCTGGTCAAAAGCCCGGGTAAAGAAGGCGGCAAAGGCACTGCAGAACACCACGTTGCGGTCCCTGCAGCCCTATGCCCACGCCCACCAGGTTCTGCTCCGCTATGAAGCACTCCACAAAGCGCTCGGGGAAGGCATTCTTGTAGGTGATGGCAAAGGTGGAGTTCTTGGTGTCCCCATCCAGAGCCACCAGGTGGGAGGTACTGGTCTTCCCCAGCTTGACCAAGGCCTCACCATAGGTCTTACGGGGGAGGGGGGGGGGAGGAGGAGGAGGAAATGAATATGATTAATGCAAACTATGTGACCATACTACCTCATCCCCAGACCATACCACCTCATCCCCAGACCCTGATACCTTGTTCCAGACCATACCTCCTCATCCCCAGACCCTCACCTTATCTCCTAGCTTGTACTTTGGAGGTTCGCTCAGGTGCACTTTGAGGGACTCTATCTTGGCCTGGGGGCGTCGTGGATGATCTTGGGCAGGTCAAAGTGGATGTGGCCATGGTTGTGGATCTGGGCCTCAATGGCCTTGCGAGAGATGTCAGCCTCCATGGGCCCCAGAGGCTTGCCATGCCAGTTCTCCTAGTCCTCAATGTTGGGGAAGCCCCTCCCTGACCACACCCACAGGTTATACAAAGGCAAAACATACACATATGATGTTTCATTCAATGCAACAAATGGAATAATACACACACACACACACACACACACACACACACACACACACACACACACACACACTCACACAGCTTACATAGTATAAACATATCACCCCCAAGCACTATCAGGATCACCCACATGTATGGATGGGCACCACCCACATTATCCAGAGATAATCAACACCAATCAATACATGTACTGGTTCCCTAGCAACATGAGTTACATTGTTCTGTACACATTCATGTTTTGATATCACATTTTTATTGCATTGGTTCAATCCATGTACACATGTAGGTGCAACTGACAAAATAAAAAATGCTGCACATTCACTCATAGCACATCTACACATGTATCACACATAAATATAGCACATGCATATATGTACATAACTACACACACATGCACACTTACACCTCTCCTCCACCCCCACACACTGTCTCCTCCACCCCCACAAACCTTTCAAGGTGAGGCACAGCAGAGCAGTGGGCCTGTCCCTGGTACACTTGGCAGTATGCAGGGCTCTGTATATCTCCTGTATGTTGTGCCCATCCACCACTAGGGCCTTGAACCCAAAGGTCTCAAACCTCTTCCTGTAGGTCTCCATGTCATGCTGGAGGGCCGTGGGCTGGCTCTGTCCCAGCCTGTTCACATCCACTATGGCCAGCTTGTAGTGGGAGGAGAAGGAGGCCGCCTCCCACACACTCCCCTCGGCACTCTCCCCATCCCCCATGGGGCAGTACACCCTGTAGCTGGCCTTGTCCAGGTACTTCCCACAGTAGGCCATGCCGGCAGAGACACTGAGACCTTGACCTAGGGAGCCTGTGGCCACATCTATGTAGTTCTGATGCTGGGGGGGGGGGAGGGAGGGGAAGTGAAGGGAGGAGAGGGGGAAGGAGGGAGGGAGGGAGGAAGGGAGGGAGGGAGGGAGGAAGGAAGGGAGGGAGGGAGGGAGGGAGGGAGGGAGGGAGGGAGGGAGGGAGGGAGGGAGGGAGGGAGGGAGGGAGGGAGGGAGGGGATGGAAGAAGTGAGAGGTAAACAAGTGAGGTATGAGAATGGTCAGGGAATATACATGTACATCACAGAAGTATTTAGCAAACAGTTCTAGTATCTTCAATAACGTACATACAATCAATCATGGCAAGATTTCCTTAGCAACTGTTGCTAAGGAGGACAACAGTCTATATACCACGTAAACAGCAGGGAGCCATTCAGCTTTTTGGTTGGCTGGGCTATTCGGAAAGCGTTGAGACTCTTTGCCATGTAGAATTATTGTTTGACTAATTAATGCAATCATAGCAAAACGAGCGATTAAACGTGTTACGCTAAAACATGCCGCGGTTGTACGCATATATCGCGATAGGGGTATGGACGAAGGGAGGAAGGGAGGAAGGGAGGGAGGGAGGGAGGAAGGGAGGAAGGGAGGGAGGGAGGGAGGGAAGGAGGAAGGGATGGAGGGGGAGGGAAGGAGGAAGGGATGGAGGGGGAGGGAAGGAGGAAGGGATGGAGGGAGAGGGAAGGGATGGAAGAAGTGAGAGGGTAAGAAAGAGGAAGATTAAAGATTGGTCAGGGAATATACATGTACATCACAGAAGTATTTAGCAAACAGTTCTAGTATCTTACAGGTGTGGGGTGTCCTCTAAGATGGAGTCCACCTTGCGCAAGGTGAGCAGGTGTTCCTTGGAGAGGAGGCCAGCCTCACACCAGGCTGCATACAGGATGGGGCAGGTATGACCCTGTGAGGGTGTGAGGGTGTGAGGTGCATATCCACAACCATGTACATGTACACACAACACACAATCAATTTAACACCCCATCCATGAGAATTTAAAAAAAAATTTGGCCTATTTTGTTGAACTCACTTTTTGGAAAAGTTAGTCAGTAGTAGTCAGAATGGCACAAATACCAGTGCACTAATGTTAGGCCAAATGTAAAGCGTTATTTATCACGTACATGTAGGTCTCAGTTTAATACGCATGTCACTTTGTTAGTTGCTATTTACGTAACAGGTTGCTATAAATGTACACCACATGACCCAAATACACGACCTTCTTTTCTCACGTTGTGGTAACATCTAATACAGTTCTGAGCTGTGTGGGTAGGGAGGGGAAGGAGGGAGGAAGGGGAGGGAAGAGGAGGGAGGAGGGAGGGGAGGAGGGAGGGAAGGGAGGGGAGGGGAGGAGGGAGGAGGGAGGAAAGGGGAGAGGAGGGAGGGGAGGGGAGGGGAGGGGAGGGGAGGGGAGGGGAGGGGAGGGGAGGGGAGGGAAGGGGAGGGGAGGGGAGGGGAGGGGAGGGGAGGGGAGGGGAGGGGATGGGAGGCAGGAGGGAGGGGAGGGAAGGCAGGAGGGAGGGGGGGAGGGAAGGAAATAATAACTCAGAAATGCTACAATGAGTATTCCTTGTGGATTTTGGCAAAGTACGTCATTAACAGTTGTGCAGTACAGAGTAGCACACACTTTTATTACTTTTCACTAGATAACAGCTTGAGTACACTATATAAAATGCATGTAAATGACTACTGTATTGTTGTATGGACAAGACACAGGTCTGGGGCTGGTCAGGCAGTCAAGATTTGCATTAACTTACAAAGATCACCTAACTAGAGGCTGATGTGAGATGATGATGTAAGTACATGTACAGAGTGGTGGTGAACCGCATACATGTACATATAAAAACGATTATTCTAACCAATATAGCAAATCTTGGTACTACAGTTTTGTAGTGGGGCCACGCCCAACTATGTACCGTACTACGTGTTAAAAAGCCTGCTAGAGCAAATCGATCCTGGTTGTGTGTATATGTTAGCCATTTTAGGAGATGCCGATTTGTACACGTAACAAAGACACTGAGTCGTGCTGTTGCTAATGGGGTGCTGCTGCTGATGCCGTGGTCCTAACGCACGGTGTAAACGCTGTGAATGTAAAGATTTAGATGATGTAATCGAGGAGCTCAAACCAATTCTCAATCGAGTACGCAACGTTAATGTGACGACCCGTCTAATCAATAAGGTGAAGGAAGGGCCTTTTAGAAGAATCTGATGCCTCAACCAACTTATATATAAAAGTGATGAATGCCAGGCAGTAGTGATTACTGCAGAGGTAAGCCAGACTTGCAGGGAAATGAAGGATGCTGGACACTGGGTTCGGATAAAAACTGAAGTGGTCAAAGCATGTAACGAGATTGACCGTCAACTGGATTTAGAAAGTGATCAGGCTACTTCACACCAAACACAGGAGTTATATACATTAGTAAACTTAGTAGGCAAAAGCACTACATCTATGGGCATTACATTTGTAATATTGCACTTGTGATACTGCTGAATTGTAAAGTTACACACACACACACACACACACACACACATGCACCCTATGCACATATATCACAATCTCCATACATGTACTGTTGTAATACATCACACAGTTCCATACATGTACCCACACTCCATACATGTACTGTGTAATACCATTTGTCTTGGACGTAGGTCTGCAAATCCTAACGCACCCTAAACCGCCTCCTCCATGTATGCATGTCTTACTAGCTCATTTCCACCCTTATTATTAATTTCAGCTAATTAGCAAATAAAAATAACGCTCATGTCTCATTAAGGTTACATCAGCGCCGTCCCAATGTTTGGAACTAGTGCTTATATCCCAGACCTACATCTATATGCAGAGATAATATATTATCTCTGGTATATGTATATACGGTAATCATTACGTCATTTAGGTTTGGGGACGAGACCAATATGTACTATGTAAATCAGTACAAATCGCTCGATGCATTGCAGCCTTTATCAGGTGGATGTTGCACTCACCAACTACTAACTTGGGATTGATGTTTCCACACAAGGCTTCTGGGGTGACCGACTCCACCCATCTCCAGCTTCCATTTGCCTATATAGGAGTACATGAGAATCAAAATCATACCTTTGTCTTTCAAAAGTCTGTGCAAACACCACCAACTTTACAGCTACGCAAATTATGAAATGCGTACTTGCACAAACATCCGACTTTCAATAGAAGCCCCAGATGCGCTCTAATAAAAATTCAAGACCAGAGTACAGTAATTACACGCATGTAAGCGGTCGGACTTATATAATTAGCACATGCAACATAATAGCTCGCTTACCGCTTTGTAGATAGCTATAGACTGTGCATGCTACTATATCCAACGCGCGGTCATAAATTATAAGCGCATTTCAAAGGTACTATTCGACCAATTCTTACGCTATTATATACCTAATTAATACCCACTATATTACAAAGTGGATATAAACGTATATCCGGAACATGGTCTGTAAAATAAGTCCGCCTCATGAAATGGGAAAGTTTACGAGAAAAGGGACCTAGCGTGTATTATAAAAAAGTATAATAAAAATGCATTACGTTTGATTTGCTATAACTTCCGAACAGTTAACGCTATCACCTTCTTATTTTCAACACTTCATACTGCACCATTTCTCTATGGTAAAATACATTTTGGAGTCTTGCACTCGCTCCGTGTCAGTATTGCAACGTTCGATACCCCACTGGATTCAAACCCGCCATAACTTTCGGTAGGAGTAATCAATTCGCTTCAAATTCGGTTTGTAGGTAGAGAGGTCCTATACCTATCGATTTGTTCTGTTTGTTAATTTTTATGCCATCCGTTAGGGAGATACAGTTGAACAAACTACGTGCACGTTTTCCCGCTTGATTCGCGCCAATGTTATAATCCCCGCCTCCCCATACATTGAGCGGAACACAATTTGCCCAAATCATTGGCGCGAATGGAGCGCGAAAATGGGCACGTAGTTTGTTCAACTGTATCTCCGTAATGGATGGCATAAAAATCAACGAACAGAACAAATCGATAGGTATAGGACCTCTCTACCTACAAACCGAATTTGAAGCGAATTGATTACTCCTACCGAAAGTTATGGCGGGTTTGAACCCAGTGGGGTATCGAACGTTGCAATACTGACACGGAGCAAGTGCAAGACTCCAAAATGTATTTTACCATAGAGAAATGGTGCAGTATGAAGTGTTGAAAATTTGAAGGTGATAGCGTTAACTGTTCGGAAGTTAAAGCAAATCAAACGTAATGCATTTTTATTATACTTTTTTATAATAAACGCTAGGTCCCTTTAACTCGTAAACTTTCCCAAATACAATAGTATTACTATAATAATACCGCTGCAAAAAATTTGCAGACAGATGGATCAGGCAATATGACCAGATCTAGAGATAATTATTTCTGATACATGTATGACCTGAATGAAATCTGCCCACTTCCTCTGGTCCAAAGATTTGTGTGTCAAAAACACTTCTTTTTACCACAAATTTGGTAGGCATAGCATTAAAAAAAAATCAATTCAAACAACATTTTAATATTCTCCAAAACACCACACATACACTAACGATTGCAGCACTAAGAGGTCCAACAACACTAAGGTCCATTCCTACAGTCTAGCAGGGACAGCCTCCACCAATCAAATCATACTCTTCACGGCCTTGATGATGTGAGCGGAGCTTATCCCGTACAGCTCCAGCAGCTCATGGCACAGACCACTTCTAGGGATGTCAGTGACGGCCAATCGGTGCACACGAATGTTGAGCTCCTCAGACAGAGCACCTGCCACAGCCTCCCCAAGTCCACCTGCACACCAGAGGGCAGTCAGTAACCATGGCAATGTTCATATAAACATACTCACAAAACACAGAACCTCATCACACATGCACTTCATACACTCCACCTTGCTTCTCAACGAGACTTGCTAACTACATGCATGTACATGTATCATACATGCTAATAATGTGCACATGTATTATTTTTAAAAATGTACCTATCAATATTCATGCACACCTCCCTCCTCCCCCTACCTTCTGGGTAGTGGTCTTCCACGGTTACAATCTTCCCTCCAGTGGCCCGGGCACACTGCACCAGTGTGTCCTTATCAATGGGCTTGAGGGTGAAGGGGTCCACCACCCTGATCATGATGCCCTCGGCCTTCAGCTTATCATAGGCAGCCAGGGCCTCATAGAGGGTGATCCCCGCCCCCACAACTGTCACCTGATCCTGCTCAGAGCTCTTCACCACCTGAGCAGGGAGGAAGGGAGAAATGGAACATCCAGGAATGCTTTCTGTTCCATAAACATGTACATGTACATGTACATGTGTAAAATTTGATAGGCTAATCTGTTAAAATCTTTATCATAACCATTTGTGGGCCAATGGCACTGAATTACAAGCACCATGGTACAGTGCTCCCCCATACCCCTTGCTGGGCGGGAGGGGTGTATAACCCCCTCCAAGTCCATCCAATTCATTATTTATTCATTTGCCGGACCAATGTTTTTACCTTCCGACGCCCATGCATACATGTGTACAGAACCTTGTGTTCATTTTAACCCCATAAGAGGTGTCCCTATACTCAATACTCATGGTCAGTGTGCCATGTGAGTGATGACCATGTTTGTGATCTCTCAATACTAGAACCTAACATCATTAGTCCTGCCCCCAGCCCTCCTCCCCATACAGACCACTTCCCCTCCTCCCCATACCTTTGGCCCTCCTCCCTATACCATTGCCCCTCCTCCCCATACCTTTGCCTGCCCGATCTTGAACACCTCCTCATTGGGGTAGATGACAGAGGTCTCTGGTCGTGAGGTACGTGTGAAGGTGATGCCTTCATAGTTGGCGGCCAGCTCTATGGCACGTTCAGTGGACACAGCATCACTGGGGTAGAAGCACACTGAACCATGGATGGAGCGGAACATGGCAAAGTCCTCCAGAGCCATCTGGGAGGGGCCATCCTCCCCTGGGGAGGAGGGAGGGGAGAGAGAGAGTGGACATTAGTAGTGGATGTTACTAATATAACCTCTGTGACTAGATCAGTATATACTACTATACGTGCATATATATACAAGTAAATCAAAAACTTCTCTATCGAGAAAGTGATTGGTGGGATGTAGGATTGGTGGTGCAAAAAGCAAGGAAACAAGGTACAGTATGTTAAAGTGAGGTTTGGTAGGATCCTACAACTCACAGTCCTGAATTTGCAAATGAAGAAGCCTATTGACTGTTATAGTTGTAGGATCCTACCAAACCTCACTTTAACACACTGTACCTTGTTTCCTTGCTTTTTGCACCACCAATCCTACATCCCACCAATCACTTTCTCGATAGAGAAGTTTTTCATTTACTTGTTCCCCTAATTTTTTTTGGCTTAGTGTATAAATTAAATGCATTATAATTTAAACATGATTATGATACATGAATAAATAAAATACACTAACTACAAAGTTAAGTTTAGGTACATGTATCGCCTTCCTGGATGATATATCTTACAAGGAGAGACCAGACATTGGCCCGCACTAGTGTTGATATTCGTCGCAATGCATATAGGACGCTAAGAATCCTCTTATCAGTATTGGGAAATCTGAGTATAAAGGCCTCTTTTTGATAGGGCCTACCTTTGTTCTTTGGATACCTTAAAATTGTTAACGAGCCGATTTCTTTGGCTTGGTCACCTTTCCTGAATTAGACCCGCCTGTTGTAAACGTATCTGCAGCTGTGTGCGTAGCCTGGCAACAGTAAATTAAGACGCGTGCGTGACGTCATATTCATACTGCGAGGCAAAATTTAAATGGCAGAATTTTGGTACCGACTTGTCACTCCACGTAAACGCCATTGTTTAGTGAAGCTCACGTTATATGTGCATATCTGTCATGTTTGTGATGGATTATATGCGAGCTGGCGAGTAAAGGCAACGCTTCGTTAACGTTTTTAAACGCTCGATCGAAAACCACGCCCACGAAAGCCAATCCGCGAAAACTTCCTACGTTATCAGCGGCGGATCCAGGATTTCTGGAAGGGGGGGGTCTAATAACTATATTCACAAGCGGGGGTGGGTACTGGAGGGGGCGTGCCCCCTCCCGTAACAGCTAGGGGGTCTGGGGGAGCGCTGTAAGCTCCCCCAGTGGGGCCCCAGCCGCTTTTTCACTTTTGCGTTCATTTAGCATGAAAATAAGCATACTTTGAAAGTGTATTCAATATTGATAGCTAGCTGATTAATATAGAAGCCTGCGTGAGTCAATGTGGATAAGGATAGCGAATAGAAAACTCTACGCAAAGCCATTGTGACCGTATTCTGGTCTAAACGACATACACGTTTTACCTTTAATAGTATTATATACCTACGTGATTTAGCTCTACCTGTTTCCTGAGGTAAACTATCTTCTTTGATCACTTACTTCTTGTAGGTATGTTACAACACGCCCACAAAATGGCGCCGATTTTTGGTCAATGATGCTGTTTTAATGTTTTACGGGAGTCCTTTTTTGATCTATGCTATATAACCTTTACAAAAGTAGCACCGTGTTGTTGTAGATGACAGTTCAAAGTCTCGTTAAGAGTCTTAACTTAGTCAAAAGAGTTTTGCTCTTCGATATTATACAAATAATCGGGACGAATATGATTTACAAATGTTTCACGATTTGCCCGAAGACGGGCGCAGACCTTGGCGAATGATAGATAGACAGGAAGTATATTGTCTAGTCCACGTTTTATGTGATTTTCAAGCAAATTTAAAGCCCCGCCGACCCCTTCTACTTCCCGCAGGAATATGATCGATATCAAATGTAATGTATCGTGTAACGATCGCACGCGTGCATACATTTGTATGACTAAACATAGCACAGAGCTAATTATATATTTATTCTTTCTGCAGTTTTGTGAGTTATTGGAACTTTCTGTGATCACAATTGGACTCCCATGCAACATAAAGATCCTGACAACTTCAACTTGTTGCTGCGATGCACAATCAGTAGTTTGTACAATAGGCCTTTGTGTCTATGCATTATTCTTTTGACTTAGGGCGCAAGCCAGCCAGAGATTGTGTGTATATGCATCGTTCTGAGGGTGCAAGCCAACCAGAGATTGTGTTTGTTAAGTGTATGTAGGCATTTTCGAATTCGTTGGATTGCAACGATTTTTGCATCATTAAAAAGCGTTTAGTTTTGAAAAATATCTGTGTGGTATGATGAAGAAGGTCAAAACAAGGTTGTATACAGTGGAAACTGATTTGAGAAACTAAAAACTGAGGAGCAAAACACATGTCGTGGCGTATTGGAAGCAAAATGAAAGGTAGGATGATGCTGAAGACCTAGAACTGACCAAATACGAACTTAGAGCTGATGTTGCATGTGTGTATTGTTGTAATGAATTCCTATGTAATGTATGCATGTATACATGTATGCATCGTTAATGGTCATAACTAACAGTCGTCTGTTAGCAAACTTTAGTATTGCATGGCACACATGTTTTGTTGACGCCTATTTCGTTTTCACATCTTGTAAACTGTTAACAGTATAGGGTTTCAAAATCCGGTCACAAAAAAGTTGCGCATGTCCATTGAAATGTATGGCGCAAATTTACATGAAATTCGCCACTTTGAAAAGTCGTAACTCTGAAACGTTTCATCACAGAGCGACGAATCAGATATTTTTCAATACTACTCGTATAAAGCTTTTTAATGATGCATAAATCTTTGCAATCCAACGAATTTGAGAAATCTTGTAACATACCTACTTCTTGCTCGCACCATTCCATCGCGCAGCAACAATACTAATTTAACACTGCACGCTTGGAGGGCCTTGGCTTTAGACCCCCCCCCCACACACACACACACTCACTCACACACACTTTGGGTCGAATGCTAACTCGCTAATCAGTTCACTCGCGTTCACTAAACGCTTCGTTTTTGAACTCGTCAATCATGTAATTAATTATTCATAAGTTAATTTATTCATAACTGGTCGGGCCGAGGGGGGGGGGGTCTTTAGACCCCTTAGACCCCCCCCTGGATCCGCCACTGGTTATATAACATCTAATGCTATCGCGTCCGTACGTCACCTAAACTCTTTGCATGAAGATCGGAAGTACGATAAACGTCACGTCTGGAGTAAAAACCACAGCGGTTGCCTAGAGACATTGTGTCACGTCCGCGGACCTTTGCGTAATAAAATGGCAACGCTCGGAGTCTGCTCAGACATTGATCCTTCGGCCGATCCAGTTCCTGATCAAACTATGCTGACATACCCAGAGCCTTTTTAAAGCCATCCATTTAAAAAGGCTCCGGGTATGTCAGACTCGGTCAAGCTTACTGTTGGCAGCAGAGTTTGATCAGGAACTGGATCGGCCGAAGGATCACCGTCCGAGCAGGAAGGAATGACTCCGAGCGTTGCCATTTTATTACGCAAAGGTCCGCGAACGTGACACAATGTCTCTAGGCAACCGCTATGACGTTTATCGTACTTCCGATCTTTCATACAAAGGGTCCATTTCGTGAGATATATAGCAAATGCACAATAATTGAAAAATGAGTTAAATGAGATAAAGTTAAATGATATTGATCAACTAGCTATAGACTGCAAGGTACACGCCCCTTTGATGAACGAGCTCCGCCTAGCGTGGGTTTGAACATAACTAGCAACGCGTACCTAGCAACCAATAGAAACGACCACCTCCCACACAAAAGTTCATTTTGCGCGCGCGGGCTATTAAATAGGTTACCATATACTACAACAGGTGGTAGATTACTGTATGTATCAAACAATCCGCTCCGTGATTTTTCACGGGCTAAGGCTAGTTATAAAATAATCGTGTTATTATTTTCAACACTTCATACATGTGTACTACACCAATGCTCTATGATAAAGTACACTTTCTTGCACTTGCTCCGTGCGAGCATTGCAACGTTCGATACCCCACCAGGTTCAAACTCAACATAACTTACCTTGAAATTCGGTTTTTAGGTACAGAGGACCAGAGGTCCTACACCTATCAATTATGCCATCCGTTATGGAGATACAGTTAAACAAACTACGTGCACTTTTTCCGCTCGATACATGCCAATGATATAATCACTGCCTCCCATACATTAGGACGTGATTTGCCCAAATCATCATCCCTCCTCCCCATCCCTTCACGTACCAATGGAGCAGCCGGCATGTGACCCCACAAAGTTGACCTTGGTCTGGGAGATGGCCCCCATGCGGATCTGGTCAAAAGCCCGGGTAAAGAAGGCGGCAAAGGCACTGCAGAACACAACGTTGCGGTCTCTGCAGCCCAGGCCTATGCCCACGCCCACCAGGTTCTGCTCGGCTATGAAGCACTCCACAAAGCGCTCGGGGAAGGCATTCTTGTAGGTGATGGCAAAGGTGGAGTTCTTGGTGTCCCCATCCAGAGCCACCAGGTGGGAGGTGGTCTTCCCCAGCTTGACCAAGGCCTCACCATAGGTCTTACGTGTGGCAATCTGAGGGGGAGGTAATGAATATGACTGCCTCATCCCCAGACCATACCACCTCATCCCCAGACCCTGATACCTTGGTCCAGACCATACCACCTCGTCCCCAGACCCTCACCTTATCTCCTAGCTTGTACTTTGGAGGTTCGCTCAGGTGCACTTTGAGGGACTCTATCTTGGGGGCATCGTGGATGATCTTGGGCAGGTCAAAGTGGATGTGGCCATGGTTGTGGATCTGGGCCTCAATGGCCTTGCGAGAGATGTCAGCCTCCTTGGACCCCAGAGGCTTGCCATGCCAGTTCTCCTTGTCCTCAATGTTGGGGAAGCCCTTTCCTGACCACACCCACACAGGTTATACAAAGGCAAAACACACACATGATGTTTAATTCAATGCAACAAATGGAATAATACACACACACACACACACACACACACATACACACACACACACACACACACACACACACACACAGCTTACATAGTACATAAACATATCACCCCCAAGCACTATCAGGATCACCCACATGTAGGGATCAGCACCACCCACCTTATCCAGAGATAATCAACACCAATCAACACATGTACTGGTTCCCTACCAACGTGTATTACATTGTACTGTGCACACATTCATGTTTTGATATCACATGTTCAATCCATGTACACATGTAGGAAATAAAAAATGCTGCCCATTCACTCATACACATGTACCACACATAAATATAGCACATGCATATATCTACATAACTACACACACACACATGCACACTTACACCTCTCCTCTACCTCCACACTGTCTCCTTCACACCTACAAACCTTTCAAGGTGAGGCACAACAGGGCAGTGGGCCTGCCCTTGGTTAACTTGGCTATCTGCAGGGCTCTGTATATCTCCTGTATGTCGTGCCCATCCACCACTAGGGCGTTGAACCCAAAGGCATCAAACCTCTTCCTGTAGATCTCCATGTCATGCTGGAGGGCCGTGGGCTGGCTCTGTCCCAGCCTGTTCACATCCACTATGGCCACCAGGTTGTCCAGTTTGTAGTGGGAGGAGAAGGAGGCCGCCTCCCACACACTCCCCTCGGCACTCTCCCCATCCCCCATGAGGCAGTACACCCTGTAGCTGGCCTTGTCCAGGTACTTCCCACAGTAGGCCATGCCGGCAGAGACACTGAGACCTTGACCTAGGGAGCCTGTGGCCACATCTATGTAGTTCTGACGCTGGGAGGGGGGGGGAAGGAGGGAGGGAGGGAGGGAGGGAGGGAGGGAAGGAGGGAGGGAGGGGAGGGGAGGGGAGTGGAGGGGAGGGAGGGGAGGGGAGGGGAGTGGAGGGGAGGGAGGGGAGGGGATTGAAAAAGTGAGAGGGTAAGAAAGAGGAAGAATAAAGAATGGTCAGGGAATATCCACCACAGAAGTACTTAGCAAACAGAGGGGGAGAAGCTTACAGGTGTGGGGTGTCCCTCTAAGATGGAGTCCACCTTGCGCAGGGTGAGCAGATGTTCCTTGGAGAGGAGGCCAGCCTCACACCAGGCTGCATACAGGATGGGGCAGGCATGACCCTGTGAGGGTGTGAGGTGGTAGTGAGTGATACATGTACACATACACGTACACATACACGTACACATACATGTACACATACATGTTACATTGTACACATACACAGAATTACCACAACAAATTTATCCACGTATGCAGGATTACACACCTACATGTACATGTATGTTTTCACAGGAAGTGCAGTCAGAGAGCTTACCTTGGAGAGTACAAATCTGTCACTGGATGGGTCCTTGGGGAAGTCATCTGTGGGGAGAGGGGGGAGGCAACCACATCATGTACATTCCATATGAATCCCCCCCCCCCCCCCCCCCCCCCAAGTAATCTCCATCCCCCTGACTCATTTGTGATTTGTGTGCCTCCCTCCTCTCCTCCTCTGTACTTCCACTGCCCTCCTCCCCGAACACACTTACTGGTATAGCGCATCTCGTTGAAGAACAGCACAGATAAGATCTCAGCTGCTGAAGCACTCGAGGTAGGGTGGCTGCAGATAGAAGGGAAATGACATATCGGCTTTGCCCATGGAGGGGGAGATAGGGGGAGGGGGGTAGGAGGAGGTGGTTGGAAGGGAGGGTCATAGCGATGATGGAGTTCTACTATCCAAACGAGTCGGTATCAAAAGTGACATTTGTCACTAAGTATACGGGATGATGGAGCTATAACACCGCTATCAAACGTGTCACTCGAAAACGTTTCACTTTGCACCGAATAACATGCGTGCGCACCCGCCCTTTACGCAGGTATTGTTCTATCCAGCTGACCCTTTAACTCTCCCTCCCCACCCTCGCGATAAGAGAGCATAAAACGGTCGAAAGAAAAATAAAGAAGGCGGGAGGGGGGGAATAGTGGCCCTACACAGCACTTACCCTGAATTGGCAGCTTCGGTCATGTTGATGGAGTGGATGCGCATCTTGTTGGCCTCATCCTGCAGGTCCTTGACCTGCTGCTCGGTAAGGGAGTATCCGCACGACATCTGGAGTGTGTGTGTGAGTGTGGATGGTAGTGCAGTAAGCTCGGCCTCATACCCACCTCTTCTCTCTGCAAGTCAAGCACGCACCTTTTTTTTTGCTCAGATTGGTCTCGGGGTTATGATTCCAGTCAGGAAGCCAGGAAGTCAGGAAGTGGAACCACTCGACTGCAAATCGTTTATATAGCAAGTAGGCATAGTTATTAATCATTTAAAACTTATTAAAGTGACCGCCCCTTCCTTCCTAGCATCCTTGCATGTGTACGTATATTCAATTGCCCATTGTTTGACCAACTAATCCTTGGTTTGACGTGTCCTCTAGATAGAATTTCGTAGTCCTACAACACCACCCACCGCACGCAAAGATCGCTGAGTGCTAGTATTGGATCGTGACAAGACGGCGCGGGGGAATTTGTAAACGAAGGACGCTAAAAGGCGTGGCAGATAGAGGCCATGTTGGGGACTGCGGGCGATGGAGCCGGAGAGGCGTGCCTCGCAACAACGGGCGTGTCGACGGCCGCGGATAAGCGTGGGTGCCAAGCCCCCCAGGGTGTGGTAGAGATGGTGGAGATAGAACGCGTGGACGAAGACGCGCAGCAGCTGGAAGAAGAGGAGGAGGAGGGGCCAGAGTTATCGGATTCGGCGCGGAACAGGTTGTTGCCCTCGGCAACGCCCGCCACGAACAGCGGCCATGCGCACAAGGAACTACGGACGGAGTCGATATGGCTAACATTCGTGCAAGTTTTCTTCCCTTTCCTGATAGCAGGCTTTGGAACCGTCGGAGCGGGAAGGCTTCTGGACGAAGTACAGGTGTGTGGGGGCCTCGTCCCAAAGGTCGCCTATCACATCATTCCTTTCACCTCATGCCCTTGTGTAGAGGTGGAGTGTGTACGAAGAATTCAATGAGCTGTTCATCCTAGTCCCCGCCCTCCTGGGCCTAAAGGGTAACCTGGAGATGACCTTGGCCTCAAGGCTGTCTACTGCTGTGAGTGAGTGTGTGTGTGTGTGTGTGTGTGAGTGTGTGTATGTGTGTATGTGTGTGTGTGTGAGTGTGTGTGTGTATGTGTGTGAGTGTGTGTGTGTGAGTGTGTGTGTGTGTGTGTGTGTGTGTGTGTGTGTGTGTGTGTGTGTGTGTGTGTGTGTGTGTGTGTGAATGTGTAAATGTACTATAGATGTTAGTGGTATTATTTGACTTTGGCTTCACATGTGGTGAGGGTATAGACCACTATAATCACAGCACCCCTGCTTTTCAACCCAGCTAGGCTAACACAGGAGCCCTTGACACCTGGAGCTCATGGTGGAAATGTACTTGGGGAAATTTGGTCCTGATTCAGGTGAGAGGGAAGGGAAGGAGAGTTTCCATGCGTGTACGTTATGGCTACCGTTATTATATTTAGTCTTCTACTTTGACCAGCATCCCGCTTGGACCTCGTACTGTTTATATATATATGTGTGTGTGACTTCAATTCTATATGTAACTCCTATGGCCTCCTCCCCATCCCTCCCATTCTCCCACCTCCTCCCCATCCCCTCCCCTCAGGTCCAGGCCCTGGTGGTGGCTCTACTGGCCACCCTCATAGCCCTGGTGGTGGAACAAGACTTCAGCCCCTCCCACATCCTCCTCGTGGCCGCCTCCTCACTCACCAGCGCCTCTGTGGCCAGTGCCCTCCTGAGCTCCCTCATGATCGTCATCATACTCACCTCCCAGCTCCTCAAGATCAACCCTGACAACGTGGCCACACCCTTTGCAGCCAGCCTCGGCGACCTGGTCACACTAGGGCTGCTCTCCTTAGTGGCCTGGGGACTGTTCAGAAGTAAGAGGTCCCACTATGAGTTGGTTGCTTTAAGATGACTGCACTGCTTTCCTTTCCCTCTACCCTCTCTTCCCCCTCCCTCCTCCTCTTCCTCCCCTCCTCCCCCTCCTCACCTCCCCTTCCCCCTCTTGTTCCCCTCCTCCGCCTCCTCCTCTCCCCAGATGGTGTGGTCCACGTTCCCATCTCCATAGTTCTGGTGGCCATGACGCTCTTCCCCATACCTCTGTGGTTCTATCTCGCCTACCACAACCACATCACTCGCAACGTCCTCCTCTTTGGGTGGATCCCTGTCATCACGGCCATGTGCATCAGCAGGTGGGTGTGGTCCCCTCCTCCCCATCACCTCCCACCATGATCTCTCCCTCCTTCCTCCATACCTCTTCCCCTTCCCTTCCATCCCCCTGTAGTGGGGGTGGCTTTGTCTTGGCTAAGGCCATTGGTGAGTGGCCTAGCATAGCAGCCTATACACCCATCATCAATGGTAAGCATGTGGTGCCTTACTGCTAAGGTGTGTGATGGAAGTATTACATACAACACACTTGCACACACACACACTTGCACACACACACACTTGCACACACACACACACTTGCCCCTTACACACACTTGCACACATAACGCACTCTTACACATAATCACATGTGCATCAAACAACACACATGTACATGTACATGCACACAACACATGCAACACACTTGCACACACATCAAAACAACTTGCATACATACACACAACATACACACATTCTTGCACACACAAACTCTCACACTCCCCCTCCTCTCCCCTCCCTCTCCTCTCCCCCTCCCCCTCCTCTCCCCTCCCCCTCCCCTCCCTCTCCCCCTCCCCTTCAAGGTATTGGTGGTAACCTTGTGGCTGTGCAGGCCAGTCGCATCTCCACCAGTCTCCACAGTATAGGAGCTCCAGGGACCCAGCACAGCTCCCAAGTGTACCTGGGCCCCCACAGGACATTCTTCTCCCTACGTAAGGTCACTATGCTTAGGGGGGATACTGATGTATAGAGGAATTTCCTGTGGGTCAAAATTCTTGTGTGTGTGATGTTGTGTGTTTGCTTGTACATGCTTTCCTGTTCAATCAAGTGGCTTACTTTACTTATGGGTGTTGCTTACAGTACTTATGGGTGTGGTCTGCTGTACCTGTGGGTGTGGCTTACTGTACTTTATAGATGTGACTTTATGGGTGGTGAAGCCTTTGGTATGTTGTGTGTGTAGGTGTGATAATGTGAAGGTTTCTGCTGACCTGTGTGGATGCATGATACATTCCCCTGTGTGGTGTATTTTTGTGCTGTGTGAACTTCCTGTGTGCCAACATGTGTGCATGTGTGCCCTTCTTGCCAGGCCAAGACTCCAAGACCGCAGTGATTCTGGTGCTTCTGGTCATCCCTGGCTCCACCCTCTTCCTGTTTGTGGTGCATGCGATGGACCTGGGTCACACGGTTCTGACCCCGCCCTTCATGGCTGGCTATGTGCTAGCAGCTGTGCTCCAGGTATGGACCACACCCAGGCACAATGTACACATGCACACACATACACATACACAAACACTTCACACACATACACACACATGCACACACTGCACACACACATGCACCACACACATGCACCACACACTTGCACACACACATGCACACACATACACATGTACACATACACAAACACTTCACACACATGCACACACTTGCACACACACTTGCACACACACTTGCACACACTTGCACACACACTTGCACACACACATGCACCACACACTTGCACACACATACACATACACAAACACTTCACACACATACACACACATGCGCACACTTGCACACACACTTGCACACACACATGCACCACACACATGCACCACACATGCACACACACATGTGTGTATACATACATGTATATAGGACAGTACAAAATGGCCTTTATATTACAAACGCTACAATGTACACTATTGAGATCCTATTGCTCTAGATAACTCTGCCATTATCACATCCCCCATGGGGTTCAAACCGGACATTTTCTTTCTTTTTGGCAGGAGATTAAAATCAGTTGATACATATTGATGTGTTAATTTGTTCACTGATTGCCATGTCAGCCATGCAAAGTGCCCCACTTGATTTGTGAGTCATAGTCGCAGCTCATTTGTCCTTTTTGGTAGTACCATGTTATGGCAGCCTGTGTTGGTCCGGCAGAGATACAAATCACATGCACCTGTAGATTGGATATTGAGCCAACTTGGCCATGGGCTGTTAGCTCGACTCTTTGGCTTGAATTGAGCAGGAAAGTACATGTACATGTACGCATACATGTACATGTACGCATACATGTACATGTACGCATACATGTACATGTATGCATACATGTACATGTACATGTACATGTATGCAGGTTCTTTGTTCCATACCAGCTAGCACCATAATCAATATAACACAACAGCGCAACGGCTGCAGGACTCTCCGTATAAACCAAATTTGATCACTCCTGCCGAAAATGTAGCAGGTTTTAACTAAATAGTTCAATGGCAGAATCTATTATGTGGTAAATATTAAGGCAAGCAGTTTAAATGTTCTAAACTGTACGTGTACTAGTATATAAATGTATCTCTCCCTCTCCTTTCCCTCTTTCCTCCTCCCCATCCCCTACAGGTTGCCATTCTTCTCATGGTGGCAGACTGGATGGTGCGCTATGTATGGAAAATGGGCTGGGACCCTGACAACGTGGCCATACCATTCCTCACAGCACTAGGTGACCTGTTGGGCACCTCCTTCTTGGCCATCTGCTTCCTCATCACAGGGAAGGCCAAGGGTAGCCTTACTAACCCAATCATCTCATAGGGCATCTCTTAGGGCATCATCAGAATTTTATTCAGAAATGGCAGAATATACATGTATTTGTATGTGAATGAATGTATGTATTTTGAATTCAAACAGTAGCAGCCTTATGGTGTATATGGTTCAGCGGCATAGGAAGGTGTTTAAAAGTTGTGGGGGCGGGGGGGGGGGGCAAACTTTGATGGTCATCATGGGGTGGGTGCGGTGTGGGAGAGGGGTACCCCTTCCACCCAGCCAACTTGGGTAGTGCTGAAATAAATAATTGATAATTCTGTTTCATTTGGTTTTGCTTGGTTTTAATAAAAATAAAATTGTGATGTACATGTACATATATAGATACACTGTAGTATCGCTGGTGTAAAAGTGAGGGGACAGTTGCCCCCCCCCCCCCCCCCCCCCGACCCTCTTCCTACCACACTGTGGTTGTACTTCTTAATTCAATGACCATGTCCACATATAGTGTACTTGTGTACTTCTACAATCCATGGCAGTTATAATGACATGTATATTGGTTGTTCCTGCGTGTTCCTTGAGGAATGAATAATGCACACCATGTGCATGAATGATTAATTGATGTTTTTAATCAACTTGTTATCTACACCTGTACTCACACAAGATAGCTGTATTTTTTTAAAAGGTGAGAGTAGTCCGACTCACAAGTGAAATTGGTAAGATGACGGAAGTAGGAGGGGGATACAAGGCTCACACCCCACACACATGTAATGTCCGGGCAAACAAGAACTATCTTCATGCCACACAGCAAAAACAAAAGTGTGAAGGCCCCCTAGCTATTGTTTGGTGTGAAGGCCCCCTAGCTATTGTTTGGTGTGAAGGCCCCCTAGCTATTGTTTGGTGTGAAGGCCCCCTAGCTATTGTTTGGTGTCAAGGCCCCCTAGCTATTGTTTGGTGTCAAGGCCCCCTAGCCTATTTTTTGGTGTGAAGGCCCCCTAGGTATTGTTTCAGGGATTTACCGCCAAGTTTGCAACAGGGGGTGGGTTTCGGAATGTATATATAAATATAGGGGGTGGGCAAAAATAAAAGTCTTCCCTCTGCACCAAATGGCATGCCATGCAATTTTATTTTGACATGGTATGTGTAAACCAGGGGGTGGTTTAGTCAAATTAGGGCCAAACCAGGGGGTGGGAGCGGTAAATCCCTGTGTTTGGTGTGAAGGTAGTACACCAAATCAGGTGCATGCGACCACGTACTCAACAGTTACCATGAGCACTACAGCCCTCTACCTAACTACTCAAGCTAATGTCTAACATGTAACTAAATTATCTTTTATCACACAATGTCAGCAATCATTCGTAAAACTAAATTTTAAGTGGAGAGAAGGTCACACCAAATAAAGGAGTGAACTGATTCACACGAGCTCATGCACGTGATGGTGTGATATATGACATGCACAAATTTTGTGAGATGGTCACCCTTTTTAAAAAGTACTATACGGGTTGGTGGCCTTCAGACTTTTTATTTGCTGTGCATGCTGCTCTTCTCTCGCTCTCCTTGTGGCAATTGAAGTGGAGGTGATGGTGTACACTACATATACTATATTTAATACTTCTATGCATATGTATCACCATATGGCACATTACATGTACCAAAAAGACCCTCCCCCCCCCCCCCCCCCCCCCCCCCCCCTTGTAGGTGTAGTCTACTGTGGTTGTGGATGTGATCTCCTCTACTCTGTCACTGAGCTTTAATTTAAAATTAAAAGACATGTTATAAAATTTGCAACATTATACAATAACTGTTCCAAAATCCCTGGTCCTATATAGGCATAATACTTTGCATATTCGATCAGCAGCAAATTTGTTGGACAAGAAAAATTGCAGTCAGAACTTCTTGGTTCTACCATAAAAAGCAGCAGAAATGGATCCGGAAACGGCTCCTAGGCTAGGACACCTCCTATTACTGCTCCTATTGCTGCTTCTGGTGGGCCTCCAATGAGTCCTATCATTGCACCTGCAGAAGCACCTGCAACTCCAGCAGACGTCCCCACAACGGTGGTAGCTATGAGCGACAATCGCATTGATATTTCTTTGCCAATAAGTGCCCAATTTACAAATGATTCATCATTTATGTTTGATTCATTGTATTCCGCATCACCCAGCTTTGACCTCGCCCGGTCAATAGCCTCGTCGGCCTGAAATACTATTGTGCCTTGCGGATATGTTAAAACCAAAAACTTGTCCTCTCGATCTGTGTTGTCAATAGTAATCTCTAAGTCTTCTTCGCATACCACAGCTGTGTTTCTGTCCCTGCGAACTTTGTGAATAACAGTGATGGTAACAAGCATGTGGTGATGCTCTTGTTCCTGCTCCTCTTCTGTAAAGTGACGTGTTTGTAACTGCTGACGTATTGGTATCTTCTCCTGTACAAGGTGGTCACCTACACAGGAAACACAAACATATACATAGAGTCCGCGTTATGCGCCTATCATTAATTGCTAAATGAGACCCCGCCCCCCCCCCCCCCCCCCCCCCCCCCCGAAGTCAGAACTAGGGGGGGATTTGGATGTGACGCCTGAATATCGTTACTGTGCCACACATTTGACATAGTCCGGCCGTGCATTTGACTCAAGGAAGCGATGTGTACCTATACATAGATACACAATAGATACACATGCATATCTGATCTCTTCCTATACACCCTTCCATAGGAATACATCCCTTCCATAGGCCCTAGTCCCTTTACACTCAATAGTTACACATCCCTCAATAGGTCCATAGGTATGCATTCCTTCCATAGTTACACACACATTCCATAGTTACACACCCATTCCATAGTTACACACCCCTTCCATAGGTACACAACCCCTTCCATAAGTTTAGTAAGTTAAGCTGCCAGACTAGACCCGGCCTTCCGTCAAACTGATCAATTGATATAGTCATCTAAGCTTCAACCCCCCCCCCCCCCCCCCCCCCCCCCTCCTCGCAAAATGATATAGTCACTATTAATAGTAAAGTTATTATATCCCCTGATAAAAACACTAATTTAGGATTCTACCTGTGCTGTGCAGTTGGAATGAAATTTTTTTTGCACATCCTGAATGCATTATAAACACAAACGTATCTGCATAGGTAGCGGTTCTATATACATGTATAGCCAACTAGCCGGTAGATTAGACTACGCTTCCAATTTGTTTCAAACATGTGTAAACACGGACCGTCGATATTTGTTGCGAAAGGCGCGGGTGAAACGGAATTTTATGAGTATATATACGGTCAACGGCGTGTGGAGAATTTTTTTTGTGGCATAATGGCTTTTGTGGTTGATACATGTTGTCATTGTGGCCAGAAACACTGAGTCGGCGGAAACTGCTGCATGAAGGGCTCGCTAGTCAGTGAGTAAACATCCGCGTAAAACGTGCAAGGCCCCATATGGCCATATCATGCACAGACATGGCGCTCTCAGATGCACTCAAAAAATGAGCGGAAAAAAATATATATTACTAAAACTGGTGACTTGATGTAGGAATTGAATAAAGGAATTATGGAAATTGGCATTCATTGTTTTTTTAAATTTATTATATAATTATAATGTATATGGGACAGTTAAGTTCACGCGAAAACGATAACTCGCTTTTATATTTATAATGTTATAAAATTTCCTTATGTTTTAATCGCTATAACTTCCCAATGGTTTAAGCTATCTACTTTGTATTTACAACACTTCATACCACACCATTTCTCTATGGTAAAATACATTTTGGTATCTTGCACGTGCTCCGTACCAGTACTGCAACGTTTTATACCCCACCGGGTTCAAACCTGCCATAACTTTCTGTAGGAGTTATCAAATCGCTTCAAATTCGGTTTGTAGGTACAGAGGTCCTGTACCTATCGATTTGTACTGTTCGTTAATTTTTATGCCATCCGTTACGGAGATACAGTTGAACAAACTACGTGCACCTTTTCCCGCTTCATACGCGCCAATGTTATCCATCTCCGCCTCCCCATACATTGAGCGGGACGCGGTTTGCCAAAATCAATGACGCGAATCGAGCGGGAAAAGTGGACGTACTTTGTTCAAATGTATCTCCGTAACGAATGGTATAAAAATTAACGAACAGAATAAATCGATAGGTATAGGACCGCTCTACCTACAAACCGAATTTGAAGCGATTTGATTACTCCTACAGAAAGGTATGGCGGGTTTGAACCCGGTGGGGTATAAAACGTTGCAGTACTAGTACCGCCATATGGAGAAATGGCCCATACATAGGCGGTCATCATGCTTTTATTTTTAAATTGAATTTTAAACACATTTATAATTTAGTATAAATCGGTCTGATTGTGAATCTGTGTTTTATATAATTATGACATGAACCATTCGTGTAGTAAAATCAAGACAAAAAATTAATTTCTACCGCGCATAATTTATTCATAAACAATATGTCATAACGTAATACCTTGCGTCATCTGGGATTAAGTTACAGTTATTGCGTACGTTGCAACTAGTTAACTGTTAATTGCAGATGAATTATTAACGATAATACACAATCGTAGCTTTGGATATGTGGAGGCAGCAATAAACGGATTGCCCTGCATGATTTCAACTTCTGAGATTCAAGTGTTTTGGTGAGTATACTGTGTACGTGCAGAACAGGCATATATTCGATGCAGTGAAGGGGGAGGAGATATGGCCTTCTCGAATCACCCTATACTAGTACTGTATGGAATTCGCCCTGTACTGTTGGCCTTCTCCCGGACCGTTAATTGCCCGTCTCCTTATACTGTTGGTCTTCTTCCTGTAGTGTTAGACTGGTGGCCTTCTCCCTATACTGTTGGCCTTCTCGCTATACAGATGGCCTTCTCCCTATACTGTTGGCCTTCTCCCTATACTGTTAGCCTTCTCCCTATATACTCTTGGCCTTCTCCCTATACTGTTGGCCTTCTCCCTATACTGTTGGCCTTCTCCCTGTACTGTTGGCCTTCTTCCTATGCTGGTGGCCTTCTCTTTATAATAAGCTGCGCTTATACTGTTGGCCTTCTCTCTATACTGTTGGCCTTCTCTCTATACTGTTGGCCTTCTCCCTATACTGTTGGCCTTCTCCCTATACTGTTGGCCTTCTCCCTATACTGTTGGCCTTCTCTCTATACTCTTGGCCTTCTCCCTATACTGTTGGCCTTCTCCCTATACTGTTGGCCTTCTCCCTATACTGTTGGCCTTCTCTCTATACTGTTGGCCTTCTCCCTATACTGTTGGCCTTCTCCCTATACTGTTGGCCTTCTCCCTATACTGTTGGCCTGCTCCCTATATACTCTTGGCCTTCTCCCTATACTGTTGACCCTTCTCCCTATATGGTTGACCTTATCCCTATACAGTTGGCCGTCTCCCTATGCTGTTGGCTTTCTCCCTATACTGTTGACTTTCTACCTACATGTGTACTGTCGGCCTTATCCCTATACTATTTCCTATACAGTTGGCCTTCTCCCTATACTATTGGCTTTCTCCCTATATGAACCACTGAGCATTGTCCATTTGTGTAGCATCTCTGTCCCTTTGTTTACCATGTGTATAGCTGACCTGTGGGACACACACACCACACACGTGCATGGACACTTCCAGCAAGTCACACACGCTCAGTTACAGTGTGGACACTCAATGTAGTAGCTCTACTGGTGGCGATGCACATATTCACAAGTGTCTCCATCATGTGCACACTACACACGCTGATGTAGAGCTGTGTATTGTGTGCTTCTAACATGGGCACACACACCAATGATGTCCACACATATACCTGTACACAGTGGTACTTACATGTACATCCATATACATCAGATATAAATAATAATAATTTGGACACAAACACACACGCACGCACACACACACACACACACACACACACACACACACACACACACACACACACACACACACACACACACACACACACAGATTGCTGTACAACCACAACAAGACACAACAATCTACCAGGAGAGAGCTACCATACTACTGGAGGAGCAGAGGATCAATGAAGACCTACTACATGTAACTGCAGTACTACAAACCAAAGTATTTACTGGTCTGGCTACTTCCCCAGTCCTTTGAACACAGTGACGACAGATAACAGGTGTGTGAATGGCTGTTTGGGGGCTATTGTGATGGTGGTTACATGCACTAGAGTACGCATGGTATTTTTGGACATGCTAATTTTTCTTTGCATGCATTGGTGTTGAGAACACTTCCTCACTTCCCTGGAGGGGTGTTGGTGGTGTCATTGGATCACCTCTCCAAATCCCCCAGAAAGGGGGTAGGTATCCTTTGTACACATACAATGCATCACTTGGGTGACGGCTCCATCAGAAGTCTTTGAACATGCATGTTAAAGTACTTCTGTTTAAGGGCCTGGAGAGGTACATTAACTTGTACATGTACTCTTTGTTACATGTACTATTGTCTATCTTTATAGACACCATCTACTGTTACATAATCCTGTACCTAGTATATGTACCCAGGACTAATTTCTCATCTGGTGGCTACCAGATACAGGTATAAACCCTAACCCTGACTACCTACACAAAAGTTCTGGTAAATTTAATATTACTACATTTGCATATGAGGCTGTGCTTTAAAAGGCTACCATGCGCTATATTCATTTGAGTTGCATGCAACATGTTACCTACATGTACGTGTGGTAACCTTAACCCTTCTATACATGTATGTAGCCAAGTCATCGTATGCCCTTCATGCAACTTTTTTGGCTGTAGGTCACTACATGTACATGCAGTGGTACTTCAAAGATAGGTAGTGATTTTAGTGGTTAACTAAGTTTTGCAAAGCAACCACATCCATTGTGTGGACAAGGAAACCACAAGCCAGCCTTAAGCTGGTTTTGGCCCCTACTGGCCTAACAAGGGATAATGGTTCTGGGGCTATGCCAAAGCTTCATACATGTAGTTTGGCCCATGCCCATTTAGTGTTTGCATTAGTTATCACAAATAGAATAACCTTATGGGCCCACTTCGTACATACATATATGGACACACCTTCCTTGACTACTTACATGTACATGTACATGTTATATACTATACTGTTGGTCAGTTGGCCTTCTCCCTATACAGTTGGCCTTCTCCCTATAGGTGGCCTTCTCCCTATATTGTTGGCCTTCCCTAAAGGTTTTAATTTTTAGTATGCACGGCATTACATGTAGTACCTTGCTCTCATTACTGTCAACAGTAAGGCTCTCAACTGTAGTACTCCAAGCCTAGCTGGCAACAAGTAGACAGGCAATAGAATAACCCTGGGGCTCACCAAAAATGTACATACACAGCAAAAAATTTTCAGTGTATTTCACTCAAAACGCAAACTATATCACTCAGAATCCTGATTCAGAGTGATATAGTTTGCCGTTTTGAGTGAAATACACCAAACTGTTTTTGCTGTGTACATGTATGGACACAAGTAGTAGTGCTGCACATCTGTTAACATACTATGAACTTCCAGGACACAGCTTTTCCCTAGGACAACCAGCAAAACCAGGCCTAGGGGTTGTATTTGCATGGCATTGTGCATGAGATTATTCACTGTATGTACATGTACAGACCTAGACCTTTTATCAGCACAGTCTGGCCACACAACAAAATTCATAACATTGGGCCTTTGTTACATGTACTTTGTACAAACATCAAATAAGATAGGATCAGCAGGTGTTTATGTACACACACACATACATGTACACACACACACACACACACACACACACACACACACACACACACACACACACATTCACACACACACATTCACACACACACACACACACACACACACACACACACACACACACACACACACACACATCAGCTGAACATGGGGGAGGAGGAGGCAGGAATAGGCAACATCTGCCAGTATCACTTACGGTTTCCAGTCATGCATTTGCTACAGATGTTACGTGTACAAGAAGCACACCATTACATGCAAGTACATGTACTTCCTATAACACCAGGGATTTACCGCACCTACCCCCCGGTGTACACGTGGCATGTCACTTGCTGTTCTGTCAATTAATCCAGGGTTCACAAACATGCCATTTAACTGTACATATGAAGGGAAGACTTCCTACAATAATACTGCAGCAATGGAAGTAGAACATCATAACACAAACTTTCATGAATCCCTCAATTGTATTTAGCCAGTCAGACACTCAATGTTTTGGCATATACAAACTGCCACCACAACCTGTACAAAAAAAACCAAATAAAACTTTCTCTTTTCCTCCTCCCTTCAATTTCCTTACCTCCCCTTCCATCTCCCTCCCTCCTCATCCCGTCAATTTTCCTACCTCCCCCTCCCTCCCATCACTCTCGCTCCTCCTCTCTCCTTTCCTCCCCTTATCCCCATTCACCCCGCTGGCCCCGGCTCTCATCTTATAGGGCATGTCAAATGAAGTACTATCAGACTGAAAGGATTGTGTATGAAAGGAAAAAGGTAAGCTAGCTGGGTTTGTTTGTAAAAAACAAAATAAAACTGAATAATACCATGCTTTCCAGTGTTGTAAAGTGGTTTTAAGAAGACACTTATATTGGGTTGAAGAAAAGGACGTAAGTTAACCTGTTCTCTTCTACAGTATGCAATATGTGTGTTCAGGTGTATTCTAGTAATCACTGCATTTTTATTTCAGGGAGTTCAAGTGTCAGCTTAAATTGATTTTTTACATACAACGCTCACTAGCTGCAGGAACAATCAGAAGGAACAGTGCATGTGCATGGATGTCACTATGGATGTAATGTAGCGTTACTGTTGTGTTAATTTAACTGCAGGTGTCACAACAAAGCACTGTTGTACATGTACATGTGATCATGTTTCAAAATATTCAACCACATGCAATGGCGTCCTAGGCTGGTTTGTTTCTCAGACACTCGATACCTCAGGATGCACTCGGATAGCTCACAACATCAACAACCATTCATTCATTATACTGAATCATACACGTAATCACATGCACACACATCCTATTTATCTCTAATCACTGAATGTTTCCGGACATCACAGTTCCTCCCCATTTCACACTGGTGACAGACCACCATCCCTTATTGTCCATTCTCAACCCTGAAAAGGGATTACCAGCAGTGACAGCAGCACGGTTGCATTGGTATATGCGGTAGGCTAGCCCTGTCTTGATATCAGGTACAAGAGTACCACTCAGCACACAAATGCTGATGCACTTTCACGTCTCCCAGTGGTGGCCGACATGCAGATGGCACAAATGGACGAGGAGGAAGGAGGGACATTCCCAACTACAAACCCTCCTGGTCGCAGTGGCAGAATTACGAAGAACAACAACAATTAAGGGACCTGGTGTTAGCAAGGGTGTTTCAGTCTATTCAGGAGGGATGGCCACCCAAAACTACAGAAGAGGTCCGGTTATAAAGCCATGCTTTGAGTAGAGACATGAACTATACATGTACAGCAGTACAATCCTGTGAAAGGGTACAGGGAGAGGTATAGGCCTGTACCACTGTTCAAGGAGGGGTACAGGCCTGCTCAGGGATACAGGCATGTTCAAGGAGGGGTACAGGGATACAAGCCTGGACAGGGGTACAGGCCTGTACTGGCGGGGGGGCGGGGGGGTTTACAGGACTGTACAGTGGGTACAGGCTTGTACAGGGGTAAAGGCGTGTACATGCAGGGAGGGGTACAAGCCTGGACAGGGGTACAGGCCTGTACTGGGGGGGGGGGGGGGGGGGGGGGGGGGGGGGTGTACAGGACTGTACAAGGGTACAGGCTTGTACAGGGGTGCAGGCCTGTACAAGGGTAATGGCGTGTACAGGGAGGGGTAGTGGCCTGTACAGTGGTACAGGCCTATAAAATTGTACAGGCCTGTACAATTTGGGGTACAACCAATTGTATTGATACATAGCAGTTGTTCATTCATGATGAACTCCACATACATATAGGTTTACCCATTGTCCTCTGTTTCATTCCATATCTCTTGTCTTTTGCTAGGCCATGTAGTGATCCCCATTTCAGTCTGTCCCATTCTTCATTGCTTTCATCGTCCCCCTTTAGTTCCTTCACAGAGGGTACACCCTTTCCAACACCTGTTCCTTCTGCCCTTTTCTTTGCACAACACGCCCTCTCAATTTGCCCCCATTTCCTGCAAACTTTGTTTCTGAACCTGCACTGTTGAGTATCATGCGCTCCTCCACACCTGTTGCAAGCCCCTAGGCCTGACTGTCTCCCCCTTCTTGGTGGTGCTGCCACTTGATGTACTTCAGGGTCTTGTTCCTGTTTTATGACACTCTGCAACTGTTCTGCGCGTCTTTAGTCTCCCTTTCCGCTATTTCCGCTGTCTCCAGCACCTTGGCAAAAGTGAGGTCTGCCTTTGTGAGGAGTCTCTTCTGTACCCCCTCGTCCCTCATACCAAAGAACACCCTGTCTCTCAGCGTCTCTGATAACGTCGCACCAAACGCACAGTTCTGCAAACTTGCTGCATACCACATATCCCTCCTTTTGTCCCGTTTGTGGAACCGTACGTTCTGCGATGACTAGAGGTTTAGGCGCTACGAGGCTGCGACCAGTTGCTCGTACGTTCGGTCTTTCAATTTCTGGGGTGCTACGAGCGCTCGGAGCAGGCCAAATGTAATACAGGCGAGAAAAGCGTCCTTTTTCTGTTCGGCTTCCACTTTATTTGCCAGGAAGAAATGTTCTAGCCGCTCGACGTATTAACTCAACCAGTCTTCCGTTGACGCGTCACACTCCCCTGCCATCCTTCTTAGCTATCCCATGCACCCTCGTCGCCCTGTAGACCTCAGGATGCACTCGGATAGCTCAGATCCAGCTACAGCTACGTGTAGGCCTACATCTCTTGTCTGAGCAGCCGGTCGAGGTAAGCAGCCTAACATCATTTCAATACATCGATCTGTCTTGCAGAAAACACAGACTCGAAGCTTTTAGTATTCCATGGCATGTACTAGTAGTTACCCCCGGCACGGGGCGGCACCTGGCCCACCACGCCCTCTGCTCGACTCCAGCTTTGCAAAATGCTGGCATGTCCTAGATCCTCATTTTATTAACTATGGAATATCCTTGATTTTACTAAATATCTATGGCAACACATAGAAACGCCATTTAAAAATGGCGCCTTATTGCACCAAAACTGATTTACTATTTTTAAAAATGGTCCCCAAATTCTTCACGACAACATCCACTTTTTTTCATATATTATATTATTTGGATAGTTGTAGAATTGTTTCAGAGGGTGGCAAAAGTTCTAACCCCCCTCTGTTCATTAGTTATAACTAATGGAATATCTTAATTAGCATGATTTTTTTCCATTTTCTGTACAAGTCTATGGAATATCATATTTTCAGAAATGGTCCCAGAATTTTGGACGATACAAGGTATAAAATTTGAAATTGCCTACATTTAAACATCATTTAGAGTAGTATTAGAGGGTGGCAAAAGTTGCAGGTCTGTTAGTTAAGTAAATAATAATCAAGTTAGTAAAAACGCCATACATTCTCTATGGAACGTACCGCGGAATGAAATCCAAAAATTTACAAACCGCAACTTTCGTGTCCGTTGATTTCTCCATATGCGGAGCACATGCGAGACACCAAAATGTATTCTACCATAGAGAAATGGTGTGGTATAAAGTGTTGTAAATACGAAGTAGATAGCCTAAACCGTTAGGAAGTTATAGCGATTCAAACACAAGAAAATTTTATAACATTATAAATATAAAAGCGAGTTATCATTTTCGCGTGAACTGTCCCAAATCTACCGGCTGCCTGAAATTATGTAGGTATATAATTATGTCATATTTTATATTTAATTTTAACACCGCGTCCGTGAAATTCGAATGTTTTTTGGTCGAACTCAACTTTTTAAAAATTAGTCGGAACGCCCCAATTGTCTGGAAAAGCATATTTTTTATACAGTTCAACTATCGCCAATACATTTGGCGTTGTTGTCTGCCTTATATCTATCATGGACACGGACCTGTATGTGTTCAAAGTGACGCGGTTTGATGTTTTTCGGTTACGACGCGCTGCTGGGGACACTTTTTTTCTAGACAATTAAGATCCGCTTTAGATACGATTTTAAATGTCATTTGGTATGAATAGGAGGCCACAATCAATACTGTGTCGGCAGTTAGCTTAGTTCTTGTACAAAACTCACTTACAGTTATTCACCTCGTTCGAGGACTTACATAGATCAGTGTAGTTGATTTATATCTGGGTACGAGATGATCAAATAACCGGACGGGAACGAACAACTGGAGGAAAAAGGGCGGTGTTTTGTCTCACGTGGTGCATATTTATAGTAACTTATCGTAGTGACGTATTGTAACTCAGACTTGCGTGACGTCAATAAACACGTAAAAGTACATTACCTATGGCCAAAATTAGGCATTTAGGTCCGGAGACGAGATCCAAAAGAGTTTTATTGCTTGTTTCTACGCTAACACGATGGGCTATTGCCAGAATTTGTTCAAGTGCTACCTATCCGATCCAGTTGAGCATGTCTATGTTGTTTTTAAATTCTGAAACCTTGTCAGAAAAAAGTGTCCTTTTTCCGGTAACAGTCTTACCCTCTCGACTCTAAACAAATGCAGGTCCTCGGCGGAAGTGGTTACAAGGCTGAAAGTAGCTCCAAACATCGTGTAGGGAGTTGAACTACTAGGCACACCACTATTTGTTGCTATTGGAACCCTTCCGACTAATTTTCCAAAAAGTGAGTTCGACAAAATAGGCCAAAAAAACATTCGAATTTCACGGACGCGGTGTTAAATAAATCATATTTTCCGTAATTCCCCGTTTCCTTCATTTGGACTCCATTATTGTCCTGCACATTGGATGTATCACCAGTTTTATTTTTAAAGTAAAAATTTATATCCCGTCCACAATTTGACAATCCCTCCTTCAAACCCTCATGACTGTGACGTTATGCGCATGCCTGCATGAAGCAGGGACATTTTCCATAGTCATCGTGTCTTGACATATACATGGCTTTAGCTAGGCTAACAATCGTGACATGATGATGGGCCTGCCATCTTACCCCTCTATACACTATATATTGTCGGGCGTCATTGAACCCACTCAATGAGATCCCGTCCCGTCGGCCCAGAGCTGTGCGCGAGACGTATACTTATAATTTATGCATGCAGCTGAGCGATGTTCTTCGCTCGTCCGGGAGTTTAATTTGAAACGCTCCTTGAGACTTTCAAATCAGCTAGTTTGTATGTATATGTTGCCGATCCGCGCTCTCTTTTCTTCAAGGCATTCGTTAGCTCCATCCTCGAGCTCACCCGCGCCAATACGTACCCTCGTCGCGAATACATATACATCTATACATGTACATACCGGGTATTTAATTAACTACCAAACACATGCAAACCGTTAGTAAATTACCCTTTTTAATATCTTGAATGCCCTCCACTTCATTCCGTTTGTATTTCATGTCTGTGCCAGCCATGTCCTTTGGATACGCTACTGACCGAGATAAATTTAGCACTGTACATGCACTCACGTGATTATCACTGATAATATTATATGGTGCGTCAGTATAGGGAAAGTGTTAAAAACTCATGCTATTTTCGAGTCTACCGTTATTTATAAGGCTGCTGGAGTTCAAAACCTTCACGGCATGAAATCTAAATAAGAAAATTAAATATGGACAGTCAATTTTAAATCAAATCACAATGCAGTACATATCACATGATAGAGCTATAGGGTTAAAGGCTGATGTGGTGTGGCAAACACATGTTCAACCATGATTTCTCCTCCACACATAAAGACTAATATCACTATCTCAGGTGGTTTTTCGTGGGTTCGCTACTGTAGGGTCCACTGGTATTTGTGGGAGCATATCAGTTCATTTATATACATGTATAACTGTTCTGCATGGCCCGGAAATTATCTCCTAGCATGTGAAAGTACATATCCTTCTGCCAAGTTTGGGTATATCCTGGCTGTTGGTTATCTCCAGATGTTAAAGGAACACTGATGCTGTAGACTGAGATAGGAAGCCTTTCATACATCAGTAGAGCTGGACACATATAAAGTTGCATACATAGGAACTTAATCTAGCAGAAAGTAACTCACGTAAATATGCACATGGTACATGCATGCAGCTCGAGGTAGTAAGTAGGTATGGTTATCGCATCATTTAGCTTACACATGCACACAGCAGAGTATAGCTGGCCTAGGTATGGCCCTTGCATTGAATACCTATGGTGAAACTGTTATTAAGAGTTATCATTCTAATTAACTATATATGTACTTGCACTAGCATTCTTGCATAATTTAATACATTTGGTGTTTTTCCCCTACACAGCTTATAGGTTGTGTACATATATGTGTGTTTACAATGACATGTATGTGGTACATGTACATGTTGGAATGTGTGTCCTTGTGCATGGTACACACCACATCATATCCTACAGTTGGATGGGTTCCTACTACTTACAGGTACATGTATGGTTGCTGTACTACTTTCTATTAATTTCTACAAATTGCCATACATGTATAATCTGTCAGTATACAAAAACCTAAATTGCATGCAAACCGTTTGATCCTACATATGGATGATATAATATTATTATTTAGCACTATTTTGAGGGGGGGATATGATTTTTTGTTTAAGCACTTTAAATTATGCATAGTAGTGTCTAGTTTCACATAGATGTGATCTATATACTCTACCATGTAATGAACCACTCTTGTGCTTGAGATATTGACACTGTTATTTGCATAAGAGATATAAAGATATACGACATTCAATGGCCTTGTAGTTAAAACCCTTGTCCCTAGCTTTTCAGGCTCTTTGTAGCCCTGTTGTATGAGCAGCACATAATTGAGAAAAAAAGCTATTATTTACATTAGTTCCAAATTTGCACAATGCACGGCATAGCCTAACTGGTAAGCAGGTCCCTTTTATCAAGTGAAAATTCTACCTTAGTTAATACTATGCCAGACCACGTAACAATTTTAACCAACATATAGAAATGTCAATATAATAACATGTAGTTTGCATGCTAACTAATAACAGTGCATGAATGGATATTCATGAAATGAAATTTATGAATAGCCTGATAGGAGGGACAGTTTTGAACAATCCAATTTGTACATATCTACTATTTATGATAAAAAATACACTACGTCATTGAGTTTGGTTATTTGTTGCTATTGAACTAGAAATAAAAAAATAAAAAAGGTCATCTTCATATTTTGTTTAAGTCTATTTACTTAAAAGAGTACACAAGAGTTCATACTGTAAACTTTACTGTTTACTTGCAGTACTGCATAAACAAAAAGGCAAGTGCCACTTCCTTTGTGATAACATGATGCATCCTGTTGTCAGGCACTAAAATGGGGTTGCTATTCTATGAAATTTATGACTCCCTTGAAGGCAATAATGGTGTTCAACAATCCAAACAGCACAACTGAGATATGTACATATGAATATCATATTAAGTAGTTTACCTGTGCCCATTCTTGGCAGTATATGGAATTGAGATTATATCATTTTCCACCCTCAAGGCCACTATAGTGCAGCAGTGGAATAGAATAGGCTAGCTGCGATGCAGAACCTCTGTACTACCGCTTGCTTTGTGCTCAAACTCATTTGCTATCACACTTTAATGCATGTTGTTCAAAACTGAAAGAAGTTAGTAGGCTTAGGGGGTATGCTAAACTTTGTAAGAATATCACATGAATTGATGGAAGAATAATAATAATAATAATATATATTTAAAAATGTAAATGACACCATCCGGAGAAGAAAAAAGGGAATATGAAGAAAGAGTAAGAGAGACCCTTGGTTTTCTCTACAGCTGGAGGTATGGGTTCAATAGCAACCACAGTCTACAAGAGAATAGCATCCTTAATTGCTGTAGTATCATACATAAATGTACGGCCGAAAGACCTCTATACATGCAAAATATACTGACTTAGACAAGGCCGATGGGAAGACTGGGCAGGAGGGGACACCCCTTTAAAAGCTATTTACGGTGTCTTACCTGGTATTTCATCAGAGCTATTTTGCATGGTATACTTTGCAGAGATCGCGTCTAAGAATCCGATCAGGTTCAATTTATTTGTAAAGCTATAGATGCATGCACGCACACTACGGCTTTTGCAACTCATTAACTCCAATTTCAGACGAAATTAACGTACATTGTACCTAATTATACGAATAATATACTGTAGACCTGACGGTTTCATTTGCTTTCAAGAAAGGTTAATATAAATTATGGCTGGAAGTGGCGAAGTAAGTACTAGTGTGTCGGTGGTGTGATTTTGATGTCTATGGTAACTTTTGGTACACGTTTGGTGACTTTTGTTAAATGGGCCTGCCATCGTACTCCTCGATCTTTTAATGGTGACATCATTCACTGTTCATTGACTGTCGATCAGAGACACGCAGCCTACATGCCCTCTCATGTGACTGTGCATATAAGGAGTGCTATTTTTTATATGATCATTAGTGTGTACTTTTTGTGTGTTGCTGCATCAATCCAGAGATCATATATAGATGATCTCTGATCAATCTTGCTACTTATTAAGTTGGTCACACTTATCAGAGATCATCTATATATGATCTCTGCATTTATAAACTGGTGCCTCCCCAGATGAGACAGATAAATCTGTGTCCAACCAGTTGAGCTGATTTGTGAGGCCCCTGAGCAGTGTCTTTTGGGCTTAGAACATGCATTGATAATGGGTGGCATGTGAAACTCACTACAAGTACATGCATGTATGCATGCATCACAATATTGCCTGACACTTGTTTCACAATGACAGGCACCAAATGCTTTACAGGGGCCAGCAGACCTCATAATCTACTCCAAATTTGACATTCACTTAATTTTCTTTGTCGACGTCCCATATTTAGGAGGTTTTGGTAGCCATTTTCAACTGTTCACTACAACTTCAAAAATGTGCAATCGTCAGTACTGTGCCTGCACAAGATAGTGCAAACCCTTCTGGTCCATTAACCTTTGGTTTCTGCATGGTGGTTCAATATCAATATTATATGGGATACATATTACTGTCCCTCCCAGTCATAGGTACAAAGATATTTTAACCAAAACACGCATATGCATGGCTGGACATGGCCCTGATTGTGTTACAGCTGTCAGAGAGCAAAATTATATGCAGCAGTGTCCAAGATAGATTCATCACTTTAACTTAACTTGACATCAGCTTGTATACTATCTAGATCAACCATTTTCTTGTACTTTCATTCTATTTTTGCTGACGTGCTAGCTCTAGTACTGTAGTTTTTTTATAACAGGTTGAAGTGTAAGGTTTCTGTTTGTGTTGGTGTGATCTAATGACTGATAATATTTATTTCTTTAGAACCAACAATTGTTTTGCTTCCAAGAATTCGTCAAGGTGCCTAAGAGTGGTGGTCGATGGTATGGTACTGCAGGCAATCGATCTTGGTATGGTTGTGGTGGTGGTCTAGTGAAGGTGGCAGGTAATATTGTGTGGGGAGTAGGAGGAGGAAATATCTATACTTTACTTAAATCAAATAAAATGTGCACGTGGAAGAGTTCTCTTGGATGTGGTGGGTATGGAGCCAGACTAGCAGTATTTAAAGAGACGAAAGTGTTAGAAAAGCTAGTGTTTGTTGGAGGTATGTTCAAAAGTAAGAGTGTAATGGTAGAAATAGAAAGTGGGAAGTGGTCATCATTGCCTGACATGTTGGTAGGAAGTAGGCAGTCTTGTGTAGTTAGTATTGGTGCAGGTTGTATGGTGGTGATGGGAGGGTATGGAGACTATAGTCACTACATGAGTGATGTTCAGGTGTTTGATGGCAAGGTCTGGCACCATGGACCACCTCTTCCTCAGCCGTGTGAAGCCATGTCAGCAGTGGTGCATGAGGGCCGTGTTTACGTGGCAGGAGGTTGGGGCATGGGAAAAACTGTGTGGTGTACAAACACCAGTGAACTGGTGAGCCAATGCACAATGTGTAGCATCATTTTGCATGTATAATAATGTTCATTTGCAACTGCTCATGCCAATCCATCTCTGTCAGATATACACATTTGCTTGCTAGCTTTTCACACATTATATCCATCTGTACAACGTATGACTATATATATATATATGTCTGACTTGCATGACTAGTGTTTCAACTGAGTATCCTGCAGGTATTTTATTGTCCGTAATTGTCTCCTGTATCGCTTGTAAGCAAGTTCATTTTCATCCCACTTGGTATCGCTATCGATATAAATTTCAGTGTTGCACAAAATGTGTCACGTGCCGAAATGCGGATCAAATGCATAACATACTGTACCACACTGTATTTTAGAAGTTCCCTATCTCCATATAATGCCCCCACTGTATTGGCCAGAGACATACAGGACACCTACATGTAGGTCTACTGTCAGCAGTGTGACTTAAAATGTTGCACATGCTCATACAGGGTACCTTTTCTTTGCAGTGACTTAACTCCAACATATAAAGTCGGCTGATTATCAGAACTTCATACTGTATTAAAATAGACCTCATCCTATGCTAGTAATTGTGCTCTATATGGTATTGGTCATGCAAGGTGCTAGGGACCATTTGTCAGCTAGTAACTACCTGTAAATATAATTTTAGTCCATCTGGTCCAATGTACGAAGCATTAATCTTAATGACCAAAAGATGGCAATTTATACTAATGTCAGAGGGCATGCAGCATGAATTATAAATTAATCATGCTTGGGGGTGGAATTGTATATTTGTTCATGCTCTACTTTCGAACAGTGTTGTGATTCTCAAATTTACAATTTGGTATATTTAATTGTCCACATTTCTGTAGCTACCAAGATGTGTCTTGATTTGTCTTTGCTGAGAAGTTGCACTCTTTTGACACAGCTGATACACATGCATGGCTCTTAAATTGTGCACAACCTTGAAGAAAATACTATTCGGATTAGCTAATTGTAGGGGGCGGGTTTCTGTGTTCATATAAAACATATAAAATATATAATAAAATAGTTGGTTGCATGGCTACTGGTTGGAGAATTTTTATATTATCCAAAGCATTTAATAATAGACTTCCTAATATGTAGCTGTGTGTCATACACATGGGCGCCCCCAGCTTATCTGGAAGGGAGGAGGCCAAGATGAAGCCGTCGGGTGCAGGTGGGTGGCGCCGCCCCGGGGAGGGAGGCACCCTACCTGCCCAGCTAGCTAAGGGGTATGGGGAGCACTGTTAGCTCCCCCATGACCCATTGGGTCTGGGGCGTAGCCCCAGGAGCCAACACTTTTTTGCTTTGAAATACTTCGATTCCTTTTAAGATTAAAGTAGTACCTAGGCTATATTGTTTAATCGTGTACAATGTAAGAAAAAGGTTGCAACAGCCTTGGTATACAGTAGTTGGTTCTTGGTTGGTGGATGAGCGCTGGGAATTTTAATGCTAGCAAAATGACTGATTACTAAAAGATCTCCTTAAAAATTCATATTTATATTGCTGTAAATATGTACTTCCAGTATTTAACTTGTGTTATTGTAGTTTCAAAACTGCAGCGATTAAGCTCAGCTTCTATACATGTATGTTTGCAAATCCGTATTCAAACTCATAATTGGTTCCATAACCCCCTTCTCCATTTCCAGCGCGGCACGGTTTCATCTCCGACATAATCCGTGCATAATACAATAATATTTAAGGACTATCAATTTAGCTGGTTTATTCACATAGATGATCGTGAGATCGCACTACTAGACGTAAGAATAGCAGCCCGTTGTTGCCTCTGTACTTCGCGGGGCAATTAGTAATTTTCACCTTGATGTCATCGCAAGTACGTAATAATAATACCGTCTATAGGTTGACTAAGGTGCGGGGGATGTTGAGCACTATCAGAGTGTGACATCATGGGCATCCCTGTAACAGTTTTAAATGTTAAGGCTAAAACCATGTTATATCCCATGCAGTAAATATTAAATTTAGTATTCAGTAACCCTTTTTTGAACTTCACACGTATTAACTCACACATGTGTAAAAACTCAAGATTGCCATAAGCACTCAAAATGAAAAGCAAAGGCAATCTGTCTGGAGTAAGCTGCCAGATGTACCATACTACTATTCATCTATATCTGTGGTTGTTGGTGTGCTCCTTGCCATTGGAGGAGCAGAGGATGAGCTGGGTACAAAGAAAACATCAGCCATTTGTGCCTTGGATAATTCTAAATGGAAACACATTGGAGATATGCCATCGAAGTGCTCATGGGTAGATACAGTGGTGTTAACAGATAATAAGCTGTTGGTGGTTGATGGGGAAAGTGGGCAGGTCTGGGAGGTCACTGGGAAAGGTAAGTTACACTGATGTATGATACATCAGGTTAGTGTCGAAAAAAATGGTTATTTTCAGGTCTGGCTACAAAGTACAACTACACATATGAAAGGTTGGTCAGTGTGTAAGGTGTAATGCCATGAATCTCATTCCATACATGTAATGTAGACACATAAATGCTATACTTCATCTCTTATACATGAATATCGCGCAAACTACTGTGGATGTCTGTACATTTAGCCACATAAATATTGTATTGGCTTTAGTAAACTTTGAATACAGATGCGATGATAGAAATAAATACCCGATACTAATATAATATAGGGCCAAAAGGCCTCCTGGGTTCTGTACAATAGAAATGATTACATGTAGGGCCAAGGGGTCTATCATGAGTACACTACAGTATGAGTGAGCTCTTAAATTACAGCAGAACGGTGAATATAGTTTGTGATATTTTCATTCAGATGGCTCTATGAGGAGGCTATGAAAAAGGGATATGTGGAAACTTCCGTGACAAAGTGTCTCATCCTTGGAGCAGCTGGTGTTGGCAAGACTCACCTCAAACACCTCCTTCTGAAGAAGGACCCTCCAAAGCAACGCATAAGTACTGGACTGGCCGACAACCCTATTAGAACCATCTCATTCTCACTGGCTGGTGTGGATGAGCAGGAGAAGGATGACTGGTTTGAGGTCGAAGATGACAAGGCACTGATGAGTGTTATTGGAGGAACCATTAGAGATGGTGTATCCAAGGAAAAATCATTGGCTGATGTGGTGAGCACTCCAAAGATGGACATAGACCTTTCCAATGTACCAGGTTATGGAGCTGTTAGTCCCACCCCCCCTGCCAGTGTAAATATCACCAAAGATACCACCCAGCCTGAACAGAGCAGGACTGCAGATGAGCTGGTTCATCATATCAAGCAATCCTCAGGTAAGAGCTTCATACCTATTTATTTGCTTGTGTTAAACTTAAAAATCCCTGTATAGATGACAGGAAGTTGTTTGGAGTGAATTGGATCCAGTTTATTGATAGTGGTGGTCAGCTACAATACCATGACATTCTTCCTTTGTTCATTCAAGATCCCATGGTAGTAATATTTGTACTGAAGCTGTCAGAAGAACTGTCACATCACCCTTCTATTGAGTATTATGGAGCAGATGGCAAGTCTGTTGGCAAACCATATCAATCATTTCTCTCTCATAAACAGATCCTTCAAAATTGTTTAGGAGCAATTCACTCACAGGGTGCTCATCCTCTGATCATCATTGTAGGAACACAACGAGATGCTGAGTGTAAGTGCTCAGAATCCTGCAAAAATAAGGACTTGCAGCTACAGGAATTGCTGGATCCTGCCTACTTTCACGTGCTTTATGCTGGAGAGGGAATGAATGAGCTGATATTTACTGTGAATGGCCTTTATCCTGAAGATGTGGACAGGCATGTTGCCCAGGTGCTTAGAAATCAAATAGTATCCAAGCTTCCCAAACATTTAGTACAACAACCTCTAGCATGGTTTGGGATGGAAATTGATCTCCGAAGGTCATCCCATGATGGAGTTCTCAGCCTTGCTGAGTGCCAAGTGCTTGCTAAAAGGTTTCACATTGAGGGAGTTGTGTTCTCTGCTGCCTTGAATCATCTTGTCAAATACAATGTGTTCTTATATTATCCTAAGGTTCTTCCCCATACAGTGTTCTGTGACCCCCAGGTGGTCCTCACTAAGGTGACTGAACTAGTGCAGTACCACCACAAGCTGAGGGATAATCCTGATAAAGATGTGGCCATCACAGGCGACCTAGTCATGTTTAGAGACCATGGCCTTTTATCAGTTGCGCTGATTGGGAAGTTTCCTAGGCACTACAATGATGATCTTTTCACTCCACAAGATCTAGTGAAGTTGCTGGGGAGTTGTAATGCCATAGCTACGATCAAAGATGGTTTGTACTTGATGCCTGCTCTATTGCCCTACCTGGACTCCACACAAGTGACCAAATTACTTCTGGAAGGTGCCTCTCTGATGATTACGTTCACCCATAGCTATATTCCTAGTGGTCTGTTTTGCTGTCTTGTGGCCCATCTAATTTCATCTTCTTGGAAGGCGTGCTCAAGTAGGGGAACACCGATGTCTATGTATCGCAACTGTATCAGGCTAGTAAATAAAGACACCTCAGAAATTATTACCCTTGTTGAGAAGATGTCCTCTATAGCAGTTCATGTTCATGAGGCTTCCAGTGCGGTGTGTATGAAAATAAAAGACCTTGTCCACTGTGGTATCAAGAGTGCCTGTGGTGTGCTCAAGTACTGTGACATTGAGTTTAAAGATGCCTTCATGTGCGCAGGAGCCCGGTGTACCTTAGACCCTCCTCATGTGGCTGTAGTCGTGTGTTCAGAGTCAAAATACAAGTGGATGTGTTCCATTTTGGACGATCAGACTGGAGACTTGAGTAAGAACCAGTTGATGTGGTTCATGTCCGAGACAGGTGAGTGCCATCCCCTTGGTACAGCTGCAGTGCTGATGTGTCTCTGTCTATTTATATAGGGAAAAAACCGACAATGGAGGACCTGATGAATGATGTTGCAGCTGAGGTTCCCTTCAAGTGGAGATTTATTGGTATACAACTAAAAGTGCCCCAAAGGGACCTTGATAATATCCAGTCTGAAGTGGCTGGGAGGCCAAATATGAATTTTCATGCATTTGAAATGATGTTGAATAAGTGGATGACACTTGACCCTCAGTACACCTGGAGCACCATTATTGGTGCTCTGGAGAAACCTAGTGTTGGAGAAGTAACACTTGCAGCTGAATTCAGAAAAAAGTACTTATGAAGTTATGTTGGATATGCATTTTATCATTCTTAATTCCTTTTTCACTAATGTTTGAAAGTATAACTGAGGAGTGTATATATATATATCAGACACTTTAGTAGCGTCGCTAGCGCACAGATTCGACGACACGTCAAATATAGAAGAATTATACGCAACCAACTAATATAGGTGCTGCATGGCACAAAGGATCTATCAATGCAGCAATGTAGACTATATAGGGCATCTCATGTTCACTCCTTTCCACTTTCTTGACTCCGAAAAACGCACGATATTGTATTCTAGAGTAGCATAGGTATAGTCCTTCCTTATACAAATTGCATGATGCCGTGTCACGCGCTTGCGCAACACCTCTATTGCACCCGCGCAGAGTTCATCGCATAGATACTAAGATAGTCAATACACGAATCTCATGCTGCGGTCCGAGCACGAAAACACCCAAGCATTCTACATCATTATCATTTTTCCGTAATAGGTACAGTTTTTAGTGCTTGAGTTGACCCTATATATGCATGCATATGACGAGGGTGACGGACTCTAGTGTCTTGATCATCTGAATCCATACTATGGCCCTGCATGTATCCTGTTTGGATTGAAACCACAGAATCACAAGTACATATATATACTACAAGTCCTCATGCACATTTTTACTGCATGGCTCAGGTGGCAAAGTTCTTATAGCTTGCATGTGGCTGTCTCACACTTAAAAGAACCTGTCTGATACAACTCTCTCCTTAATAGATGTTCCATAGCTTATGATGCCCAGACTGCTGTCTGTATTGTCATCGCATGCATCACTGTTGGTTTCGGTTGTTAATTCCCTCCCTCAGCTTGGGACTGTACCTTGACCCGAATTTGTTCCAAACTGCAGTGAGATGGTGGTTTGGAGTCAATCCCTCTGTAAGTTGGTTTGTCCCCTATGTCCCAACTATGCACTTGACCCTCTGGGTTACCACTGTGTCACATGCAAAAGAGGAGGTGATGTAATTAACAACCAGGCACAACGCGTTTAGCTTCGCAATGTGGTATACAACACCTTTCAGCGAGCTGGATTGTCTGCACACCTGTTAATAGAAGTTGGCTGTGGATGGGGACAAGATCATTCCAGAACACGTCCAGCAGATATCCTAGTTACCAATTGGGTACCAGGGTGTTTCAGCTAAGGCAGCTGAGCAAACGAAATGATCCTAAATTGTGCTGAGCCAGTTGGGCTGGCGATGTATACCACTAGCAGTGGAGAACTATAGGGACTGGGGACCAGAGGCACAGAGGGCCTTTTCACATGGGGCTTTTCGTTTAGCCATTTGTGATAATCAAAAGTGGTAGCAGAGTTATATGGCTGCCTTAGATTAGCTTGTCATTGATTAGAGCTAGCGTGCGATCAATCCTGGTCCACCCCTATCCCCAAACACTCCGACAAGAATCTGAGCTGTGCATGTAGTTATTGTGTATGCATTTGCATCTGTATGCTGTGTATCTCCTGCATTGTTACATGTGATATCATTAAAATCATAATACCAAAAAAAAAACAAAACTTTATGACAGGGAAGTGTCTCGGTTTTGTCAATAAGAAGAAAACTTCTCATGAAATGTGTATGGTATGTCCATAAGGCATCTGCATGTGTTATTAATTGAAGTTTATGATTGCCTTTGCAGTTGTTGAACACTTGTAACTGCATGGCATATGGTTTAAAAATACTTATAGCTGATGCGATCTCAGTGCTTCAGCACCCATAAGCACCCCATTATCTGTCACCTTGGTCACCTTGTGCAGGGCCCATAGCTAACGATGTTGCTGAATCTTTTGATGGTCCTTTTCACAGCACGTAATAGTTCAATAATATGATTAAAGTATAACTGAGAATTTAGTTCCCCGAAAACCGTATGCCAGCGGTAAGTGTTCTATATACAACCTGCATGCATGGCAAAGCCGGGAAATCATAAATCAAAAATAGGGTGACTTCCGCGCGAGATGCGAGGAAGCGTTTAGTACCGTTAATTAAAAGTATCAAAAAGATGCATTGTGCATGTGCATATATAGTATTTCTGATTACTACCTTGGATTATCTTACGTGACGCCATTTTCGATCTAAAATATTACATTCAATAAAAGTTAAAACAGTAGGCCGGCGTAGCTTAATTCAAAAGGGAAGGGGAAGGGGGTTCGATCGAACCCCTCCCCCCCCCGCCCCTTGGCGGGTACGGGCCAGGTATTGGACGAAGGAGCATGAGGATGCCATCCTGGTCCACATTGCCGGACAGCAGTAAGCAATTTTTCATCACGGCTGATAATTCCATCCTTGTCAGTATCAATGGCTTGAAATGCTTCAGGGACATTTTTTGAGTCAGTGTTTAAAATTTGAAATAAGACAGCATATTCGTGAACAGAAATTATACCGTCATTGTTGGAATCAATAATGTCAAACAGGATGTGGGAAATATTGGTTTGTGTTGGGTCTGTGGAGAATGGCAGTAAAAGCATTACTATCTAAATATACTAAAATCTGATATGCATGTAATACATGTGCACTAACTGCATAATTACATAAATATAATAACATTATACATACATGTACAGTGGCTAAGAGGATAGCAAATTCCTCTTTCATGTTACAATGGCTGACAATGGCTGTGCAAAGGCGAACTACAACCTGCTACAGTCTTGGTGCAAATGGGATGGTTTTTAATTTGTTGTTTAATTCAGCCTGGCCAGACATGTGACATGCCAATGCTTCATTATTCGTTGGACCCCTGATATTTAGGACTGTAGTTTCTCATGCCCAGGTCTGCAGCCAAAAACTAAAGGTGTGGGGCCCTGCAGCAATTATAGCTGGTACGCAATTTCGATGACCATGCAGTCAAATCTTGTGGTATGTACATGTATTGAGTTTATTGTTTACCTGCGGTGGCTGGCTACTTTGTATGGCAGATCTAGAGGGGCACTGCCTCCTACATCACCTCTGGTCTCTGGTGGTACCGTGGCACTCCATGTTATAAGGTTGCAAGTGGTTTGATGCCACTTCCACTAAACCTTATCTTTCCAATCATATTTTGCATGATTTCTGACATACGTGTATGATCATATCTGTTGTACATTTTGGTACAGTGTGAAATCAAAATATGATTTGACGCGGCCAATGGCTACATGTTATAGTTACATGTATAGCGAATGATCTAACGAGCGATGACAAGCCTATATTATGGGCCTCTGATCACATGCGCATGCACATATACATGTACACGTCCATTGATTGTCGGTTACCTAGTTAACTAGGTAACCGACAATCAAACTTGTTATTGCTTATCTCGCCGGCATTATACGTGTACCGAAAGGCTACTATTGTCTATTTGCGCCCGTGTGAACACCTGTGCACACTGTACGCACAGTGTGCACAGGTTATTTTTGGTTAAGGCTGCACATTTATTTATATCACTATACTTATTATAAACTCAACCGAGACAGTTTTTGTTTCTGGTACCATATTAATTCACGTATACATTCGCGATCATTTAATTTGTCATCTTTCGAATAGCGTGGTGCATTCTCGCAGCGAAACGCATCAAAGGTATATTTGTTTTGCTCTTTCCAAAAATATATATTATGCGGCTTAAATCACAATTTGAAAAATGTATCCAACTACCTAGCTAAGGCGCTAAGCATGATTTTCATCAAACGCCGGTTGTGTACTGATCAGACAGCATTTTTTCGCCATCAATAGCTACGAATGACATTGCTGTATATTAAAGCTGAGTCATCAAATTCTACATGCGCTGCATTTCTTCAAGCATTCTATAGCTAACATCTTCATCAGCCCATGCGTCTAGATCCATTTCGATTTTAATCGATATCGCCGTGAAACAAAATGGCCATATTTTGTAACAAAGAGCATGTATGAAGGAAAGTTGTTGTGACTTATACATGTACATCTATTACAATAATGCCTAAATTCGTTGAACTGTTTACAAACCTGCCCCCGGCCTTTACAATCACGCAACGTGGTCGTATTAGTCGTGCATGGCTCTCATTTTGGGAATGGTCTTATATATGAAGAGGAATTACATGCACAAATGGTTAAGTGGGTGGCACATAATCAACACTTTATAGTACACCCCTATTATTAGTAAATATACATGTATATTGGTCGTATTTGCGAGTGGTCTTATACGACCGTGTAGCTTGAATGTAAATGTCCTGATACCGCTAGACCTAATGGCTACTAGTTTTGTACTCCGATCCGTATCGGTTTCCGAGAAATTTAGAACTTGGAGAGGTCAGTGGGTTTATTAAGTACACAACGGTTACGCAATGCAGGCGCTATCTTAATCTTTTCCCATCCGCAACACCTAACCACATTTACTTTTGCAATTGGATCAGGGTGCCCACGTCAACCCCGGCAACATTAACAAGTGTCTTCTTTCGGATAAACACTCCACATTAGTAGAAACTATTCTTCCATTCTGAAAAGCATGGTATTATTCAGTTTGCAGCTAACCACCTTTTCCTTTCACACATGATCCTTTCAGCTGGATAGTGCTTCATTTGACATGCGCTATAAAAAGAAAGTCGGGGCCAGCGGCGTGAACGGGGATAAGGGGAGGAAGGAAGAGAGTCATGGGCACCCCCAGCATTTTGTGTGTGTGTGCCGGGGGGGGGGGGGGGGGGGGGGGGTAATACTGAATACTTTAACTTTTATTACAAATGGGGGGGGGGGGGGGGGGGGGGGAACGCCCATGAGTGTGTAAGGGAAAGGAGACAGAAGGGAATCATGGTGCCAGTTAGTAGAATGCAGCCATTACTTTGATCACCTCCAAGCTCATAGGACTAAATGTCATTCTTTCTTTCTTTCTGTCACTGTGTAATCTGAACAAACAAATCATGTTTGCAATGGGATTTCACCTTTCCACTTCATAAGCTGTGTGTGTAGCTATAGTGTGTGTGTGTGGTGTGTGTCGTGTGTGGTGTGTGTGTGGTGTGTGTGTGGTGTGTGTGTGGTGTGTGTGTGGTGTGTGTGGTGTGTGTATGTGTAGTGTGTGATGTGTTTGTGTGTGATGTGTGTGTGGTGTGTGTAGTGACAAAGTTACAAAGGCCATGAATTTTGTTGTGTGGCAAGATGGTCTACATGTAAATACATGTACTTCCATCAAGTGAATAATATCGATATCATGCACATGTATTTGTGGAGGGGTACAAATTGTACATGCACATGTACATCTACAAGTGTGTGTCCAATTTTAACTGATGTATGGATGTACATGCACATATAGTGTGCATGTGTGGATATCATTGGTGTGTGTGCCCAGCATGTGTGCATCACACACTACACAACAACACATACTAGCTGGTTTACTGCAAAGCTATCTGCCATCAAATGATGGTGATGCTTTGATTGTTTTCATTTAGTGAGGACAAAGGTTGTGTGCCATTGTGGGTTTTGTGGGATGTACATGTACATGTACAGGGAAAGACCAACATTATATGGAGAAGGCCAACAGTATAGGGAGAAGGCAAACAGTACAGGGAGAAGGTAAACAGTATACATGTAAGGAGAAGGCTAACAGTATATGGAGAAGGCCAACAGTATAGGGAGAAGGCCAACAGTACAGGGAGAAGGCAAACAGTACAGGGAGAAGGTAAACAGTATACATGTAAGGAGAAGGCTAACAGTATAGGGAGAAGGCCAACAGTATAGAGAGAAGGCCAACACTAGTTACAGTACAGGGAGAAGTTCACCATTACAGAGAGATGGACAATAGTATAGAGAGGTCAAAAGTATAGGGGAAGGCCATATCTCCTACATCACTGCATCGAAGATATGTATGTTCTGCACATCATAGAACACACTCACCAACACAACTGCATCACAGAAGATGTAATCTTGGCGTCCTAGGACCTATGTAATATAGTCCATTTATTGCCCTGCCATATCTCCAGTGTTGCAAGCTGAAAGGTAATTCATTAATAAAAATTCAAACTGTCTTTGAGTTAATTAACAGTTACAGTTAATTATAATTAACTCCCATAAATGTCTATCCCTGATGTGAGTACGTATGGTGTGCGGATTAAAGCAATTGACCATTCGCAAAAGATTTTTCATATGTGGTGGGCAAAAGGACCACCACTGAGTACAGCACAGAATAGGTCTACCATCATGGCCAAACTGTATCCCTTGTATACAGCTGTGTTGGGGCAAATAGGTGGAGAAGGAAGTGAAGTAGGGGAATGAAGAAGAAGAGGAGGGGGAGGGAAGATGGAGAGAAGGGGATAGGAGGAAAGATGGAGAGTAGAGAGGAAGAAAAAGGTAGAGGAGGGGAAGGGGAGGAGAGAAGAGAAGGGCAGATCAGGGGAAGGTGAGAGGAGGGGAAGGGGAGGAGACATGAGAAGAGAAGATGGGAGCAAAGGAGTGAATAGCAAGCACAAAATCACACAAATGAGCAGTACACCGTCCCCTTGGCAATATATCCGTGGGACATGGCACACACAAACATACCTTTCCAGAGTGGTCCACCTCTCATCCTGGTGGGATGGTGTTCTCTTTCCTCTTCTCCATGTCCACCTAATAACATCAGCTTATAACAGCTCACATATGGCAGACACAGACATTTGAATGACCTTCCCCAGAGCAGCAGTGCTTGTGGCCATTCAAGAACAAAGCTGTCCTCATTGAAAAATTCTGATGTACGGAGTTAGTGTTAGTCCTATAAGGATGCTCTATCATAGTGGAGATATGACTTATGGGGTTACCAGTGCAGCCTGAATGAGTGTAGCATCTGATTTGCTCTGGTGGGACCACCAGAGGACACACATTTGTGAAGGACATTCCTATTCATAGACATGCATTTATCAGTTACCATTGAATACAACTCACTTATAAATGGTCCTACCAGCAGTCCATCTTTGAGAGCTAGCATAGCGTTTTGGCTATTTAACCACACAGCCCTATGGATGACAATAAATGGTGTCCAGGGCGATATAATGTCCAGAGGGGCGGTCATTTAAATGCCTGTACTGGGAGGCTGGAAGGTATAATAGAACACATGCAAGCTTGTCCAGGGAGACATTTACAAGTCTGTCCCGGGTATGTTTGCAATGATTGTCATGTACACTTAAATAATGGAGAGGGTGGGGGAGGGGGAATGCAAATAATATTAACATTCTCCCATCATTATGTGGCTCACCTGTACACTTCACCCATGGCCAACCAATCATGAATGCCAACTTCTTTGGCCTTAATGGATAGCGACAACCAGTTGTATCAGGGCTGGCAGATAAGGATTGGACCGGCGAGGGGGCGGGATAAGCTCCTCATTGGGCCGGGGTCTGTGGCAGAGCCCCAGCCGCTTTGCACTTTTTGAGTCACAAGACGGTAGAAAGTAAATAGTAAATACAGGGCATCAACCCAAAATTTGGTCCAAGGTGTCGACTACATAGTGACCAAATTTATAGTTAAATGGTTTGATGTGCACACTACATTGTTTTAAGGTTTAGTTTAATGGTTAAGCTAGTTATATAGTATTGCAACCCTGCCATGCAGAGTATTAACTCAACCAATTCACCATGCATTTAAATATCTATCTTAACCCCAAAGGCATTTCAGCTGTGTGATGTGCACACAGGCTATTGACACAGCTCATTTCTTGAAAACAGGCAAAGGCTTAAGGATTTATAACGAACCTAAAGGTATTCAATCTCATATATATATATATTATATATATATATATATAATATTATAATATATTATATATATATAGATTCGGTCCAAATAGGTGTCTACATTTATTTGGGACAAAACCAAGGTATTTTATTTTGGACCTACCTGAAACATTAGACCATAGATATTGGAATTCCAATATCTATGATAATATGATTCATGTACGATGAAATTTATAACTTCTTAAACAAAATAACTTGTGCTCTGGCTAAAAACCAGTAGGGGCTTAGGTCTTATAGGACGTAGCGGTTGCTACGGTCCTGCATGCAGGAACAAAAGACAAAGTGGTCCGGCTAATGCACGATGTAATTCACTGCAAAATAGGCTGGTTGCTTTATGTGAACCCAAGACTTGGACCGAGGTGTCAACTACATAGTGTATATACCAAATTTAGTTATATGTGCAAGCACACTACATTAGTTTATGGTATAATTTACTGGTTAAGTGAAATAGTATGAGGATTAGAACTACCTTGCCAGAGCATGGTAGCATGCATTCAAACTAGCCAACCCATCCAAGAGTCGTGTCAATATACCTGTTTATAGTAACCAAAGTAATTGACAAATGACCACGTACCTTTGATACCAATTTTGTGGTTATGTACCTTTTAAGCATTACATGTATACCAAATCTCTATAAGCATGCATCTAGCTTTGATACATGATGCCAATTTGTGGGCATGTAGCTTTGCAATTTGTTCTTTTTCATGAACATGGCTTCAGTTTGTCTTGCACAAGAAGTCCTTTCTTCTCACGAAACATTCCTTCTTCCTGGCCTCACTGAACTGTGCTGCTGCAGTGGCTGCTCTAAACCACAGGCTGTGCATATGGCATTTTGAGGCCGGTGTCATGTCCCAATATGTGCAGCAGGTCTCACAAGATGCATATAGATTGCACAGCTCTGGATGAAAGAGGCATTCCAGTATGAAAATCAAACAATTAATGCCACCTGTTGGGATCCCTGGCTTTGGTTGAGGTACATGTAAGTCTGCAAGGCAGAGACTGGACATGGAGCTCCCCCCCCCCCCCCCCTCCCACCCCATGGTCATGAAGAGTGATGAGTGGCCCAGCTAATGCATAAGAAGTAATTCATGGCAAATGGGTTGCATTGGTTCCTATGTCAACCGAAAATTTGGTCCAAGGTGTCGACTACATAGTGTAAATGTTTAGTTTAGGGTTGAAACTAAACTTTGTTGGTTAACCAGCTGTTTCATGGTTTTAAACCAAATACATCGGTTTACGTTTTGGTTTACTCGTTAAACCAAAATACAAAAAAGTAAGAGAATTGGAGCTAACGAACTCTGTAACCTTGCCAGAGCATCAACTCAGCAAATATACCACATTATAATCTATCTCAGTAGTAAATCCGGCCCCCAAAGGTATGTTATGTGATGTGCACAAAGGCTATTGATACATCTCATTCCTTGGAATAAAAACAGACAAAAGCTTCAGGATTCTAAAGGCATTCAAACCAGGGTTGCCGAAAGTCAGGCCTGCCAGGTCGGTATTACTAATTTATTCATAGCTTATTGATCTTAATAGATCGCTTAGATTGCATTGTGCGAACATTGCTGCGCATGAATCCACTTCAGGTACTCAACTTTTATCAGCTGTGCTTCCTACATGTATATCTTTGGACAGATATACAATACATGTATAGGGGTTGTATTATATTGTCTAAACGAGCGCATCGACGTAATCATGAACGCAGCTGCGTGCCATTCTTTAAAATTCTGTTGGAGTGCCAGTTCAATCCTGAAATGTACGTGGAAGCTTTAACGATTACGTCAGTCGATACGTTTGTTTAAAAACGGGCCATTTTTTTCCCGAATTCTCAGCCGAATCTGTTGACGCAGAGTCGCCCGCTGTCTTTTAAGTACAGGTACACGTAGTCGACAAGATCGTCTTCACTTCAGTCCACATATCCTTGCAGGGCTGGCGGAAGCCTTTTACCGGCTAGGGGGCGTGGCGAACTGGTACCCAGCCGCTTTGCAACTTTCACACTTTTTAAGTCACAAAACATAGCGTAAAACAGATTGGTCCGGCGGCTGCCGACCGGTTCCGCAAGCCCTGCTTGGCTCACTAAGCGTCTCCAAGTTGGCTTCAAGATGTATCAATAGACTTTATTATGTGTTCACAATGACATGTATGTGGTATGTCCTTGTGGTACACACCATTACCTTGTTATTCCGAATAACAACTGGATGGCTTCCTATTACTTACAGGTACATGTATGGTTGCCGAACTATATTCTATTATTTGCCATACGTCCGTAATCTGTCAGTGTATAAAAACCTAAATAGCATGCAAACCTTTTGATCCTACACATGGATTATAAAAATATTTATAGCACTATTTTGAGGGGGGGGGGGATATGATTTTTTTATAAGTATACATACATGTAGCAGTGTCCAGTTTCTAATAGATTCTGATACCTGTGATCTATATTACTCTACCATGTAATGAACTTGTGCTAGGGATATTGACACTGTTATTTGCATAAGAGATATACAGATGTAAATTAAAATTCAATGGCCTTGTAGCTAAAACCTTGTCCATAGCTTTTCAGGCTCTTTGAAGCCCTGTTGTATGAGCAGCACATCACAAAGTAAAAAGCTATTATTCATCTTAGTTCCAAAGTTGCACAATGCATTGCATAGCCTAACTGGTAAGTGGGTCCCTTTTATCAAGAGATAACTCTACCCTACATGTTGAACATAATTATTAACGTCAGCAACTAGATTTACGTGACATTACAAGTTCAATAATTAACCATTTTGTATGCTCATTCAAAGTGGTCCGAACATATGTTGGCTTGGGTGACTTTCATCAGTGCCGCTTGCGCATTCCTGGTATGCAGCAACGAATTCATCACGGCTGATAACTCCATTCTTGTCCGTGTCAATGGCTTGAAATGCTTCTGCGACATATTTTGGATCAATGTTATAGATTTGAAAGAACACAGTATATTCATGAACAGATATCACACCATCGTTGTTAGAATCAATAATGTCGAACATGGTGTTGGAAATTTTAGTTGTAATTTGATCTGTAAAGAATGAACAGTAAAATATTAATCTTATAAAATCAATACATATATTAGTATCATTGGCTCATACAGGTATATGTATCTCATTGGTTGACAGTCGTTAACGTTTGAAATAAGAGTGTTTCCCACTTGTGATTTTGAATTTGGTGGCCAGTACTACAACATCTGACGGAGAGCACACTTCTCTTTCATGTACAACATTAACGACTATGCAAAAGGCGAACTGCAACCTGCTCGGTCTTGGTGTGATGGCATATTCACTGATATATTTGTGAGTGCAATATAGATACAAACTTTAGTCATATGGAAATGGTTAATTTGACAGACCTGTTTTTCCCCCACTAGCTCGATTCAGCCAGATTTGTGGCACACTCTTTGGTGTTTGGCGCCCATGCAAGTTTACATTGTTAATGACAGCACTGTTAGTAGATTATAGTTTTCAAAAGTACAGGGCATGTAAGAATTTTTGATATCCAGTCATATTTGCCTACTAATAAATAACATTCAAAGGAGAGGGGATTGGTGGCAAAGTAAATGTACACTACTGAGCAACTATTGCATTACGTCACGCCACATATGTAATGAGGAATGCTTAGCTTGAAATCAACAAACATCCACGCGAACATGGAAAATAGTTAATTTGACAGACTTGCTTTTTTCCATTCGATTCAGCCAGATTTGTAACACACTCTTTGGTGTTTGGCGTCCATGCAAGCTTACATTGTTAGTAACAGCACTTCTCAATCTAGTTCACTCTTGTTTATAGTTTCAAGAGGTACAGGGTATATTAGAATTTTTGATATCCAGTCATATTTGCCCACCAATTCCTTAATTTTGAATAAATAAAATATAATCATTCAATGGAGAGGGGATTGATGACAAAGTAACTATTGCGTTTCGTCTCGCCGCAAACGCAACGAGGAATGCTTGGATTGAAATTAGCAAACAACACCCACGCGAACATGGCGGTTTAAGGCAATTTATTACCGGGTTGTGGTTAGTGGCGAAAGACTGGGCTATTCCACACTGAAAGAGATGCAGCTCCGAGTAATAGTTGAGTTCGTCAGTGGACGGTATGTATTTGCTGTTTTACCGAAATTGTGCCTTCAACCCATGTTCGCGGGGGTGTTGTTTGCTAATTTCTTATACGTACCTGCAACATTCATCGCCCACACATGGAGATACTGTTCCAGAGTGAGATGTTTGTCATCTGGGCCAAACATTGCCGCGATTAGTTCAGCGTTTAACTTTGCGGACCGTTCAGTCTGCTGCTCGTTCATATTTCCGTACTGAATGGCTCTTTCGTGGTATATTTTGATATCATCAGCTGAGAGAACACCATCCTTATTTAAATCCATCATGTGGAAGCTTGCTGTCAATTTCCACACCCAGAACGGGTTGTTTAAATATAACAGGTGGGACATTTTATTCCGCAGTGACAGTACTTCGGTTACACTCGTACTTTGTATAATGCAGCTAGTCAAGAGCGGTCTTTTATATATAGGTTGTGATGACCGCAGAATGCTTATATATATTTACTACAAAGAAAGTTTCTCATTCCCGTGCACAATTGATCATGACCATGCCAAAGATCTCCATTATTCGCATGATTTCTCTATAATTCATCATGTACATGCATGTTAATCACTTGGAACAGGAATTTATAACCCACATCGATGAAGCGCATCATGCTAAAAGGGTTGCGAATTGCTGGCATATTTACAACTACATGTATAAAGCAATGTACTTGGATTGTTTATTACGTAACCGTACTATTACGTAACAAATGCTATAAATATATATCACGTACGTGGGGTGAAATCCCGCCTTCTTTCCTCCGATCGCTAATGATGAACTCGTCCCCAGCATTATGACTCTATACTACATAAATAATCATCTTAATTAAACACATTTCGTGTAATTTGCTTGGCGGCTGGTGCGCTCCTATCGTCATTTTGGCGCCCCCTTTTTAAGGCCAGCTAGGGGGGGCAATTGCCCCCTTGCCCCCCCCCCCCCCCCCCCCCCCCCCCCGCCACCTCGCCACTGGTGCCTCATGAGGGCACTGGTGTGATGGGGGTAGGGTGTGCCTCATGAGGCACTGGTGTGATGGGGGTAGCTGTGTGCCTCATGAGGGCACTGGTGTGATGGGGGTAGGTGTGTGTATGCTGTAGGAGGATATCTGGTGTGATGTGTACATTTAGGTGGCTCAGTGAGCAGAAAACCTGAATAACCTAGGTATTCGGCTGGCAAATTGTTAAAACCTATTCGGAACAATTGATTTTCTTTTTTCAAGTATTCGGAAAAATCGATTTTCTGATCCAGAAAAACCTGAAAAATCTATTAGTGTTTTAAAAGTATTCGGAAAAATCGATTTTCATTATTCAGGGGAGGTTACACAACCTAACAACGTGTCAGTATTTTAAATAGCTTCCTTTCTAACTGAGACAGAGCACAGCTGTCAAGCACACATATAGAGTTAACAAAGGACGAGCATCTATATATGATCTCTGATAACACCATACAATTGCTGGCGCATGCATTGATGTAGGCGGATCCCGTGGCCTACATGTAAGGTCAGGGTCCGGGCCAAGCGGACTGTCCGGCCAGTCCGGCCTGGCAGGCGGACCTGTCAGGCCGGACTGGCCTTCGGCAACCCTGTTAATATAACATATGCTTCATGATTCCTACACCACAGCAATGGAACATATTGAAATTGATTTCTGCTGACAGGCTGCTTGGGAACATTGCGCAAGCTATCATGCAGCAAAAAAAAAAAAGTGCCATTCAAAGGTCTTCCATACGACAGTATTGAAGGCTTCGCGATCATCGCTCACTAAATCGTCTTTGGTAGCAAGTACATGTAGCGTAAACATGTATACCTGTACCATATCCTTCGTGGTAACCATTACTATTGATTCACCCAACATTTAATGACCAAGCGATGAATAATGTATAATATATCGCGATAAAATATCGCCATGCATATCGCGATATATGGCGAATTTCGCGATATAGATGAATAAGTTATTTCACGGCAACACTTGTACTGCACGTCATTCGTAGCTATTGATGACGAAGACATGGCGTCTGATACACAACAGGCGTTCGATGAAGAAGATGATTAGCGCCTTAGCACAAATTGTAGGTTCATCACTCACTGCACGAAGGTCCGTTCGATTGCTGGCATATTAGATGATCCAAAGCCACACTAGTGATAATAGAAGCTAAACATTCTCAAAGCTTATAGAGTACTGGTATAGTATAACTATAGGCATGCAGCATACTGACTAACTTATAAATTATGTACATGATTGTTTATCAGCTCGCGCTCGAATTTAAGCCCACCACTAGTGGTTACTCGCAGAATCGCATTTAAGACCATTTGCAGATTGTACCAGCTCAGGTAGTCTTATTTGTGAGCGCCTACATGAACATGTACTGTTATTAGCGAGTGGTCGTATTTTGTGAGCGGCACCGTTTACCTATGTACTGTAAACAATACACACGTCATATCCTGACTGAATGGGAGAATATCAAGTATACAAATACCAATCAATATGTATTCAACCCGAGTATGCCTGCATGCCTTCAGCTCGTTATATTGCATTATCCTGGTACTTATCGATAACTGCAAATGATTTTCTGCATGGGGCATATCATTTAACAAATCATTATATAATTACTCGACATGCATATGCATAACAATATTACATAGTTTTACTGAGCGGTTTGGTCCCGCCTGCGCTTTATGTAAGTAGCCAGGCGTGAGATGTCGCGAGATGTCGCTGGTTGCATTGGGAAGGGGGGGGGGTTATTCTCGGAGGGGACGCGGCAGTCCCCATCACCCCTTTGGCCACACATTAGATTTCACAGACCGTGGCCGTCTTGAGAAGTGAATAATAAAATATAATAAAATATCGGACTGCACGGCTACTCCCTTGCTACTCTCGCCGCGTGTCGAGCGATACTATAGAGCGCATGCGCTCTTGCCTTCCCTCATTAATCTATACATGTAGCTACAACATGTAACCGTTGGCCACGCGTCTAGCAAAACAGATGTGTCCAATCATATTTTTGATTCCACATTGTACCAACTGAAATGTACAACAAATATATGATTAGACAATAGCGGAATTGATTCGCGCAATCTGATAGGTCAATTGCAGGTATCTAAACGCGGTAGAAACCTCGAGAGGGACTCTAAGTGCCAGTGGGGGGGGGGGGGGGGGATTCTAAGTGCCCTGGGCACACTTTTTAAAAATTTTTGAATACTCCTTTTAAAATATTCAATAACATGAGTTGCGTACATGATATATCGAAGTGTTAGCTCAGTGCTAATTGATACTCTGAGCATTACTAGTACATGTTGGTCCATACTGTATATTAAAAGTTATACGTTTGCACAAGAGTGGAAATTATACGTTCCAGGTATGACGTTCTTCATTGCATTTGGAGACTCTATGCCAGCATGTTTTGATACCATCGGCAAAGGCATGGACACGGTACCCACTCGTTTTGATGCATTACAATTCAAAATATCTGAATATTCTCACGCTGAAAATCAGCGGTTCTTTTATAGGAGCGAAAACCGTTGATACTGCGATGCCCTGTTCGTTGCATAACCAACTGCTCGTCAACTACTGACTGGTACAAGCGGGTAGCAGCAGTGGCTCTCAATGAATGATTGGTTTTAAACCCACTGATTCCAGCAGCGTTGCACATGCGAGCTTATTTCCGGTGTCAGTGCTGTCCACTTGTGGTAGGCAAATCTGACGGCAAGTTTAATCGGCAACGTCATCCATTTTAAAAGCTTTATTCACATTGGAACCATCGCATAACCAGTCAAAAAAATCGGCACCAAGGATTTCCACTGTATCAGTACCTTCAAACGGTTGCTATGTACTACGTATCTAATTGCTGCGTTGAGTGATGGTTGCTACGTACGCGTTGCTATTGTCTAAATTGGTTAGACACTGTCACCTCGGGACGCTACAGCCCAGGGCCCTCGGGGATTCTAAATCACGTATATAGATCCCTCGGTTTCAGTGTCTAACCTATGTATATTCGTGAAATCATATGACTTGCGTCGTTTTTGGTGGTAGGTGAGGGGGAAGTGGCATCAAACCACTTGCGGCCTTATAGCATGGAGTGCCACGGTACCACCAGAGACCAGGGGTGATGTAAGAGGCAGAGCCCCTCTGCCATATAAAGCAAGCAGCCACCACATGCAGATAAACACAACACTCATCAATATTGCAGGTAGCCGCATGGTTCCACACCTTATTTAGCTTTTGGCTGCAGACCTGGGTATGAAAGACTATACGTAGTCCTAAATATTAGGGGTCCAACGGATAGTGAAGTATTGGCATGTCACATGTCTGGCCAGGCTGAATCAATTAAACACGAGACTAGTTAAAAATGTATATTAAAATAATGGCTTAGCCACTGTATGACTTTGTTATTATAATTATGTCAGTAATTATGTAGTTAGTGTGTATTAGATTTTGGTATATTTATATAGTATAATGCTTTTACTGCCATTCTCCACAGACCAAATAACAACCAATACTCCCAATATCCTGTTCGACATAATATACACAATCTGTTCAATGTTTGTGACTATGCACATGCCATACAGAGTACTTAATAATAAGTAACATATAAGTCAATACTGTGCTTGCACAAGATTGTAAAAACTCTTTTGGTCCATTTGGTTTCTGCATGTTTGTGATGGTGGTTCAATATCATCTTCAATATTATACACAATCTCAGGCTCAATATCTTAAGGAAAACTTTAAAGGAGTAGAAAGTCCAACGTACCAAGTTTAAGAAAAATATTTCTGTTCTGGAAGCCACCAGTGATAGACGAACTTGTTTCTGATGCTATGTGACTGGGTTCCAGATGATGAAGAGGTGATCTTGCATGAGTTTTGTTACCACTTTTGATTTGCTGTATCATGTATATATATAATTATTATTATATAGAAGGGCTCTAATCCTATTTTGTCATGCAAATAAATTTTAATTGTATGCTTATAATATCTATATAGCATTGCGTAGTAAGCAAAATCCGTTTTTACAAGATACCAAAAGCCTCTATAGGGTCAGAAAGTTAACTTTTTCGCATTACATCGTTTGAAACCATAACCGTGCCAATTTTATATTTACCGCACCATTGATTAGTATTGACTACCGCGTCTCTTTTTTTGGGTTAGAAAACGTTAATTATTATTCGTAATATGAGCGATATCTACACATATGATGTACCATTATTTTCCACGCTCTTTCCATGCATGCAGCTATGCTAATTTTATAAATATCTATTTTTAAAATTCGTGTAAACTACCTACCGTTAGGAGGAAATTTCTCTAATAGAAAAATAAACGGACTCACTGACACCAACGATCTCAGCCACATACATGTGTATGATGAAAATCCGGTCGACCGGATTTTAACTCCCGACCCGCTTTAAAAATTATTATTATTATTATTTTTAATATATATAGCAGATACATAATACAGCAAGCATGTAACACAAAAACAGTTCAAAGGGGCTCGATCCTACTAAGGATGGCCGATGCCACTGATTTTACAAGGCAGGTGTTAAGTCTGCCATACAGGTCATGAATGACGACAGACTTTGGCTTGGAGCAGGTGATTGCTAGCCGCGATGCCAACTGAGCAAAACTCTTCACAGCCTCTTGACCCCACGCACCATAGGTCTCTTATTATTATTATTATTATTATTATTATTATTATTATTATTTGAGAAGACCAAGATTTTAATATACACAAACAGGAATTTACAATAAAATAAATAAAAATAAATTAAATTCTTCCAGTATACATATGCTGCTATGCATGAGCAATCTATAAAATAGAGTAGAGAGGTGCTCCATCATCCATCCCAAGTCCACTCCTTCACTTTACTCGTGAGCCCCTTAGACACAAACTGGTTGTCCTTATGATAGCAAAGGCCAGTTGGGCCCTAACATATCCACATGTTTGAGAATAGGGCTTTTCCCATTTGTGAGCCAGGTTGGCTGCCATTCTCTTTAGGAAATGTTCGGCCTCTCTGTGTAGCAAACCATCCACTGACAGCACTATTGGTGTAAAGTTACCCCTCCGCTCAACTACAGCCTGCTCATAGACCCTCTTCTTTAGCTCCAGACTCCAGGATGGCTTCAGGTGAACGAGTGCAATGAGAAGGAGCATCAGTGTCAACAACTTGGGGTGACCGGATTTAAGTCGGGTCACGGATTCAAACCGGACCGTATCATATATATATAATTATAATAAATTTATTATATATGGGACAGTTTCCGCGAAAATGTCCGAGTTTTATAACATTATAATCTTATAAAAATGCTTCTTGTTTGAGTCGTTATATCTTCCGAACGCTAAACGGTATCGAATTTCTATTTTCAAAAGTTCATACTACACCATTTCGCTATGATAAATTACATTTTGGAGTCTTGCACTTGCTCCATGCCAGTATTGCAACGTTCGATACCCGACCGGGTTCAAACCCGTCATAACTTTGGGTAGGAGTAATCAAATCGCTTCAAATTTGGTTTGTAGGTACAGAGGTCCTATACCTATCCATTTGTACTGTTCGCTAATTTTTATGCCATCCGTTACGGAGATACAGTTGAACAAACTATGTGCACTTTTTCCCGCTCGTTTCGCGCCTATGATATAACAACCGCCTCCCCATACATTGAGCGGGACGCGATTTGCCAAAATCATTGGCACGAATCGAGCGGGATAAAGTGGACGTAGTTTGTTCAACTGTATCTCCGTAACGAATGGCATAAAAATTAACGAACAGAACAAATCGATAAGTATAGGACCTCTGTACCTACAAACCGAATTTGAAGCGATTTGATTACTCCTACCTAAAGTTATGGCGGGTTTGAACCTGGTCGGGTATCGAACGTTGCAATACTGGCATGGAGCAAGTGCAAGACTCCAAAATGTAATTTATCATAGAAAAATGGTGTAATATGAACTTTCGAAAATAGGAAGTTGATAGCGTTTAGCGTTCGGAAGATATAGCGATTCAAACAAGAAGTATTTTTATAAGATTATAATGTTATAAAACTCGGACATTTTCGCGGAAACTGTCCCATATATATATAATTATAATATTATACTGAATACATGTGTAGTGGTCACTGGCGCATGGCGATCGATACAACAGATATATAACTGCTGCCGGTGTGGGCGAACTGTACCCCACCCCTTTTATAGGGCTGAATGTCCTACCTATTAGGATAACAAAGGAAACAGGTATAAACCTGGATATTTTAGTCTAGTGTACAAACCATCCTACCCGGATTGTGCGTTCAGGATATTGGAATACATGTGGTTCATCCCTACATTGCACATTGAAGTTCATGCGTCAACATGGGTTTTCTTCGACAAAACCAGGGTAGAATCATATCTATTCCTACCCTGGACGCTCAATCCCAGTAAGTTTTTTTTTTTTTTTACACTATTCCCACTCTGGAAGCAGGATGGTTTTTAGGATGGGTTTTAGTCTGGGTACCCGACTGATCGGTTGTACTATCCGGCACGCAACCACGGAAAGGATAAAAGCTGTGTATTTTAATTCTAAAATTCTATATGTTCATCTATGTGTGCATGTCAGTATTGGTTTCAACGAGCATTTCAAGTGGCGGAACGACATGCAGCTTTGACGACGGATGTAGTAGTAATGGCGTCAACGCGTTTTGAAAATACCACGCTTTTGTACACTGCAAGTCCATATTAGGATTGCATGAAATGTTTCCCAGTATTGTCATAGATGAAATAAAATGTTACGAGGGGGGACATTTTACCCTGGAGGGGGACAGTTTGCTCTAGTGTAGATTGTCCGGGAGGACATTGCACACTAGTGCAGAATGTCTGGGGGGACATTGTACACTAGTGCAAAACGTCCGGGGGGACAATTTTTAGAGGGGACATTGTACACTACGACACCGGCTTAATGGTCATGTTCGGGGTCCGGGAATGGTAATGCGATATATTGTGTTTTATTTTTAAATCTGGAATTCCCCATAGCTGTACATGTTGTGTACAAATGTCTAGTTCCGAACTGGGCGCGTTTAATTCGTCTTGCGATACTTTAGTAGCCAGTTTATCAGCTGACGATGTACATGTAGTTTCAACACATTTGTAATCCTACTTGGCAAAGAGGCTAAACACAACTCTCTTGTGAGCATACTACGTAAGTCTGCTAAGTATGTATGTACAGGTATCGTCTAGTCTCGTACCCAGACCCGCACTAGTACTCGCGCTTTCTCGCGTAGTGGTGATGTAATCCATCCGCAGCTGCGAGAGTGGAGACTACTGTAAGTCTGAATGTAATCACACTGTTTTGAAAACCCAATAAGGGACAAAGTTAAGAAAATGAAAACTGCTAGCTCGGATTCTATCGCCTGGTGCACATGTACAAGGTAATCCTGAATATTATACTCATGAAATGCAATAGTATAGAATAGTCATCGGAACTGTGAATTGGTGTGCACAATTTACTACATAACGTCCTCGTTTTTTTACACCACTAAAAGCAAGGTCGTTTCAGGTCATGGTTTATAGATAACATGCCCAAAGGTGTTCTTGATCTATGACTATACATGTAACCTGTTGAAGAATGTCAACAAGGATCACTCTCCTGGTAATCAATTGCCAGATGAAATGACGTGATTTCCACTGAATTTTCAAGTAAACATATCACCAGACAAAGTCTCTTAGTTTATATGGTTTTGATACATATGTTATTGGGGACTAACTTAATCAGGCTTACGCATAGTGTGAATTAACATGTGTTCACAGTTACCAATTTACTTTTATTCATTGACATGTAAAATTCAATTTTGCATCTGATCTACGTGTAAATCATGTTTGTTCCCTGCAAGTCCATATTAGTGTATGAAAGTTCTCTAGCCTTGATATTATATCATGACATGGGACGTTTTACAATGCAGTTGGCCCCACTGTAGAATGTCCAGGGGAACATTATATACTAGAGCAAAATGTCCTGGAGACTATTGCATTATACATAATGACACCAGTATGCAACTGTATCTGTTTTCTCATTGTGTTGTTTTGTACCCATGCATATTGTAGCTTGTTTTGAGTTTTGGATATGTTGCTCACGTTCTGAAGGCACAACAACTAGTAATTTTTGTATAATATGCATCAATGTGATGCTCTGAACAAATAAGTAAACGAACACTAATATGGCATACTCATTAGAGGCTTAATGCTATTAAACCACTACTGCATTCATAATTTTAAAAATGAGCACATTGCTAACAAGGTGATGGTGATGGAGGTATTCTTTTGTGGGGAAGTGAAATGCTTTTATTGCGAACAGTAACTCATTTTATGTGAGATGCAAGGATTGATTATATAAAAAGAAATCCTTTGTCAGTTAGAAGCACAAATGGAGCTAATCAATGCAAGTTTAAAAGCATCCATGCCTGGCAAGTCCCAACATTTGAGTAATTGTAACTCCCTAGCCACTAGTCAAAATTTTCTGTTACTTTGCGCCAAATCCAAATTCATGCAGTTGTACAGTGTATGCATTACAGATCTACCTAAATTTGGTTGTACTGTTCAATGTAATGTTATGATGTGTACTTGCAACTCTGCAGGTTCACTTGGAGGACGAGACAACTGGGATGTTGCAGTTGGTGAAAGCAGGTAATTACATGATGCCTGTAAAGAATAGCACTAAATGTACATTACTGAACTGCACATTAGTGAACTCGCATGATCATTCATGTTTGCAATTGCAATGGGCTGAGCTGCACAATCATTGTATGCATTCTCAGTTGCACATGTTTGTGAATCGTCTTGAATGTGAATGTGGATCACACATGAGTTTTCAAGCTGTGTCTTGATGTACATGTATGTTGCATGAAGCTTTGGACAAACACATATATGCCCTGAAAGTACATTGTACAAAGCTTTTATGGCTTGCATCTTGAAATTCATGCATACTGTATGCTTAGAAAGTGGTGCAGATAGCAGTTGTGGTTTTTAAAATACTGCACTTGCTAAAATGATGCTATTTTTTCTTTTCAAAACACCACATTTATCGTTGTTTATTAATAACACATCAGTTATAATATCCACATACTGCTCCTGTGTTACACATGTACATGTACATGTAAGTAGGGTGTGAAACCGTTTATCAGGTTATTTGGGTTAATCAGAAAGTCGCAAAAACCTATCTATTCAAATAGTAATTTTTTTTGCATTACTTGGAAAAATCAGTTATTGGATTTTTTCTATTCAACATAGGTATTTGATGTCCACATCCACAATTCACCCATTGTTTCTTTTTACAACGATACGCGTTTATGATATACTTCTAATTTGAAAAGTAACATAACATCAGTCAGTGTTTATGTTACTATTTATATATATACTTGGGGATGGCACCGATTGTACGATAAATTTCAATTATTGCTTATTGGACTCTTCCAGTATTTACCCCTACACTGAGATATACAAGTAGATGACAAATAATGGTGTACAGGGGGTATAGGGAATATGTCCTGGGGGGTTAGAAGGCATAAGAAGTTTGTCCAGGGGGAGTGGAACAACATGGAAGCTTGTCCATGAGGGGCATTTCTGGGGGGAAGGGGGGGGGGGGGGTCACGATATAATATAAGCTTGTCCATGCAGTATATATTTTCCTGAGAGGGTACGTTTGCAATTATTGTCATCTGTAGGGGTGTACAGTTAAATAATGGAACAGCCCGTTACATGTATGGGCTGTCATTGAAGTTATTCGAACTAGCCAACATATCTCCCTTCTCACAAGTCATGACGAAGGACCAGCTACAAATCAGAGCGAGTTCACTTAGTACATTTCACAACGAGCTTGTTTCCTGCATCAATCTGGTGTGATTTGGGTAGCTGTGGTTGTATCGTGATGGGGGTAGCTTTGGTTGGGTATCTAGTGTGATGGGGGTGCATCTGGTGTGATGGGGGTAGCTGTGGTTATGTGGGACAGTGTCTGGTGTGATGGGAGTAGCAGGGGTAGGGAGTCTGGTGTAATTTGGGTAGCTGTTGTATGCAGCGTGCATCTGGTGTGAAGGGGTAGCTGTGGTTGTGTTGTGTGGTTTGTACATGTAGTTGTGGTTGAGTGCTGAGTGACAACCATAACTCAGAGAGCAGAAAACTGGCAAATTGTAAAAACCTATTCAGAAAATCGATTTTATTTTTTCAAGTACTCAGAAAAATTGATTTTTAGATCCTGAAAACCCTGTAAAATCGATTTGTACTAGATTAAAAAATAAAGATTTTCATTATTCAGGTGAGGTTACACACCATGCATTCCCAATATCACCTGCCCTTCAGTGCATAGTACTCCAGCAATTGCTAAAAACAATAAATTATTCTCCAAATAACAGGAAAATAATAAAGGTCTTTATTTGCCTAGTGCTGCCATAGAGCATATCTCCACTACCTTTTCAAGCATTACTTTGTCAAGTGAGTGAATTAAATTTCATGTCATGTATGTTATATATACATTAATTGTAATAGGTGTAGATTGTAGAAGGTTGAAGTCTGTGTTTCATGCTACATGATGGTCGTACCAATAAAGTGCTTAGTCCCATTGGTCAATAGTTGTAGTAGTGGATAACTATAACTTGGTTTCACTCAGATGCAGGCATGCATGCATGGTTTAGACTTTAGGTTACTGGCCTGGATGGCAGCACTGTGGCATGAAGAGGGGAGAGAGATACATAAAATAATTACACAGCATTCAAAGAGCCTGGCATAGTGTACACATAGCTGCTACAGTTCAATTAGCAATCTAGTGTTGTGTCTTCCGACCATGATTGTATCTATACTATACTATAAAGTCACCCCTAGTGCATGCTGCAAACCTGTGATGTACTGTGGTTACTTAGGCAATGCAGCATCTCAGGTGTGCAGCAGCAGTCTTGGAAAAATCAAAGTGGTCAGACAGGATGGTCCAAAGTAAGGAACTTGGCATAGCTATCAGGCAGGCTAAACTTGACCTTCCTTATACCAATTATTGTTAAAAAATGTGACCATAAATACAGCAGCATAAAATAATTGGTGTGCATTGTGCAGAGGTTTTACAATACAAAATGTTCACACCTCTTTATAGCAAAAGATCATTTGATGATGCCTACCGCAAAGACCAGGTACCATTCAAAGGCTGTTTGAGTGATGCTATAACATCTGTGAAAAGGAGCATATCTAGCCTCACTCGTAACTGCAACAGCGTATGGATTGAAATAACATCTGATGGTGAGAATGGACTCCAAGACCACTGGAATTCCAAATATAAACGCCTAGGTATGAAAACCATTGCCTGGGTGTACATTACCACGAGTGAAAAGTCATGCAAAGCTGCCAAGAAGCAACTTGTTGCGCATTATGACTTAAAGTCCAAAGGTACAGGTATACTTGATAATGAAAGAAGCTGTGGTGGTCCTCTTGGGAGCTGAAAACCATATGTGGTATATGTTGCATGGAGGTAGACTCATTCAATAAATGTTACACATTTTGTATTGTAAATAATTGTGAATGTTTTAGCACTACTATAGTTATACAATTAAGTATTCGTATCACTATACATGTATGTACCTGGATTTAAACAAGCTGATGAGATGATTGGCATGGTTCCATGGGTTAACCTCTGCCCTTGTGCAACTGTGTGATGGATAATGCCTTAGAACGCTCACCATCACAGTTTAGATCAGGAGACGTGGAACATGCAAAGGTGGACAACCAGTTACACATTGATTAAGGATTTGAAGACTACAACCATCCATGGCAAACGTAGCCTGGTCCAATATCTTTTGTATTTTCCATTTCTTTGTGGATGTTTATTCTAACAGCTCTAAAAATCAAATTTATGAAACTAAAACATTTAATGATACACATTGTAGAAAACTAAATACTGAACTACACTAAACAAGTATATAGCAAATCTCTAGCATTCTGGTGCATCAGTGTAATGCCCAAGTAGCAGTATATTGAGGCTAACACCTCACTGACAGGCCAAATCTGATGGATAGCTTCTTTTCCACATACCCTTCGGCCTCATTTCCTCCGAATACCTCAACAACCAATTGGGACACATACAAATGGGACACAAATACCTCAACAACCAATGGGACAACATATTCAACCTCTTATTGCATGGGGAACGTTTATTTTGGAGTGTTTGTCCTGCTCTCCGAGCTCAGCAGTATAACCTGACACTCCCAATAAAAAGTTTGTGTTGAGCATTTTGATGGCTTTCAGCTGTTGCTAAACATGAGACCCTTAGTTGAGGTGACCCCACAACCTCTTTCACTATGGAAAAAGACAGTTATAAACTGGGTGTATTTGTACTGTATACGCAGAGTTGTACACCAAAACGTATATAATGGATGTTATACAATAAGTGTATATTACAAGCGTATAACAAGTGTAATACTGTTATACACAGTTATACACATCGTTGAGGTAAGTGTGTGTGCGGAAAGATTGTGATTGACAATGGCTATGCAAACTGAGGCGAACTGCAACCTGCGTGCGATGGCGTATTCATTAATTTTTGTTGTGAGTGTAACGGATACAAACTTTATAATCGTGAAAAATTGTTAATTTGACAGACCTGCTTTATCCATTCGATTCAGCCAGATTTGTGACACACTCTTTGGTGTTTGGCGCCCATGCAAGCTTACATTGGTAGTGACAGCACTTCTCAATGCAATCTAGTTGGATCACTCTTGTTTTAGATTATAGTTTCAAAAGGTAAAGGGCATGTAAGAATTCCATGGGGGATTGGTGGCAAAGTAACTAATGAGCAATTATTGCGTTACGTCACGCCGCATACGTCACGGTTGTTCAATTCCATTGAAACATTGGAAACTAGGTTTAGAAAAGCAGGGCCGTAGGAACGAAAGAAAAAGTGGTCCAGCTAATGCATGCGTAAGTAGGGGCGGGTCTGGGGCGGAGCCCCAGCCTTTTTTTTTGTTATTTTTTTGTACGATTTGGTGCAATTGCGAATTGATGAAAACATATCTGATCAGTGTGTAAATGAGAGAACTATATACAGTAAATGCCACTGACGAACTCGTTGAAGCTTGAAAGGGATAGCTATAGAGCATCACTTCTCTCTTTATAGGTTATTGCATTTGTGACATACTTGAACGAAATAAGGCGGTATGCTTTCACTCTTCTCAGATCTGAAGCACTGCATGCATGCGCTCACTAATAGCTTTGGTAGCAGGGCTAACAAAAATCAGTGCTAATACAGGTAAAGACTAAAGCAGTATATACATTCAGTCTCGTAATGCAACCAAGACTACTTTGTAGCCTATGATTAAATTTATAGGCGACTATATATGATTGTGACTCTCGCCATCATGATCAGCCCTATTTGGTCATGTACAGATCTAAGTACAGATATACATTTACATGGGCATCCAAGGCTCTCTTCACCAGTCTTGATGGAAGCCAGAAGGCTCTGCTTTTCCAACAGAACCTTGTGGGCTAGAAGAATGCTCAAGAATTTAACTCTGATGCATGCAATGACGGCGCGTCTGGCAGTTTATATACAATTACATCACACCGGCTTCATAGTTTCCTGTATGTATATGGAGACTGAGCAGAACACCCGCACGCATTAGCCATTAACACCATGATATATTTATATGCGCATATGCATAAATTAATGTGTAGTTATAGTACTACAGTGCAGTGTACACTAACATTCATGATTGACGCAACTGTAGCCCGGTAAAGAGTTATGCAAAGATTAATTAATTAACGATTAATAATTTTTCGTTCGGGTAAAAAACTGGTCTGGCCATGGCCTGACCGGCCGGAGTAGGTACTTGGATAAATCACGTAACTACCGTAAAAAATTGTTTCCCAAAAATTGTGCCGTAATTTTTGACTGCCGGAGAGGATTGATTTGTGGCGATCGATTGTTTGTGCTGGTTTTGAGTTCTGTTGTGCTTGCTATATTCTATAAAGGTAGCCCATGGCTTCTTTTAGCATTTGCTATTCGTTGTATACGGTGAAATGATTCGCAGTAGTAAGTTGTGGGCGTGTCAAAAAAGGGTATGGTTTGCTGGTTATAGAATTTTGTAGCGCATTGAATGGGTTCCATGAAATACATATGAAGGCATTAAGGACACCTAGTTGCATTACTCATTTAAGTATGAGGGCAATCAGACGATGCGCAGGGTGTTGTCTCGAAGCCTCCACGAACGGCTTCATATGGTTTAAGATACGCGATTATCGTGAAAGCTAATAGCTTTTATGACAGTGGGACGTCATACTTATTTGCCTTAATGTTACAAAGATATGTTTTTCACTTTATTTTACGTAGGTAGAGAGTGTTAACGAGGTGTTCTATATAAAACGCACCTTATCGTTGCCGTGGGTTCTTTAGCTAGATTATTTTCAGACTCTGCTGCTTATGTAGTAAAAGCACCTTGCATATCTCGAGATTCTGATTTAGCGCAGTGCACTTATCAATCAAACCAATTTAATCAAAATTTGTCATAGCAACATGCAATGTGAGCTAATTATTCGTATTTTAATACTATGTTTATGAAATTCTATATTTTTATTCAACACTTCTGTGTGTACTTGCATGGATAATGAAGACTGTTGCTGATGATTTGAAAAGAATTTTATTTTTACCATTTTAAGAGTTACATTTAATGAACGTAACTAACTGTAAGCACCCATGATACGAAAGGGGCTTGGTGTTTTTACATCCACACTAACATAGCATCCCAACGTTTAGAAAATACAAGAAGTATCATATAATTATTGAGCACTCTGCTGGAAGCAGTCTCAACACTACACCTGATGTGTTGCGGTGGGCAATACGTCATAATGTCAAAATTTTACAAGGTGTTGGGCTGAAGTACAGGTGTTTCTCAATGAGCAGTTTATAGTGTCTGTTGACACAGCTGAAAATGTAGCTGTTCCTCTACCAGTTTTGAATACAGAGCTGGATAAATGTAATGTGCAATCCACCATATGTTAAGAACTGATTAAACTTAAAATTAATAAAACAGCTAAACTAAGAAATTCCTAAGTGGCACATACCAGCAGTTTATTGTAAATATAAAAAGTTGCTGTCTGTACACAAGGGATGTAAGATAACACAGAGGAGATTTGCAAAACAAAATCACTGATTTGGTTCAAAACATAGAATTACATGTAAGTAATGAAGAATTGCTACATCGATTATCAAGCTCAAATATCATCATGACCAGAAATGATAGCAAGACATATAGCACTGCTTGCTGCAAGGCTATTTACTATTGCCTCCAATATGCAACACCCATAACACATGTGTGTAATGTGATTAGCGCAATGCTTTTTGAATTGGTGGGTACAACTATTGATAGTCTTTCTCATAGCAGTACAGTATATCAATGTGTAGATTAGGGATCATCAGTGATATTCAGGTAAGTGAAGTAATGTATGCAAATAAAAATCTCACTTTTTCATGGGACTCAACAACAGTTGATGCATGGGACATCAATGACCTCCATATCAGTGTGCACACTGTGCCAGTAACTTCGTATGTACTGCAATTAGGTGCTATAGCCTCTGGTCAAACAGAAGACTATGTTTCACATCAGTGATATAGCTTGACTCATATGATTTCTGTATTCAGTTGCAGAATTCATTTTTATATGTAAGGCCAACAATACTTAACCATTTCAAAAATACCTTAACCGACAGAGTTGCTGAGCAAAAACAAAATATTCGGCATCATAGACACATTATTTCAGTGAAAAGTACTGGTAAAGTTCCCACTGTTACTGGACACAGGAAGACATTGAGGAAGAAGGGGAAGATGAAAAAATATGCATATTACAGCTGTATTACTGGAAATATTATTTTTGTTGATTTTCCTGACATGTGAAATGCCTTTTTCATTGAATGGTAAAATTTTGTTTCCGAGAACATGATATATATACATTTGGCTATATGTTTCTATATCGCTACCATGAGCAGCCTGTATATTTGGCATGATTTTATGCATAATATCGGCTGTAGTACCTTCTAAAAAGGATTTTTATATGCAGGTATGTGTGGCAGTTACTCCTTATATATTTGGCTGCAGTAGCATATTTGGTAAGATCATTGTAGCAAATATAAGTTAAACCGGCACAGTTTTTTTTTGCGCGGTCATTCAATTCCATATACATTCAAAAGTACCGCTTTATGCTGCCGTATTGACCGAATGAAAAAAGATGATATGATAAGTAATATACCGTTGGAATGCACATTTTTTACTCTTTTTAGAACCATGCGAATTGTTGCAAAAATATCAATTTGAAAAAAATATCCAAGTACCTAGCCGGAGTGGCTGCTACGGCCCTGAAAAGTAATATTGAATCGTACTTGCGTCATCCCTTAGCAACCACCCCGACAATGAAATGACCTTTGGAATCAATGTACAGCAAAATACGGTACTATTGACAAGTTTATTGCACGGTATACTACTGTGACCTGTACTCTTTGTATGGTGCTAATCACGTGCTCGGGCCGCACTCCCACAAAGAACTGTGGCCTTCGATATAACGGCCTACCTCAAAAGAACACCCCTCAGACCGAAAAACCAACGTGGAATGTACAGCTAAGGCATGTGCGTACCGTTTTTTTGGGTAGGCTAATTGAGAACGATAATTTTTGCGAAGTTATACACGAACAAAACGCCTATTATTTTTTTGCGGTTTTCGAGCGTTTATAATGATTGTTTTATCGTTTTGGGTGGTGGTACAACTAAAGTGATGTTGTACTAAGTGTTAGAAAGAGGTGCTTTACTATATGGACACAAGTCGTTAGAGCTTGTCATTCATGCATGGTGTGGTACTGGTATGGTGTGGTACTGGTGGAACAGGCTGAACTTTGCATGCTCCCCAAGTAGGCCAAATCCTGTAGTTAGCTCATGTTGGAAAATCTCAGGGCAGTTAAGGCCTGGGTATCCTGTACATTGACATTATTTAGTGAAAATTTTTTATTTGATGACCAATAATTATAGCTTTTATATCTTTGGATAGCCCTGATTGAGACCTACACTATATATTATGACGCAATTACCTCACGTGATACTGCTAAGGATTATTCTATTAAAACTTTACCTACAAACGCGGTGATGATGCCAAGGTATTTATGATTCGTGATTACACCAGTATGAAGACCAGTACAACTAGAATACATTTTCTGAAAGACGTATCGAAAATTCATCTCTGATGGGAAAATAATTATACTAAAGCTCTTTCATCGCCGCCATTTTGGCCGCTTTATTACAATTATTTAGCGTAGCAAAGCTATTGGCAACTACGTCTAACGGCCAAATTGTGTGTAAGTGACTGTTAGATGGTACCAATTTATAATATTCACTGAAAAGGTTCCGCTTCATTATAGCGTTATCTATCCTTTATTAACTTAATTTCAGCGCGCGCCGCACGTTGGTGTGGAAACAGAAGATTGCACGTATGGCGGGATTTTGCTGCTGCTGTGCATGTATGAATGTTTGAAAGCCAGTCTATGTATACATATTCATAACACTCCATGTACACGTACACCACAATGAATAAGTCGTTTGTTGACTGTGGCTTTGCTCAGGTTGCCATCAGAGAGCTTTCTGTAGCCACACACACAGAAACACATACACACACACACACACACACACACACACACACACACACACACGCATGCACATACACACACACACACGCACACACGCACACGCATGCACACACACGAATGCACACATACACATGCACACGCATGCACACACACACAGTGACACACACATACAGTGACACACACACAGTGACACACACACACAGTGACACACACACACAGTGACACACACACACACACACACACACACAGAATAGGGCAGGACAAAAATAGACATAGTGAAGAGAGCAAACAGGTTCCAGACTGTTTCTCCTGATTTTGCTGCATCAACATACTATTCTGTTAAAAAAAGAACAACACTTCAGCAATTTCAGTGTAAAACCATATCATTCAAAGCTTTAATAGAAAGTGGTCTAAACAAACAGATCTTAAGGTCTACATGACAAAACAAGTCCAAGTCTAAACATGCTGGTACCTAACATCAGCTCTTCCGGGAGCATCTTCTCACTGATGACACTTGTGAAGACTGCATAAAACTTGTGCTGAGGGTATTTGGAATCTGCAAAACAGAAGGGTTCAAGTGAGGCTAGTGCAACACAATGCCTTGTGGCAGGACTTCAAAAAACCTATGAGACTATCCAGCACAAGCCATTTGTTGAAACAATTGTGAATGACTGCCCAGGTTTAGGCAGTTCTGCTTTAAACCCTCACTTACTGACCACACCCATCAACCCTCTTAGCGGCAGTTCTGCATTAACCCCACAACTTCTCACTTACTGGCCATACCCGTGGGTCCTCTTAGAGGCACTCACTGACCACCCTCTTAGCGGCAGTTCTGTATAAACCCCACAACTTCTCACTCACTGGTCACACCCATGGGTCCTCTTAGCGGCAGTTATTAACCCAACAACTTCAGACCACCCTCTTAGCCTGTATTAACCCCACAACTACTAACTCACTGGCCACACCGAAACAGTCAGTTCATTCTAATCCATTCTTAATTGATATCGCAGGCTGCGCGACTGTAGAGTTAGTTTACTATGGATGAGCAGACTAACTTTTAAATCCCTATCCTCGTATCAACAGCGGCAGGTACGTAATTGGCATAGCGCTTGCATGATTCTTTATCAACTGCCGGAATGTATTGTCCTCGGCCGTCTGTAACAGCAACGGTAGTGGTTCTGGAGAAAGGAAACCGACAGTGAAGGCAACATTGATTTAATCAATGACTCCAATTACTGCCCGCTCGTTTTACTTTAACACTTACCGATCGCTACTCAGCCTCCAGCCCCAGCCAGAGATATCTCTGCTATTGCTTCGACTACCAAATGGACTAATGTACGGACCTAACAATAGCGATCTTTTGGTAATAACAAGGTCAACCAACCGCCCTGATCTATTTTTCATGCGCGTATACGTACTGACTACCGCACTAGTATACAACTAGTATGCACGCACGTATAAAAGCTTACCTCTATCTGTGGCATGTGCATAAAGCTAGAGCCTAACAATCGCGACTAAAACAGACGATATCCATACACACGATGATTCTGTGATGGCAACATCAAATTTCTGGCCGCATAAAAACATATCACGTGCGTTTACGTAACAATGAATTTAATTAAGCAGGAAAAATTTATACCCAGGCCTTAAGTGCCCTGAGATACTATTAACTAAAAAAAAGAATAGTTGACAAACCTAACTGTTCCACAGGTAGGGACTTGCAAGAGGCACTCATCAGCTAGGAGGACTGCTAGAGACCTCTCCCCTCAATATATCAGCACTGGCTATGCAGTGAGCCATCACAGCAGCAGTATTAATTCTGGACCACATTTCACTTCTGAGGGAGACATGGGCTTTTCTAAGCAGCAGCTATGACACAATGTAAAGCCTGAAGTTGTCGGCCACATGATGATGCACTTAGCACAAACATGTGCATTGCATGGGCTACTGGCTGTGAGAGGAGTTCCAAACACAGAGGATGCCAGTGGGGGCCTAGGACAATCAGGACAGTGTACAGTTGATGTACATGTATGTGTCTGATAATTACTCCTGCGATTGATGAGTTCGATGATGTTTTTGTCTGCCTTTGATGATGAATAGTACCTGGTATATGCCATTTTATTCAATTGTACATCTTTAATAATATTACTTGTACCTTACACTCCTGAGCTCAGTGAGCTAGCCAGAGGTGACTTGTTTTTTTTGTTTTTTTTTTTTTGGAACACCCTTAATTTTTGAGAGTTGTGGTACATCATCGTTTATTTTGACTGCTATTGAGCTATAAGAAGCTGTTCTGCCACCTCCTTACACTGATGTATAATGTACCTTCTCTTCCCACGATGGTCTACCAAGTTGCTTGATGCGGTAATCCATTTGCCTTACATATTATGTCACAAGCGTGTCATTTATTCAGGAAAATGCAAATATCACAGCAAGAGAAAAATTATCGTTCTCGTTATTTGGTATACATAGCCTTGTGCCCCCATCGTTTCTCTTTACGAAAACGCCAGACTTACCTAGTTGGGCGTGGCCCTCCCTTCGCGTATTGGCGGAAGGTCGGGTTGCAAGCCTATACCAAGATTTGTTCTGGAGTGTTATGTAATATCGTTGTGAATATCGTTATGTTATTGCACATTCGGGTAGTGCGTGGTGACAATGCGGTTTGTGTCTGCAGAGCAGCTGCTCAAGATATGTACATGTATTGCTTCGGGTGCGGTGTCGATGAGTTGGGCATGGCCCGCCCTTCGCATTGTTGTTCAGGCTTCATAGTAGTAGCAGGGCAGCGCAACTCTTTAGCTGCCTCTGTAACACATTCGCAAACAAAAGCAATGTTTGTCCGCACCATGAAAATTCATATATATGCAAGTTAAATGGAAGGAACAGTTGCCTATCATTAAAAATTACCTCACATCAGCCGCTAATTGGGTGATAATGGGACCCACTTGAACGCTGCAATCCGATTGGACTGCAATCCCCGTTGCAGCAGAACAAATCCAGGTATAGGCTTGCAACCCGACCTTCCGCCAATACGCGAAGGGCGGGCCACGCCCAACTAAGACTTACCCTGAGTTTATGCGGGAGCTGCTCGTACAACATCCATAACTGAAGGTCATATTCCAATTTCCAATACACGTGCACATAACTTCATTACTTCCTAATTTACTGACACATTAGACGACATGAGATCAACACATGCAGACATATTTTAGAAGAAGAATGTTAGAAGATGTGGAAACTATATTTGGTTTTTAAGAAGAGTGTTAATATAGTGATCACGTACCGTATGTTCTTAATACGCAACCTAGTTTCCAGCTCCGAACAACCGTGACGTAACGAGGCCGAGGAATGCTTGGCTTGAAATGAGCAAACAACACCCACGCGAACATGGCGGTTTAACATCATGACATTGTACTACATGCACATGTGTCATGTGATTATGATGTTAAGTAATGCATTGATCATAAACCCTGTATAAGAGATACATGTGCACATACATGTATGTAACTTTATTACAAGTAGAATTTTGGTAAATTCCGGCCCTCTTCTAAGTACTACTGATGCTTCTAAGTGCATCAGTAGTACTCCTACAGTAGGAATTTGTAACCCACTTAAATTAAGTGCAGCAGAGAGTTTCCAGATAATTACTACTGATGTGTACTACAAATTCCTGTTATTTGTACGTGATACATTAGAGAAATCATCGGAGTTCTTATGCAAGTTTGTTGATGGTAGAGGGAAGTTACAACCTTTGTGATTATGGGAAATTGCCCATCATGTTTTTTCCATCACGCTAGAGGGCCAATAGGGGAATTAGTCGGGCTTCAGGAACAAGCAGCCATGCATCAAACTCCCCCTTAAAAGCTCTATGAAGGCCATCTGCTCCTGCAGCTACTTCTGACGTTAAAGTGTATATATTTAAATATGCCCTTGGCGTTCAAAGGGTTAAGGCAAATTAGTACCGGGTGATGCAGCTCCGAGTAATAGTTAGTTTCGTCAGTGGACGATATGTATTTGCTGTTTTACCGAATTTGGAAATTGTGCCTTCCACCCATGTTCGCGGGGGTGTTGTTTGCTAATTTCTTATACGTACCTTCAGCCGTCATCGCCGCTCCGTGGAGATACTGTTCCAATATACTGTATATGTAAGCTGCTTTTTCGAAGAAGATATTTTATTTAATATAATATTATATATAAAAATATAATTATAATTATTATATACATAAATAATTATATTGTATGCATATTTGCCCACCAAATAACCATTACTTCCACATCAGTCAAGGGAAGTCGGTTGTTCCTTTATTTATAGGTTCCCTTGCTCTATACATGCACAGGAAAAAACATCGTATTCCCAGCCCTGTGTTTAGTTTTGTTCGACAATCCCAGGTTGATCCCGGGTTGATAGGTTTTTAACAAAATTCACAGTTGATGATTTGGTCGTTATCAACCTGGGATCGTCGTACACAGTGGCGTAGCGAGGGTGTTGGGCGCCCGGGGGCAAAATGCACTAATGGCGCCCCCCCCCCCCCCCCCCCTCCTCTTGCGTTTGGCCGAACATACGAGCGGGGGGGGGGGGGGGGGGGGGGGGGGGGGGGGGGGGGTCCCCCTTGCGTTTGGACAACAAAGTTTTTTAAGCGAGACTAGCGGGTTAATCAGTTGGGGTTAATTAACTTATTTTCTGTTTACCTGCCTCTTCGAACTATTTCAGGCCAAGAGACACCGATCCAAACGATAGTCGTCCTATGATCGCTATATAATTTTTCCTTGAGTGAGCCTGAATACAACCGGTACCGTACGATTATCAAAGAAATTATGCTGAGCCTGACCTTAGACCTACTTTTAAAATTTTTGTTTGACCTATAAAAAAAATTTTTTCCCCACGATTTTAGCGCCCCTCTCAACTCGGCGCCCGGGGCGACCGCCCCCCTTGCCCCCCCCCCCTTGCTACGCCACTGGTCGTACAAAACCCAGGCCACGGCTGTTTCAAGCTGGACATTAGGTTGTTAATTAGAACACATTCGAACATTACGGTATTTTGGTGTTTGGGATCCTGAAGGAGCTAATTATTTTGTGGTTTACGTTACAAGGCTCTTTCTGCCACTACAAATTCAATACACACAACCATTATAATTTTCAGCTGTTCCACAACCAATTTCGTACTTAAAAAGAATAGTACGCATAGTCAAAGTAAGTTCTCTTTTGCCCTATAATTGCCGCGCATGTGACTACTGATGGCACACCTCTTATTGTTTTTATTAAGTGCTCAAGCAGCAACCAATTTTTCTCGAAACGCCCCAAGCAGATGGTTTTAAAACCTACTCCTACTCAAAGAGCAATCATTGTACATCATTTTTGCGTTTAGTGCATGCTGGGGCTTATTTTCTGGTGAAAGAACAACACGGGACCATGTAATTAATGAATAATGCACGTGCGCCACACCCATATGTATAAATTTCATACACGACGACAATGGGAAACGTGTAATTTAATGTCTAGAAGTTCTGTCACGACTGTCAGCAGTGCCTGTGAGAGCCATAGTGAGGCCCGGGGTAACATATCGTTTGGGGGCCCCGTAGGCCCTGAAAATACGAGCGAGGGGGGGGGGGGGGGGGGGGGGGGGGGGGGGGGGGGGGAGAGAGGTTACTCCTTGAGATTGGCCAAATACGAGTTTTTATACATCCATATATAGTACATGTACGTTCAAACTGCATACCACTGTTTAGCCATAAAACAATACAATATTGGACCCTATTATACCTTGGGGCCCGGGGTAGGTAACCACGCTTACCCATATACAATCATGAATGCAGGCTTTGGGCTGACTACAGAGCACACAACCATTTCAATCAGTTGTTATGAGTTGTACAGGACATATGGCAGTAGTATGGCTAACAAAGTACAGAGACATTCACTACAGTTGGGCGTAGCCCGACTCGAAGGTCGGGCTACGCCCGACTAGAACACTACTTGAGTGTGTTTTGTACCAGACTGAAGTCTAAGGGGCCAGAAAAGCTAAGCCGAAAACAAAAAGGCAAATAATAGTTGTTTTCCACGGTTACTAGTATGTGTGTTTCGCACATGTGCATTATGAGAGGACCACTCGCTACGTAAAAAATCTGCCATATTCAAAGCGTTAGCACGACGCGCAGAAAATAAGCCCCGTTACACTCTAAACAGAACCAAATACAGCCGTCTATTGAGTACACGTTTCTAAAAGAGTTTTTCCAGTTGGCTTGGCGGGTTTATCAAAAAAGCCTATTGACACGAACAACTCAAAACAAAGCGCATGTAGTCTCGGCCCTCTCTTCTCGCGTATGTAAATACAACAAATACAAAACTTATACTGTTTTAGTCCTCGAAGGACGCCTGACCGAAATATCAACTCACAGCGAGCGTACGTTGTACGGATAAAGAAGGATAAGCCACTGTCCTGTGCCATGCAGTAATGAGGGTTTGGTTGCCTTTCTCCATGTGGGAAATGGGGACGAGACCTATTGTCCAACTTTTCAATGGAATGAAACAGCCGTGACGCAGGTAATACGATAGTATTTTTCCTGTGGTATATATATATATCTCTTCCTCGAAAAAGCAGCTTACATCATTTACCAGAAATATAATATTTCTAGGAAAGTGTATATAAGAATTCTGCGGTCATCACAACCTACATGTACATGTATGTATATAAAAGACCGCTCTAGCTGCATTATACAAAGTACGAGAGTAACTAAAGTACTAGTACTGTCACTGCGGAATAAAATGTCCCACTTGTTAAACAACCCATTCTGGGTGCGGAAATGGACAGCAAGCTTCCACAGGATGGATTTAAATAAGGATGGTGTTCTCTCTGCTGATGATATCAAACTATTCCACGAAAGAGCCATTCAGTACGCAAATATGAACGAGCAGCAGACTGAACGGTCCGCAAGGTTAACTGCTGAATTTATCGTGACAATGTTCGGCCCAGATGACAAACATATCACTCTGGAACAGTATCTCCACGGAGCGGCGATGACGGTTGGAGGTACGTATAAGAAATTAGCAAACAACACCCGCGCGAAGGCACAGTTTCCAAATTCGGTAAAATAGCAAATACATATCGTCCACTGACGAACCTAACTATTACTCGGAGCTGCATCTCTTTCAGTATGGTATAGCCCAGCTCTCTCAGTCTGGCCAGAACCACAACCCCGTCACCCGGTACTAAATTGCCTTAAACCGCCATGTTCGCGTGGGTGTTGTTTGCTAATTTCAAGCCAAGCATTCCTCGTTACGTCAATAATTGCTCATTAGCCTCACTATGGAATTATTTATTTCCAGTAGTTATGATGTCAAAAATTCTTACATGCCCTGTACTTTTTGAGACTATAATCTAAAACAAGAGTGATCCAACTAGATTGAGAAGTGCTGTCATTACCAATGTAAGCTTGCATGGGCGCCAAACACCAAAGAGTGTGTCACAAATCTGGCTGAATCGAATGGAAAAAGCAGGTCTGTTAAATTAACTATTTTTCACGATTAAAGTTTGTATCCGTTACACTCACAACAAATGAATACGCCATCGCACGCAGGTTGCAGTTCGCCTTTGCATAGCCATTGTCAATCATGAAAAAGAAGTTTGATCTCTGTCACATGTAGCTGGATGCACCTAAATGTTGTAGTACTGGCCCCCATTTCAAAATCGCAAGTGGGAAACACTCTTATTTCAAACAGTTGTTTGGGATTACCAACCAATCAGATACCTGCATGAGCCATGGCTTAGCCACTCTATGCATGTGGTGAGTTTATAGGATGAATATCTTTGCCACTCTATTTATACATTTTATAAGATGAATATCTTCTACATGCATATATAAATAAATATTTTACTATTCATTCTTTACAGATCAAAATACAACTAAGGTTCCCAACGGCATGTTCGACATAATTGATACTGACAATGATGGTGTGATATCAGCTCATGAATATGCTGTGTTCTTTCAAATCTCTAACATTGACATAAAATATGTCACAGACGCCTTTCAAGCCATTGATACGGACAAGGATGGCGTTATCAGCCGTGATGAATTTGTTGCTGCATACCTGGAATGTGTCAGGGGCACTGATGAAAGTCACCCAAGCCAACATATGTTTGGACCACTTTGAATGAGCATAAATAATTGTTAATTATTGAACTGTTGCTGCACATACATTATATTATACGTTAGTTTTAGGTTTACAAAGGTGTGATTCTAAGTAGAGACATATGGGAAAGAAACGTGCATATGAACAACGCATTCGGTCCGAAACTGAGTTTGGTTCCTTTTCGCCATTAGTTTTCTCATCCACAATCGAATTGGGATCAACTGCTACAGTAGTTTTCAAGAGACTTGCTTCATTGATCGCGGACAAGCAGGAACAACCGTACAGTAAAACACTATTCTGGCTTCGCTGCAAAGTGAGCTTCTCCCTACTTAGGTCAGCTATCATGTGCCTCCGTGGTTCGCGCTCTTTTTACCACTGGCCACAGCATCTCTTTGAAACATCAATTGACCTTGCTATTTCTGACAGCAAGGTCAATCTATCAGCTGTGTAAAGCCCTTTCAACTTGAAACTTCATTAATTTTATTAATCATTTATTGTTTTTTTATTTGTGTTATTAAAAAAAAAAAGGAAAGTATAAGAATGCGTTACGTTTGAATTGCTATAACTTCCGAACGGTTAACTTCCTATTTTCAGCACTTAATACTGCACCATTTCTCTATGGTGAAATATATTTTGGGATCTTGAACATGCTCCATAGGTAGAGAGGTCCAATACCTATTGATTTGTTCAGTTTGTTAATTTTTATTTCATCCGTTACAGAGATACAGTTGAACAAACTATACGCGCACTTTTTCCCGCCTGATTCGCGCTGTTAATCGCGCAATGATTTGGCAAATCGCGTCCCGCTCAATATGTGGGGAAGGCGGTGGTTATATCATTGGCGCGAATAGAGCGGGAAAAAGTGCACGTAGTTTGCTCAACTGTATCTCCGTAACGGATGACATGCATGTAACTGGCTTCAAATTAAAAATACGTACAGGTTGTACATGTACACATATTAGACATCAGGAAAGCCTTCAACATCAAGGGGAAAGCCCAACGAAGGAGTTATATAGCGTTGCATAGGGAGCTAGTGCAAGGCCGTAGACAACGGGGTGCTTGGGGGCAGTGCTGCCGCGATATATCTCATATCGCGATATGCGATATATCGCGATATTTTTATGGTCTTATCGCGACACAAATGTACATAGGATATACGGAGATAGACGGAAGAATAGACGGAGAAAGACGAAAAGATACGAAAGGTCATTCAGCAGCTGCAGCTACATGTAGTGTTGGGCCACACAGAGTTCCGCTGCAGTGCTGCGTACATATATACTGTAAATCATCTGCCTCCATCGAAATAATCAGCCGCCCGTGTAAGTATTTAAACTTGTAACGGCGAACGCTTATAATAAGTACCTCTTTTTCACCATATTATACATGTACATGTGTTATTTCCTGAAATATTATTGTCACGGAAGAGTTCACGGTTATTGAGATAATATCGTTAAAAACTCCCGTCTTTGTTCGGGCTACTTGTATAGTGGCAAGATTACAACGCGACCCTAAAATCATTTTGGAATCATTATATGTGATCGGAAAGCATATCATTAATGTTCAATCACGCAGTGATTTAATCCGCTCTTAAATTCTTTTCCTGCATGTGATATTATGCCACAAAAAATCTATTTATCCAGCCGGTCGAGTAACGTAGTAAGTGATCATGCTTTTCTGGTGTATAACTCATGCCGGGGAGCAAGCCCTTTCTAAAGGTACAGTCGAGGCTAAGATAGCTAGATGCTTCCTTATACCGTTTTGGCAACACTCTATTCATGTATACCGGTACATATGTACCAATGTACAGTGTCTCTTCCCCCCCCCCCCCCCCCCCCCCTCCCCCCCCCTCCCCCCCGGGCCGGCCTCCTCCCTCCCGCGCCCTATAGCATTTTATGTGTTTGTTCTTGTGTCGCCACCATAACAATGCAGCCTCAACTTGCACAAAAATTGTGTGAAATAATTGCTCAATGACTATACTTAAAATATCGCGATTTTATTCATATCGCGATATATCGCGATATAGGTGATATCGGCTAAAGACCATATCGCGGCAGCACTGCTTGGGGGTGCTGAAGCATCCCAAAATTTTTTGGACACTTAAAAAAATATAGCGGTTTTCTTGTCGTGTATTGATGGTGTAGCTTGACGTGATCATTTGCATAAAAAATGAATTATATTTAATTTATAACTATTCTTTTGCTGTCGATTCTACGTGTGTGCTTAATTTGGCATGTCCACTTTGATGTATTACAAAAGTCCTGCACAGACTAAGAGTATAGAATGCGCTAACTCAACTCATATCGCCAGCAATCGGATGCCAGTTCCTTTATGGATGTGCATTTGATACTTGCTCAACAGCCTACCATATGCATCTACCTATTATTGGAGATTGTGCGAGTTCTACGAATTAGATGGTCGTATATATATATGTGCACATATACATGCATGTACATGCATGTACTCAACGTGTCCTGCCACGGACAGGTGGACACCCCCAATCCGCCTAAATTGAATTTCCTAAGCGTACTTCTGGGTCACAACATTCTATATGCAACACGCATGGTACTATCCCTATACAATGCACATATACATTGGATGCTATAAACCACACTCAGTTTATGGTTAAAATCAAGATTTGTTGCATGGTTTTTACTCTAAAAATGTATATTGGTTTGGAGTTTGAACCAGTCATTTAGGATTAGAAAAAAACAGTTTGCCAAATGTGATTTGAACAAATATACAGTCGTATATGCTTTCCATCGATCCCATGCCACAGCACCCGTGATCCATGCATCTCGCCATGACAGATAGGTGTTTACAACTACCAAAGTATTTTTGGGACGTGACCATGTAGCTTTGAAACATTGCACCAATTACATTAACTTGGCTTACATGCACCCCTTCCATGCACCTGACATGCACCATCTCCCTCTTCTCATACCCGAAGGCCTGTTGGGTTAGGTCGGCGCCAATGCTTCCTCATGCACAACGCTCAGCCACTCTCAACCATGGAGCCTTTTCCCCAGGGATAGTTCTCAACACCAATGATGTTCCTCTCCTTGGTAGCAGCTGAACTCTCCTCCATGGTGGAAGGCGCTCATCAGACCTTATCTGGTGTTTGGCACTCTCCTCCCCAGAACCTTATCCAGTGTTTGGCACTCACCTCCCCAGAACCTTATCCAGTGTTTGGCACTCACCTCCCCAGAACCTTATCCAGGGGCAGGCATTACCTCCCCAGTGGCAGCAGGACTCCCCGCTACCAGTATAGTACAGCTCTCCACTTCGCATTTCTAATTTTCTTAGGCCTACATGTAGATCTGTAGCTTCAGTGACGCCGAGTCGCCCGCTGTCTTTTATGTACAAGTACACATAGTCGACAAGATCGTCTTCACTTCCACATATCCTTGGCTCAGTAAGCATCTCCATGTTGGTGTACAAGTTGCTGATCAAATTTTTTTTTAAATATTAGAGCCTGCACACTGTCACACGTGGCTTGTGCAGGTGATGTGTTAATGATTTCAGGCCCGTAGCCAGGATGTCTGGCGGGATGGGGGAGTCGGATAGATAGCAGAGGCGACCGCGGCCTCCCTGGCTACCCCTTCCCCCCCACCCACCCACCCACCTCCATCCTTATTCCAACCGATCCCCTGGCAACGGGCCTGAACTTTAGAGGTGGGATTAAAAAAAAATGGGAGGCCAGTTCATGTTGTCATGCAGAGATCATATATAGATATTTATGATCTCTGGTGTTGTAGCGGGGTCTGTTGCAATCCCAGAAACATGCACACAGCAATGGATATGCACTGGTACTTGCTCAACAGCATACCATATGCATGCATCTACCTGTTATTGGAGATTGTGAGAGTTCTACGAATTAATGTGCTTATGGTCGATACATGCATGTATACTGAACGTGTCCTTCCACTGACAGGGGGACACCGAATCAGCCCAAATTTGATTTCCCTAAGCACACAGTACACATGTACTTCTGGGTCACAACATTCTATATACAATTCAAATAAGTTGGTTACTAACCACATTCAGTTTAAATCAAGATGTCGGGTTTTCCTCTTCAAACTGTATTTTGGTTTCAATTTTGAACCAATCATTTAGGATTGGAAAAAAAAACATCTGTGATCCATCTCACCATGTTAAATAGGTGTTTACAACTACCAAAGTATTTCTGGGACGTGACCATGTAGCTTTGAAATATTATACCAATTACATGAACTTGGCTTCAGTCAGCATACATGTATATAATGTATACATATATAGTGGGAGTACAAAACTAGTGCCCATTAGGTCTAGCGATATCAGGCCCCGACACTACACCATGCATGTTTCAGTTAGATTGGAAACCTACGGAAATACGGTGTTGATTGTCTTGGGGAATCTCCTTTGTACTTCCTTATCACGGAAAGATAACGTATCACATTTCCTTTAGATTTCAGCACTCCAAAACATACAGTAAATTCAGTTGACTCGTCGCTTCAATTCACCGGTTACTTCAATTCACTGTCACACATGACATCACATGTGAAGCGTTTCATGTTCGCGCCAACATTACAACTGAGCTTGTTTCATATTTGATTCATACGGAAAGACAGTCATAAATACATGTAATGGAGTCGCGCAACGTTACTCCTCAATCTGCTACAATACATGTAGCCAGAAGGCTGGATTATATTATTTACATGTACATGTAGCAGTACAAAAAGTTACACAATTCATAGACATCGCACGTGACTAAAAAATTATACCACAAGGACGCGAACTGGATTTGAACATTAACTACTACCGGGCTAATTAGTACCTTCGTGTTGCGTCGACCAAACGTGAAGGTCGGGCCACGCGGCCCACGCCCATCTTGATTTGAACAGCAGTAGGACACGCCACAAGGGTTAGCCGATACAACTAGAGGTATGATAATAAATGGGTACGGTGAGGTTACTGTGTGGTCCTGTGGATCGATTAGTTTGGGTAGAGGTTGCAGTGCAGTAGTCTGGTACATGCACAAACTGCAAAGTTAAGTTACATACATTCTATGTACTTATGTGTTATATGTACATGTGTAACTGCTAGTGCATCGCGCGATGCATGTATACATGTACATATGGGGTAGCTGTTGCTGTTTGGGTGTTTGGGGTGAGGTTAGGGTGTAGGTGTGTGGGGAAGAGAGGTTACTGTGTGGGAAAGAGTTTACTCTGCGTGTGTGGGGAAGAGATTACTGTGCAGGGGTGTATCCAGGATTTCAGAGGGGGGGGGGGGGGGTTCCAACTTTGTACTTTAATCGATATATGAGCTGGGAGGGAGGGGGATTGCAGTCTGTTTATGGCTTTATACAAGATCTGGGGGGGGGGGGGGGGGGGGGGGTGCAAGGGTGGCGGCATTTCATTAGCCATGGGAGAGGCAGCCGCTGCCCCCCCCCCCCCCCCAAGGCCGGGGCTGACCGGCAACAGGGGGGGGGGGCCTTGCAATATGAGCCTTGCGACTCGCCAAATACGAGCGAGAAGGGGGTTTCCTCACTTACATAATAAATTTTAATTTATAAGGGGGGGGGGGTTTCCGGGCAACGCTGAAACTTCTATTGATACATGCCTGCTGTGTGGGTGTGTGGGGAAGAGGTTACTGTGTGTGTGGGTGGGGAAGAGGTTACTGTGTGTGTGGGGGAGTAAGAGGGACTGTTGAAATGCATGAGAGGAATAATCTATCCGAGCTGAAAAGGCTTTTACATTGTAAACTGAGTTGTTATACCGGGTGTGTACCACTTGTTGCATTTGAAAGCATCCCGACAATTAATTTATATTTTTCTATGCCAGTGTTCTAAAAGAGAATTATGATATCATACATTTATTATTATTTTTAAAGTCGAAAGTATATGTGAGTCAAAGTAATATGTATGATCCCATGCATATGATGCATGTATAACAATTATTAATCGATTTATGTAAGTAAAAGAAGATTTAGCCTACTAGTAGGTTACACTTGCAGTACTAGCTATAGGACATTATCCGGTTTTTTATAGAACATTAATAATTATAAAGTCCTATTCATTTACTAAAATAATATTATTAGCCATGCACATTACAAATACAGTCTGATCATGATATATAAATCTTGAACAGATACACTGAACATAATAATATTATTAGCAATATTACAAATACAGTCGAGTTACAGCAGGACTGATGTATAAATCTTGAACAGATCCATCACATACATGTAAACGTACACAAAATGCTAACTATACATATATATACCCTGCACCACTTTAATCTGACAGAATTGAACTTCTATGTTTTACATGTACATGCGCAACTGATGTACACAAAAATATATTTATAGACATCACCCGCCTTTGCCAATGAAATAACAAATATATTGCACAGACTAGTATATATAGCCAAGCTAGCACATCCAAAAGCTGCACGTAAATCAGTACTCAAGATATATATATAGCTAGTAACGTTACATGCTGTTGGAACACATTTATATATGTGTACATCACATCACTAGCATTTAACAACCGTAAGAACTTAGTATAATCAATGCATATGTTAGCCTGGGTAAAATTCCTTGAGTCAATCACTTTCCCTTGCATATTAGCTGCATTGCACTGCTGTAATCGTTTAAAATAATGGTGACGTACGTGAGAGTGGATATCACATAGCCCCCAGCTGCCGCTCCCCCCCCCCACACAGACACACACACATGTCTGAGTATATGTGTGGCAGTGAGTTCAGATAACATAGTGTCAATCATGTTCGTCTTGTTAGTATTACATGTACGTACATGTAACGAGGAACGTAGTATACATGTAGGTGACGTGTAGTGCAATAATCGTATTGTGGGTCGCGTCACGTGGCCCTGGGCAGTTTGGGCGCGCAATTTGGCAAGAAAGGTAAGTGAAAGTGTATCTTCTCATCCTCTACGTAGGCAAGGCCGCAAGGGGGCTGCCAGGTGTATCTCTACGGCAAAAATGTATATCTTGAAATCTTCTACATAATTGGCAAGGCCAAAAGGGCCGGCTAGCCTACCGATTGGGGAACGCAACACAAGGTAAGTGATCAATATAGTAGTGTGATGACCATGCGTGTTTCTGTTTCTCCACATTTGGCCTCGAAAGTAACGTTAACAAACCAAAGAAAATATACGGAGCGCGAAAGTATGCTACGGTGGAATACTCAGCAGCGTTGCGTGTCGTGGTAAGTGGTTACTGGTACATGGGTGTCTGTGCGCGTGTGCTTATATCACGTGTAAGGCAGTTTCAAGACAAATCTGTTTGTGTCAGATCTGAAGAAGAAAGGTACGTGCATGTGATACTGCGTTTTACCAAAATGACCGCTAGATTTGTTCTAAAAGATTCTGATCTGGAAGACTCGCCATTGCAGAAACTGCATCCTGAGGTACAAATCGTATCATCTTAATTTTAATGTCATTTTGTTTCCCTCAGAATATTGAACTGAAGTATTTTGCTCTTCTAGCGGACTGCTTCCTATATTGAACGTTGTAGTTACATGTATGAAGTGCTTTTGCTGATTTTTAATCACAATTATACAAAAAGATCAATAAATTTTTTAAATAGTATGCAGGCTTTGGGTAGGTTTAACCCTTCCTTACAATTTAAGAAAACATCATATTTCCATACGTATATATCATATTTCCTTCGCACAAAGCATATATCATTACGGCTGTTCAGTGAAAGGTAACACGATAATTTCTAATTCCAGGAAAGAGTACAGTATGTATCTAATTAAGGTACTTACTTGTGGTTTACATGAACGTATACATAACTGAAATGTGGTCATGTCGTCCCGTGCGAGCTCGAGTATATCCGTTCCCAAATAAAGTATACGGTCTGTCAGTGTCAGTGTGGAATAAAATGGCCGATCTGTTAAACAACCAGTTCTGGGTGCGGAAATCGATAGCAGCCTTCAACAGGATTGATTTAAATAAGGATGGTGTTCTCTCCGCTGATGATATCAAAGTATACCAAGAAAGAGCCATTCAGTACGCAAATATGAATGAGCAGCAGACTGAACTGTCCGCAAGGAGAAATGCTGAACTAATCGCGGCATGGTTTGGCTCAGATGATAAACATCTCACTCTGGAACAGTATCTCTACGTAACGGCGATGAGTGCTGCAGGTACATGTACATGTAGATGCATGCATGCATATACATGCACGCCAGTGACACTAAAAGTGTATACATGTACGTATTGGTGGGCTTAAATGCGCCAATCTATAGTAAGTGCGACCCCCCCCCCCCCCCCCCCCCCCCCCCGCGACCCCCCAACAAAATCCGGCCGGGACATATGGGGGGATTTGAGATTTATTAAATCTAAAGCCCCACGATTGGGGTTTATTAGCTGCATGGTTAAATGACCCCTCTCTACCCTGTTTTTATTTTACGCTTTTATATAACGGTGTTGTTCTGCTGCTAGCATGCTCAAAACGAATGAAAGAACGTGCGTTTGCATTTATTGGTATAAACTGTGATACTAAATGCTAATTGGTTAATTGTGCTGCCGCTATTGGTATGTTTTTTTTGTACAACAATGCCCTAACTGCTGATTCGTTTCGGTATCGTCGCTTTTGTCAATGATCCGTCCAATAAGGCGCCATTTGCAGTTGACCGCACCCAATGTCAAATCCTCCGTGCTGCATAGCATGGTACACGTACATGTAGCAATGATCAATTATAGCTATATAACCACAAGTACATTGTTTATAAAATATGCTGTCTATACTAGTTCCTGTCCAGTACTCTATAAGCTTTGAGAGTGTATAGCTTGTATTATCACTAGTGTGGCTTTGGCTCGCGGGGCATGCATGCATGTGCACTGCAAGATCGAGGCGTACAGGATCATCTAACTTGCCAGCAATTGAATTGACCTTTGTGAGGGACGAAGCTACAGTTTGTGCTAAGGTGCTAAGCATCGAACGCCTGTTGTGTATCATACGTATACAGGATATTTTCGCCATCAATTGCTACGAATGACGTGTCACTACATCTTTCTTGGTCGATCTCTCTCATTGCTGGATAGTAAAGCCGAGTCGTCAAATTCTGCACGATTTTTAAAATAACATCTTCAGCATTCAGTATAGCCCATGACTTCTAGATCCATTTCAATGTTAATCGAAATTGCCGCGATACAAAAGCGCCGTGTTGTCGAACTAAAAGCATGTATACGATAGCATCGAGGAATCCCAGCGGGCGGTGCGTTCATATGTATGAAGAAAGGTTGTTCTTGTGCATGTACATGATAATGCCTTAATTCCATGAACTGTTTACAAACCCGCCCCATTTACTAATAATGGTGTACTATAAAGTGACCATTTGCGAAAGTATAGAATGTATATATCTATCTTTACATTTACCCCCAGCTCCTATTTGCCGCGGTGGAATAAAACAATTGCGCCATGCTATTTTACACCGGCTAGCTGCTATCATCTAACTCTAGCTGAATACAGCATTTCGTCACCCATATATCTAAGTTTACATATATTGAATACATGTATGTTTGTAAGTACTGTCAGTACATGTTTACTCCGCAATCTGTCAAAATAGCTGATTACTACTTGCGTTAGACTCGGTTTCTCCCACACCTAAAATTTGCACACCTATAGCATAACAGTTGATACAGTGCTTGAAGTGTTGTATAGTACTTTTTAAGTACATACTCCTTCTCCTCCTGAACTCATTGTGCTCATCTTCAAGAACAAAATAATGGAGTTATCACTGTACATCCATTTACATGTAGGGTATGTAACATCCCCTGAATAATGAAAATCGCTTTTTCCGAAAATTAATCGCTTTTTCAGGTTTTTCTGGATCTGAAAATCAATTTTTCCGAATACTTGAAAAAAGAGAATCGATTTTTCCGAATAGGTTTTGACAATTTGCCAGCCGAATACATACACATAACACCAGAGACCCTCCTACAGCTACCCACATCACATCAGATACCCTCCTACAGCTAAACCATAACACAAGATGCCCTCAGCACACAAACACACCTACCCCCACCACACCAGATGCCCTCACGAGGCACACAACCATATAGTTACCCCCATCACACCAGATGCTCTCAGCACACAACCACAGCTACCCCCATCACACCAGACACCCTCCTACAATTACCCACATTACATCAGATCAGTACTCTCAGCCATGCATCCACAAGCTACCCAAATCCACACCAGATTCAATCAGCACACAACCACAGCTACCTACATAGGCCTAAATCGCTTGGCCAAACCACATACCTAGATGGGCGTGTCCTGACCTTAGTGTGGCCACGCTGAGGTCTACCTACAAATCTCACCCAATGCCAAAAGAGTAGAACCACAAATGAAGTTTACGCACCACCAGCCATGCAGCCTCCATTTAACCATCGCAAGTTTTGTAACTAAGTAGGCCAAAGTGCGATCGCGGCACAGTGCTGCCGCGATATGGTCTTTAGCTGATATTGCCTATATCGCGATATGAGTAAAATATCGCGATATTTATCGCGATATTTTTAAATATATTCATCGAGGAACTATTTATTTGTGTGGTGGCGACACAAGAACAAACACATAAAATGCTATAGGGCGCTGGAGGGGGGAGGCCGGCCCGGGGGGTGGGGAGGGGGGGGGGAAGAGACACTGTACGTTGGTACATATACTGGTATAAACATGTATATACATGAATAGAGTGCTGCCAAAATGGTATAAGGAAGTATCTAGCTATCTTAGCCTCGACTGTACCTTTAGAAAGGGCTTGCTCTCCGGCATGAGTAATACACAAGCAAAGAAATCATGCATGAAGTCACTTACTCTACCGGCTGGATAATACATTTTTTTGTGGCATAATATCACGTGCAGAAAAAGAATTTAAGAGAGGATTAAATCACTGCGTGATTCAACATCAATTATACGCTTTCCGGTCACATAATGATTCCAAAATGATTTTATGGTCGAGTGAGTAGCCACGTGCATCTTTCTCATCGAAAAAAGACTCGTGTTTAACGATATTATCTCCATAACTGTGAACTATTTCGTGGTAATATTTCAGGAAATAATACATGTATAATATGGTGAAAAAGAGGTACTTATTATAAGCGTTTGCGGTTACACGTTTAAATAGGCTGATTTTTATTTTGATGGGAGCGTGCAGATAATTTACAGTATTATATATGTACGCAGCATCTCAGCATGGATGTGTGTGGCCCAACACTAGTTGCATCTGCTGAATGACTTTTTGTATATTTCCGTCTTTCTCCGTCTATTCTTCCGTCTATCTCCGTATATCCATGTACGTTTGTATCGCGATATGACCAAAAAAATATCGTGATATATTGCATATCACGATATATCGCGGCAGCCCTGTCGCGGCAGTATCAGCTCAGAGCGATAAACGCAAGAAACCAGCTCGTTCGAAATGCACTAAGCAAACTAACTTTGATTTGTAGCCCGTCGTCATGACACGGGAAGAGGGAGATCTGTTGGCTATTTTGAATTACTGCCCGTACATGTTGTTTCTGCATTTGATCTCGTCCCCACGTATATATAAATAGTGAGATACGCGTTTACGTATTTAAGTACTGCTGTTTAACGCGTATCCGGATTGTTGTCATAAAAAAGTATTCGAATGATGGGTGAATTGACGATGCGGACGATGAATACCTAAGTATACCTCCAAATGGAGATGCATACACAAACCGGTTATTTCGAATAGAACAAATCCAATAATCGGTTTTTCCGAGTAATGCTAAATTACTGGATAGATTTTTGCGAATATCCGAATAACCCGAATAACCTGCATGATAACCGGTTACACACCCTATAATTATATGTGCGTGGATGCATGGTATCACGGGCATTGGACTGTTCTTGGCATCCAAAAAGTTAAGACCATTTACAGATGATTATCTGATTGTACCAGGTAGTCTAATTTGTGAGCGCCTACATGTACTGTATATGAAGAGGAAGTAATGAATAATTGGCCGTCTTATTAGCGAGTGGTTTATTCAGTTGTGAGCGGCACCGTTTACCTACATGTACGTAAACAACACACATGATATATCCTCTATTACATGACTGAATGGGAGAATATCAAATATACAAGGTAACAAATACCAATCAATGTATATTCTACCCAAATATGCCTGCATGCCTTCAGCTTGTTATATTGCACTTTTTTTTTGGTACTTATCGATAACTGCAAATGTTTTTCTGGGGCATATCATTTAACAAATCATGATATATAATCTACATCAAATACTGTAGTGAATTAACAATTATCTTGTTCAATAACCAAGTTGCTGCTAGCTAAGTTGGAATATTCTAGAACTCATGCTCACGTGATGATGGTACCTCAAAAGGCCCAGAATCAGAGAGAGATTGAGATTCTTCGTGACTTATCTATCGCTAGCTGTGTGTGTCAGTGTATAACGTGCCTGGTGTTATTTCTTAATAATATTGGCTGCTTGCGTCCTAGTTGGCCGGTCACGCGCGTCGGCGGAGGATACTACATTGGCGACGAGGGTAAACAACCGACCAGATGGCTTTGCTAGGCACCCTGGGACCCTTTGACAAGGACACGGAGGAATGGAGTTGTTACTGTGAGAGGCTGGAGCAGTTCTTTACGGCAAATGGCATTAAGGAGGAGGAAAGGCAGCGTGCAATACTTCTCAGCGTCTGCGGCAGCTCAGTGTATCAAGTCATTCGCAGTCTGGTTGTGCCAAGTAAACCCGCTGAGAAGTCCTTTTCTGAGTTAGTTGAGTTGGTTCGTAATCATTTTTGTCCCTCTCCATCTGTCACAGTGCTGCGCTACAACTTTAATCAGCGTACTCAGCAAGCAGGCGAGACGGTGTCGCAATTCGTGGCAGAATTACGAAGACTAGCTGAGAAATGCGAGTTTGGGGAGGCGTTTGACGACATGCTTCGCGACCGCATTGTTTGTGGCATTCGTAATGTAAGCGTGCAGCGAAGGTTGTTAGCAGAGTCCGCTCTCACATTTAGCAAGGTTTTTGAGTTGGCGCAGGCTGCAGAACTGGCGGAGAAAAATGTGTCAGACATTCAGAGCTCCGGAGCTGCAGCAGGCGCCGTTTTTGCAGTGCGAGGGAACAAGGACATTCAGTCGGGTAGGTGCTATCGTTGCGGGGGTAAACACAGTAGTAGGGACTGACTCATCTCGCTCTTTAGCACCAGCAGAGAAAAATTATTCTCAAATTGAAAAAGAAGGGTTAGCAGTGGTATGGGGGGTAAGAAAATTCCATCAGTTCCTTTTTGGTCGTGAATTTGTAATATATTCAGATCACAAGCCTTTGCAGTTCCTTTTTAGTGAAAGAAAGTCAGTCCCTACTATGGCATCATCAAGGATTCAAAGATGGGCACTAACTCTGAGTGCCTACAAATACCAGTTGGTGTTTCGAGCTGGCAAGGAGCAAGGTAACTCAGACGGTCTGAGCAGGTTGCCTCTAAGTGATACTCCAGATGATGTACCCCTACCAGCAGACACTGTTTTAATGCTTCAGTCCCTTCCTGAGATTTGTCCAGTGATTACAGCAGCATCTATCAAGTACTGGACTGATAGGGACCCTATACTCTCGGCTGTAAGGGGGCTGGTACTGCAAGGTTGGACATCACAATGCAAGGGAGAGTTCATACCATATGAGCAAAGGAAAGCGGAATTGAGTGTAATGAATGGATGTGTCTTGTGGGGTAATCGTGTTGTGGTACCACCACCAGGGAGGGCAAGGATTGTCAACCTGCTTCACGAAGGGCACCCAGGAATAACTCGAATGAAAACTCTTGCAAGGAGTTATCTTTGGTGGCCAGGTCTGGATGGAGAGCTGGAGAACAAAGTGAGATCCTGTCAAGCTTGTCAGGTCAACAGTAAATTACCTCCAAAGTCACCACTTCATGGGTGGGAGTGGCCCTCAACACCATGGTGTAGAATACATGTTGATTTCTGTGGTCCATTTTTGGGCAAAACGATTTTTGTATTGGTGGATGCTCATTCCAAATGGATTGAAGCTGAGGTGGTTTCTTCACCAACAACGCAGAATGCTATTCACAGTTTGCGGAAAGTGTTTGCCAGTCATGGTCTTCCAGAAGTGTTAGTGTCAGATAATGGTCCAGCATTTACCAGCAAGGAATTCCAGACCTTTGTTCAAAGAAACGGTTTCAGACACATCAAGTCTGCTCCATACCACCCAGCCACGAATGGATTGGCTGAGAGGGCAGTACAAACGGTCAAATCTGCTCTGAAGAAGGTCACAGGTGACATGGAGACAAATTTATTGCGGTTTCTTTTTCAATACAGGCTGACACCCCATTCAACGACAGGGCAATCACCTGCAGAGTTATTGTTGGGGAGAAGGCCACGGTCACATCTTGATTTCATTGTGCCCTCAGTGGAGCGGAATGTGAAGAAGGCCCAAGAGAGACAGAGAAACAACTGTAAGAGCTCTGGGCATCACTGCTATGAAGTGGGAGAAAGAGTGTATGCCCTTAACCACTGGGGAACTCCAAGATGGATCTCTGGTATTGTTACTTCGGTAATGGGTCCTGCATCTCTCCGCATCAAGTTGGATATCGGGAAGGAGGTTCGTTATCATGTGGATAATGTTAAACCCGCCTTTCAACCCTGCAGTGATGATGGTGCTGTTGGTGATGAGTTTCCACTGCCTGCTGCCTCTGAATCGAGGACACACGCTTCAGCTCGTAATACAGCCACCCCTCCTCCAGTTGAGCCAACTCAAGTTCCACCTTTAGCCATTCCGGAAGTTGCACCACCGCCTCCACAGGCTGCAACCACATCTCAGAGTCCAATGTCTACCCAACCACCTACAGGGCCCCTGAGGCGCTCCACCCGTCCCCACCGCCCCCCAGAGCGCTTTGGCTTATGAGGGAGAAATGTAGTGAATTAACAATTATCTTGTTCAATAACCAAGTTGCTGCTAGCTAAGTTGGAATATTCTAGAACTCATGCTCACGTGATGATGGTACCTCAAAAGGCCCAGAATCAGAGAGAGATTGAGATTCTTCGTGACTTATCTATCGCTAGCTGTGTGTGTCAGTGTATAACGTGCCTGGTGTTATTTCTTAATAATATTGGCTGCTTGCGTCCTAGTTGGCCGGTCACGCGCGTCGGCGGAGGATACTACAAATACCATGCATGATTCATTGCAAAAACCATGAGATAAACAATATCGGATAATCACAAGTTTGATTGTCGGTTACATAGTTTTAACGGTTTGGTACCGCCTGCCTATTATGGGCATCTACATGTATATGTGCATGCAAAGCACACAGCAGCATGTAATCAGAGTCCTGTAATAGGCCCGTCATCGCTTAGATCATTTGCTATAGCCATTGGCCACGCGCCCAGCTAAGCAGATCATATTTTGATTTCACACTGTACCAAAATGTATAGCAGATGTGAAATCAAAATATGATTTGTGTCTTTTTGGGGGGCAGCCTGGCCAGATTGAGGGGGGGGGGGGGGGGGGGGGGGGGGGGAAGGAGAGGTGTAGTGGAAGTGGCATCAAACCCATGCGGCCTTATAACATGGAGTGCCAAGGTACCACCAGAGACCATGCAGGAGTACTTTAAGAGGCAATGCATGCCCCTCTGCCAATAAAGTTAGCCAGCCACCATGCACAGATAAACACAATACATGTGCATACCACAAAGTTCCACACACACTATATAACACAAAATTTGACTGCTCATCAAAATTGCAGGTAGCGGCAGGGTCCAACACCTTTAGCTTTTGGCTGCAGACCTGGGCATGAGAAACTATAGTCCTATTACTCCTATATAACAGGGGTCCTATTAAAAAGAGCAGAACATCAGAGCTATGGCGACAATTTCGGTATACTTCTTGCTTCAGTTGTTGGTCTTATACGTCACCGTTTGCCTCATTTGCTTCCAGAAAGGCAATACTAGGTTTCGACGCCACTCCAGGCTCACCCGCCTCTATTATCGCCTTATTGGCATTTGATTTGTACATCCTCATCCCCACTGCCGACGCCCTTGTTGTCTGGAGGAATAGAGATATTATAAGGCACGCATCAAGCCCTTATATCGGAAAATGTGCAGCACCTTCAAGCATGCAGTGTATGCATAAATTGAAAACACAATTTAATTAACGAGCACGCAACATGTACATGTATAGATGATTTCGGTGAGAAGGCGTACCCCCTAAAAGCGTGTGCATGACTTAAAATTGATGTGGTATGTCACACGTCTGACCAGGCTGAATCAAACAACAAAAACAGTCAAGTTAAATAAAAAATTAATCATTCTGGTTAGATAATGTTAATTTACTTTATATTAATGATGCACCATCCCATTTGCACCGAGGCTGTAGCAGGTCATGCAGTTCGCCTTTGCACAGCCATTGTCAGCTATTCAGTGTAACATGAAAGAGGAGTTTACTATCCTAAAATAATGGCTTAGCCTCTACATGTATATATTATCTCTGCATGGTATGTATAAATACTTTGCTATTATAATAATGTAGTTATGTAGTTATTGTGTTATATATGGGACAGTATCTGCGAAAACTTCCATAGAGCAATGGTGTAAAATACATTTTGGTGTCTTGCACTTGCTACGTGCCAGCATTGCAACGTTCCATACCCCACCTGGTTCAAACCCAACATAACTTTCTGTACAAGTAATCAAATCGCTTCAAATTCGGTTTGTAGGTAGAGAGGTCCTATATCTATCGATTTGTTCTGTTCATTAATTTTATGCCATCCCTTACGGAGATACAGTTAAACAAAACACGTGCACTTTTTCCCGCTCAATTCGCGGCAATGATTTGGGCAAATCAAGTCCCGCTCAATGTATGGGGATGCGGTGATTATATCATTTGCACGTATCGGGCAGGAAAAAGTGCACGTAGTTTGTTCAACTGTACATGTATCTTCGTAATGGATGGCATAAAAATTAACGAACAGAAGAAATAGATAGGTATAGGACCTCTCTACCTACAAACCGAATTTGAAACGATTTGATTACTCGTACAGAAAGTTATGTTGGGTTTGAACCAGGTGAGGTATTGAGCATTGCAATGCTGGCACGGAGCAAGTGCAAGAAACCAAAATGTATTTTACCATAGAGCAATTATGCAGTATGAAGTCATGAAAATAGGAAATCAATAGCATTTACCGTTCTGACGATATAGCGATTCAAAAGTTACAACACGATTTTTTTATAATGTTATAAAACATAGGAAGTTTTCGCAGATACTGACTGTCCCATATGTATATTATATTTTTAGTAGTAATGCTTTTTAGTACTAGCTGCCTTTCTCCACAGACCAAATAGCAACCGATATTCCCAACATCCTGTTCGACATTATTGATTCCAACAATGACGGTTCAATTTCTGTTCAAGAATATGCTGTCTTCTTTCAAATTGCTAACATTGACCCAAAATATGTCGCAGACGCATTTCAAGTCATTGATACAAACAAGGATGGAGTTATAAGCCGCGATGAATTTGTCGCTGCATTCCAGGAGTATTCAAGAGGCACTGATGAAAGTCATCCAAGCCAACGTATGTACGGGCCACTTTGAGCATACATACTTTTGTGTGTACAGAGAACTACTGCAACTTTAGATTTATAGAGGTGTGATACTGTGTGAAGCGGATTTATTGTCCGTTTCAAATCTCTATAAATTGGCATGTGCTGTATAGAATAGTACATTGTAGATTTGGAATTTGCTAGCTCCACAAGTAACCATGGGTATTTTTCAGGCGCATGTTGCTAGAATCGTAGGCAGAATTAACTTGATTACGGCCATAGTTGCTCTAGTACAAGAAAGTGAATTTGCTGAATGGCTTAATGAGGATGAAGTTGACTGTGGCAGAATAGTTATTCACTATAGAATAACTGACGAGACAAAAATGTATATATGCCTGAATTTCGTATAAGAGGAGTAATATGGGAGGAGGATCTATACTTCTTTGTACTGAGCTATTAATGTACCTGCATGCTGCAAACATTATGCAAACATACTAGTAGTACTTGCGTGTGAATAAATGTGCTCAGAATTAAGGGTGGGGCAGGACTTGACATACCTTTAAAGGGGTGTTATTAATGTCGTGAGACATTGTGACCAAGGAGGGAGAGACGTTCAAACTTTATTCATTTCACTACTTTATGGACAGCCCCGGCCCTATACGCATGATCGATGCTTGTCAGTACTATTAAAAGTGCTGTGCTACAAACTGAAGGCTCAGCAGAACCCTTCGGAGGGTCATTCTATGGCAGATCACCCAAAGGACATGCCATTTTTCCACCACACCCCCTCAGATTTGAATGATAATTTGTATGCTTATTTAGTATGTTAGGGAAAGTACCCATACCAATTATCACCTACGCGTCTTTATCAGATCTGGAGAATCTTGATTTTTAAGTATTCTTTTCTTTTTTTACCCTTTCATCTTTACAAATTTATAACCCTAGAGCCATTGATCTCAGAGTACAGTGCAAGGTATCTTTGAGAAGCAAGACCATGGCTGATTACACTACTGTATTATATTAATTATTTCATGGAGTTAATTAACCATTAAATTGTAACTCAAAGTTTGGCAGCTCATGGTTATAAATGGACAAGTTTTTATTAAAGGTATTATTTTTCCAGTAGAGCCCCATCATCACGGATCATAAAAAGTTATAAATTCGAATGGCTAATCTTATTTGTAAATAACTATAAATGTTTAAAGTTGAAGCATTTCATTTTGTGTACACCTAGGTGATGTTATGTATGGCTTCAGTCCATTGTCAAAACAATGAATTTGTTTATGTTTTTATACCTTCAAATATGATTTCCCAGCCTAAAATGAAGTTAGGGCCCTAACCCTAACTCATCCCAATAATAAACTACGTATGTCCAGATGCACGGTGGCCTGAGTAGTATCCCAGTGATAACCCTGAGAATGAAAGAGAAATTCTCAGAAAAATCACCAACAGCTATAAATTTACATTCAGATGATGTGATTGACTCTTTCAGGTGGTTTAAATACAATGTAGTGATGCCTTGTGCGATGAGATAGGGAGTCAAGGAAATTCTCAATACATGTACTTTCAGTCACTGTTAAAGAGTGCATCTGTCTATAGTCACTCACAGTTGATATTTGATTTCATCACAGAAATTCAACTCCTCTAAACCACTTACCAGATCTACCACTCACTCCCTCTTTACTGAAACATAACTCGCACTGATTCATCATGCATTTTCTGATGCCAGATCACATACAGATGCCTTCGCCTTCAGCTTGGGGGTTTGGTGGTGAAAACACACACACACACACACACACACACACACACACACACACACACACACACACACACACACACACACACACACACACACACACACACACACATACACACACATCACACACACACCACACAAACACCACACACACCACACACACACACCACACACACACACACACACACAATGTGTGCCAGGTGAACCAGCCAAAATGGACGACGAAGGGAAGCAAAAGTTGAAAATCCTATGTTTGCACCATGATGTGAAGACTTAAAAAGCTTAGTAAACCTCTTAAAGTTAGCTAGAACAAGCCTCTTTTGTTTCCTTTCCTTCTCCCCATTTTGCCCACAAACAATACTTAGATCCTTCCCAAATGTATTCATGTAGTGTAGGGGCAACCCAATACATGCAAACTAATTCGTTGTCTCATATAAGGCTTCATGCTTTATTGTGTTTACATTACAACCAGATCATTTCATTGCTGCCATGCAGTGCTCCATGTTAATGTTTGCCATTTGAAATACTCAATAATTAGCCACTCCCATTTTGATTTTAAATAAATCGATCATGATACAGCCTTTAAATGTATCATCTATTTCACTACGAGATTTTGTCCCTTTTTACTGGGATGCACCCCAATAATAGAAAATCATGTTCTAGTTAAATAACTTTCAAAATTATTAATTTAGGTATATATTCAGACTTTTTTTTGATGCTTCAACTTCTCAAAGATAACTTGCATTAAATTATGTGACTAATCATTACAGAGATATTAACAGTCAAAGATGTAGGAAATAACGAAAACAGTTGCCACACCAAATCTTGAAATCTGATAAAGCTAAAAAGGTGATGATTGATGTAGTTACCTTCCCACTCATGGTAAACACATACACCAGATTTCATGCAAATATGAGATGGTGTGGGGTCATTGACCGGGTGATCTGCCATAGTCTGACCCCGAAATTGATGATAGCGACTATATATGTACCACTTTCCACTCTTCATCAATAGAACTCTGCAAGTCCCTTCAGTGCAGCCCTTGCCAGACGACTCCCTGTGGTCTTGCTCCTTTTCTGGCTTGTAGCCTTATTGCGCATGATAAAAACCCAGAAGTTCGTCCAATGGACCCTTTGCATGAATTGAAAGGTCGGAAGTACGTCACGTCCGGAGTAAAAAAACAACAGCGGTAGCCTAGAGAAATTGTGTCACGTTCGCGGACCTTTGCGTAATAAAATGGTAACGCTCGTAGCCATTCCTTCCCGCTCGGACAATGATCCTTCGGCCGATCCAGTTCCTGGTCAAGCTATGCTGCTAACAGTATGTGTGACCGAGTCTGACATATCCAGAGCCTTTTTAAAGCCATCCATTTTAATTAAAAGGCTCCGGGTATGTCAGACTCTGTCAAACTTACTGTTGGCAGCATAGTTTGACCAGGAACTGGATCGGCCGAAGGATCACTGTCTGAGTGTGAAGGAATGACTACGAGCGTTGCCAGTTTATTACGCTAAGGTCCGCGAACGTGACACTCCAGACGTGACGTTTATCGTACTTCCTATCTTTCATGCAAAGGATCCATTGGATTTTATGAAGTTCCCAGACGAATAATATCAAAGCTGTGCTTTCCATTCTGAGAGTTGATATTCAGGAAGCATATACGAATAACTTCCACATGCAGGGAACTCGAGGTTCGAAGGAATATTAGATTACAACTTAATCAGTTGCATCCTGGTTTTTTTTTTTTCCACATTGAATTTAAAAGCTGTTTAATATACTCTAAAAATAGATTTGATTATAATATGCATTTTTCATGAAATAAACATTAAGCACCCATTACTACAATCAAGACAAATAAATTAATTTCAACCACGCACAATTTATTCATACATGTATGTAATCACCTACAATCTTTTAATAATTCATGACGTCTACTGATTAAACCTTTGCTCACGTGCACATGTAATGTAATTTAATAGTAAAATAACTTATATTAAATCTACATTTATAATACAGCGTGCCAAGGGGGTGTGGCACTACGATACTACTGCGGTATGCCCATGCATGCAGTTGATGAATAAATCATGCAACGCATTCTGCATGATAGGGACTTCTGCGTGCTAGAGTATGGACCAAGCATTCAGAAACCATGCGTGCACACATGTAATGTGTTGAATCAGCTAGTACATGTAGCTCGAACCCTTGATGTGTCGTGCCATGTGGGATATGCCTCATGTCATTTTCTTTGTCAGTAGCGCTAGCACTCGCGGCATTACAGTACGTACAAGTGAAGTTGTGTCCAGTACATGTACAGAGACAATTAGAAATTTGTGACTGTGGGCTGACCTGAAGACGGTGAAATGGCCGCATGTGATCGTTGTAATAACTCACACCTCGCACATTCATCGTAGAGTTAGGAAAACGGTTGGTTTCATAGCACAACCATACCGCTTTCATCAGAAAAATTCATTTTGGTAAAGGCTGGTCCAGATAGAGCGATATCGATAGATGAAAGCTGCTGTATGCATATGGTTGCGCTAAGAACACCAACAGTTTTCCTAACTCCACGATGAATGTGCCTTATTTTTCGCTCTTGCGAGGTGTGACTTTTCGTTCTTGCGAGCCGGTGTCATAGTCGCCAATGACTCCCCTAAATTTTGACTCCCCAGTCAATCACGCCTAAAGGCAAATATGACTCCCCAGTCATTCATGCCTAGGCGTATTTGACTCCCCCTTGATAAAAGTGACTCCCGGGAGTTATTACTGCCTTAGGCATTATTAACTCCCCGTCGATCTTGCCAAGGTGTACATGTATATGATTCCCCAGTTATCTGAATGCCAAGAGACAAAATTGATAGCCTTAGGTATAGATAAATCCCCCTTGGTTTTTCGGTGCATCATCATGCATGGCCTTACTTTCTGGGCAGAGATAGCAAATAAAGGTATTTATATGTATCTATATAGTCTGTATCATGATCTGAATATATAGAAAATGAATGAACACTGACAAAGACAAGTATTATCAAGACTGCTTGCTACTTATACAGATTGACAATTAATGCACAACCATGCATGATGCAGAAACACTTTTTTGCTGAATGTTCATGCAGCGGAAATGGTACCACTGTTGGCATTGATCACACTGTATTACTTGTAATCAGATGATTTGGCAGCCTACATGTGCATATCAAATGTACCCTGAAACGCTTGGTTTTGTTCTTTTTTACTGCAAATGGATCCGTGGACTGAAGAAAATGGTTGTATGCAGTTCTGCTCAAAACAGTGCACCAAATGTTTATGAAGATATATTAGCTCAAATGTCACCTCCTAGATTTACCATGCTAGGCAAAAGCAATGGCAAATAATCCACAGGGTGGCTATTTATAGATTGTGGCAATTTGCGAGCACCATCACAAGTGTGAACATCACCATCTGATTCATCACTGTGTAAGCTTTGTGGCCTTTTGTATGTTGGTTCGATAAGCAAATAGGACAGCTGAGAGATGTTAATTAATTCATCCCAGTTATCTTGGCTGCTGTTCACAACGTTAATAAGACCTGCTTGCAGTGTTTGATTAAACCGTTCAGTTAAGCCATTTGTCAGTCTGAGGGTGGTGTGCTGAAGAATTGTTATGGTCAGTTTGAGTCAGATGAAAGAGCTGCTCTTAAAATTCTCTGCCTTGTTCCGAAATGATAACTTCACAGCATCCAAACCATATAATAACAGGGATCAATCCATGTGCACATGATGCAATCAATCAATTTAAATCTTCTATGTACTATTTTTCCACATCATTCACATACCTGCAAAACGTTTCAAACAAGAAGAGAGCTAATACACTTGCTGCAGTCTTATCCTAGCTTCAGTGGTGCAGAAATGATCTACTAAAGTGACCACATACTTTTTGCCTTTTGAGGTGGTGGACAAAAGACCAATGAGGTCAATACCAACCTATTGGTATGTGTTGAGATTTATATTATGTGTACAGGTATACAATTATCGTACTAAATAATATATACTTTCTGTTTTACCTTCAATCCCATGCAGCATGGCATGAATGTGTCTTTTTCGTCTTCAGTTCTAACACAAATCTTCCACCCTTTCTCCTCACCTTCGCCTTTCTTTACTCTTTTGAAATAGAGCACTCCACACTCGAACTTGAGCATTTGCGCTTTAGATTGGCCTTATCTCCCTTCGAAATGCCCTTAGGATATTGATTCATACGCAGGTAATCCTCGACAACACTGAATTCATCCTTGTCCATGCAAGCGAGCTATCTCATTTCAACAATGCAACTACACGTGGCTTATCAGTGGAATTCACGTGGGGAGTCCATATATGCCTAGGAGGAGTCATTTACACCTTAGGCGTAAATGACCGGGGGAGTCATTTATGCCTATTAAATATTCCATGCACTGCACTGCAAGCTTCCGCTTCTCGCGCGGGAGGGCTGGTTGATGTAATGATCTACGTTGCCTCCGGAGCCCTTGATACAAGCCTATGTTTTGACGATGTATGTATTACCCGGCCGAGCACATGCAGACTGATATATAGTTTCCGAGAGTGTCTCAAAATTGCATTGCGATCGACAGGTCAATCATCAAGTTAAGTCCTGTATGATACGAAGAAACAGTTGTGCACTGCTTGAACATGACCCATTCATTGTTTGTATATGCTCAACATGTTTATTCATTTATTTATCGTATCATAAAAATTACACAACAATAACACACTAAATAATAACTAATTAATTACAGACTACCTAAGCCTAACTAATGTTTCAGATATAGGCTACTCAAATGAATGGAGCAGACTTCTCGTCAAAATAGTTCTTGCTATGCTACGCCGGGAGTTAGCACCAGACTAAGTCTGCCAAAAAGATAAGCACTGAGTGACCTTACTTTTCGGCAGAGAAAAACAGATGGCAAGCCGTATGGCTGTTACAAAGTGTAATGGCTGGCAGACGCTAACTTACCGTTGAGAAAGTAACAACAAATGTGTCTATCGTATCAAAACCGGCGGTGCCAGTAAACAAAACGCATCAGGAAACACGGTCCCCCCCTCCGCCCCCTACCCGGACCAAGATGCCTGGATGTACAAATAATTACCCGGACCCATATGCCTAGGCAACTGGGTCCGGGGGGGGACCCAGTTGCCTAGGCATATGGGTCCCCCCGGACCCAAAATAGGGGGGGACCCACATGCCTGTGACACCGGTTCGTGTGCACAGCCATGCATGGTGTATTTAAGCTGAGGAACAGCACTACTAGCCGGCTATACAGGTTCATGTCATTTTGAAATCAAGTTGTGCATGAAAATAGAATCTGTATCAGGGAATAATTTACCTTAAAAAATGTACGATTTTGCTCCATAGTAGATTAGCAACTCTGTTCCGTCCGAGATGTGTGATTATACAGAATGATTTGTACACATTGAAGGACAGCAATCCCACGCACACGCCCGTGCGATCGACTCGCTTTTAGGCGATCAGCATGCTTTTGATAGAGAGCACGAAATATTTCTCCAAACTTATCCCATTGCAACCAAAAGCTCACAATGCACAATAACTCCTTCGACCACTTTCGTACCGTCAGATTTGCTGACATTATATTAATTGTCGCAATCGATGTCACGTGAGTACAATCACGCTGAGTCCATTCTTCATAATCACTGGCCTTGGGCTTTTCCCTTGATGCTACCAGAAGGCTTTCCTGATGTCCAATATATTTGTACATGTACATATATATTAGGTATTTTTAATTTGCAGCCTGTTACATGTAATTGTCACAGCAAGCTGCATGCAGGATATGTCTCTACTTAGAATCACACCTTTGTAAACCTAAAACTAACGTATAATATAATGCATGTGCAGCAACAGTTCAATAATTAACAATTATTTATGCTCAATTCATTCAAAGTGGTCCAAGCATAAATTGGCTTGGGTGACTTTCATCAGTGCCCCTGACACATTCCTGGTATGCAGCAACAAATTCATCACGGCTGATAACTCCATCCTTGTCCGTATCAATGGCTTGAAAGGCGTCAGCGACGTATTTTGGGTCAATGTTAAAGATTTGAAAGAAAACTGTATAGAGCAAAGGGACCGAATGTGGAACGCACCCCTATTAAGGAACACTAAATCTCATTAAAAATTTAATCAAAGTTATGGGTTTGCAATGTTGGATCATACGCAAATCAATGAATCTGATCGACCCACTAGTTGCTGGATAAATATCCTTTGGCAAGCTAGGAGTGCAGCATTGTGCTCCTTTGCGACCTCCTGATTTCATTATAGCGTTCATGTACTCTAATGCAGCGTTTTCTTCTAGAGCTGCTTTTCTTTTTCTGCGTCGCTCTTCTTTCTCAGCTATCTCTCTCCTCTTCATATCCTCAGCAGCCTTAAATTCATCGATCCATTGTGCTGAAGTCATGCACTGAGCTGAACCTTTCAAACGCTTAAATTGAGTACTTGTAGTAGGGATATAGCGTTGTCCTGTGGATCTAATCTTTCGCCATCTGAATTATCAGTGGTACTTTCTGAACTTTGAGAAGAGGTCCATTCAGCATGTTGCACCTGCTCAGGACATACTGCACATGCAGCCACATAGATGGAGTGGTACTGAATTGACAATTTTAGGCATAACTGCAGATCTTCTTCTGTTGTCATTGCAGCAGCCTTGAGATCAACCCGCCTCTTCACCTCTTGTGCCACACCATCCTCAATAAAGCTTACAATGGTCAGGAAGAGCATCTACCCCACGTAGTGGAGACAGGCCTGTCGTTTATTGGCCATAATTAGGCAACCAGAGGATAGACGTTTCATTTTTTAGCTAGTAGCACCCGCCCCCTCCCCAAAGTAAACCCCCATGCGGTTGAGTGTTTATATAACAACCCTTTGATGTGGTTGTTCCTTATTCGGTACCTTTCCCATACATTGAGGTATGTTTGCCGAAAAGTGAGTTTTCGGTACCAGGATTCATAAAACCTTTCCTATGGTTAGTATAGTTGTAATCTACGTTAAATTCTCTATCCAACGGTGTTTAAATTATCTCTCTAGCATGCATAGTTTGTCTGCAGCAGTCAAGGGAAGTTGGTTGTTCCTTAATAGGTTCCTTTGCTCTATTCATGAACTGATATCACACCATCATTGTCAGTATCCATAATGTCGAACGTGGCGTTGGGAACCTTAGTTGTAATTTGATCTGTAAAGAATGAACAGTTGTATATGCATCTAGAAGATATTAATCTTATAAACTCACTACATGCATAAACACAGTGGCTAAGCCATTATTTATGTAGTATCATTTGGTTGACAATCCCAAACAACCGTTTGAAATAAGAGTGTTTCCCACGTGATTTTGAAATGGGGGCCAGTTTAGGTGCATCCAGCTACATTTGACTGAGACCAATTTCTCTTTCATGTATCAAGGACTGACAATGAATGGCTATGCAAAGGCGAACTGCAACCGGCTCAGTCTTGGTGCGATGGCGTATTCATTTATGTATGTTATATTTGTTGTGTATAACTGATATAGATACAAACTTTAATCATGGAAAATAGTTAATTTGACAGATCTGCATGTTTCATTAGTAAGGATCACTGTTATTTTAAATTATAGTTTCAAAAGGTACAGGATGTAAGAACTTTTGATATCAACATACAATCATTCACAGGAGAGCTAGGGATCGATGGTAAAGTAAATATACACTAATGAGCAATTATTGCGTTAAGTCACGCTGCAACTTAATGAGGAATGCTTGGCTTGAAATTAGCAAACAACGCCCACGCGAACATGGCGGTTTAAGGCAATTTAGTACCGGGTAGTGGTTTAAGCTGCAGTGGCGGAAATGCAGCATGCACCGAGTAATAGTTTAGTTCGTCAGTGGACGATATGTATTTGTTGTGCCTTCAACCCATGTTCGCGGGGGTGTTGTTTGCTAGTTTCTTATACGCACCTTCAGCCGTCATCGCCGCTCCGTGGAGATACTGTTCCAGAGTAATATGTTTGTCATCAGGGCCGAACATTGCCGCGATAAATTCAGCAGTTAACCTTGCGCACCGTTCAGTCTGCTGCTCGTTCATATTTCCGTACTGAATGGCTCTTTCGTGGTATATTTTGATATCATCAGCTGAGAGAACACCATCCTTATTTAAATCCTTCCTGTGGAAGCTTGCTGTCCATTTCCGCACCCAGAACGGGTTGTTTAACAAGTGGGACATTTTATTCCGCAGTGACAGTACTTTGGTTACTTTCGTAATGCGGACTTTTATACATGCATATATATATATGCTTATATATATACACTTCCCTATAAATAGTATTTACCATGTAAATGATGTAAGCTGCTTTTTCCAGGCTATAAATTACGGAACATCCGACCGGCTTCCCTTGACTGATGTGGACAGACTATGCATGCTAGAGATCGAAAGATAATTTAAACACTGTTGAATCGAAAATTTAATGGAGATTACAACTGTAATAACCATAGGAAATGTTTCATGAATCCAAGTTCTGAAAATGCACTTTTCAGCAAACATACCTCAATGTATGGCAAAGGTACCGAATCAGGAACAATCATCAAAGGATATAAGCACACAGCGACGGTAATTGTGGCCGATAAGCGTATATATGAGATCGATAGCATGGCTATTGAAACCTACAAAATTGCCAGGCCAAAACGGGCTCATTCTGCGAGATTGCATCCTTTTCATTAAAAATAATGTGACTGGCCGGCCTGACAGCCAGTACGGTATTACATACATGTACATGTCACGTAGCTACATGTAATTGATGTAAATTTAAATTTGATCGCTTAGATTGTACGAATGGCTTTGAATGTTGCTTCACACTCATTTGTGCTGCGCACGAATCCACTGACTTCAGGTACTCCACTGACTTTTAATCAGCTGTGCTTCCTCCAACCCCGATAATCCAGACGAATTCGCAAGATACATCCCCTCCCCCTCCGCCCCCACCCCAAAAAATGCCCCTTGTTTAAACGAGCGCATCTACGTAATCATGAACACAGCTGCGTGACATTCTATAAAATCCTGCTGTAGTGCCAGTTCTTTCCTACCAACATATAATTAATAAGGTATACGCAGAAAGCTTTATAATGAATACGTCGCCGATACTTTTTGTTTAAACACGGGCCTTTTGTTTTCTGTGGGGGTGGAGGACCACAAAGTATAAAACAACACACTAACTACTTCCGTTGTTTGGTCGCATTTCCAGGTGTACAGATTGAGTCATTAAAAGAACTCTAAAAGCTAAAAAGGCCCATATTTTGCAATCAGTGAAGGTTCCCCCATGCATTATCTGTACATGCATGTGCCGATCACAACTCCATGCAAGAGCTGCACTTGCAACCTTATAAGTACATTTTTGGTTACGGCAAAGTGAGTTTCTCATTCCCGTGCACATGCAACTGATCATGCATGCATATGGCTAAAATTGTTAATCACTTGGAACAGGAATCTACAAACCATATCGATAAAGCACACCATGCGTTGTGAATTGCTGGCCAGTACATCTCCCACCCCCATCCTCTTCACCTCCAAAAAAATGGTTGGTAGTTGCAACAATATGCACCAGGATATATGTAATGTGGAACACTAGCTAGCTGCATGCCAGTAAGCTGCTTGTCTGCTTTGGTAGCGGGCGAACAAATTAGAACGTGTTATTCGAAGAAAAAATATTGCTGAAACACTTATAATACCCCTCCGTCACCGTTGAATCGTTACACCGGAATTCACCTCGTTCCAAGTCCTGTCTTTTCTATACTGGTGTATACATGTAAGTGTAATATCAGTCTTAATCCAAAATCTCATCGTGCTCACGTGCCCACCCATTACAACATATACACCAATACCAATCAATGCGCTAGCTTGTACTACATTCGTCCCTCTATGTGTTAAAGCTCGACTCGAGCTTTGACTACAACCTATAGCTATCAGGTGGGCGTCTGCTGTTTCGCTCTGGATACCTCCGGGTGGTCTGTTCTATTGTGCCTGGCTATTCCTGTGGATCCTGAGTTGGTAGAGGAGGCAGTGTTGGCGGGTTTTCTACTGGAGGTGGGCTCCCAAAATCAAAGTGCTCAACATGCTGAGCTTACCACTGCACATGGTGACGTGGCTCAACCCTCTGTGTATGATCTTCCTCAACTGATGGTTGGATACGAGGTTGTAAGCGATTTACATGTACAACTTTAGTCCTTTTACCATCTGTGATCTCTATAGTAACTGGAGACTTCATGCTTTTTACTTTCCATTTCCCTTCCCATCGTGGGTCCAGCTTTCCTGCTGTTGTAATGGACAGGCACACTAAATCTCCAACCTTAAAACTTCGTTCTGCAGAATTTTGGTCATAAGTACCCTTGTGGCACATTGCAGTCTCCACAATATGTGCCTCTACGAAATCCTGGAGTTCAGCTAGTTTTGCTTGAAGGGTTCATTGGTACCGCAGTGTATGGCTGTCTACCATTCATTAGTTGGAAGGGTGATGTCCCAGTTGAACTGTGTGAAGCAGTTCGATATGCATACAATACCAATTAAGGGTAAGTGCTGCTCCCATTCATCCTGCCTTTGTGCATAGGTCCTGAGTAGCTGCAGCAAGGATCTGTTTAGACGTTCGACCATTCCATCCCCTTCAGGGTGGTAGGCAGTTGTGTGACTCTTTTTGATACCAAATGCTTCTAGAGTTTGGTGAAAAATGGTTCTTTCGAAGTTCCGCCCCTGGTCAGAATGGACAATGTCTGGGATTCCATATGTGCAAAACAGTTTAACCATTTCCTTTGTAATTCTTGCTGCTGTCTGGTCAGGTATGAGAATTGCCTCAGGCCATTTTGTGAAATAATCCTGCACTACAAGTAGGTAGCGATTGTTTCTGTTAGACCTGGGTACTTCGAGAATATCAATGGCAACCATTTGCCACAATTAATGATTCTAATTGCATCAATATTAATTATTCGCTGTGGCTAGAGTACCGCGGTACCGATACCGAATATTTCTCTGCTATAGTATACCGGCAATCGTAAATCAGAGACGCTATTTACCAACCTGTAAACTTGCCCTAACCCTAACCCCTAACTCAGCGGCTTCGCTTGCAACGCACGCTAACCAACAAAAGTTGTGAGAACAAAAAAAAAAAAAAAAAAAGATAAGTGAGGTGAAAAAAATGGCAATTTAAACCTCCGATTTCGTACATCATATACATAGCCAGCCACACTACACATCACCCACAGTAACAATTTGAAACCTAGTGGAAGTACATAATACTTAAGCTTAATTATTCATGAGCGTATCAGCTTCATGCCGTTTTGTGCCCTTCCAATTGTTCTGCCATAGTGTGTCTCTCGAGACTCATTATGTACAGATTCCGTCACTAATTTGCGATTGCCGGTACCGGTACTCTAGCCACAGCGTTAAATATTAGTATTAGGGGAAATATTTGGGGGGGGGCTTAAGCCCCCTTGTCTCCGGACCGCTTCGTTACCGTTTTAAAACGCTCGATCGAAAACCATGCATGCACGCCCACGAAAGCCAATCCGAAGCCAATCCTATACATAGGACCCACTACCGTGAGTCCTGATGGTACAGAGTATGTCCCTACAACTCATGTGCTTCTCTGCCAGTCCGTTTAAACTAGTGTACACTAACCAACACTAACGTTCAACACAAACACTTTCCCAAAATGTTGTATATGTCATAGTAAAGCTGTTTTCTTTATGAAATCATTATGACAATACAAATTAATAACAGCACTGCAAAACACTATTAATAGTTATTGTAAAATGCATAACACAAGTCACAAGTTAGCAGGTGTCCTGGAAGGACACCGAACAGGACAGTAGAGCTCTAACATTTGCCCTGACCAGGGTCAAGCTGAGTCTTCCGTAAAGACTGGCAATGGCTTAGGGCTTTGAAACATTGTACCTTATGGACAGACAAGAAGACTATCGTGCCACGTGTTGCCTAGCTTCAGTCCCCCAACACCCATACATGTTTCCACAGCCACGTCATTACATTTATCCCCATTGGCACTGTGCCTTTTCTATTCAGCTTCCAAGGCTGCTGACCCTGCTGTTACACTCGCTTCTGGATTAAGCGGTGAAGTGACAGTAAGCTGGCTTGCCTAACACCAAGTCAGGGACCAGGACATCAGCAGTTGAGTACACAACTGGTCATGCTCTAGTCTGACCACTCCCTAGCTGCCTCTACATGGGCACCAATGCCTGCAAGACTCAAGAAATACATCCTGTAATCTGTTGTGGTGGGAGACGTCACCTCTATAGCTATACTTGCAATGCATGATGACCCAAGGGGTCTAAACAGTGAGAGGGACAGTATGGACAGTTGGTACCCAGGGTGACATCAATGCCAAACTACCACTTAATACCAGGCTGAAATTCAGAGGGGTCAAGATGGAGATTGACCCCTGGTGCTGAGTCAAATTGGAGCCATGCAGAAGCATGGGGAGAAGAACACAGAAGTTTATATAGCTTTGTCTGGTAAAGCTTATTATATAGATAATTAACTGCAATTTTCCTAGCTAACTAGGTACATGCATATAGGTGTGGGAAGAAGCAGTGTCAGGCGGTATACGTGTTGTGTTTGTGTGACATTACATTTCAGGCCATGGTATCGATCTTATTGATCTCTACTTTGATATGAGATTTCTGCCGTGCATTATATCAACAAAATAATGTCCAAGGAATTTTAATACAAAATGCTCGTTTATGTGTGTGAGTATAGGTCTCAATGAGCATTTCAAGAACAACAGCTTTGACAATGAAGGAGCTACTGACTACAGGCATCAACGTGCTCCCATGCATGTACTGCCCTTGTGCAATATGGTATTTGAAAACTGATATCATCCTGCAAGTACATATTAGGTTAGTATTTATTAAAGATGTCCCAGCCTTGTCATACATACATTGTGTAGGTGAAAAAATATATATTATGAGGGGGGACATTTTGAACAGTTTGCTCAAGTGTAGATTGTCTGCAAGGGGACATAGTACACCAGTGCAGAAAGTCTGCGGGGATATTGTACACTAGTGCAAGACGTCTGCGGGGAGTGTGGGTGTGGGTGGGGGTGGTGGTGGTGGTGTTGGTGGTGGTTGTGGGTGGGGACAACACATTTTAAGGGGGACATTGTACAGTATGACGCCAGCACTCGAAAGCATTATTCACACACTTCAGTGCAGTTTTCTGAGACAATTTTGTCTGCGATGCAATACCGGTTAAATTATTCCCTGCCTTCCCTTTTTGGGCTTATTTGGTAAAAAAATATTGGGAAGGCTTCTGTAAATGCTGAATCCACAAGATGGCAAGTGATGTACTTATCTTACATTGTAGATATCTCTCTGGGAAGAGACAAACCAGAATTCCAAGAGAACATGCATGCACTGTGGGACTACAAGCACATGTACATTGGGTTGCTCTTATTTACTGCAAAGCTATAGATAATGAGCTGCACATGTACGTATGGAACCACGCAGTAAGCCGACCACTTTTAACTTCAGTGGGAGGCAATCATTACCATCATAAAATTTTCTTAGGCCTAGATCTGAGCCGCATCTGTCGCTTCAGTGACGTCGAGTCGCCCGCTGTCTTTTAAGTACAGGTACAGTGTACACATTGTCGACAAGATCGTCTTCACTTCCACATATCCTTGGCTCACTAAGCGTCTCCATGTTGGCTTCAGGTACAATTAAGTTGCTGATCAAAAATTATAATAATAATAATATTAGCGCCTGCACACTGTCCACGTGGCTTGTGCAGGTGATGTGTTAATGATTTCAGGCCCGTAGCCAGGATGTCTGCATGGCGGGAGATGTATATACTGAACGTACTTACAGGCCGGGGACACCGAATCAGCCCAATTTTGATTTCCCTAAGCATACAGTACACAGGTACTTCGATTCTGGGTCACAACATTCTATGTACACTGCAAATAAGTTGGTTACTAACCACATTCAGTTTCAATCAAGATGTCGGTTTTTCCTCTTCAAACTGTATTTTGGTTTGAATTTTGAACCAGTCATTTAGGATTGGAAAAAAACATCTGTGATCAATCTCACCATGTCAAATAGTGTTCACAGCTACCAATTAAAAGTATTTTTGGGACGTGACCATGCAGCTTTGAAATATTACACCAATTACATGAACTTGGCTTCAGTCAGCATACATGTATGTATATATAGTGGGAGTACAAAACTAGTGCACATTAGGTCTAGCGGTATCAGGGCCCGCGCTCGAGCACATCCATTCCCAAACGAAGTATACGGTCTGTCAGTGTCAGTGTGGAATAAAATGGCCGATCTGAATGGAAGAGTCACAGATGTAATATATTGCAGCTTCTGTTCCCAATATTTGACCAGCACATAGTTGAATTGAGCAAGCTGCTTCCTGGATATCAATGGAAAGCACAGCTTTGATATTATGTATCTGGTAACTTCACATATTCTGATTGGACGAACTCCTGGGTATTTTATCAAGAGCAATAAGGCAACAAGCCAGGAAAGAAGCAAGACCACGGGATCAAAAAGTGTAGCACACAGGGCTGCTAGGGACTTGCAGAGTTAAATTGATGAAGAGTGGAAAGAGGTATACATATATGTCACCTCCCAAAGGGTCCTACTGAGCCTTGAGTTTGTAGCACAGCACTTCTAATAGTAGAGGCATCATGTGTAGGGGCTGTCCATAAAGTATGTCACGTAAGTTTTAATGTTTCTACACCCCTCCCCCTCCTTGGTCACATGTGTCACAACAATAATAAAATTTAATAACCCCGCTTTAAAAATATGTCAAGTCCTGCCCCCACCCCCCTTCCCTTGCACAATATCTGCATCTCTGGGGGACTCTGATGGGATGACCACATCTGAGCCCTTGAGTGTGGAGGTTAATGATGAAGAGTGTGCTGGAGGGGTGTGGTCACTGACTGTCAATCATTGCATGTAGATAAATGTATGGAATGCTAGCCAAATATTTTCCCCATACAACCATGACTATTCACATCACGATCAATCTATGATTAAAAAGGTTCAGGGTATTGCTGTCTACAAATCCTACATGACCAATTTTATTATGATTCACTCATTGTTATTAAACCTGAGTGCTTCTAACTTGTCTTCTCCGGGTCCTTTTCATAACCACTAGCATTATGCTTTAAAGTTAGTCTGGGCACCCGACTGATGCTCTGATCGAGTACCCAGTCTAGATAAACTGATTGAAGCAATGTACATCATCTCATCCATTGTCCTATTATTATTTTAATCTGGTTAGAACTCTAAGCTGAATAAGTAAACCATATGTTTGTGTGCACATAATAAGATTTCCTCACTTGTTCCATCAAGTAATGGATTTATTTCCAATACATATGCCGTAGCTTCCTGGTAACACGTTTGTGAACCTCATTGGTTGCATCCCAATCAATTGTTGTCAATATGCCTCTAGTATGTCAGTTTGGCACTTAAAACACCTACTTCTTGAGTGATTTTAAACATTTACGCCAATTAACTGGAGTTTCAGCCAGCCCCAGCACCTGCTGTATAAGATTGCATGTAGCCATCACTGCATAAGCTAAGTAGCTATTTTATATTTAGTTTAACTTATCTGTCTTTGTTCTTCCAGCTCTTGTGTGCAGCTGAATAACCATAGTGTCCGTGTATAAGTGTCGTATTCATACAACACGTACTACATGTAGGTCCCATTCAGCTTTGTTACCGGCACCCTTGCTCAATTTAATGGAAACAAGAATCAATTGAATTAAGTTCATGTTCATGTAACTGATTCAATTGAGCAATGGTACTGAAAGCCCTAGTAAATAGCCATCTGCCAGATTGACTGTGTGAATATATTCACAACTAGCTACATGCATGTATAGCATTAATGCACAGTAGCAGTTATGTGCATGTACATGCTATTTAATAACTTGGTCTCTAGCAACAACAAAACATTGTGCAAAAGTCCAAAAATATAAAAGCTTGCATGCATGAATACATACATGAATGAAACACTTAGATATGGAGAAATTGTCATCCAAAAAAGGCATGACTATATGACCTGAAGGTAGAATGGATAATAAATTCTACCAAAAAAGTGTATTTTTAAAAAAATGACCATATATTTTGACAGAGGACTGATTCCACACAAAGAACACCAAAATTTTATCCTAACATGATATGCAAATGCAATACCATAGATGTTACACATATTGAAGGGTGAGCTGAAAATGAGCCATTGCGCATCGCAAGATCATTTTTTGCATACAAATGACATGTCTAAATGGTTTTCACCATTTCCAAGAAGGTACAATAATGGGAAGAAAAAGGAACACTCAACCTTTATTTTATACTCTAATTAGAAGGCAGTTTATACTAATGTTATATTAATGTTGATATTGCGTATGTATTATATACAAAACTGCGTGAAAGTGTACAAAGCTCCATTATCGAGGCAAATTTGTAGTTTTATCATTGTTTAACTATTAAGAAATACATTTTCAAAAAAGATCTACCTCTCGTAACCTTCCTAATGACCCAGATATTTGGATATGCAGATCTATATGTACGTTACGTGAAATGATTTCCAAATGACACAGCCACTGCCCACAAGGGGGAGGGGCCATGGACATAGCAATGTCAGGCAGGCCTAAGTTGATAGCATGCATTACCAGGAATGAATACGGGGAATCATTCACACTTTGACGGATATAATGATATTCATTGTGAACTGAGCTAAATTTGGTATGGAATGTGGGCTGTTGAATGTGATGCCAACTTCCATGCATGCAATTAGGAAGGCTGTCTAATGACCTTGTCCGAATATGCCACGTGAATATGCTTAGTGCTGTTGTCAAGTGAGTCTCTCTTATCACTATAATTACCAGCAGATCGCTAGATTGCAATAAAAATTCTATACATTCACCAAAAGACCTACACATACATTTACATTATAACCAAACAAATCACACATGTCCATATCATTGCTACAACAAACAGTTCAGCCTTTATTTATTTCATTTTCTATAGCAATCCTAATCGCATAAATTATAATAATTGTAAGAACGATCCCACTGACGATTACTACATGAACACACACTGCTGCAATGTTGAGAAACTTTGCAATATTAGCTTTTGTATCAGCAGCAGCTGGCATTCCAGCAGCCTGATCAGACTTAGCCTGACGAAGAATGGAACATATCAAACATTAACACTGGCATATATTAAATTACCCAAGACCTGGCATGCCCCCAAGCATCAAAACATAAATTTTCACATCAGTACAGTTATGTGAGCATTCATAATTGCAAATTACATCACCCATCATATTATGCATGCATACCAACATACCAACATATACCATCACGTTTGTTTGTGACGTTATTGTGCATGCTTCCTCTGTTGTTATCAAATGAGAAAAAGATGTGCACCATAGACACGATATCACTCTTAATCAGTCCTCATCCGAGTCATCCATATGCATGATATTAAAAGTTTTATGATTGGATTGCACATAAATTTTACTGGCATTAGTTATTTCCGTGCATAGTAGAGTATTTTTCATGCTGTCTCTGGTGTACATGTAAATACATGTGAAAACAAGGCTGAAACAAATATTTATCATGCTAATCTGTGGAGTATTTACTACTGTACTTTTTCAAGTGCATATTATATGAATCAAGTATGTGGTATACATGTACATGCACACGTTGCGATAGCTGACAATGTACCACTTACAGCTATAGCCAGTGCAATTGCTGGAATAGTGCACAGTAGAGAATACCACCCTCCAGTAGCCAAACAAAGGATGGTGAGTATTAAAGAGAGATTCAGATAATTGTCCTTAGTTGGACGAGTTCTGGGCAATGGTGGTAATTGTGTTTCTACAACCACAACACTCTGCTGGAGTCAAAATATTTTTAAAAAAATCAGATCCATACAGTTAAGCAATTTACCTGTTGTTTAGAAGCCAGGCCTGGAGCATATTGAAGAGGTGGAGGCTGGTAGCTTGTGTAGCCTGGACATGGCTGGGATGGTACATATTCTGGCTGGGGTGGTGCATAGGATGGAGGCAGTGGTGATTTCATTGGCAGAGCTTCATTCCAAGGCTGGTATCCCTGTGATTCTGGAGGTAGTATGGATGAAGGAATGCAATGTAAAAAACTTCCCTGAAGCTGTGTGCTCTACATAGAGCAAAACAAGAAACTCCAATTGGAAATGCACACTCGCCAAATTTTTATTTAAACATGTATTATATGTACAGATTGAAGCACTGTAATTATATTTAGAATTGTCATTATGATGTGAGCAAATCTTACCTTCTCCCTCTCATCATGTATATACATACACATCTTTTCACAGTATTGTCTGTTAGTAAGTTCTATGTAGGATTTGAAGTGTCATGAATATGATTAGCATAATCTCCCCTAAAGTACATTATTGCTGATTGACCATGGCTTGCATTACATTTTAGCAAGTGTATTTAAATAAAGCTGGCGATTTCGTAGTAAAACTGACAACAAAAGCCACGACTAGAGATAATTCATACTTATTGCCTCACTTGAACCCAAAATAAAATTTTCTTCCAGTTCCACCATCTATCTATAAGTAAATATGCCCTATGTTAGCAGTTACAGAAATACTAGTTAGGAATGAGTTTTGTTTGATAAGTTTCTTTGCATGCTGTCAATTATAAGTTGGACCATGAAAGCCTTTCTTCTACTCAGTACATTGCATTGAAGCTGTCTTCATGAAATCCTACTAAGGTACTAATTGGTAAATAACACAATTGGCCAAATGTAATGAAATATAATATACTTAATAATTACCCTCATTAAATTATATTCAATGCTAGCTAATGGCCAATTGTATGCATTTACATAAATCAGTGCTCTACATAAGAACCCGCGATTACAATAGGGCACGAAATTAGTGCAAGAAAATTCCATCCAGGTATGAACTGTTATAAAATAGGATATCATAGCGATTATGTATATTGTATTGTGATTTTACATGCAACTGATACAAGTTTTGGGCTATAAGTTCAGTGAAGTTGCTAACAATGAATTGGGATAATAATTCCACGTAACTTCAATAGATCCGATTGGATCGGATTTAGGGGGAGGGGGTAAAAGACTACACTTGAAGAATAAAATTGTTCAAGTACGACAACTAGGGAACTCGCAGTCCAGGGTGGGTGAGGGAGTGGGGGGATATATACCATATGCGTGAATAGCATTTAACTTGGTTCTGTACTGTACATACCACCTGTGGTGATATCGATGCGTTAATGCTTTGGACGCAAGAACTAACGATGCAACGTGATGAAAAAACTCTTGATCAACGCACCAGTATCGGGCGTGTATATAATCTCGGGTGTGATTTACGGTTGCGACGTCGCATGCAGGAATATATTCCTGCAACAACCCATCGCGTCACATCTAGTCTCGTATCCAGACCCAGATGTTCACAGCATCGGATGGATTACATCACCGCTTTTCATGTAGCGGTGATGTAATTCATCCGATGCTGTGAGAATCTGGGTCTGGATACGAGACTACGTCAGACTCTTTTGCTTTAAATTGTAAACCAGGCTCATATGAAGATAGCAAGATATAGAATAATGCGTGGAGATCTGCATAATCGGGCAACGTTGCAATTATCTAATGTTTACTCTGAGGTGCACATTAAAATGAACGGATCAAATTCAAACGCTACATGTACTTTTGATGTGTACATGCATATAATTTGATTTGATAACCGATTGCGACCCATTGCATTGTCACAGTGTTACTCAAGTGATTTAATCAGTTGTACTGTACATCTGGGGTTAGGGAAACTCCTTGCGCAAGTTAGGCGCGACCGATATCGATCGGCTAGCCGGCTTCACTAAAAATAATTTTTACCACAACGGTTTGCATATGAATGCTTATAAAATACACAGGCCCTCACACAGGCCTTAAAATTAGTGTAAGCGGCCACAGCACTACAAAGAGACTCTTGCGAACGCGACGTTTTGATTGCTAGGAGGATTCTCTCCCCTCCCAGCTTCACTGTGGTCGTACGCGTGCTGCTACATTTAGTGCTAGGCGTTCGCGGCCGTTGCAGGACGGCCGGCTATAAAATTCGTACGCGCGAACATCTATACAGAAATACATATGTATATGATGCATGGTACCAGATTTATTCACAAATGTGACCGGGCGACTTGCCTTTATCCGCCATGTGAATTAAATACCACGACCAAAATTTATAATCTTCCTGCTAAAACAACTGCTAGACCGGATATTATAATTTTATATATTTTGCGCATGAGTTCAGCATGCGCAGGAGTAAATTTATATTTGTACCGTAATACGCAAAAAAAAAGAAGAAGATAAAATCACCAAAACTGGTACAGTGTATTGGTTGCGTGCCAAGTCGATCCAGGACGACAGCGCGGCAATGCTTGATTGTGTCAGATTGCAATATGATAGCAAGCAAGCATGCGAGTTATAATACAAACAAAATGGTGGGGTGCATGCATGACTTTCATTCAGTCTGAACGTCACACTTCAAATTAATAGGAATTTAGGAACAGTCATGGTAAACATATGGTGCCAAGGTGTGGTGGTGGTCCTCCTGATGCAAATACCATCGAGTACACTTACGACGGAATCAGCATCACCTACGGATCACCCGGAAAGAGGCAACACCTCTTCACGTATACTGCCGGGTTGCTCTACAAACTACCGGAACTGCGTGCATGCAGTTGTCCTTGCGTCCTAGGAGGAAGGGCACCGCCTACTTTGGTCGGATCTGATTATTATTGCGAGTCAGGCAATCCTGCACCATCTTGGGACTTTACTAGTTTCTACAATGCAGACCCTCTATGGGATGGACAGCAGGGCGTGCGTGCTGCAGTCCAACAAACCTCGCTTGGTTTTGCATGCAAAATGCAAGACGCTCCCTGCATGCTCCAATCTCCGGTGACTTGGAAGTGAGGATATGCATGGATCAAAACCTCAGTGATGAAAATGTGGCTCTCGAGTTTTTCGAACTCTACATAAAGTAATTCGTTGTATACAAATGTGTATGTATAGACCGCTTGCTATTGTATGTATACTAAATAGGTGCATACATGGACTCCTTGCTGTTCTTATTGCATTTCATCTCATTATTATTATTGTGACACAGATCAATGAATACCTAATATTACAACATCACATGTAAACTGGACAATAAGGTACTGTTTGGTTGAAACAACAGAGCTTAAAGGAAGTCTAGCAAGTGTGGTCTGATGTCAACCCACCTCAATAGATCTCAACTGCCCCTTACCCACTACTTATCACATGCATTCATGCCAGATACCCCTGGACATGCATATTGGCCTCTCTGTTCTGCTCAGCAGTTGGATTTATCTCCTAGTAATGAAATACCTGTGGCCTTGTCAGACCTGCACATGATTCACTTAGTTCGTCCTCAACTGTACTAACCTATAGATGCACCCTATGGCCATACCACCCTGGGGTAGGAGATGTGCAGGATGAATGTTAAAATTTTGACAAGTGCACCAAGGGACCCCCCATTGATCATTCACGCACAAATTTTGGATTACTGGCTGTGGGGGAGAACACTCAGCCAAGTCATGCACTCAAGGGCCTCTGCCCCTTGGTAACATCTGCACATGTCTAAGCCACTCAAGTTTTGAGCGTGGGTTAGCCAATCATCCCGACCATCCTCCCAATTTATTAATGGTGTCACAATAAGCTACAGTGTACAATGATCCCTCAACAACTTCCCATTTCACTGTAGAATTTCCCATTACATTTTAAATCTACAATCAAACGTATTTTATTCAAAACATATACCCTTTCCCATTCAATCATAGAATTTCCCATTTACCATTCTATAGATGTTGTACAACATTGCATGGCACATTACAAATGAAGCCCATATTCAAAACTACAGTCCTTATTTTGCACATGCTCTTGATTGGCTTCTTTGTCATCTTTCCACTCTTCATTCATTTCTTCCTCTTTCTCTTCATTTTCATTTATTGCAGGATCTTCACTCAATGCCTCTTCCAAAAATTGTTGAATGCTTGCTGCATTATTTGTAATAATGATGGTATTTCTTTTCATTATCAGAGCCTGTAATGGTGAATCTGAAGTTTGAAAATAAAAAGTTTCCAGCACATGGTACATAAATAAAACATCTGAAATTTCAAAGCAGGTCAGCAACATTCATTACTATTTGTATTAATTGCTGTGCTCAGATTTATGATTATGCAAACAATTTCATTTGAAATTTCAAAGCAAACGTTCAAAATACCATTTACAAATATTTTAAATACAAGTAATCTAGAAATTTCAAAACATTCATTTCACATAATGTTCAGATTTCAAGCAGTCGTCTTGAAATTTCAAAGACCCATTTATTAATTTCAAAGCAACATCTCAAATATTATTTCAATTGGGTGCTTTGAAATTTGATTAATGACTATCCATTCATTTTGATAGATTTATCTTTCCATGCGACAAAGGACAACCTACAGCCATACTTTTAAACACATGCTCAACATACCAACTGTGTCCTGTGTGCTCAGAATGAAGTCATTTCTAAGCTTAGGTGTGCTACTAAGTTGCTGTACAGCTCTGAAAGTGTTCCACTGAACAAGTTGCAAGCATTTTCTGGAAAGGACACTAATTGTGCCCTATCTTTCTCCAGCCATTGCAATAATGAATGGTTCAAGTGCTGACCTAAGAATTGGATCTGTGGGGAATTTTCACCAACTAAAAACTCATTTTAAAAAATATTTCACCACACATTAAGGTCTGTGTGCCTTTCCGCCATGTTAAAATTTCTGTACCATTCTAATTTTGATGCATCGATTTGTTGCCCTTTTTTCGATTTTCCATTTTTTAGGAGTACTGTATCACACTATTTTGCCTAATACTTGCTTCAGATTTCGACGCTTTCATTAACGAGTGGATCGAGAAATGGAACGATTGCTTTAAATTACTTCCTATGCAAAATGCATTAATGCAAGGCCATGCACACACGATCATACATACATACATACATACATACATACATACATACATACATACATACATACATACATACATACATACATACATACATACATACATACATACATACATACATACATACATACATACATACATACATACATACATACATACATACATACATACATACATACATACATACATACATACATACATACATACATACATACATACATACATACATACATACATACATACATACATACATACATACATACATACATACATACATACATACATACATACATACATACATACATACATACATACATACATACATACATACATACATACATACATACATACATACATACATACATACATACATACATACATACATACATACATACATACATACATACATACATACATACATACATACATACATACATACATACATACATACATACATACATACATACATACATACATACATACATACATACATACATACATACATACATACATACATACATACATACATACATACATACATACATACATACATACATACATACATACATACATACATATGATATGCTTGTGTGGTGGGAACACCATCACGACAAAGATGTGCTCCTCCTGTTCTATGACGACCTCAAGGACGACCACACTGGGTGTGTGAGACGGATTGCCAAGTTCATGGGCGTGGATTGCGATGAAGAAACCATTGCTCGCGTTGTGCACACCACAACACATGCTGAGATGGTCAAGCACCACTCAAAGTTTGATAACCACAATTTTATTGGATTACATGCAATGACATATGGAGATGACCTGCCATCAGAGCTTACGGGTAGAGTGCGCAAAGATGGAGGGAAGTCAGGTGATGGCCAGAAGCTCCTCCCCCTGGAGGTGCAGCAAAGCATTGACCAAGAGTGGCATGACATCATCAGTACTAAATTAGGCTTCAGTGACCTCAAAGAGATGAGAGCAGCGTGGAAGAAAGAAGTAGATATTCTTTGAACCAGTCAGCCCTTCAAGAGGGTTCCCACAACTGACCACAAGCGTACATACCAATATGAATTGTTTTAAATTTAGTTAGTGTTTAGAATGCCTGCTTTGCATTTTACTATAATATCTATGCACAAATGTACTACTGACAGTTATTTGTACTTGATTCCTATGATATAAGTTTCTATAATCTGTACTATATGTGTGGTGGGGGATTGGCTGTCAGTGGCATTACTCTTCAGCAGCTCAATCTTATTATACATGCATGAAAGAAATATACTGAGTGGGGGGGGAGGTACTAATCATACTTTATTTATTAATAAATTGTTAGAGAAATCTAGAATATTTAATCTCTTGATGTGACATAATAGAAAGAAGGAATAACATCCAACTTTTATTAATTCAAGATGCGGAGAAATAATGTGCAAAATATATTATATTTTATCTCTTAAGGCGACATAACTTTGTATTGCAAAGAGAATAAAAGTACACATCGTATGCAGAAGAGAAAAGCATACTAAGAGAAGAAACTTTGTAGGAGGTGCCGGAGGTGATTTTAAACACTCTGTGGGCTACATTCTTGCATATTCTGATATACATGTACTGATGAGAACAACTAAGTGATTCAGTAGAGATAATGGCTAGCTGGGATATAACTACTTTATAGCAACCAAACAAAGGGACAGTACTTCACGACGAAAATGGCACATCGTTTATATACACATGGTATAAAATTGCTTTGCATTTAAAAGAATATAGGTAGTATCCACAGAGCTGGGAACGAGGTGAATTCTGGTGTAACGATTCAACGGTGGCGGAGGGGAATTATAAGTGTTTCAACCATTTATTCACTGAAAAACACGTTCTAATTTGTTCGCCCGCTACCATAGCAATACTAAGTATAAGGCAAGTAGCTTACTGAGATAAAAACGAAAATGACTAGTTTTTTAACGAGGTCCAACCTGCAAACTGAGTTCCTTTCAGGTACCAGTGCAGTGGCGTAGGAAGGGAATATATATATCAGTATATAATAATAATAATAAAATTATATATATATATATTTACGCCACTGCACTGGTACCTGAAAGGAACATTTTAATTCTTTCGGGTGCAAGTTGCAGGTTGGACCTCGTTAGAATCCGCTACCCATTAGCTCGGATGGCAGGTCATCTCCATATGTCATTGCAAGCCATATAATGAAATTGTGGTTATCAAACTTTGAGTGGTGCTTGACCATCTCAGCATGTTGTCGTGTGCACAACGCGAGCAATGGTTTCATCATCGCAATCCACACCCATGAATTTGGCAATCCGTCTCACACACCCAGTGTGGTCTTCCTTGAGGTCGTCATAGAACAGGAGGAGCACATCTTTGTCATGACGGTGTTCCCACCACACAAGGATATCACGCAAGTTGCTGGCCGTCCACTGTAGCTTTTTTGTACAGAACTCTGTGAATACATGTACAGCTAACGAAACTCTTCCTTTCAGCAAAAGCATGGAATTCACTGAGGAACTGGTAAACGGAGTACAACACATCTTTCTGATCTCTGATGCAACTTTCGCACTTTTCAAGTCTCAAAACATAGCATATAATTGCGTAGAAACATGCTAAAAACAAATAGAATAGTAAATACGAGAAAGAAAATTACTTGCTTCCAGACTACTTTCATTTTTCAACGGCATGACGATCGATATATGATATCCATCTTAAACATTCCGATCGATAATATTGAACTACATCCTATGGGCTGCGACATTTACAATCCACCTGTACCTACCGCCATTGGAAGAATTGGAAAAAATATTTGATGTTCACTGTACTGCTTAGTGCTCAGCTGATATTCATAGGGAGAAAAGCATTCCGCTCGTGCCACAATTAATGATTCTAATTGCATCAAAATTTTAAATATTAGTATTAAGGGAAATATTTGGGGAGGCTTAAGCCCCCCCAAGCCCCCCCTTGTCTCCGGACTGCTTAGTTACCGTTTTAAAAAGATTGATCGAAAACCATGCACGCCCACGAAATCTAATCCGAAGCCAATCCTACATAGGATCCACTACCGTGGGTCCTGATGGTACAGAGTATGTTCCTGCAACGCATGTGCTTCTCTGCCAGTCCGTTTAAACTAGTGTACCTAACCAACCAACACTAACATTCAACACAAACACTTTCTCTTATTATGTCATAGTAAAGATGTTTTGTTTATGAAATCATTATGACAATACAAATTATTAACAGCACTGCAAAACACTATAGTTAATTAAAAAATGCACAACACAAGTTGCAAGTTAGCAGGTGTCCTGGAAGGACACCAAACACGACAGTAGAGCTCTAACATTTGCCCTGACCAGGGTCAAGCTGAGTCTTCTGTACAGACTGGCAATGCCTTAGGGCTTTGAAACATTGTACCTTATGGCCAGACAAGAAGCCAATCGTGCGACGTGTTGCCTACTCATATACATGTATGTTTCCACAGCCAGTGGGATGCACTTCCAACCAACTTCATTACATTTATCCCCATTGGCACTGTGCTTTTGCTATTCAGCTTCCTAGGCTGCTGACCCTGCTGTCACACTCGCTTCAGTAATTGACTTGGATTAAGCGGTGAAGTGACAATAAGCTGGCTTGCCTAACAGCAATTGCAAGTCTGGGACCAGGACATCAGCATTGAGTACGCAATTGGTCATGCTCAAGACCACTCCCGGGCACCAATGCCTGCAAGACTCAAGAAATACATCCTGTAGTCTCAGGGTTTTCTGTAGACAGGACATATATGACATTCATTGTTTGGTGGGCCATTAGTTAGTTTGACTTTTGGCCTTGACAAAAGCAAGGTGTCCATAAAAAGTAAACTGTGAATGTAGTGTTCATTGTTGCAACAATTTACACTCAACTTGTGGCCATCACTGAAGACTTAAATGTATAGAAAAAAAACAATGAATGTCATATATGTCCTGTCTACAGAAAACCCCGAGTCTGTTCTGGTGGGAGACCAAGTCACCTCTATGCTTGCAGGTTAATCATGATGACCCAAGGGGTCTAAACAGTGAGAGGGACAGTATATACGCATTGTGTTTATGTGACATTACATTTCAGGCCATGATATTGATCTTATTGATCTCTAGACTGATATTTCAAACTTTTATATGAGATTTCTGCCGTGCATTATATCAACAAAATAATGTCCAAGGAATTTTAATACAAAATGTTATGAGCGGGACATTTTGAACAGTTTGCTCTAGTGTAGATTGGCCATAGGGGGACATAGTACACCAGTGCAGAATGTCCTTGGGGATATTGCACACTAGTGCAAGATGTCCATGAGTGTGTGGGGGTGGTGGTGGTGCTAGTGGTGGTGGTGGCGGTGGTGGTGAGTGGGGACAACACATTTTAGGGGGTGATTGTACAGTATGACGCCAGCACTCAAAAGCATTATTCACACACTTCAGTGCAGTTTTCTGGGACAATTTTTTTGACATCTGCAATGTGATACTGGTTAATTTATTCCCTGCCTTACCTTTTTGGGCTTATTAGGTAAAAAAAAATTGTGTAGGCTTCTGTAATCTATGAGAGATATAGCATCCACAAGTGGTGTACTTATCTTACATTGTAGACAAGTAAATAAAAACATTCTCTATGAGAAAGTTGGTGGTATTTAGGATTTGAAGGCAATAGTGGTGTAAAAAGTAGGGAAACAAGGGTTGAATGATAAGGAAAAACGAAATAGTCCTATATTTAGCCCAGCACACATTGTAGGACAATAATTGTTCATGCATGTGCTAAATATAGGACTATTTCGTTTTTCCTTATCATTCAACCCTTGTTTCCCTACTTTTTACACCACTATTGCCTTCAAATCCTATATACCACCAACTTTCTCATAGAGAATGTTTTTATTTACTTGTTTCATAGCTTTTTATTCATGCTTTCAATGCTACATCTAAATATATTAACTTAGCAACAGACATTTCATCACTATTAATCTTACATGTATACATGTATACCCCAATAGTGGAAAGAGAATACTTTGCATTTTTAAATGCAAAAAGGACAATCCTCCGACGTTCCAATTATGATACCATATAGAAACACTGATCACTCAGCTACGATCTGAACTTGGTATATATGTTATTTACATAGTAATCATGTATATCTACATATCAAAACCATAATATTGTTCAGTACATAAACAATGTTATACTCAGTATTAGTACATTTACTCTCTCTGCATACCACAAAGTTCCACACACACTAACACAAGATTTGACTGGTCATCAAAATTGCCTACCTGCTATAATTGCTGCAGGGCCCCACACCTTTAGTTTTTAGCTACAGACCTGGGCATGAGAATCTATAGTCCTAAATATATCAGGGGTTGGCATGTCGCAAGTCTGCAGGCTGAATCAAACAACAAAAATAGTCAAGCAAAAAAAAAACACATTCATATCAATCAGTCTGGTATATAATGGTATTTAATGATTCACTGTCCCATTTGCACGGAGACTGTAGCAGGTTGCAGTTCGCCTTTGCACAGCCATTGTAACATGAAAGAGGAGTTTGCTATCCTAAAATAATGGCTTAGCCACTGTATGTATGTATTAATACATTGTTATTATAAATATGTAATTATGTAGTTATTGTGTATATTACATTTTGGTATATTTAGATCAGTAGTAAGGCTTTTACTGCCATTCTCCTCAGGCAAAATACCAACCAATACTCCCAATATCCTGTTCGACATCATTGATTCCGACAATGATGGTTCAATTTCTGTTCATGAAAATGCTGTCTTCTTTCAAATTTCTAACCTTGACCTAAAATATGTCCCTGAAGCATTTCAAGCCATTGATAATGACAAGAATGGAGTTATCAGCCGTGATGAATTTGTCGCAGCATATGAGGAATATTCAAGAGGCACTGATGAAAGTCACCCAAGTCGCCTTATGTTCGGGCCACTTTGAGCATGCATAGTTAGTTTTGTGTGTACAGAGAACTACTGCACATATGTTATGACTCCACAACTTTAGATTTATAGAGGTGTGATTCTAAATGAAGATTTAATTTACATGTGTATGGTCAGTTTCAAATCTCTCTCTATCAATTGAATTGGCATGTGCAGCATGATTAGTATTAACCCTCGTACTGCGGAAGGCATATATACAGGTTTTTCACAATCAAAGAAAATTGTTTATAAATTAACCACAAGCAGTTTATTAACTTAAAATTGTTGATAAATGCTCCATTAACGTGAGCTTAAATGTTGATGTAAACAAAATAAATATTAAATTAATAATTAATTTAATGGAAGTTTGACTGACTTGAAAAAGGACAGCCAAGGAAAACCAATGGATGTGATACCAATAGCTGTAGGTAAAATACTTACGAGGCTAGTAAGTAAATGTCTCTGTGCTCTCACCAAAATGAAAGCTGCAGCCTTTTTTGAGCCCTTCCAATGTGGTGTCTCATGCCCTTCTGGTAGTCAAAAGATTGTTCATAGTCTGCATAAGTGTATAGAAGACCACTGGAAAGATAGAGACTTCATCACTTGCAAGTTAGATCTGAGAAATGCATTTAACATGGTCTCTCGTCAGTCTATCCTAGAGGAATTGTTACCTTGGGTCAGTTGGTGCTATGGCCAACACCCATATCTCTGGCACCAGTTAGGCATTCTGACATCCGAACAGGGAGTGCAACAGGGTGACCCTCTTGGTCCCTTACTTTATGCCTTGGTGCTACAGAAAGTTGTCATCTCCATTTCCAAAGATAGCTGTTGTGCTGATTTGCTCCTGCATCGTTGGTACTTGGATGATGGTGCCATAGCTGGTTCTGCGATGGCTGTCAGACATGCCCTTCATATCCTGGAAGAATTGGGCCCCCAACTTGGGCTCCATATTAACCATTCAAAATGTGAACTGTTTAGCCAGAATGCAGACTTTGCTCTGTTTCCATCACAGATGAAGACATCAACTGAGCCAAACCTGGTCATCCTAGGTGTTCCCATAGGTGACTTCCAACACTGTTCAGCATTTATTTCATCTAAGCGTGCAATGGCTGTACAGCTTAAGGAATCCCTTGAAAGTGTAGGATCACAAGATCCTCATGTAGCTCTCATCCTTCTTCGCTTTTGTGGAGGATTTTGCAAGCTCTCCCACATAACAAGCACAACACCCCCAGCTCTAGCTGCTAAGGAGCTTGCCTTATTTGACAACAATGTAAGGCAAAGTTTCACAGAGTGCCTGGCCCTAGACCCATCTGGTGCTAATTGGGACCAGGCTCAACTAAGCCTCTCTCATGGGGGCCTTGGCTTAAGATCTCTAGCTCTTTACTCTCCAGCAGCATATATAGCTTCTCTTGGTGCTTCAGACACTGCATCCGTTCATAGTATTCACCTGAATCATGCACTGGACATGTACAATCAAAGTATTTCACTTGAGACTCCATTAACACGCAGTTACGGATGTAGTGCATACAAAGTGTTGTCAGAAGAAGCTGTCATCAAACATTGAGGACATTCAGTTCAAGTTTCTACTTAACAAGAGTTCACTAGCCGACAAGGCAAGGATGTTATCTGTATCAGCACCACATTCCTCCTCATGGCTGGTCAGTGTTTGCACCTTGACCCTGAAGAGTGCCATATAGCTGGATACATCTGATCAGCAGGGTCTCAATGTTCTTTGTGCTAGACCATTCCTTAGATCCTTTGGGGCACCATGCAACAACTTGTAAGAGAGGGGGATATGTTGTCATAAGACACAACAACATCAGAGATATACTGGCTGAGTCGTTTCGTCGGGCAGGCATAAGTGTTCAATGTGAAGCTGGAAGTGGGTTGAGGTATGACAATCGTCGCACTAACATTTTGGTTCCCAACTGGTTCTGCAGTACAGTAACCATCTCACGTTTGGCCTGCAGGCTCTGCATCAAAACTAACCAAACGATGTCCAGTGTGATTTCAAATCTATATGGTCGTCTGAACATGTCCCTAATTAACCGATTACCGGCCGTAGGCGCATAAATGCGACACGTAATTGAAGATGTTTAACGGCCGTAGGCGCATAAATGCGACACCAAGCTGGACGTGGGGGTATGCACAGCCTTTTGGTGGGGACTTCTGCACAGCTGGTATAAATGGCTGATCCTTTTCTCTCTACCACTACAATATAATGGTTCCACGCCCAAACAAGTGTCTATGACATTACTAAGTTACATAAATGTACTGGTACCTGGTTATATTAAGGCATGCAACCCAATGTAAAAAAAATGAAGGGAACAAGATATTAAAACATTCTCTCTGAGAAAGTTGGTGGTATATAGGATTTGAAGGCATTGGTGTAAAAAGGAAGGGAACAAGGGATCAACGATGATAGATTTTTTTTTCATAGTCATATATTTAGCACTTTTGCAGTATAATTTTATATACATTTTATGTTGCTAAATATCGGACTATTTAAAAAAAATTGTGTCATTGTTGATCCCTTGTTCCCTTCCTTTTTACACCACCATTGTCTTCAAATTGTATATACCACCAACTTTCTCAGAGAGAATGTTTTAATATCTTGCTCCCTTAATTTTTTTTTACATTGGGTTGCCTTAATATAACCAGATACCAGTATGACATTGTGTACCTGCCCTCTAGTACAGGTAAGTGCATTCATCAGAACCTGTACTTGTATGTACATTTATGTAACTCAGAAATGTGATAGACACTTGTTTGGGTGAGGGGCCATTAGTGGTAGAGAGAAAAGGATCAGTCATTTATACCAGCTGTGCAGAAGTACCCACCACATTGCTATGCATACCTATGTCCAGCTGTAGCAACACTGAACATGTCACTGCCTAGCAACATCATGTTTTGTGGTTTGTTTCTGACTACATGTACATGTATATGGAAGCAAACAACATCAAACTTATTGACTTCTACTGGTATAGGCTCATGCTGTTTTGTGTGATTGTATAAGAGGTATCATAGAAATAGGGTTCTGAGGTAGCACTATGATGCCTTACCCCAGCTAGAATATCATTTTCTGACATTGAACATCTTTGAACAATCCCCCTGCTTTTATGCTTCGAATGTTTAGTACCTTAACAAGTAATGCAACTGCAATAACTTTGCATGTGCAGATCTATAGTGATAACCGTTTGTGCTAACCATGGACGATTAAGCACGTGGCCATGTTTCTGTATCTTTCTATTTAAATAGTAGCAGCGGGTATTCATATACTGTTTTGCATGCACGGTGCATGCAATGTATAACCGTATCAAGGGCGTGTCCCTCTAACCATTCAAACGGTCGTATACCTTCTTAAAGGAACAAAAAAAAGAAGGCGATGAGTACCAAGAGAGATAAACGCGAGGAGGGTGCGTATCTTCGTCTGATGGAGGCCGGCACGGAACTTACGGAAGTGATGCAGCGAACCCAACATGTAAAAACCTATCGGCTCGACTCGCATGATACTGGCTTCGCATACATTTCTTGGTCACCCTGTAAAAGAAACGCTCGAAACAAAAGTAAGTGCTTATGTGGGTAGATGTAGCTGACGAAATGACTTGCACTTTTCAGTTGCTGTAAGCGAAGTGCAGGCTGTAAAGAAAGGGAAAGCGTCAGAGGACTTCAAGCACTTGAGCGCGGTATCGGAAGATCTTTGCTTTTCAATAATCTACACGTCCGAAACGAATGACGAGACGAAGACCCTATCGATCATCGCACCGACGCAGCGCGTCGCAGAGGCGTGGATTAAAGGGTTGGACGCCCTTCTCCGCATTAAAGGTCAGAACATTTTTGGCGGGAGTTTTGTTTCATAACATCCCTCCCGCTATATAGACACGCAAGTGGAAGCTGGAGTGCGCAAAGGGTAAACCGAACTAGGGGGATGCGTTTTGGGGCGGGTTACCGCGTATCACAAGCCAGACTACGCCCCCATTGTCTATCGCTCGCATGTATTGAATATTGAAAACAGCTATACAATACATGTACATGTATATGATTGACACGGTTATACGCCCTTTTCTTGAACTTCACTTTCTCGTCTTTCTGGATATCGCATTGGTGCCTATTGGCTTTGATCATAGGAAGTCCTGTTCAGCTTACTGACATGACTTCATATCTAGTTATTTGTGTCCAATTCAAAACTTTTTCGTTACCTGCGTGTGCATGTGTGGTAGGCCTGTTTTGAAGCTTTTAAAATAAAAAAGCTTGGAACGTACATGGTTTTAGTGAGGCAGTTTTGTGGGGGTTTAATTCTAACAGTGTTATAGCAAGCGACCTAAATGTACGTTGGGTCTGGGTATGAGACCAAGCAAGCACACTCCGCGTTTGGCTATCTAAGCGAGCGTTGAAGTGGTTGGATGGCGTACTGTCCTGGTAACATGCCAAGAAGAACGAGAGCTCTCAACGGTCTTGTTCATCGAGGAACAGCGAGTAGAGCGGCCTAAAAGAAAAACGTCTAGAGAATATGTTTTGGAATCTGCATGCGAGCTTCAGTTTTATTCACATAGCTTTCTTAGATCGCTCCGAAGTTCCCTGGAGCTACGAATTTTCGAGTACATCGGTGATGTACTCGAAAATTCGTTGGAAAGTTTCAAAAAAATTATGGCGATTCGCCATAATTTTTTTGTAACTTTCCAATCATGTGACAGTCCATTTCCATAAATTTGATATCACATGGGGATCACCTGACCACAGGTGGCTTGAGCACATATTCGAAGCAGCAGATAGAAATGGTGATGACACCTTGGACTGCAAGGAGGTTATAAAAATGGCTAAAGAGCTGAACATGGGGTTCACTAAGAAGGACATCCAGAACATGTTTGAGGTACATTGTGTAAATGCTTACTATGGAGACTGTTGGGGCTGATTTGAGGGATGGGGTGATTTAAGGGGGTGTCGCTGACTTGAGGGATGCGCTGATTTGAGGGGGTGGGACCGATGTCATGGGTGGTGGCTGATATGATGGGTGGGTAAGGGGGCTGATTTGATGGGTGGGGAAGGGGGCTGATATGATGGGTGGGTAAGGGGGCTGATTTGATGGGTGGGTAAGGGGGCTGATTTGATGGGTGGGGAAGGGGGCTGATATGATGGGTGGGGAAGGGGGCTGATTTGATGGGTGGGGAAGGGGGCTGATATGATGGGTGGGGAAGGGGGCTGATTTGATGGGTGGGGAAGGGGGCTGATTTTATGGCCCAAGAAATGATTTGTTCTGTTATAACTACAGAAAGCACATAAAGGAGGAGGATCGAAGCAAGCGCTTAATTTTGATGAATTCTTGGCATTGTATGAGATGATGGCACAGCGACCTGAAATAAACAAGCTTTTTGAGAAGTACTCTTCAAACAAGAACAAGTGGCTGTCTCCTGCTGGCCTGCTGCACTTTTTGGGGGTGGAGCAGGGCTGGGAGCACGCTACATTGGACTACTGCCAAGACATCATCTCTAAATATGAGCCAACCAGAGAGGGGAAAAGCCTTTGCTTGATGAGTATTGATGGTATGTTCTTACCATGACCAGAATTAACTTGCTGAGCAGTCACTAATAACATCACTCTGGACGGAAGATGCCATCCGTTGTGATGATGTATATATAATGCTTGATGAGCGCCATAATTAGCTATAATTAATAAAAATAGCACGATGTCATTTGTGGACATTGCTCATCATGTTACATGTTCATTCGTGATAAGTTTTAATTTGTGAAAATGGAAACAACCTGTTTTAGATTTGAAAATGGTGCTGCCATTTTCCTTCCTATTCTAAAGCAGCCATTGATATTTACCTCTCACCACACCACAGGATTTAGAATCTTTCTGCTCAGCTCAGAGTGCAGTATATTCAAGGCAAAATATGAAATGCTCTACCAAGATATGACCAGGCCCTTGTCACACTACTATATAGCATGTTCACACAACACATACCTAACTGGAAACCAACTAAATGGAGAATCAAGCACTACAGCATATGAAGATGCTCTAAAGAGTGGCTGCAGATCTGTGGAGTGTAAGTTTACATGATTTGTAAGCCACATTTCACATTAACCTTCCACATCCCAATTAATGCCCAATGACATTCAAAAGTGGACAGCTGGGATGGAGAGGAAGGAGAACCAGTTATCTACCACGGACACACCCTAACCTCAAAGATCCTCTTCAGAGATGCTCTGAAAGCCATTAGAGATACTGCATTCCTCACATCACAGTGAGCTATGACTTTACCCACCCCCACCCACCATACCCATCCTTACCCATCTCCATGCAACACCAACACCTTCCTTTCTTAGGTACCCTGTGATCTTGTCCCTTGAGAACCACTGTAGTATACACCAACAAGACAAAATGGCTGACTACCTAATGGATGTTCTGGGGAACATGTTGTACATGGAAGCAAGAGATGAAAGTAGAAGTCTGCTCCCCTCCCCTGAGGACCTGAAAGGAAAGATTCTGATCAAAGTTAGTTATTAATCCAGTCATAGGGTTTAGACTACATGATATATAATGGTCAACTTGGATTGCTTATCATATGCCTAGATACATTGCCCTGCTTTAGTCATTAAAAAAATTAATAAATGGTAATTATAGTGATACCTGTTGCCAGGGTAATACATTTTGCCAAAGGTGATACCAGTATCAAGGTTGCAATATTTGTTACAGAATAAAAAACTCCAAAATGAGTCATCTGGAGAGGATGGTCATATCATTGTGTATGAGGAAGAGGAGAACAGTCACCTTCAGGAGAAGAGAGAATCTGGTTAGCCGTTTATTAATGAATTGGGAAACATTGAAACATTTGTGCTGCAGATCCAACAACACGTCGTTCGAAGGATCACATTCACCATTTAGTAGAAAAAAAAGTGAAACTTTCAGTAAAGCTTTCAAAGTGTGTCAATTACATTCAGTCAGTCCAATTCCCTGGTTTTGAAACTAAAGGTTAGGAAAAGCCCTGCCAATACATATGATGTCACACATCTCACATTTTCTACAGGCCCATGCTATCATAATTCTTCTTTTTCTGAGCATTCGGTCTACAAACATGCAGAGCACAATGGAGTACAGTTTGTACGGTATAACGTGACCCAGCTAAGTCGCATATACCCTGCTGGTACCAGGGTGGATTCCAGCAACTATGACCCTGTTAAAGCATGGAATGTAGGCTGCCAGTTAGGTGAGAACCTCAGTTTTGTTGTAGGGTCATCTCTATCGTTACCAATGGCTACCAATCATTGTTAATGCGGCCTTGTTTTCTTCAGTGGCACTCAATTACCAGACGTCTGGAAAATCAATGGACCTCAATATGGCTAAATTTCAACAGAATGGAAAGTGTGGGTATGTTCTGAAGCCTGAAGTGATGAGAGAAGGTTAGTTTCTAATTATTGGGCAATGGTTATTGACCAATGGTTATTGAGCAGTTGTTATGGCATGGCAAATGATTATTGACTATCATTTTGTCCATTGTAGAGATATCGTCATTTGATCCTCACCAGAAGCGTGGATTTGTTGGAGTTACGCCAAAGGCATTGAAAATTCATGTAGGTGACCGTTTGATTTGCAGTTTGTTCTGTATTTGTGGGTTCAAATAATAATTTATATCAGCCCTGTTGTGTTAAAGCTGCAGCTTTTCCTGATTACATCACCTTAATACATCATCTTTAGCTGCTCAGTGCACAGAACCTGCCCAAACCTGAAGGGGCGAGCAAGAACAGTGAGATCATTGATCCATACGTAATCATCCATTTGATAGGTGTAGATGCTGACTGCTGCAACGTTCACTCACGCACTATTCAGGACAATGGTTAGTTGTTTTAGAGTGCGACATGTATAAGTCCTGCATCTATTTCTGCAGGGTTCAATCCCTTTTGGGATGAACAGTTTTCATTTGTCGTCAGTTTCCCTGAGTTGGCATTTGTGCGGTTTGTTGTGATGGACGCTGACCCTGGCAAGGATGACTTCATCGGCCAGTACACCCTACCTTTTGAGTGTTTGGAGCAAGGTAAGGTATTGGGGAAGGTGGTTAGGTACTGGGGAAGAGGTAAAGATGTACTGGGGAGGAGGTAAATACCACCTCTCACCTTCCCAGCTCAATTTCCTCCCTACCCCACTCTCCCCCTCCTACATCCTCTCTACAGGCTACCATCACATCCACTTAACAACAACAAAGGGCAAACCACTGCCACAGGCTTCCATCTTTGTGTACATTGAGATCCAAGATAAATCCGAGGTAAGAATGTAAAATACACTTGTGCTTGTGTGTGTCAGATCATGTTGTTTACCTTGAATCATGGGCTGCATCAGGGTCTAAGGCCATCATACGAGGTATGGTTGTCCAATTGCATTGTTTCCATGTTCTCATATACCTGTGGCCTCCTACATGTAGGTACCAGAGGTTAGGATACCAGTAATAGATATTGAGCTGCAACGTGCACGTGACCTTGTGCCCAAAGCTCTCAGCTTATGTGGGGACTACCTGAGTGCTCTGGGTGACTTCAAGGTAGTGCATGGCCATCTCCTAATGGTAGCCATCTCCTCATTACTATTCTCATGTCCTCAGAAATCCTGTGGGCTAAAACCTCAAAGCACATTTAGAGAGAGTGTGGCATTGTTCTCAACGCTTGTCGAAAGCCAAGCCTTGATCCTTCTGTCTGATACAGTACATGACAGCCAAGTATTCAAGCTGTCATCCAGCAGCAACTCTACCATCACACCGATGATGGACTCCTTTAATAAACTTAACCTTGCTCTAAGGAAGGTGCTTGAAGAGGCAGGCAACTTTGCAACTGAGGTACATCACATAATCTTTACATTGTTGTCTGCTTGTATCATAATGCTTGTTCATTGCAGCTGGATAAAGTTTATCAAAACACTACAAACAAAAAGGTACCAGATATTAATGGAGTACTAATAGGAGTTGCGAGGTTACAGCATAATCAGAGGCGGATCCAGGAATTCGGCGAAGGGGGGGTCCGACACGAATAATAGACGAGGGGAGCGCGCGAAGCGCGCGCGCAAATTTTTTGCATGTTATTCCTTAGATAGTGTAATCGGGAGATTGGAAACGGACGCAGTCAGTTAAGATCTTGTTCTCAGGCTTATGTGGATTTTAAATGGGAACAATACACAGAAGCACCTTTATGCCCACGCGACTGGGGTATTGATAGTAATTATAATCATCATGGGTCGGGTCCGGACCAGTGTTGCCGCGATATATATCGCGATTAAATGTCGAAAGGCGATATATCGTGATTGTATGTTAATATCTTTAGTCATATCGCGAAATAAACGGACGTAAACAAAGATATACAGAAATATAATTTAGAAACGAGCAGAGAATAAGCATACATTTAGGTGAATATAATTTACTGTTACCAGTTCAGTTTGAATTTTGCCTTAGAAATATACATTTGCCAATGCAGCCTTTCATGCAAGATGCCACGCCCCCACGGGCTACTTCTTTTAAAGAAAAATAAAACAAAAATGCACAAGTACTTGCTTGCTGGTTTAGCTATGGTATGTACGTATGGCTCATGATTCCACCACCACAACAATGGATCATATCTTATGAAATTGATTTTTGCTGACAGGAAGCTTGAGAACATTGCGCAAGCTATCATGTAGCTAAAAAACAATTGAATCAGATTTTTTTGTGACATCCTAAACCTCCCATAAGGCAGTTTTGAGGGCTTTACGATCAACGCTCATGAAATCGTCTGTGGTAGCAAGTACATTTAGCGAAAGTACACGTATACCTGTACCATATCTTCGTGGTAACCATAACTATTCACCCCAGCATTTAATAACCAAGCGATAATTGATCACGAATGATTTAACATATCGCGATATCGCGTTTAAATGCTCATATCGTGATACATCGCTATATAGACGATTAAGGATGAAAGTTATTTCGCGGCAACACTGGTCCGGACCCCCTCGCTGGATTCGCCCTTGACCTGCATGGAGTGCAGTACATGACATGGCTCCTCCCATCATGTATTCTTTCTTGGCTCAGTCCATAGATAAACTAACAGAGCGTATCGAACAAGCCCTTCCTGAACTGAAGAATCAGGTGTGTGCATTCTTTATGGACATATAATATCTAATAACTGTCGATAACAGATACATGAGAACTACTGTGCAGCTGTACACACAGTGAGAGCAGTGATCAAGCATTTGGATGAAACCAAAGGCGCTGCTATTGACACTGCAAATAAGGTATAGATGTGCGTGTGTAAGCGTGTAGTCTGGCGTAGCCACACCCTTGCGTATGCAAGGGCGTGGCTACGCCAGATATGTATGTGCGTGCGTTTGTGTAATCACCATTTCAACTATAATTTTCAGATTCTTCAGGCTATAGAGGCTAATGGAATGGAAGATTGCAGCACCATGTGCAGGGTAACAACTTTGTAGTCTGATGTGAACACTACTAGTTATATTATTATTTAGTGATGAAACAGGAGTAGTACACAGGGTGACAGCTTTGTAGTCACTACTAGTATTGTCTAGTGACGAAACTTGAGACTCAGATTACTTATATTCGCGAAAATTTCCTATGTTTTATAACATTATATAATAATCGTGTTATTTAACAACATGTTTGAATTGCTATATCTCCCGAACGCTAAGTGCTATCGACTTCCCATTTTCAACAGTTCATACTGTATAGTAAATAACAGTTTTGAATCTTGCACTTACTCCGAGCCAATGTTGCAGCGTTCGATCCCCCCCCCCCCCCCCCCCCTCCCCCCCAACCCGCGGTTCAAACCCGCCATAACTTTAGGTAGGAGCATGCATGCAATCAAATCGCTTGAAATTCGGTTTGTGGGTAATTAAAAGCCTTACAAAGGTCCTATATCTATCCTCACAATACATGTTAAACACAAATTTCAATATTTAACTAGTAAACTATGTAATTATGTATGAGTCAACCATCTAAGTAGAGGTCTGAGACTTTAGCACGGGGACCTGCCCTTGCAAGAAATGCTCTGGCATTCGAGCGCACAAGGGAAAGGTTTAGTCTGGAATAAATGCTGTCCAGAGTGGTGGAAGTGGAGGAGTTAACCTGAACTGAAAGGCGGGAAGCAAGTTTCTTGAAAGTGTCAGAGGCAGATTGGCCCCAGGCCCCGAATGAATATCAATGTTTGTTCAGTTCATCAATCAGTTTTGAAGTTATCCGTTACGGAGATATACAGCCTTGCAAAGTAAATGCACGTTTCGCGCCTTTATATATGAAGATGAAACTGCTTCCAATTCCATCTTCCGGAGTACATGAATATACAAGCTAATTCAACTACATCCCATGGGCTGGGGCATACAGTTGGAGGAAATAAAGCCACATTATTTGATGCGGCAATTGGTTAGTCAACTGGCCCAGACTTTGTTGTAAGGCGGTGCACGTATATATAATTATAATTATATTATAATTACATAATACAGATTTGTAATCACTCTGAACATTGAAGAAGAATTAATGTTTCCTAGTGTGGGGTGGCCTTATCATGGGATTGGTCGTATATTGCCTAGCTGATGTGGGATGGCCCTATACATGCCATAGGCTGCCAAATTTGAGGGGAGTAATTATAAGATATTACATGCATCTGGCTATGAGATGATTGGTGCAGTTATAGGTTACCCTTACCCTTACCCTTGATGAGGAAACAGATAGTCAGGAAGGAGGTGCCAAGCAGGTCAGACAACCATCTGATAGTCATTACGGTTTAGATTAGTAAATCCCGTATGTGGGTCATGATTGTGAAAGCACCCAATCAAATTCAAACTGAGATATGTAGCGTACCATATGTAGCAATCATTCTCTATCTAGCTTGCCCGCCATAAATGGTGTTACCATGAAAGATCTCTATTTTGTATAACACTGACTAGTTCATGATGCTTTATTCAGTGCATTTTATTGCATGGGCATTATTTTGAAAGCATTCACTTACATGTACATGCTAGGTTTACCAGTATGCTAATACCTTAGTGGGCCTAGATACAGGCAAGCACGATTTGCCTTAAAAACCGACAAAAATCTTTATGCCAAAAGGGCCCATTCTTGGTACCAAAGGCCCTAGACCAATCTTTATTTTTGATATTACCAGAAGGCTTTCCTAATGCCTAAAAGTTGTATATACATGTATTTAATTTGCACTTGGTATCCTTGTACATGTATAATCCAGCATGGACACCTTCGCAGCCTGGAAGCTAGAGCTGTAGCCACAGCTGCTGAAGCCTGGAAGAAGGAGAAATATGCTCTGCTGTCCAAATCCCACCATTTTGTACCAGTCGCAATTGAGATCTCAGGTGCCCTTGGCCCTGATGCTCTTAGTTTGCTCACAGATATCAGCAGGCGTCAGCAGAGCATGACACATGATCACCAGTCCCTCCCATTCCTTCACCTAAGAGTGTCCATTGCACTGCAGCACAGCAATGCTGCCTCTCTGTATTGGCACCACAAGTGGCATGTAATCTATATAGTGTAATCCTGTGTATCCAGTACCATTAACCAAATTGAACTGATATATATGATATAATTATTGTATCTACAATCCCTTGTTCCCTTCCGCCTTCAGATCCTATTTACCGTCCTCATTGGGAATGTTTTAGCTTGCTATACATGAAGTTCTATTTACATGTAAGTACAAATCGATTCTTTTAACATTGTCAATAGGGGTATCACCTGTCGCACATTTTTCTAAATTAACGTAGGTTCCGATACTATGTGTTGAAGTTTAATACTTCATATTAAATGGACATCACTTATATTCATTTAAAAAGGCATTATATAAAGATGAGAATTAGTACTTGGCGTATCGGTTCTATGCCGCTCCATGCATTTTGTTTTCCGTCTTTACTTGTATATATTTAATTTGCACTGGGTATTAAAAATATCCTCGTACATGTAAATAGTAAGTTATCAAGCACATTTCATGCAGGCTAAATAATTGAAACAGAAAAGAATCGATTTGTACTTACATGTAGAATCAAAATCTAAAAATAACATAATGTATGTGCAGCAGTTGATGCTCAAAGTGGCCCGAACATAAGGCGACTTGGGTGGCTTTCATCAGTGCCTCTTGAATATTCCTCATATGCACTGACAAATTCATCACGGCTGATAACTCCATCCTTGTCTGTATCAATGGCTTGAAATGCGTCTGCGACATACTTTGGGTCAATTTTACAAATTTGAAAGAAGACAGCATATTCGTGAACAGAAATGAAACCATCATTGCAGTAATCAATGATGTCGAACAGGATGTTGGGAATGGTGATTATGATTTGATCTGTGAAAAAAAACTGGGTATTATTATACTCATTGTAATATATATTCTATGAAATATGTAGCTAAATATAAATAGAACTAACTGCATGTTTACAACAGTAACTTTATACAAGTAAATAAATAAAGTGGCTAAGCAGTGATTTGGGTACTCGACCCCCTACTTGTTCACATGTACAAAGGCGAACAGCAACCGCTCAGTCTCAGTGTGTATTTAGCTGTAATATGGGATAATATCTGGCCTCTAATAATGCTTTCTTGCACAATTACAATCGGACTGTCCATGGTGGAATGTATTTTTAATTACGCATACGTGCATGTATAATTCAATTGCATGCGTCCACTTTGGCTCAAATTATATTGGGTCCCTTTTCACAAATATAGCAACCAAAATAGCATAAAAGTGGGAAAAACCCCTAAGTGAAGTGACTGGATGGGTAAGGGCAATGTTGGCATTTGCTATACTAAGAGCCACAAATCTGTGCATAAGAGGAAGCAGAGTGAAATGGAGAAGTGCAGTGCACATGGATAATGGGGCTGGACTACACCCACATCAGCGTATGAATAGAATATGTATGTGTTATAATGTGTGTGCATGTGCCTGAGTATGGTATTTATTCCTTTGTATTTTCTGTTTATAATTACAAATTTCAGTAAAATATTATAAAAATGATTTAAAACAACAGATTCGATCCGCTTTATGTGAATGTAAAATATAAAAGAATATTTTGACCCGCTTTTTGTTGTCAGATTCTGCCAAACTTGTAACACGATCTGTGCAGGTGTGTGGGGCATGCATACAAGATTTGTATGGGTACCAGTGGCAATGCTTAATTAGTTGGATCACAGTTTATTGGAATATACTAAGCTTCACATACCCAAGTCCAAGAGGTGTGGGAGCCTTGCCAATTAGCATGTTGGCTGTTTTTAATTTCCAGTCAAATCTTCATCTTTGCCACATTCAATCTGATTTAGCATTGTGGCCAGATACCTGTACAGATTTACGAATCGGCCCTCTTCAGCAAGTAAACATGCACATGCACCTCCCACCTACTTTCTAGATCATAAATGACACCTGTGTACAAGTTGTTAGCCCATCTCTATGCCATCAAATACAAAAGCTCCCAGACACAAGTGAAATAATTGGTGCGGAACATGACAGCAATTGAGTAAAAAGCCATAAGGGAACAAGGATTAGGGAAATTATAAAAAAGATCCACATTATGTAGCAAATTAAATATATCACCTGAAATTGTATGTAATATTTATAATTTTTAATCCCTTATTTTCTTGTCAATTGTTGCCCAACATATTTCAAATTTTTATACATGTGTAACCAGCGAGCTTAAAGTACATGTATATTACGAATGTTAGAACGTACATGTGTGCATATTTAATGATTAATACCACACTCGTGTACGAGTATACAGCGGCTGCGGAACCGGGGGTAGGGGGGGTATTAACCCCCGGCCCTCCCCCCCCCCCCAACTTTATTAATTTGGAAGCGACATAGCGCAATATGGACATTGTAACGGTTTGCCCTCTTACAACCGTCTAAACGTTGAAGCAGCGGTTTTTAAGAGACAATATTTGGACTAGCTAGTGGAGCTTACGACAATAATATGTTTGTGCCACGCCCACTTATTATGTAAGTTTTACCCCTTCCCGCAATGGCCCCTACCTTCCACCTAATCTCGTACCCAGACCCAAATGTCTCGTACAGAGGGTAAAATCCAATCAGAGTTTGCGTGACGTCACGTTAATTGCATTCCAGAAAGAGGAGCTTGCCTCAGCCTGGTAGCTGAATCATGCGTGCGTATCGAAGGCTGTGATATCTGGATCCATGGACATGCGTTTAACATACGTCTAAAACTAAGTTTAGCAGGAAAGGACTCATTACGAAGGAGTGCTAAAATCTGTTGCTATACGCTGTTCAGCCCATAGTTTTCACCAATTTGGGAGTATCATTGTGGTGCTAGCCTTTTCTCTTTAATAGTCCATACAACTTTTAACAGACGGACACACTTGTATTAACGTCACGTTTTGTCGTGATGACGTACGTTGCTATGACGACCCATAATTATGAAACCATTGACATTCTCTACGTGGTGTCGTTACGTACGCTTGGGTCTGGGCACGAGACCACCTTCCACCCCCCCCCTGGTATACCTCATACCTGTACATGTACTTGCAATGCTCATCGCACCTCCGTAGAGAAACTGTTCCAGAGTGATATGTTTGTCATCTGGGCCAAACCATGCCGCGATTAGCTCAGCGTTTCTCCTTGCGGACCGTTCAGTCTGCTGCTCGTTCATATTTCCGTACTGAATGGCTCTCTCGTGGTAAATTTGGAGATCATCAGCAGAGAGAACGCCATCCTTATTTAAATCAATCATGTGGAAGGTTGCTGACCACTTTCGCACCCAGAACTGGTTGTTTAACAGATCAGACATTTTATTCTTAATAATTGTTTTAATACAGACCGCAAGTGATCTGGATCCGTAAAGATACGGAAGTATCGGTCATTTACACAACGCATGTTGTGTACGTGTTTGGCGTAGCCCAAACGCGAAGCTAAGGTCAATTCAATTAACTGCCTAAGCCCAGACAGACACGTAGGTCTGCATTTTAGGCTCAGCTAGGATGACAGGATAAGAGCTACGCATTTTTTATAGCACTGAAAACCTCGGAACAGGAGCACTTCGCATCCCTGACAGCTGCATGGCATGTCTGATGGCCATGCAGCAGCTCAGCAAACGAACACCTGTGTGATGCACATATGCACACTGCATGGGGACAACGATTATAATATTGTCCCCACACATCAAAAACTCATCCTCCCATGATGCAGGTTTGAAATGCACAAAAATATACGACTGAAAACATGCTAAAAATTAAGTGTGTGCTCCATCACCAAACTCTAGACCACAACGTCACTTCACTATAGAAGCCTCAATGAACCTATGCACAAAGCACAGGCTAACAGATCTCATTATTGCAAAATAAATTTCCCATGTGATTTGCAAGGCTAGCTATAGATATAATTATACGCATATATATTTATAATTATTGATTCGCGCGCGAGGCATGCTGCTATCAATGCCACCATACATATTGCATAGGTTAGCAGCAATAAATGTACCATCAACACTTGAGCCCATCGGCCTATGCAGATCAGATGGCAAGCGACCTGACATTACCCCATGGAAGTCTGGCCAGTGTCTTGTTTGGGACTTTACTTGTGTGGACACCTTCGCAGCTGCTGAAGCCAGGAAGAAGGAAAAATATGTTCTGCTGTCCAAATCCCACCATTTTGTACCAGTTGCAATTGAGATCTCAGGTGCCCTAGGCCCTGATGCTCTAAGTTTGCTCACAGATATCAGCAGGCGTCAGCAGAGCATGACACATGATCATCAGTCCCTCCCATTCCTTCACCTAAGAGTGTCCATTGCACTACAGCACAGCAATGCTGCCTCTGTATTTGGCATCACAAGTGGCATGTAATTTATATAGCGTATAACAAGGTACTTTAATAAATTTTTCAAAATTAATAAAACTAGAACATTTATGCATAGCCTAAAAGAGCAAATTGAATGCATCAAAAATATGCTTTTGCCACGGAAAACAGATTACTATTTCAAAAGTTATAACGTTTCAAACATTGTGTCGCAGGTGACTACAATGTACGCAATGTGAATGGACCGCGATATAAAAAAACTGTGACCGCTTGACTTCTCCATGCAGCTACTGTAAACGTATTCAAGATAATGATGCCATAATTGCATAAAATACAACATAGGTACTCTTTATAAGGTTCACAGGGTCAAATACACATTACATCTAAATTTAGGTATCTCATTATACATGTATAATCTAGCTTTCAATACTGCAATAGCCTGTATAGCGATATCATAATGTTCTCCCCTATTTATTCACATTCATCATCCTTCCAATGCGTAATAATTACTTTGAGACTTCCTTAATTGATTGATTTACACATACATGTCCATTGTATAGCACATTTTGATGATCCACATACCATAGGTGTTCAATATACAGACCTATAATAACTGATCACGCCCATAGCCATTGAAACATCAGGAGAGAGCTTGACCATCACCTTAGGCTGGCATCAGGAGAGTGCAATGCCTCTATCAGTTGCAGTACAATGTGGAAATGCTGCTTCTATTATGGATTCTGTGGGCCAGCATGCAGTGGTAGACTTTTTTCTGTATCTTTTTACTAGTGTAGTTACTTATTGTGCATTGTTTATGCTTACCTTTATTATTTTATTATTACAAATAACTGACACGTTGGATTAAACGCTTTAATAATTAATATTACATTAAATTCTTTATCATTATGAGATATTAGGAAACTCATTTGATAATTCCACTTCCTTCTGCCACATATTGCAACTTCTTTTCTATCTTCCTCCTTGAACTGTTCTCCTTCTTTAGAATCTTATCTTTAAGTTGCTGATTAGTCTTGCAATATGGAAATGTTGTTTACTAACTAACTTTACTCTCTGCATGAGCTTGTCTGATGCAAAATTTAACCAGGCTATATTTTCTTGCTTGTTCTGAGAGTGTGCACACAACCACTGCATTGTTCCATTAATTTTACATCTTAGTTTTCATCATTTAACATTAGATGCTTTTCTATAAAGGTAATCAGCCAGGCCAAGGGTGCTTTGTGTTCAGCAAACATACTTGGAAAACAATGGATGGTGATAGATGAGCTAAAGTACCTTCAAGATAGCCATGCAACTGTGTCTATATTACACATATTTCACCTTTAAGTAGCTAGTGTACTACAATATCTATTATCTTATCTTATCTTGTTCTGTTGTAGCATGCAGAATTTTGTACTTGGGAGAGCAGTAATTTTCAAACCTGCCATTTGATCCAAAGCTACTTAAATAACTGGGCATATGCTGGTTATGGGTAGATGTATTTCTCAACGTTACTGTATAGCTAGGATACACTAACATGAAAATATTGTCTTGAAAAATACGCTGTGTGGGCACCATCATATTTTTATGATTGAGCTGTTTTTAATGATATGACGGTCCATACTGTACAATACTTTCCATAACTAACGCGTGCCTTGACGAATTCGGTGCGTATTAAATAGAACTATCACACAACTCTTTGACACATAAACAAAATAGATTGTCTATGCGCTGAAAATACAAAAAATAAGTTTAATTCCCAGGGCTCTAACACAGAAATACAAGGTTAAGCATTATTATGTCAAGCTCTAAGCAATCCAACAGTAAACACCTGTGCCAATAAATGGACCATCCAAAGCACATGAAATTTTATCCTGATATAGGCTAAGACCTAATAAACATGGGAAACGCTTCCTCAAGTGAGTGCTTTAAGAATCTAGGGAATGGCTAATCGCGACCGATTACTATGGAAATCAACGAGGCACACAAAATAACGCCGTATGCTGGCTTACATTTAGATACCAATAGTGTATCGGGCAACCCCTTTTGTTCTGTATTCTAGCAATAAAGTCCTAAATACCTTGCAAACTACTTTACAAAGCGCGCGTCTTCTTAAGCACTCTTAGAGAAATCCTAAATGAGATTTAGATCACCAGTTTCCGCCTAGTACGCAAACGCAATTTATTAATGTATAACCCTGTGTATCCAGTACCATTAACCAAAATTTAACTGATATACCGGTATATGATATATATATATATACAATTCCTTGTTCCCTTCCGCCTTCAGATCCTATATACCGCCCTCATTGGGAATGTTTTATAAATATGCTTGCTATACATGAAGTCCAATTTATTGTACGGTATTAATATTGACAATAGGGTTATCGCCTGTCGGACGTTTTTCAAATTAACGTAGGACTTCATATTAAATGGGCATCACTTAAAAAGGCATTATATAAAGATGATAATTAGTGCTTGGCGTATCGGTTCTATGCCGCCCCATGCATTTCGTTTTCCGTCTTTACTGTGTGACATCCAGATAAAAAGGTGCTATTATTGTGGTTTTGGACAAACACGCTTCGACAATGAATTCCATCATCAGTACCACCCCTTTCTCGATAATATTAATACGCTTGCGACGAATAGCATTAAAAATGCAGATCTTCATAAAGACACTTACTGGCAAGACCATCCCTTTGGAAGTTGAAGGTAGCGATACAGTTTACAATGTGAAGGTCAAGATCCAGGACAAGGAACACATTCCAATAACCCAACAGCGACTCATCTTTGCTGGAAAAGAGATGGGAAATGATTGTACACTGAGAAGCTACAACATCAAGACAGAGACGACTATCCATCTTGTCTATCGTTTGCCCGTACCTGCAGTTACAAGTATTGTCGATCGCAAGTCCATCCCCTTACCACCATCAAACGATATAGATCTTTACATGAATACTACGATTGATAACGTGAATGCCAAGATCAAGGCAAAGGAAGGCATTTCAACTGACCAACAACGGCTAATCTTTGCAGGCAAAGGGCTGGAAGATTATACTAAACTGAGTTATACCCACAGTAACGACTTTCCTGATCTGGTAATGTCCAAAATTGATTATGATTTTATCATCCCCCATTATTGTCCCGTCTTTCTAAATTACATAATGATGTGTTGCTGTGTAGAAGATATTAGGTAAGTTCACACATTGTACAACACACATGCATGCATAACTAGAGTCATTTATTCATCACACATTATATATAAACTATTCATTTGCCGGATTTCTAATACTTCATAAATCAGGGACTGGAAGTGTTACCCTGTCTGATTCATGAATAGATAGTTTATAATATATAATAAACAAATAAACTTAATTGTCTGATTTATAAAAAAGAGAGTTGATACAAGTAATTGCAACACTTTTTTTTTTTGTAATAACACAGACTACCTTTTTAAAGGTGGACAAGAACATTTTACCATTGGCAATGGAACAGCACATGTATTGGAGGAGTGTGGTTTGACAATTTCTTTTCCTAGTGGCAGTTTGCCTTCAGATATCAAGGAATGCAATGTTCATATTACATCCTGTATGAACACAGATATCGCTTTGCCACCAGGGTCATCACTAGTTAGTGGTGTTTATAATGTTGCACTAACTCCACACATACCAAAACTGAATCAGGCAGTTGAAGTTGTGATTGAACATTGCTCTAAGGTGAAAGCCAGGGCAAATGGATCGACTATCATTTGTGGTAGCCAGGGGAGAAGCACCAACACAGTTTGAGTACTTGGAAGGAGGGACATTTTGTTTTGATCCTAAGACCGGTATTAAGACTGGTAGGATATCTGTCAACAGCTTCTCCTGGTTTGCAGTTGTAGTTAGGAGGATTTATACAGTACTAACTGGATTTCTCACAGCACAGGAGGAAATACCAGTTCACGGTGATGGAGACCTGGATTTAGTGAAAGAACCAGCCGAGTACAGCAGGATAAACCAGTTGAGGCTGTGACCACTGCCCAGCAGGAAGAAGCTGACATTGAGTACTGTGGAAGGATATACTATGATGACACAAAGCTGAATGTTCGAGAAGTACATTTTATTATCACAAAAAATCTAAAGTTATTCAGCAAGGTGAGGTTAGTTAGTATTGGTTAGGAAGGAGGTTTTAGAGGCATGTGCATATTAAATACCAGAATGGAACATTGCCATTGCATATTAAATGTTCAAAATTCCAAAGTAATTTACATTATGGTTATGAGCTAGTTATTAACTTGATTGCATATTCAATTCCATTTTTAAAGATTGTAGAAAGAGAAATTTCAGCCAAAATGCCAGGTAGCAAAGCAGGATTTGATGTACTTGTTGCATTTGAAGAACAGGAAATAGTTTTGGAGCTTCCATGTGGAATTGTAGGCAATGGATGGAAGTTCACACCCATGGTGACACCAACTAAGGTTAGTCTACTTAAGTTCCATTCTACCACCATAAAGCGTGCAGGTAAGTGCATGTTGATAATATTAAGCCGGCAGAAGTGAAATTGTTTAAGATATACAACACATCACCACGTATGTATAATTTTATCAGGTAACAAGGAAGGAAGTTGACGGTTTTGAAGAAGGAAAGCGAATACCAAGATGTTTTTTTAGCATTCAGTGGACTTCAGATGGAGAATCAATACGACATTATGAAACAATTTATATTCAGGGGGCTAGTGAACCTCTTAACATCACAGTAGAGTGCTTTTCAGGTAATTTTCTTTGCCTCGTCCCTCTTCCTTTCACACCTTTTGCCCCTCTTCCTTCCTCTCCATCTCCCTCCCTCCTTTATATAATTGCATTACCACTTGAAAACCATATCCATTAGAGGCTCCATCAAATGCACTCCAGCTATCATTATTGTTAGGTAAGGTTACATGTACACTATATTTAATTGTTGTTTGGCTCAAGAAGAGTATGGAAAAGTGCGTTAGGCAATTAAATGAAATGAAATGTTTTATTTTAATTTTACAAACATGAATACATAGGCCTGACATACAGTGTAGCAAGACTGAAATGAAATCAGATAACTGCATTGCATGGCTGCATGTACATGTATATCCCTTTCCAGGTGCCTAGGAATGAACATCTGTTGGGAGGAGGGGGGGGGGGGGGGGGACTGGGATTTATACAGGTGGGAGATTGCATCTTAAGCCTACATATTACCAAGTACAGATACACTGCACACACACATATACACACACAACACAGCCACTGATGCCCCCACTATCAAGTTGCTAACCTGCATTCCAAGACACATTAACGGTGTGAAGAAGAACATCAAAATCATACAGATGACCAGTGCTAGCTACCAAACACTGGGAATCCATCTACTGGAAGATGACAATGGTGACATAGTAGATGGTCTTAAAAAGACATATCAACAAGATTCTCAGGAAATCGTTACAGCTGTCTACAAGAAATGGATCTCTGGTACTGGAAGGAAACCTACCACATGGCAGACACTGGTTTAGGTGTTTAGAGAGGTTGACCTGATCAGCTTGGCTGATCAAATTGAAACTATTTTGAATCTTGAGCCTGAATAACTGTTATTTCCCACAGATGCTTTAGCTGTTGCATTTTTTTTTTTCAAATTCTGTGGGATTTTTACCATGGTAAATTTAACTATACAGTGCTAAATCATTTTGGTTCAACGTAATTAAATTAAAGGAGGGCAGGTTTATATTTGATCAGTGAAGAAATGAAGATATTCTATTTACATCTGTATATGCAACAAGAAGGGTTATCAGGCAGTAAGTGAATATAATTCTGGTTGACCAACAAATGACCGTTGAATCCCTCAGCTTATTTACTTGCTATAGGTATACATGTATATGTAGTTCACCTCCTAAAGGTCAGTAAAAAATTGCACAAACACGAATAAACAATAAAGCAATTTATCTGGATTCATGATTATGCATATAATTATATATAATATATATATATAATTATATTTGCTGCAAGTATGATGTGACGCAGTATTACTGGGGATTAAATAGTTACATTGCTGCATGTTCTTTTTGTCTAACAGCATAAAAAATAGTTACATGGTTAATTTTTCGTGCCCCAATCGTACTTGAACAGGTGTCACATTCTACGATGTCAAAAACTGTATCGAACTGAAAGCAAGACACTGAGTTGTGCGGCCTGCATGTATATGGTTTTAGTGTCCTCAAGTCGATAAGCTGTTTAGCAGGGTTATCAGGCAGTAAGTCAATGTAATTCTGGTTGATCATCAATGGCAGCTGAATCCTTTAAACTTATTTGCTAGGTACACATGTATATGTATCCTAGCCAATAAAGGTCAGTAAAGAATTGCACAAGCACGAATAAACAATAAAGCCGTTTAATTTTATCTACATGATTATGCATATCTGCAATGTGATGCAGTATTACAATTACAATTAAATAGTTACATGTACATTCTTTTTGTGTACTGAACAAATGCACATTACTAACATAAATTAAAATGTTTTGATCTTTAGACTAAAACAAATTGGATCTGACAAAGCGGAATATGTACAGGTAGTACCGTATTCATTGATGTATGATGACAAACCATTGTTTGTAGGTCACTTATTACGTCATCTTAGGGGCGTGGCATAGGTCCATTGTTATCAACAACTGAACTGTCAAAGTAAGTAATTACATAGCAGTAAATAAGTTTCATGCATGTGGAACCTCTCTGGACTAGTCATCTGATTTGTTTTCGGGTAACTGCGTGCCCCAGTCGTATGTTCAAAGTATATTCTAATATTTGGCGCGTTGTCAAATGCAATGACGATCGAATTGTACTGAAAGCAACACACGAGGCCTCTGAGCTGTGCGGCCTGCATGGTTATTCTGTCCTCAAGTCTCAGGTATCTGTTTAAAGACTGCAACATTGTATTGATTCTTATTATGTGTATAATATTATAATTATAATATAATTACGTTTGTATAAGCCATGAGCTTAACTATCAGAATTTTATCGTCAGATATCTTACATTTGGGAGTGGGTTTATATATTGTATGCGCACGAATACGGATCCAATCGAGCATGTAAACATAGGGAATTGTGACTAGTGGGCGGATCTAAGCTGTAATATTCATTCATTGTTAGACATTTATTCGCCGCCGGTCAACAACGAATTAATGGTACGACGTGAATCACACCAACTTTACAGATTATAATTATATGGAACGTTTTATATGGAACTTTTTGTGTCTACATGTATGCGTGCGTTACAAACTTGGCTGCAACACCTGTAACTACAAGCATGTACTTCGTATAATAACAGCACTTAGCATGTGAGCATTCATGTACATAATTCCAACGAATTTTAACCTTAACCTCGTACGGATGAGGGATGAGATGGTGCAGCCTACCAAGTGTGCACCAATATCCAACAGACCGTATTTTGTCTCGATATTTGTATACAAATTTGGGCTGGGGAACCCATAATAGAATTATATATATAATTATATGCACGTAGTTAAAATTACCTCTCTGTCCCATGCCAATAAGTTTGCTACACAAGCGTTTATTTTTGTTTAGCACTTTAATTCGTACAACATTATTATTATTATTATAGATGAATATAATTATATATTATATTTATACAATATAGGTTGAAACACGAACTCACAACCAAGTATTTAGAAGATTTCGGAATATGGAATGCGGTGAGTAAGATACACAAATAAATGTCTGGATATAGCTTTGATTGGAGCATGTGGGCCAAAGATTGTGATATATTGAAGAATTAATTAAGAGAAAATCAGAAATATTATATTGCAATGGAAAAGGACTAAGACATGTTATGCTACTTATACGGAGCACTAGTAATGGTATTAAGATATTTGAGGACCATACTAATGAAGGAATAAACATTTCATGTGGTGATCCTTGCATTGCCAGTTATATTACTCTTAATGATAACAATAACACAAGACACCTGTCAATAAGTCTGCTACCAATTAACCCACAAATCTGGCCAGTCGTGGTGCACTCAATAAATATACATATACCTGTATTAAGGTATAAGAAAAATAAAGTGATTGTGCAAAGTGTTTCATGGATATCTTAGCTCATTGAATCAATCACTGTATTTAATATCACTCAGTACCAACAGAGGTCAAGAGTTATGCCCAGTACCTGATGGCAGTGTACAGGAAATTGCAAGAAAGCAGAGATGAATGGCCACCTGTAAAGTTTAGTCACTTCAACTTGTGTACAGTTCAGAAGATGGAAGACTTGCTTAGGGAGGAAGAAACTAGCATGCTGCATTTAATGTTACAAGATATGCAAAGAGAGCAACATAGTATAGATATTGAGTTGGTAAGCATTGATACAAGTATTCACAATACTCTGCTGTGGTTTGGGGAATTTTAAAAAGAGCAAAATCCATTGCATTCCAGGTTGGCTTAGTAGGGGATGGTGAGAGGGCTAGCTGCATCATAGTGGAAGGGATTCCTGGTATAGGGAAATCAACATTCAGCTGGCACCTTGGGGTCTCTTGGGCACAAAAGAAGATTCTTCATGGCTACCATCTTGTTGTCCTTGTGCAGTTGAGGGATGAGAGGATGCAGCATGCCAAGTGTGTATCTGACCTCTTCCATCACCACTATTGGACTCTTTGCCGATCAGTTGTTCAATGGATTACTTCACTTGAAGGAGATGGTGTGATGTTGGTTCTTGATGGCTATGATCAGCTTCCTTGTAATATGCAAACATCTTCCATTTTTGCTGACATTATTAAAGGGGAGGTGCTTCCTAAGATTTCAGTATTAGTAACAACCCGACCTTCAGCTATCCAAAAACTCAAACAGCTGTGCCTTTCACAGAAATGTCAATACATTGAGGTGATTGGCTTTGGTAAGGAAGAGATCCAGCAATATGTTGATGGTGCCCTTGAACACAACAAGGAGTTAAGGGACCAGCTGAAGTCCTATCTTGAACATCATCCTCACATCCATGGCTTAATGTATGTTCCCCTTAACTGTGCCATCATTGTACAGGTATTCAGAGACCAGATGAAGAACAAAAGCCAACCTCCTCAAACTCACACAGAAGTGTACCAATTGTTAATCAAGACTGTACTGAAGCGTCATGAGGAGAAGCTAACCAAATCTTCGTCTGGGGTGAGACGTAAGAGTACCATTTCATGTAAGTATCAGCCTTATCATTCAAGTACAGTAATTCATGCTGCTGACATAACATACTACATACAAGCATTCATGTCATGTGTATCAGTGATTGTACATGATGCTCATACATGTATATGTAGAGGTATCACATAAAAAAGACTAATAAATAATGTATATCACTTATATGATGTGCCAATTTGCTTTTCAAATGCATCTTTTTTAATCACTGCATAAATTTAGGTCTATTTTTCACCATGACATGCAGTGTGCATTTGTGTTCTTGCATGGTTATGCATTACTGAAAATTATGAATTATATACTAAACAGTTTGCAGTGGATGATGACTGATCCAACTGTTCACAGACAAACCATCAAGATACCCTTGGCTTGGTGATGTGTCACAGGAAACTATTTCGCAACTGCTGGTACTGGCTAAGCTAGCACTAAAGAAGATCACCTGATATTCTATGACCGGTGTGGTCAACTACAAACATTAGGTGAGCTTCAAGTTGCTGTTCTCCTGGCCATGCCATGTTGTGTTTTGTGTTAGCAGGCCTTCTCAATGATGTCCCAGAATTGTACATGGGTTGCACTGGCTCAGCCTCTCATCACTTCATCCATAAAACTGTACAGGAGTTCATGGCAGCTGTGTATGTATCATCATTGCCTCCTGGTGAGAGGGCTGAGTTTGTAAGGACATCCTCTGATAAGAGCAATATGACAATGGTTGTGAGGTTTATGGCTGGTCTGACCAAGTTACAGTCACAAGATGATTTAGAAAATCTCTTAGCATTTCAGAAAGGGAGCGAAAGAGGGCTTGTTGAAAGTCTCCATTGGTTGTTTGAAGCACACAATCCTGACATTGTACAAAGGTGCATGGGTGGCAATGAATGGGAGCTTAAATTGAGTCATACCACTTTGGGCCCACTTGATTGTTATGTCCTTGGGTACAGCATTGCTAATAGCAGACAGCCATGGAACTTTAAGCTTAGAGACTGCGCCATGAATGCAGAGTGCATTAAAATTGTTGGCAGTGGTTGAGAAAGGAAGAGCCCTTGACTACATCAAGACTTTTGGCCTCATTCAATGTGAGACGTTTGGGGCCCAAGGAGCTATTGCACTAGGTAAGTGGCAATCTATCTTCATATATCAACATAGATTCCTGACATCATGCATGCCACGTGCATATATTTACATACATCAACCACCATTAAAACAAGCATTGAAACACATACCCATATCATGTGCAATATGCACATTGTACAACTGATATAAGATATCTTATGATTTATACATGACTACTTGTATTGTGCAGGAAATATTTTAAAAGAGAACAAAGTCCTGTTATCACTAGGACTTCAGAGTTGTGGACTAGGTTTGGATGGCATACGTGAAGTTTGCAGAGCTGTTGGAATGAACACCACTTTAACATCACTTGATTTAGCCCACAACAAGTTTGACAACCAAAGCATAGTCAGTTTAGGCAAGTTGTAGTAGCACTTGTGATCCTCTTGCTCCCAGCAGACTTGGTTTGTAATGAATACAACATATAATTGCTAGTAATGAACTAGCTATAAGCAAGTAATATAGACCCCATCCATACCTTATTATGCACCACGACACATTGCATTCACACATATCTGCACGAGCCATCATATGGCATATACATGCTTAAGTAAAGCACTATACGAATGGACCAAATTTGTCTATATCACACAGAGACTATGATAAAGGATAACAAAGTCCTCAAATCACTAAGACTTGAAAAATGTGACCTCAGCCCAAAGGACCTTTGTGACGTGTGCGGAATGAATACCACATTGACTTCACTTGATCTATCTGAAAATGCATTTGATGAACAAAGCATAGCCAGTCTTGGTACGTTTCATGCATTATTAACTAAAAGTCAAGAGTCTAACATTTATAGAATACTTAAAATGAAGGGCACCATAAATTTTATAATAATTGATTTATAAGCATTCTTGATCTTAGCTGTGCTGAAGTGTACCTCAATAATGTTATCTGACCTACACCTTGAGTAAGAGTTTGAAAGGATACCTTGCTGATGATAAAATGTTTTATGATTTGAATTGTAAATGTATATTATACAACCGTCGGCTTATGTTAGAAGTGAAGTTGAGTTGCGTATAAATGATCACATGGGTTCTACAATCATGTACATGTGTATCGAAGAAAGCTATGCACATTTACATGCCCATACTATATACATTTACACGTCGTATCAAGATTATAGCATCCATAATAAAAAGCTCTGCACAGTTGATTTCACCATCTTAATTTTTACAATAAGCATGCCATCACATGCAAAACAGGAAGAATTAGAATTGGAACAATTTGGAATTTGCTTCCCCTTCCCACTCACCCACTTTCAAAAAAGGGTTTAATGGCAGGACTACCACCAAAACGAGAAAAAAAAATTGTGATGTGTATTACACCTTCATTGTTTATATGTATGGGAACATCTTTTTATTTCTCAGGAGATATGTTACAAGTGAACAAACACCTTACATCGCTTAGACTTTATGGCAGTTGTCTAGAAGTACAACCAGACAGCATTTGTTGTGCTGTTAGAAGGAACAGCACATTGACTTCACTTGATCTATCAGCTAACAGGTTTGATGAAAAAAGCATAGCCAGCCTTGGTAAGATTTTGAACTACATTGTATATATAGGTTATTCATTTAACCAGTATTCTGCATGTGTAATTAGAATTGTATTACTGCTGATCAACATAAAACTGGCCATTTACTTGAAAAAGCACATATTTAAGCCCATCCGTTATAAAAAATGAAGGCATTTCTAGACACAATACAAATTAGGACAGAAACCAGAATAGAAGATTAATCTCTGTGCACCAGCTCTTTATGTTTTTTTAACCATGTGTCACAGGGACATTGTTGAGAGAGAACAAGTTTCTCTTATTACTTGAAATTAACAGCTGCAGTCTGTGCCCAGCAGGCCTTATCGAAGTGTGCGATGATGAACTCCACATTGAATTCACTTGACCTATCAGATAACAGTTTTGATCAGCAAAGCATTGTCAGTCTCGGTAAGCTATGAATAATTCAGTGGGAATATGTGATCGGTCTCTGGGTTTGAGAAATATACTAGTCCTACATGTACAGATAGATATCTGTCTGCAATGGATTATCCTTTGCTGTAGGGGAAATGCTCAGAAAGAACACAGCTCTCAAATCGCTTGGCTTGTTGGATTGCAAGCTAGGTTCAGTGGGCCTTCGAGTGGTTTTTGGGGCTGTTGAAATGAACACCACATTGACGTCACTTAATATATCGTTTAACAAATTTGATGACCAAAGCACATCCAGTCTTGGTAAGATGTGCCAAATGCATTGCAGTGGCTGAATGGTGTTGACATAAAATAAGGACATTGCTGCACTGTGAATACCTTTCATGCTCAACATGTGTAGCATGTGAAACATGTACTCTATATTCCGCATTCTTTGCCACATTATACACTACAAGAAAGAAGTGATAGATTGTAATATAGAACTATTGGTCTGTGAGTTGAATCACATGCATGTATTGTATATAACGGTGTATTTTTGCATTTTCTCCCCTTCTTAGTACTTCTACTCACAAATAACCAAACCCTAGTAGACCTGAACTTGTCATTCTGTGGTCTGGATGATGATTTGATATGTCTGCTGGCCAATGCTCTTGAATGTTGCAAGCTGATGATACTCAATCTTGAGTTCAACGACTTTACGGAGCTAGGAGCTAAAGTACTTCACAATGTGCAGAAGAACCATCCCACCATTGCTATAGATAGTAATGCCCTATGACTTCTGTCTATAGGAAGAATATAAGTAGTTTTATCTTAACGTACACTACCCTCCATTGGATATGTATGATTTTTTTAAGACAATGGTTTTGATTGCAAAAACATCAATATGCTAATATTTATAAACTGTGCTCCTGAATTCTGTTATTAATTGCAATCACTGTCTATAAATTAAGGAGCTACAATGATTTAATATAATTATAATTATAATGTATATTATATATATATATCCACAAACAGAAAGACAGAAAAAATGTGGAGGCATTTCTATCCTAATCAGTACTTTCATTCTGTCTCATGAGGGTGATGGAAATCATGCAGGTTTATAGCCTTAATTAATGTGTAATGCTGACGGGGATTTGTGATAGGGAAAGACCTGAATAACAGCATAATTGTAATTGTGTTGAAATAATGGTATTTGTATTAAAATCATGTGACTTTGTTTGTTGGTAACAAATGATATATGTGGTACAAGGATATCTATTGCACAGAAAATGATGCATATGCTTAGATATGTATGAGTGATACTTTACGTGCACAATCAAACATGTACATGTACATGAAGATATACGGCTTCATTGAGTATGCTCTGTGAAATCTAAGTTAACCTTGTTATATAGCCTGACGAGTGAATATAGCGATTACAAAACGCCTAGGCCATTAAATCACACTTTCGGCACCATCCAAATCTCCTGAAACTTTATGGTATATCATTTACTTGAACCTTAAATGATTGTGTATCAAAGGACAAAATAATTCAAGACTCAATTACAAGATTTTACTATACAAATTGAATGCGCCTAATATTGATGGATTGTGAAGTAGTTTGAATTTAGGCTATTTCAATGCATTCTAAAACCAACTGCCGAGCAATGGGTAAACCGGTCAAGTAACGAAGAAAGTTTCTATACACTTCTTTGTAGCCTTCTCAAAATTTCACCGTACACTGTAAGTTAAAGGGTAACTGGTTTCATCACTGAGAATGCACTTCTAAGTACGTCATTAGCATGCCCTTGCTGCAGCTTGCGCTCGAAAAAGCTAAAATGTCCTTTTCAGCCAATTTCAGGTACAAATCGTATACAATGTGAAACTGTACGAAACACGTATAGAGGTGTGTATGGGGGGGGGGGGGGGTGGACGTGGGGGATCCACGGCTGTTTCATGTATTAGGCCTGCGCCCTCCATGATTTATGTTATAACTTGCTGTTGCCTTGTTTTTCCGGTCACCAATATATCGTCCATGTAGTAGACGACCTTCTTGCAGCCTTGCAATACCAGTGACATAGCCTTCTGCCACATGGCAGGGGCGGTAGCTATTCCAAAAGGTAAGCAGCAGTAGCGGAATAACCCCAAATGTGTGTTGATCGTAAGAAGTGGTCTATGACTTTCAAGCACTTCCATCTGTTTACACGCTCGAGCCAGATCTATCTTTGAGAAGGATTCCCCTCCTGCTAAGGTGGAGAACATTTCGTCCACAGTAGGTAACAGAAAAGTCTTAGGACAGAGATGTGGATTAATAGTCATTTTGAAATCAGCACATATTCGAATACTGCCATCCTTCTTTCATGCAATGACAATAGGGGCTGCCCAGTCGCTCCTTTCCACTGGCTCCAGCTCTCCTTCCTTGACTTGTTGCCTTATCATCTCTTCCACCTGTTCCCTTAATGCAAATGGCACTGGTCTGTACTTGCAAAACACCGGGACTGTGCCCTCTTTCAGTTGAATCTCAGCCTTGGTTCCCTTCAATAGCCCCAACTTTTCATCCATTACATCAGGGAACTCGTTCAACAAGTTTACACTGTGGATAGCATGTATCCTGGAACTATCTGCTTTGTTACTCCTTAGCATTTTAGACCAGTCCAAACGAAGCTTACACAACAAATCACGGCCCAGCAAGGGAAGTTGCTTGTCCGCATTTTCCACAACGATGAAGCAGCCTTCTGCTGACTGGTTTTCGATCGAAACCCTTGCTCTCAACTCCTCCAAGGTAGGAAGGATGGTTCCATCATATTGACGGAGCACTATTGACGTTGGTTGCAGATTTACTTGTTTCAGCTTTTGCCTGTACGTCCTCGCTGGAATAGTAGATACTTCTGCTCCTGTATCAACTTCGAATTTTACTATACTACCATTGATGTCCAAATCAGCAGTTAGCTTGGGATATCTATCCCTATTAGCTACTCTATGTACACATACTGGCGCCTCTTCATCACTGGTTTGGCAATCACTGAGGTCCTAATCTGGTTCCACTAAATGTGCCTTACGAGCTGCATGACATGTATCCCCCTTGTGACGTCCTGCTGACAACTTGCTTCTACATGCTCTGGATAGGTGACCCAGTTTTCCACAGGAATTGCAGGTTTTATCCTTATGAAAACATGTAGATGCTGAGTGGCCCGTTCCCCCACATCTGTAACAACTGTCCTTATTCTTGGAGGCGAACACTTTATGGGCAGCTGCATCGTCAAGTTTACTTTCTGCTGTAGGATTCCCTATTTCCCGTATACTCTGTGTCTCCTTATGGACAACTTCCATTGAACGACTTTTATCCAAGGCTTTTGTTAGCGTCAAATCACTTATGCACAGCAGCTCCTGTTGTATGCGCTGGTCCTTTAGACCACAGACAAATTGATCTCTCAACGCCGTATCCAAATATGACTCAAACTTGCAGGTCTTCGCCAAGCTGCGTAGCTGAGACATATACATGTATTCTACAACACCTTCGCCGTCTCTTTGGAGGCGCTTAAAAAAACAATATCGCTCTGCTATCTCAACTGTTGCAGCACTGGTTTGACTTTTAAGTTGAGCCACTATCTCGTCAAGGGAGAGGTCGGAAAGTTTCTTTGGGCTCACCCAGGTCTTTAGCTTCAGATACATCGTCTGCCCAATCCTTGTAAGGAATAGCGCCTTTAGTTTTCCTTCAGTTATGCCATGCATGGGCAATGCAAAAAGAGTCGAATCGCTCTTTATAGTCATCAATCTGCTCTAACGTTGGGTCAAACGGTTCTACGCCACGTGAAGGTTCCATTCTGTACACTCTCGTCGCCACTGTTATGTTCTAAGAGAGCTCTCACAAAGACGCCATGACTATTACAAAAGAGCATAATGCCAAGCAATGCGCATACGCGTACAGATATGCATATACATATACAATAAGATACTACAAAATGAATAAATTTAGACACCAGTTTAAGTTGGTAGAATATCATTTGCAACAAGTGAAGAAGGGTGGTCCTATGGTTGAGCCTGTAATTCAAGCACTGGAAAGTATAATAAAGTCAAATGATGAATTAGGAAATAAGATTGAGAGCAAAGAGTAGAACGAGAAAATTAGAGATTAATATAAGGGGGGGGGGGGGGGGGGGGGGGGGGGGGGGTTGGATGTGGAGCTCACTGGAAAAGATGATGAGAGAATAGGACTGTATTTAGGAAGTATGGGACTGAAACCATACCAATGGTACGTTTCATTGCTTCCAGTACTTTGTGCAGACTGACACACCGTCACCACCTTCTTTTACGTTTGAATAAACATTCTCTGTCACTTTAGTTTCATTCCCATCTAACAAGAGCACCCCAGTTGCTTGTATCTTTCTATCTCATTTGTACCACACACAGCAGAGTGAGGCCTGTTTTGTTACCAAAAACCACAAAGTACCAATAACTCATGACCATGCTAATTGATAAGTGGCAATCCATGTACAAGGATGTTTATACTATAGAATTCATCCTTCTACTCTTTAGCCAATCCATGCAGTCTGACACATGGAGCACCATGCAGATAGGAACTAATAAGACAACAATCCCATATGCTCTAAGCCAGTGGTACCCCAACCGCTACAGTTCAGTTGTGACCTTCAGGGACAGCTGCTCCAGTCCTCACTGCAGCTCCACGTGTCCAGACATGATCCTGTTGGGGTCCCCTCCTTCAGATATTTGGAGCACACCTGTTAAAATATTTCTACTACTGATTGTGGTGGCCATTGCTCTGTTCTCTCTTTGTGCCAAAGCAGCCTTTGAGGTTTGGTTATTACTTTTGAAACGCAAGCGGAAGGAATACCTCAAATGAAAACCTCAGAGAGATACCTTAGAAGAACACATAGAGGAAAAGGATTTAGAGGTAACCATGGCTGTGGTTCAACTAGTATCCTAATAAACTATTTGGCAATGATTTGTAGATGCAACATCCATGCGCAGTTATTCTGATCCCCATGTTATCTATTCTAATCCTGCATCCCAGCCTAATTCCTTCACCTACGTAAATGATAATTATTTCTTTTGAACAGTTTCCAGAGTGTACTGATGAAAAATGTGTGTCTGTGTCATGTCTGGACCTCCATTACTCTGTTACTGTAAGGACCACCAAGGTCAAAGATGAGAGAAAGGATGAAACTGTACTTCTTGTATTAAAGATGCGTGAATCACAAGGTGAAGTAGATACTGGCACAGAGACAACTGGTAAGGAGACATCATCCCCATTCATACTATGTATCCATAACCACTCCCCTGCCCTTTCCTTAATATATATTACCCCAAATACAGGCTCTAGATATGTAGTGATGAGAGGCTTAAAAACTAAGGGCAATAGCCATGATTAATGTTGATGGTGGACAATTATGTCGAGGGGTAATTAAGGGTATTGTGAGAGCATGCAAGTGTAAAGAATCTGAACATGTCTGATCCTAGCAATATAAATTTTACAGCAGCGACTTATCAGGTGGAGTCATATTAAGGCATGCAATGCCACAGGTTGGGTTCTCAAAGATGGAAGCTGTTTATATGTATCTAAAAATGAATAGAATATGTTGTGTACAGCTTGCAAAGCCATTGTAAATCATACATTGTCGATCAAAGGTATATTATATTTTCTGCAGAGTTAGCAGCAACTCCTGGTACATTAAAGATGAGTACCTTAGTAAGGCTTAGCTCCCTATCCTAACTATTCTGTCCATTTTCATTTAAATGTCTTAATACTCTCCACTCAGCGTGGCCACCAGCAGCAGCCTCCACCAGAAACGAGTGAATTCTATACCACCAAAAATATTTTGAAAGGCATTTCTATCTACTTCAACCCAGGAGAATTATGTGCCATTATGGGACCATCAGGTGTGCATGCATGTGCATGCATGTGTACGCATGTATGTGTGCATATGTTCATGTGTCCATGCCGGTGTGGTGTGAATGTACAGTACCATTTTTTCTATCACAAATGGCTCCTACAGGTTGTGGAAAGACAACATTACTAGACCTTCTCACAGGAAGGCGTACTGAAAAATACAAGGTATTCTGACTTTTGAGGGGGTGAACTAAATTGTGGGCTTGTGAAGAGAGTAGTACTGCTGAAGAAGGCATACTCCTATATGTAACATTTGGTCACCCTTTACTTCTGTGTAGATGTGATTGCACGTGTATCTCATATTACAATAGGGAAACATTTTAGTCAATGGCCAACCTACACATGAGGTCAGAGCATGGTACACTGCCAACACTAGCTCTGTCCTCCAGTTGGCCACACCATACTATGAGGAACTGACGGTGAGAGAGAACCTCACCTTGGCTGCACAGATCAAGCTACCCAACACATTCACCACAAGGGAGAAGTTCATCCGTATAGAACAGGTCATTGCTGTGGTGAGTTGATTCATTGTTTAGCTATTTGTAGTGGGATACATCATTTGATTGTTGTAATACTTTTTATGTAACACAGAGTGAACTACAGCAATTTGCTGAGACAGTTGTTGGTCCCACTGGTCCTGGCCTGAGTGGTGGACAGGTATGAAGATATATGGGTGCATACTGTACATGTACGTGCATATATAACTGATATGTGTGGGTAAGGAACATGTGCAATGTTTGTAAATACTAGTGTACAGTTCACAGTAAGTTTACATGTGCATGTATGCATACATCATCTGTAGAAGAGACGTTTGGCAATAGCACTTCAACTTCTGAGGCTCCCTAGTGTACTATTTTTGGATGAGCCTACATCTGGACTGGATGCCATGCACTTCATCATATGAACTGCTCTTACACCTCAACAGACTGGCTGATTCAAAGAGGACTGTCATTCTAACTATCCACCAACCAAGGCTGGAGATTTTCTACAAATGGAAGGGTATTTAGCAGGCTTGCAGCACTAGAAGCAAGGGGTGCATTGAGGTCATCAATTGGACAGTTGCTTTACCTTCCCCTTATTTTCTTTGCCTATGGACTGTTGCTAGGTGAGAACAAGGGGACATTTAGTGATGTTGTGTGACATAAGGTATATAAGATACAAATGTATACATACAGGACTTTTTACTCAAACAAGTTGAAGAAATCATATACAATGTGTGATGTAGAAAGTGCATTTATGTAGGTCTACTAGTTTTTATAGGCTGCACACAGTAAGTTTATCTGCCACTTTTGTACATTATGCTTTGCACTGTAGTGAGCTGTGGTGTTAAATCTTTATTGTGATTTTCATGTGTGTAAGAATTATTATATGTGCAGTGTATGGTACTATGTCTATAATGGTACATGTACTAAGATTACATGCATGTGATGTGGGAGTGAATATCAGTTTCTCTGATCTATCATTTTATACAGACATGCTTATTGAGTTGTGCTGTAGTCTGCTGCGGTGTTCAGCCTTTGTCTGATTTTCAAGTGTATATATGTACAGTATATAATACTATTCCTTTAATGGCTGTAATTGGGCTGATCTGTCATGTAAAGCTTGTATTCTCTCCATGCAGGCACTGTCTACTACCAGTCCTACAACCCTCTCCTGGTTATGTCTGGGTTTTGTGTGTACTCAATTGCCAGTGCACTCTTCATGTTCCCATTCCTCTACCTATACTATCAGAAAGCATTGGAGGTGACTGGTTTTGAGCGTGCTGATGGTGCAGGGAGATCTGCTGACATTGTCATCCAAGGATTCATCAGGGGGATTACCAATGGGTTTTTCCCTGTTATCATTTGTGCTGCAGTTTTCTATCTGCTGGTATAGTGGTATGTACATTAAAGGAATTCATATCGTCCACTCAGATGGTGAACAAGGAATCATACTGACAATCTCAGGATCTTCATTGAAGTGTTACTAGTCAACCTTGCCCTCAACCAGATCTGGGTGGCCCTGCTGATCTTTGTCATTTTTGCCTTCCCAAAGATTGCATTTCGTATGTCTCCAATCATATCAAGTGTAGCTGGTTTCACCAGTGGATTCTTTGTACGCAGGGAGTCAATGCCAATATTGTAAGGAGGGTATCAACATAATAATGCACTTAGGCCCATTCATGTAATGCCATAACACATGCATTGTGCACTCCAGTTACAGGTGGCTATTCTACATCAATCCCAATTACTATGGGTTTTCTGCTTCTGCCAACCTGCTCCTCAATAACTTTCAGACAGCATGTGCTGGATCAGTGCTGGAATGCTTTCCTTCCTCACCACAATATTACCTCAAATACTTCAACTTTGATGATGTCAATCCATACCTTCATATCACTGTAAGTTTATTATAAAATGTGGCTGCTCTGTATCAATTTGATATTAATGTGTGATATAGCCTAGGCCTCTTTCACAACCTTGCAATTTTCTCCCCACTTAATTTCCAGATCCTTATTGGGTTCACTGTGTTGCATTGTATCTCCTTCTGGCTACTATAAGTAACTCTACTAGATATTCTAACCATGCCTCCATTTTCAGGCGTCTTATTAATGTATTGAGGTAAGGTCACAAGTGCCATTCCTATGGTAATATAGGGTGTGTAACCGGTTATCAGGTTATTCGGGTTATTCGGATATTCGCAAAAACCTATCCGTTCGAATAATAATTTAGCATTACTCGGAAAAATCAATTATTGGATTTGTTCTATTCGAAATAACCGGTTTGTGAATCTCCATTCGGGGTACTTAGGTATTCGTCGTCCGCATCGACCATTCGCCCATTATTCGAATACATTTTTATGACGATATCCGGATACGCGTTTTACGATGTTACATGTACGACAATAATTACTTCTAATTTAAAGTTATAACGTCACTGTTGTTACTATAAATATACACGTGGGGACGAGATCTAATACGTGTATTACGGGCAGTAATTCGAAGTACATGTAGCCAAAAGAGATCTCCCTCTTCACGTGTCATGACGACGGACAGCTCCAACTACAAATCAAAGTCAGTTCGCTTAGTGTATTTCGAATCAGTTGGCTTCTTGAATCAATCTCCCTGAGCTGATATTGCCGCGATCGTTACTAGTATTTTCAAAACTGAAATGGAGGCTGCATGGCTGGTGGTGCGTAAACGTCATCTGTGGTTCTATTCTGTTGGCATCAAGTGCGATGTGTACATCTGTAGACTGTAGGTACTGGTAAAGCCATAACTTAGGTCCGGACACGCCCATCTAGGTATGTGGTTAGGCCAAGCGATTTAGCCTATGTAGGTAGCTGTGGTTGTGTGCTGAGTGCATCTGGTGTGATGTGGGTAGCTGTGGATGCATGCTGAGGGTACTGATCTGGTGTAATGTGGTTAGTTGTAGTAGGGTGTCTGGTGTGATGGAGGTAGCTATGGTTGTGTGCCTCATGAGGGCATCTGGTGAGATGGGGGTAGGTGTGTTTGTGTGCTGAAGGCTTCTGGTGTGATGGGTAGGTGTGTTTGTGTATCTGGTGTGATGTGGGTAGCTGTTAGAGGGTCTCTGGTGTGATGTGTACATTTAGGTGGCTCAATGAGCAGAAAACCTGAATAACCTAGGTATTCGGCTGGCAAATTGTCAAAACCTATTCGGAAAAATCGATTTTCTTTTTTCAAGTATTCGGAAAAATCGATTTTCAGATCCAGAAAAACCTGAAAAATCGATTAGTGTTTTAAAAGTATTCGGAAAAATCGATTTTCATTATTCAGGGGAGGTTAAACACCCTATCAGGTAATATGCTGGTCTCTGTATAGGCTGCAGACAAACAAAAGCGAAACGAAGTCAATGTGTGTTCAAGATGATGGCGAAGAAGACCATGCTATGGAAATTAATGCCATGACCACCGAGGTAGAGACCAAAGATGATAGCAGCGAGGCACTCGAGCCCATTCCTTAATGAGGGGGAGGGTCACCTTGTATGGAAGCCTCAAACGAGGTGTGTCATGGCAAAGCCACTCACCCTATCAGAGAGGAGAAAGAATCTGGAGAACAGGGTCCAGGCCACCCGGGAGTTGCTCATATCAAGCAGCAAGAAAGAGTTAGAAATTGCCTCTGCCACGACAATGGCATTCAAGGAGCAAATGCACCACAATGAGCATTACCATTTCCACGATGTGGTCAGCCAAGATGAAAATGATAAGAAAATGCTTTCCTCCACACCGGAATCAATTGATGTGCTAGTCAATGATATCGTTAGTTCTCCCAGTGCAACCCCCTCTTGTTCGACATAATGAAATAGTAGTTACAGAGAACCCAACCTTTAGTTATTACTCTTCTCATAATCCTGATGCTATGATGGATTTTAGTGGCTCTTGATTTTGCTGTAGTTTTTTTGTTTGAGAACTTGGAAAGGGGACACATACATGTAGGGGGCGGATCCAAGTTGTAAGTAAAGGGAGGGGGGTGTTGTTAATAAATAGCGGGGGTTCCCGGAGCTCCTCCAGCCCAGCTAGGGGCTCTGAGAGAGCGCTATAAGCTCCCCCAGACACTAACGCTTTTTTTGGTATAACAGGCTCAAACCACTACACAAAACTGCGTGCAAAACGGCTTTTCATTAATCAAATTAACGATTTTAGGAAATACTGCATGGATCTATGTACTCCCAAAATAAGGATGATTGTAATAGTATTCGGGGATGGGCTTGCAAATCCTTCTCGTTGAATAAGTAGCTGTTTCGTGGATATCTAGCTATAGCATGCTCTCTGTATGCCATTTACATGTAATACTGTACTTTCGTACGAAAGAAAATTGAAAACACTTGGATAGGTACTTGGATAAATCACGTAACTACCTCGTAACTACCGTAAAAAATTGTCTCCCAAAAATTGTGCCGTAATTTTAGACTGCCGGAGAGGATTGATTTGTGGCGATCGATTGTTTGTGCTGGTTTCGAGTTCTGTTATGCTTGCTATATTCTATAAAGGTAGCCCATGGCTTCTTTTAGCATTTGCTATTCGTTGTATACGGTGAAATGATTCGCAGTAGTAAGTTGTGGGCGTGTCAAAAAGGGTATGGCTTGCTGGTTATAGAATTTTGTAGCGCATTGAATGGGTTCCATGAAATACATATGAAGGCATTTAGGACACCTAGTTGCATTACTCATTTAAGTATGAGGGCAATCAGACGATGCGCAAGGTGTTGTCTCGAAGCCTCCACGAACGGCTTCATATGGTTTAAGGTACGCGATTATCATGAAAGCTAATAGATTTTATGACAGTGGGACGTCATACTTATTTGCCTTAATGTTACAAGGATATGTTTTTCACTTTTTTTTACGTAGGTAGAGAGTGTTAAAGAGGTGTTCTATATAAAACGCACCTTATCGTTGCCGTGGGTTCTTTAGCTAGATTATTTTCAGACTCTGCTGCTTATGTAGTAAAAGCGACTTGCATATCTCGAGATTCTGATTTAGCGCAGTGCACTTATCAATCAAACCAATTTAATCAAAATTTGTCATAGCAACATGCAATGTGAGCTTATTATTCGTATTTTAATACTATGTTTATGAAATTCTATATTTTTATTCAACACTTCCGGCTGTGTGTGCTTGCATGGATAATGAAGACTGTTGCTGATGATTTGAAAAGAATTTTTTTTTACCATTTTAAGAATTACATTTAATGAACGTAACTAACTGTAAGCACCCGTGATACGAAAGGGGCTTGGTGTTTTACATCCACACTAACATAGCATCCCAACGTTTAGAAAATGCAAGAAGTATCGTATAATTCTTGAGCACTCTGCTGGAAGCAGTCTCAACACTACACTTGATGTGTTGCGGTGGGCAATACGTCATAATGTCAAAATTTTACAAGGTGTTGGGCTGAAGTACAGGTTTTCTCAATGAGCAGTTTATAGTGTCTGTTGACATAGCTGAAAATGTAGCTGTTCCTCTACCAGTTTTGAATACAGAGCTGGATAAATGTAATGTGCAATCCACCTTATGTTAAGAACTGATTAAACTTAAAATTAATAAAACAGCTAAATTAAGAAATTCATAAGTGGCACATACCGGCAGTTTATTGTAAATATAAAAATTTTCTGTCTGTATATCATCATGACCAGAAATGATAGCAAGACATATAGCACTGCTTGCTGCAAGGCTATTTACTATTGCCTCCAATATGGAGCACCCATAACACATATGTGTAATCTGATTAGCGCAATACTTTTTGAATTGGTGGGTACAACTATTGATAACTATTGATAGTCTTCCTCATAGTAGTACAGTATATCAATGTGTAAATTAGGGATCATCAGTGATATTCAGGTAAGTGAAGTAATGTATGCAAATAAAAATCTCACTCTTTCATGGGACTCAACAACAGTTGATGCATGGGACATCAATGACCTCCATATCAGTGTGCACACTGTGCCAGTAACTTCGTATGTACTGCAATTAGGTGCTATAGCCTCTGGTCAAACAGAAGACTATGTATCACATCAGTGATATAGCTTGACTCATATGATTTCTGTATTCAGTTGCAGAATTCATTTTTATATGTAAGGTCAACAATACTTAACCATTTCAAAAATACCTTAACCGACAGAGTTGCTGAGCAAAAACAAAATATTCTGCATTATAGACACATTATTTCAGTGAAAAGTACTGGTAAAGTTCCCAAAGCCACCAACTGTTACTGGACACAGGAAGACATCGAGGAAGAAGGGGAAGATGAAAAAATATGCATATTACAGCTGTATTACTGGAAATATTATTTTTGTTGATTTTCCTGACATGTGAAATGCCTTTTTAATTGAATGGTAAAATTTTGTTTCCGAGAACATGATATACACATGTATATACATTTGGCTATATGTTTCTATATCGCTACCATGAGCAGCCTGTATATTTGGCATGATTTTATGCATAATATCGGCTGTAGTACCTTCTAAAAAGGATTTTTATATGCAGGTATGTGTGGCAGTTACTCCTTATATATTTGGCTGCAGTAGCATATTTGGTAAGATCAATGTAGCGAATATAAGTTAAACCGGCACAGTTTTTTTTTGCGCGGTCATTCAATTCCATACATTCAAAAGTACCGCTTTATGCTGCCGTATTGACCGAATGAAACAAGATGATATGATAAGTAATATACCGTTGGAATGCACATTTTTTACTCTTTTTAGAACCATGCGAATTGTTGCAAAAATATCAATTTGAAAAAAATATCCAAGTACCTAACTTGGAGTACATTTTAAAACCCACTGCTCTGACAAGACAAAATCGCAGGTCCGTTACGCTTAATTACGTTTCATTCCCAAGTAAGAATGGCAGCTTGTGACAAGCCTGCCGGCCACATGGTTGTGGCAATTTTACAATTAACCTTGTAAGATAAACATACTTGTTTATAATGGTTGTGGAAGGTTGCAGGTAGGTTGTAGCTGGTTGTAGGATTTATCAACAAGCTTTTCATACGGTTGTGGATGATTTTAAGAACGTCCTAACATAATGGACAACAGGACGAACTTCTAAACTCTCCTTTACTATATGACATCGTCAATTAAAATTCTGGTATTAAACATTACAGACATAAGTTTTAATATACTGGGATTACACCGCACCACCAGTACTAGTGTCATGCTAGTACTCCTAACGTGTTATTACGATTGCCATGAGCAGCAGTACCCGATTCCATGCAGATTTCAAAGAATATTTTTAATGATGCTATGAATGAGTATACATCACAGAAAATGCATAGCTGTTCCTACACTCAATCCTTATCAAATTCTCCTCCAAAGGATGTTGTACGATTAATAACAATGCGCTTTTGGATCCTCATTGGAATATACTCAGGGTCTCCACAGAAATGGCAGTACACGTGGCCAGAGCAGTAGGGTAGCATGAAGTGAATATCTATGCAACTGATGCGTTCTTATTTAAAGGAAATGACGCCAGAGTATGGATGTTTGCGAAACCCGGGTGCCTGAATTATCTGCACAATCTCCTAGCTTGAGTGAATGTTATTTCACTTCAACCAGGGTTCTGCGTACATGTATGAAAAGCTAGCTCTGTGGTCTCCCACGTACCCAATTTAGTTCATGCATTGTACATATATTCTAAAAGTATATTTTCAACCATTTGCGCTCATCATACACGTCTACATGTTTATATACATGTCATGCCTAAAATCACACAAACCTGCATTTAAATACATGTAGATATGCATTTATAATGCTCCTTATCTGATTGGACATTAATTACATTTCCCCTCAAATTTATTCCATGAACCATAACCGCGGCTGCTGGTGAAAAACATGCATGCATGTATTTACATGTACTGTTCAGCAAATGTATTTAATGAATAACACCGTATGCGCGCACACATGCGTACATTTAGCCCCGAACTTTTTGCACCATGGGCAATGGCTTAAGCTCATTTATGAGATCGTGGTGTTTTCAGTTTCAATACACCTTCAATCTGTTCATTTCATTCTTGAAATTACAGAACAGACTTTCCTCTTCTGGGCTAGCTATAACTGTTTATATCATCATGAAAACTATTATTAATATTTCTATGATTGTTTAGATAATTTCCCTCTAACCTTGTATGGAAATAATTTAGCTTAGGAGTTACAGTGGACTGTGGCTGTTCAGGAGAGGCTGGTAGAGAAGATTATTGCTGTTCAGGAGAGGAGGCTGGTACTAACAGTGGTATGCTCTACATATCCAGTGTTCAGTTCCCGTTAATTGAAACAGTGCTGCATTCAGTAGTGACTCTGTTCACAAATTCACGTCCTTGATGTGATATAAAAAGAGAAATTTTCTCGTCTCTGATGTACATGTATAGCGGTTAATATTAGCAATATATATTAATGCAACGTCCATTGTAGGATTTGACCTTTTTATAGCTGGGTATCAAATCTTTTCACTATCTAACGCATGCACAACAAATTCTTTCAGCTAAAAGATGCAGAATAGAACAAGGTCAGCCATCGTAGAGTTGGACCCGATTTAAATTGCACATTATGCACATTGTAGGCCTGCATGTATCAAAATAAGAGGATTACTGCGTAACAGAATGTAGTATATACAGTGCATGCGCATGTCACGCAGAGACCCTGCATATGAACAATATGCAGACGCATATAATAAATTAAAGCGTTCATACGTAGACGTCTGCATATGCACTTTATACATATACAAGGATGTGTCTGCATATTGACTTCAAATGCAGAGTCTGCGTGACACTGTATATACAACATGTCTGTCACGCAGTGATTAAAATACTGAGTGCAAATAACTCGATATACTTGTTTCATGAGATTGAGCTAGAGCATGTCTCATGCAGACAGCCAACCCACGCATCCATAATTGTACAATGTAGGAGTACTATAAGTATTCAAATCAATAATGGCAAATAACTGTCAGTATAGTATCAGTTTTTTTTTTTTTGTCAGACCGCTGGTATTCTAAAAACTAATGTAATTCAAACTGGATTGTATACGAGCACCCTCTTTAAGGGTTATCTGACTCAAAGAATATCTACTTCTTTCTTCCACGCTGCTCTCATCTCTTTGAGGTCACTGAAGCCTAATTTAGTAGTGATGATGTCATGCCACTCTTGGTCAATGCTTTGCTGCACCTCAAGGGGGAGGAGCTTCTGGCCATCACCTGACTTCCCTCCATCTTTGCGCACTCTACCCGTAAGCTCGGTTGATGGGTCATCTCCATGCATCTTTGCCATCATTACGATTCCGTTGTGGCCATTGAACCTTGAGTGGTGCTTGACCATCTCAGCATGTGTTGTGGTGTGCACAACGTGGGCAATGGTTTCTTCATCGCAACCCAGGCCCATGAACTTGGCAATCCGTCTCACACACCCAGTGTGGTCTTCCTTGAGGTCGTCATAGAACAGGAGGAGCACATCTTTGTCATGACGGTGTTCCCACCACACAAGCATATCACGCAAGTTGTTGGCCGTCCACTGTACCTTCTTGGTATAGAACTCTGTGAATACAGCTAAAGAAACTCTTCCTTTCAGCAAAGCCATGGAATTCAGGAACTGGTAAAAGGAGTACATTGAATCTTTCTGATCTCGGACGCAGTATATTAACTTGCCTCCCTTCGGAGCTGTCTCGTACGCATGATGTGTGCAGTAGATCCTTGGTTCTGCAGGTTGAACCATCGTATCAGGGTTAATTTTAAAAAGTGGGGCGAACTCCAGAAGAATGGTGACGTCGGGCATTTGATTTTCAAAGTCTGGTTCTGCCCCTCTAGTGCGAATTTGATGGCAAATATGAGATATCCAAGTCGTTCCAGACTTTCCAGCAGTGGCAATGATCACGTCTGTGTGGCGTGGCGAGAAAGACAGCGGCTTTGTAATTGCCATTGTCAAAGGCATCGTCCTAGTCTCCAGCACGTGTATTTGTTGTTCGACCGTCCATGTAGGGGCCTTTGCGAATTCAGGTGGTGGTGGCAACGGAGGCATATCAGCGACTTGTGAGTTGTCAGAGATGGAGGAGTCCATTTGCTTTTCCTCTTACGAGTGTGCTTGTTATTTGCGGGTGTAAACTAGGTTATGCGAAGTGAGAGACTGGGAACGAGAACCGGTGTTTACTAGTGGGAATCATTCAATGGCGGCGGATGGCATTTTATTGCGCTCGAAAACAGTAAAATATCCTTTTCAGCCAATTTCAGGTACAAACCGTATACAATGTGAAACTGTATACGAAACACGTAGAGGGGCGGCGGATTATATTTTATAGTGGGGGGGGGGGGGGGGGGGGGGGGGGGGGGGGGGTGGACGTCGGGGGGGGGGGATCCACAGCTCTTTCGTTCAATTGAAAATTCTATATATTAGGCCCGCGCCCTCCATGATTAATGTTATAACTCTTAAGTCCTAACAACGCGAGTTCATTATTTACACCCGGAGTAAGAAACCATGCCAAAATCCAACTGGATACCTTCCTTTAAGAAGAACTGATCAGTTCAAAACGCTTTCCAATTCGTCGTAGCTTGCCTAGGTTGGGGCAAAGCCCGGCCTTTTCAGGCCAGAACTTTAGGTATTTTTTGTGATCCTCTTGGAGAGAGGGAACCACAGATTGAACGCACAAACTGACTCACACATCTACTTGTACATTCCACACACACGCGCACCTAATCCATATTCATTCTTTCAAGGTCAGACCTTACAATGCAAGCGCTGCTATCCTAGCCTATGTCCAGACATGTCAACAAGCCATAAGTGGAAGATATCTGGTTTATATAAGCACATTCATTAGAAATAGTTCCTATTCTGATCAGGAATGAGACTTCAACTCCTTGAACGCCAACGGCATTTTTATATACACTTTAACGTCAGAAGTAGCTGCAAGAGCAGATGGCCCTCATAGAGCTTTTAAAGGGGGGTGTTTGATGCATGGCTGCTTGTTCCTGAGGCCCAAACATGGATGCTAATTCCCCTATTGGCCCTCTAGTATGACGGAAAATGCACGATGGGCAATTTCAAAGCTTGTAACTTCCCTCTACTATCAACAAAGGTGCACAAGAATTCCGATGATTTCTCTAATGTATCATGTACAAATAACAGGAATTTGTAGTGCACATCAGTACTAATTATCTGGAAACTCTCTGCTGCACTTTATTTAAGTGGGTTACAAATTCCTACTGTAGGAGTACTATTGTACGTTTAACATTTTAATATTTTCTCTCTAGGAAATTTTCTTTTTTGGCGAAGGGGAACCATCGATCCAACATCATATATGACTTCAGTGGCGTAGGAAATGGGGGGGGGGGGGGGGGGGGGCATTTTTTGAACATCCCCCCCCCCCCCCACACACACACACACTTTTACACCAGCGATACGATTTTAAATTAGAAACCTAACGTTTGCTTAGAATGCTACGATGTATTATTCACGAATTATAATGTACCTATACCTAAATGATTAATAAGTGTTTTAGCTTACGTTGCAAGGGGGATCTTCCCCCCCCCCCCCCCTCCCCCGCTCGTATTTGGCCTATCGAAAGGGGAACTCCCCTTGCTCGTATTTCGTTCCCCCCCCCCCCCCCACTTTTAAAGTCCTTCCTACGCCGCTATGACTGAAGGTAATAAAGCTGCTTTTCGTGATTATTCTCTTTCCCTGCCTGTTTGCGCAAAACTTGATTGAGATGGAAAGGATTTGCACTGTGTACGTCCTAGCCGGATTTCTTCTGGGCGTCACAGTCGGAGATAACCTGGTTTGGAATGTTATCAGTGACCCGAACGCGTTATGCAATGACTACACTCCAGCCGGCTACTTTGTTGCACATGGACGATCACCTGGACATTGGATCATCTTTCTCGAGAGTGGAGGCGGTTGCTATTCTCCAGATACGTGCAACAAGCGGTATTTTAGCGAAGCAGTTAGGAGAAAGTTCGAAAGCAGTGAGTCTTTATCGGTCGCTCCGTTGATCAATTACAACGTTTTAGGAGCTAAAAACGCAATGATATCATCTAACACACCTCTGGCTACATTTGTATCTCCACTTGTGACCTCCATACTGACCTTCCAGAACACGAGCTTTTTTAAAACTGGTATTTCAGTTCAAGGACAAGGTATCCTAGACGACAACTGCACCAACAACCCAATTTTTTGCAACCACACCCGTGTTATTATTCCGTATTGTAGCAGTGACCTATGGCTAGCCAACAGTCCCGTTCTCAGTTGTAATATCTCCAAACAACTCTATGATCAGTGCTACGGTAAAGATTACAACTCGTGCGCAAACATTGGGAAAACTTTCTTTACTAGCTGTTTCCTCAATTCCCCAAATGAACTGCCGTTCGTTTTTCGAGGGCAAGAAATCTATCGCGGGGCTCTTCGGCAGCTGATGGATGATGGCCTCGCTAAAAGCTCCACCGTGACACTTGTCGGCTCTAGCGCAGGTGGCGTGGGTGTGATTAACCATGCCAACTGGACACAGCAGTTGCTGCGGAACAGCTCTACGGGCGCCAATCTGAGCGTCATTGCGGACTCATCGTGGTTTATCAATTTTCAGGGCAGCGTTAAGGAACTATTCGTCGGTATAGCATCAAACGAGTCTACTGCGCAAAATAGTGTGTACAACATCATAACAGCAACGGACACGACCAGTGTGACCTGCAGGGACACTTCAAGAGGCTCCCCGTGCTGCTTCTCAGCTTTCTGTATGCTCAGCACTCCAGAATACTACCCATCAAACGACATCTCGACGTTCATGGTGTTTGGCCTGTATGATGTGTACCAGTTGGCGATCTCTCTCATCGGTTTGGAAGCTACTGCAGCGGGGCAATCAAAGGATGCCAGAGCTGGTCTGGCTGTAAAGTTCGTTCAGGCAATATCAGAGTACGGAGGAGCCATGAATGACAGTCTGCAGTCAGTGAACAATGGACGTTTCAGTTATTATGTCACAGAATGCTTCCAACACATCTACTTGGTGACATCAACACTTTGGGGAGACGGAAACCTACTTGGTACACAGGCTGTGGATGTGACTGTGTCATTTGGAGCTTTCAGGTTAGTTTATATATATTACACATAATATTATGAGGGATATAATTTCTTTAGACGTGTGTGCATGGTAACTGTACAAGGTCCATCAGCACATGCATGTTTTGTGTGTGCATAGGAATGTGTGTGGTGTGAACTAAAGACCAGTTAATCCGCACACGTTATAGGCATGCGTGTGTGCAAATAATTATACACAAAAGTGCAATAGTAAATATGTGCATCGTTAGTAAGTGTAACGCGGCCAAGTTTATAGCTACAAGTTTAATAGTAGCAGAGTTCAGTACAACCACAAGCACAAACACAATACATGCAGACACTCAATATACAATATATAGTTTCACATGAATGGAGGAGGGGTCAAAGGACTCCAAGATGCGTGTCTCTCCATATGTCTGGAGATGCACGACTGTTTACATCATTACAGTAGGCATAAAGTTGGGGAATATCAATAAAAATAGTGTTATCCAAATAAATAAATGTTCACATGGGTATGTATATAAACAGATGCAAGTGTATGCACGATATTTCAAAGTGTGTGTGCGCATACGTATACATTCGCTAAAGAATTCTCACAAGAAACGAATAATATTAGACACCATTTCACGTTGGTAGAACTGATATAGTTTGTAACAAGTGAAGAAGGGTGGTCCTATGGTTGAGCCTGTAATCCAAGCACTGGAAAGTATAATAAAGTCAAAAATGATGAATTAGGAAATAAGATTGAGAGCAAAGAGAGGGAGGAGAAAAGCATAGATTAATATACATGTAAGGGGAGTTGGATGTGGAGCTCACTGGAAGCTGGACTGTATTTAGGAAGTATGGGACTGTATGTGAAATGAAACTGTACCAATGGTTTCATTTCTTCCAGAACCTTGTGGTGACCAATACACCCTCACCACCTTCTTTTAAGTTTGAATAAACATTCTCTGTTACTCTAGTTTCTTTCTCTTCTAATAAGAGCATTCCAGTTGTTTGTATCATTTGTACCACACACAGCAGAGTGAGGCATGTTGTGGAATGTGGTGTTTTATTACCAAAAACTACATACATGTAGTATGTAGTACATGTATCAATAACTCATGACCCCTAATTAAGCTGATATGTGGCAATCCATGTACAAGGATGTCATATGTTTACTATAGAATTCATCCTTCTACTATTCAGCCAATCCATGCAGTCCAACACATGGAGCACCATGCAGATAGGAACTAATAAGACCACAATCCGAGATGCTCTAAGCCAGTGGTACCCCAACCGCTACAGTTCAGTTGTGACCTTCAGGGACAGCTGCTCCAGTCCTCACTGCAGCTCCATGTGTCCAGACATGATCCTGTTGGGGTCCCCTCCTTCAGATATTTGGAGCACACCTGTCAAAATATTTCTACTACTGATTGTGGTGGCCATTGCTCTGTTCTCTCTTTGTGCCAAAGCAGCCTTCCAGGTTTGGTTATTACTTTTGAAACGCAAGCAGAAGGAATACCTCAAAGGAAAACCTCAGAGGGATACCTTAGAAGAACACATAGAGGAAAAGAATTTAGAGGTAACCATGGCTGTTGTCCAACTGGTATATCCTAGTAAACTATTTGGCAATGATTTGTAGATGCAACACCAATGTACTGTTATTCTAATCCCCATTTTAATCCCCAATGAGTACACAAGCGGATGCTTGATTTCGATTCCAAACCTGCATCCCAGCCTATTCCTTCACCTATGTAAATGATACTTATTCTTTTGAACAGTTTCCAGAGTGTACTGATGAAAATGGTGTGTCCGTGTCATGTCTGGACCTCCATTACTCTGTTACTGTAAGGACCACCAAGGTCAAAGATGAGAGAAAGGATGAAACGGTACCTCTTATATTAAAGATGCGTGAATCACATGATGAATCAGATACTGGCACAGAGACAACTGGTAAGGAGACATCTTCCCCACTTCATACTATGTATCCATAACCACTCCACTAGATGTGTAATGATGAGTGGCTTAAAAACTAAGGGCATGATTAATGTTGAGCTAGGGTGGACAATTAGAGCATGCTGGTGTAAAGAATCTCAACATGTCTGATCCTAGGAAATCGTTATGTAAATTTGACAGCAGAGACTCAACAGGTGGAGTCATATTAAGGCATGCAATGCCACAGTTCTCAAAGATGGAATCTGTTCATATGTAACTAAGAATGAATACGATATGTTGTATACGGCTTGCAAAGCTATTCTGAAAACTTTGTCAATGAGAGGTATATTATATTTTCTGCAGAGTCAACAGCAACTCCTGGTTCAATCAGCATTAAGAAAAGGATGAGTACCTTAGTAAGGCTTAGCTCCCTAGCCTAAATATTATGTCCATTTCACTTAAATGTCTTAATACTCTCCACTCAGCGTGGCCACCAGCAGCAGCCTCCACCAGAAACGAGTGATTACTATACCACCAAAAATATTTTGAAAGGCATTTCTATCCACTTCAATCAAGGAGAACTAAGTGCCATCATGGGACCATCAGGTGAATGCATGTGCATGCATGTGTACGCATGTACGTGTGTGCATATTCATGTGTCCATGCCAGTGTGTGGTGTGAATGTACAGTACCAATTTTTCTATCACAAATGGCTACTACAGGTTGTGGAAAGACAACATTACTAGACCTTCTCACAGGACGGCGTACTGGAAAATATAAGGTATTCTGACTTTTAAGGGGGTGAACTAAATTGTGGGCTTGTGAAGAGAGTAGTGAGTTCAATTGCATTAATATGGGCAAATTGAGTTGTTCTGCTGAAGAAGGCATACTCCTATATGTAACATTTGGTCAACCTTTACTTCTCTGTAGATGTGATTGCACATGTATCTCATATTACAATAGGGAAATATTTTGGTCAATCGCAAACCAATGCATGAGAACAGAGCATGGTACACTGCCAACACTGGCTATGTCCTCCAGTTGGCCACACCATACTATGAGGAACTGACGGTGAGAGAGAACCTCACCTTGGCTGCACAGATCAAGCTACCCAACACATACTCCACAATGGAGAAGTTCATCCGTATAGAACAGGTCATTGCTGTGGTGAGTGGATGCATTGCTTTGGTATTTGTGGTGGGATAAATCATTTGATTGTTGTAATACTTGTTATGTAACAGAGTGAACTACGGCAATTTGCTGACACAGTTGTTGGTGGTGCCACTGGTCCTGGCCTGAGTGGTGGACAGGTATGCAAATATAATATGTGTGTGTACTGTACATGAAAGTGTACATGCAATGCATGTGTGCATCATCTGTAGAAGAGGCGTTTGGCAATAGCTCTTCAACTTCTGAAGCTCCCTAGTGCACTATTTTTGGATGAGCCTACATCTGGACTGGATGCCACTTCATCACTTGAACTGCTCTCACACCTCAACAGACTGGCTGATTCAAAGAGGACAGTCATTCTAACTATCCACCAACCAAGGCTGGAGATTTTCTACATGTTCAATCGTCTAATGCTTCTTACAGATGGCAAGGTGAGGCACAGAAAAGATATCCAACTGTACCACTGAATGGTTTGCACATCACATCAGGTTGCATACAATGGGATCCCAGACAATGCATATGAAGTCTTCATTAAAGCTGTCCAAACAAAGTACTGGTTTAGTGCGCCACAATTAGAGAATGAGAACCCTGCTGGTAGGCATACTGCAAGTGTGTGTGTGTGTGTGTATGCACATAGACATGTAAGTGTACATATGCATGCATGCATTTTAGTTGTGCATGGAGTGCAGTGTGTTTCTGTGTCTCTGTATACCACACTGCATGACAGCATATAGTATGCAGAGTTTGTGGACTCTGCAAATGAAGAATATACAGATGCATATATATCATTGAAGTGTCCATATACATGGACATTAAATGATATGAGTCTGCATATTCATTACAGCTGTCCAAACAAAGCAATGGAGAAATACACTGCTGTTGGGGAATGAGAATCCTGCTGGTAGGTGTACTGCATGTGTGTGGGTGCATGTCCAGTACATGCTTTACATTGTTACAGATGTCATTATGGACATGGTTGGTAACCACAAGCTGCGAGCTGTAATCACTGACTACTATGAGAGAAGTGCAGACCCACAGCTGGTGCGGGCTGCCATAGAGAAAGCAGAGGAACATGACATACCAGACTCTTTATACAAGAAATTTAAATATACTCTTCATGGGTCAAAAAGGTAGGTCAATGTTATAGGTTTGTACACATCTTCATTTAATACACTTACATGTATATCTATTCTCATCCACTCCTGTAGGACTCATGAATACCATGGAAGGGTATTTAACAGGCTTGCAGCATTAGAAGCAAGGGGTGCATTGAGGTCATCACTCCTACTGTCGCTTTACCTTCCCCTTATTTTCTTTGCCTACGGACTGTTGCTAGGTGAGAACAAGGGGACATTTAGTGATGTTGTGTGACATAAGGTATATAAGATGCACAAACAGGACTTTTTACTCATACAAGTTGAAAAAATCATACAGTGTGTGATGTAGAAAGTGCATTTATGTAGGTCTACTAGGCTGCACACAGTAAGTTTATCTGCCACTTTTGTACATTATGCTTTGCACTTTAGTTAGCTGTGGTTAGCTGTGGTGTTAAATCTTTTCATGATGTAGGACTAGGAGTGAATATTTCTCTGATCTGTACTCTGCTGTAGTGTTCGGCTCTCGTTCTGATTTTCAAGTGTATATATGTACAGTATATAATACTATTCCTTTAATGGCTATAATTTGGCTGATCTGTCATGTAAAGCTTGAATTCCCTCCATGCAGGCACTGTCTACTACCAGTCCTACAACCCTCTCCTGGTTATGTCAGGGTTCTGTGTGTACTCAGTTGCCAGTGCACTCTTCATGTTCCCATTCCTCTACCTATACTATCAGAAAGCATTGGAGGTGACTGGTTTTGAGCGTGCTGATGGCGCAGGGAGATCTACTGACATTGTCATCCAAGGATTCATCAGGGGGATTACCAATGGGTTTTTCCCTGTTATCATTTGTGCTGCAGTTCTCTATCTGCTGGTATAGTGGTATGTACATTAAAGGAATTCATCTCAATATTTCCGTCCACTCAGATGGTGAACCAGGAATCATACAATCTCAGGATCTTCATTGAAGTGTTACTAGTCAACCTTGCCCTCAACCAGACCTGGGTGGCCCTGCTGATCTTTGTCATTTGTGCCTTCCCAACGATTGCATTTCGCCTCTCTCCAATCATATCAAGTGTAGCTGGTTTTACTAGTGGATTCTTTGTACCCAGAGAGTCAATGCCAATATAGTAAGAAGGGGATCCACATAATCATTCACTTTTAAGCCCATTCATGCTCTAACATAATACATGCATTTTGCACGCCAGCTACAGGTGGCTATTCTACATCAATCCCAATTACTATGGGTTTTCTGCTTCTGCCAACCTGCTCCTCAATAACTTTCAGACAGCTTGTGCTGGATCAGTGCTAGAATGCTTTCCTTCCTCACCACAATATTACCTCAAATACTTCAACTTTGATGATGTCAATCCATACCTTCATATCACTGTAAGTTTATTGTAAAATGTGGCTGCTCTGTATCAATTTGATATTAATGTGTGATAAAGCCTAGGTCTCTTTCACAACCTTGCAATTTTCTCCCCACTTAATTTCCAGATCCTTATTGGGTTCACTGTGTTGTATCTCCTTCTGGCTACTTTAAGTAACTCCATTAGATATTCAAACCATGCCTCCATTTTCAAGCGTCTTGTATATGTATTGAGGTAAGTTACAAGTGCCATTCCTATGGTATAAAGCTGACCTGTGTATAGGCTGCAGACAAAAAAAAGTGAAACAAAGCCAATTGGTGTTGAAGATGATGGTGTTGAAGATGATGGTGAAGAAGACCATGCTATGGAAATGAATGCCATTACCACCGAGGTAGAGACCAAAGATGATAGCATCGAGACACTCAAGAGCCAATTCCTTAATGAGGGGGAGGGTCACTTTGTATGGAAGCCTCAAACGAGGTGTGTCATGGCAAAGCCACTCACCCTGTCAGAGAGGAGAAAGAATCTGGAGAACAGGGTCCAGGCCACCCGGGAGTTACTCATATCAAGCAGCAAGAGAGAATTAGAAATTGCTTCTGCCACGTCAATGGCATTCAAGGAGCAAATGCACCACAATGATCATTACGATGTGGTCAGCCAAGATGCAAATGATAAGAAAATGCTTTCCTCCACACCGGAATCAATTGATGTGCTAGTCAATGATATCGTTAGTTCTCCCAGTGCAACTCCCTCTTGTTCGACATAATGAAATAGCAGCTACGGAGAACCCAACTTTTGGTTACTAATAGTACTCTTCTCATACATCCTGATGCTGTATGATGGATTTTAGTGTAGTTTGCGTTTAGATTTTGCTGTTTTTTTTTTTGAGAACTTGGAAAGGGGACACATACTGTACATGTGAGGGGTGGATCCAGGATTTATGAAAAGGGAGGGGGTGTTGTTAATAAATAGCGGAGGTTCCTGGAGCCCCTCCCACCCAGCCAGGGGCTACCCCAGACACTAACGCTTTTTTGGCTCAAAACACTACACAAAACTGCGTGCAAAAACGGCTTTTCATTAATTTACGATTTTAGGAAATACTGGATCTATGTTACACAAAATAAGAATGATTGAAATAGTTTTCGGGGATGGGCTTGCAAATCCTTTTCATTGATTAAGTAGCTGTTTCGTGGATATCTAGCTATAGCATGCGCTCTCCATGCCATTTACATGTATTACTGTACTTTCGCGCAAAAGAAAATTGAAACCACATCCAGGCCCGTAGCCAGGTTGTGTGTTGGGGGGGGGGGGGGGGGGGGGGGGGGGGGGGGGGCAAAGCAGGTTATAAGTGGACTCAGCCAGTGGTGTAGCCAGGATAATGCATGCATGTATGGTAGGGCCCACACTGCCAGATGCAGGGTTTGTATGAAATTGTGAAAGGTGCACCCCTCCCACCCAGCTGGGGGGCATTACTCCAGAATCAGGGTCTGGGGCTCTGTCCAACACTCGTTTGATACATAACAGTTGGGTACCAATAATGGAATTCATTCTGTGTTGAGCGACATGCAAGTGGTGTGTACTCTGTGTTGGATTCCAGGTGTACAGTAGGCAGGAGGATGTGATAAGTACGCAAGCATATCAGCAACACGAGAATTTAGTTGGATCTCTTGTTATTGTAATTGTATTGTGTTGTGTGTGTGTGTGTGTGTGTGTGTGTGTGTATGTGTGTGTGTGTGTGTGTATACTATCACGATGTATATACATGTATATAACAGCCCAATGCCCATGATAGCAGACATACAAGGATGTACAATAATAACTCCATTTTGTTCTTGAATCGAAGATGGGTGCAACGAGTTGCGTACATGTAGGAGACCTAGGAGGAATATGGTACATTCATAAACTAATTATAGCAAGTAGTACAACAACTCTTCAAATTTCACCAACACTACATAAACTGTTACCAGTGCATCCCACAGGTCTTATGCTACGTGTGCACATTTTTGATGTGGGACAAACTAACGCAAGTATCAGAGTGACATGCAAACATTATTTGATACATGTAATGTACATGCACAAGGTATACCATGTACGTAATTGCATCATTATATTACACATCCTAGCATCATCTGCCATGTACATAATTTTATCATTATAATACAAATCTGGCACCCAAAGAGATAAACTACAAAAACACTCTGAATTATTCATTCCATTCATATGAAAAAAACTGCCAAATTGCCTGCGAGCACAGTATACCTTGTGCATGTACATTACATGTATACACGTACTTCGGAATATCTTGCGCTAACTGACGATATGTTATAGGTTGTGACAGAAGGATGAACAATAAACGTTCTTGAAGGATATCATTGCGTCACTTTGGACAAGATAAGACGCTGTCCAAAATAGCGGAGAGGTTTTATTGGCGTGGAATGGTAGATGACGTGAAAGAATTCTGCACAATAGTGACAAGTGCAAAAGAGCAAACAGGTATATTTATATACTGATTCAATTCTATGCATATGTACATGTGCGTAGAAAATTTGAAAAGACATCAGCAGAGCTCCACCCATGTCCTGCATGTAAGGGGTGAGGTATGGCACACCATGCATATAGATGGTGATTTGATTGATCCTTTACCACACTGCATGAGTTTCTGTTACACTGTTTGATGTTGCAAGGTTTTAATATAACAGATCAAGGTCGAGAATTTGTTATCAATGTACCTTAATTATATTAACAGCAGCAACATTTACGTGTTTGTTATAATGAAATTGTCTTTCTAAGGTGAATTGTGGCAGAATCACTGGAGTACAGCTAGTGTAACCAGACAAGTGCATATCATCCTGAGAGTGATAAGCTAGTGGTTCAACCAAACACTTCAGCATCAATTACAGCAAAGAAATTGAGACTGATCAATATGTTGATGCTACATATCGTTTTTCTATTCAAGATTCAACCAAATACTTCCCCTCCCCCTTTTTTGGTATATGGCAGACATGTTCATTTGCCCATTGAATTCAATATGAAATCAAGCTTGTATCCAGAATCTTATGACATGAACAGCAATCTTGAAAGAAAATTCAGGTATTTATAAATGCAAGTATTTGTACATATTCACATGCAGGCAATGATAAGGGCATGCATGCTGCAGCAACAAAGAGAATTGCAGCTGATGGAAATGTGTATCTCCCTTATATTGTAACAGGATCTGAGTCAATTAAGAGTTTCATCAAGAACTGTGTCTTCTTATAACTACACTGATGCACATAAATTTATTAATCCTGCACGTGTTTTCCTCCTTTTGATGAGAGTACGGAACAGTATACAAGAAGCGATCTAAGATACAGAGTCTGCAGGGTGTTTGGGCCAAACAATTGCAGCAGCTCTCTTTGCTGAATACATCCATTTATGTAAACTGATGCTCAATGTTTCGTTCTTATTACAAAGAGGAGGATATAGGTTTGGTTACAGCGGCAGAAAGCTAGCCGGGCAGTAGTGTACGTCGTATTCAGACCGATCCATGTCGAGCGACAGTATTTCCTGACGACAGAATTTCCTTAGGATATATGGTCGCTGCGCTAATCGTGAGCGGCATAATTTCTTGAGGAAAAACTGTCGCCGCGACAGAATTTCCGGGCGACAGATGTTCCTGTGACACCGGCATTCCCTCACCGGACCGAATTTCTTGCTATTGAGATGGGGTACTAGATTAGGAGCTGTTTACGCCAAATATGATACATGCACGATGCCTTGTAGGTTGTAGCCATCTTTCCGATCCTGCATTTGGATCGTACCAGTGCTCTTACATGCATACATACACAATATACATGCAGAAAGCTGGCAGTTCTCATTCAAATATGGGTAAACAATCAAGTGAATAGTATTCATAGCCTGCCAAGTATAGACCTTGCATCCAGTTATAATCCCCGCCTCCCCATACATTGAGCGGAGCGCAATTTGCCCAAATCATTGGCGCGAATCGAGCGCGAAAATGTGCACGTAGTTTGATCAACTGTATCTCCGTAATGGATGGCATAAAATTAACGAACAGAACAAATCGATAGGTATAGGACCTCTCTACCTACAAACCGAGCGATTTCATTACTCCTACCGAAAGTTACAGTGGGTTTGAACTAAGCGGGGTATCGAACGTTGTAATACTGGCACGGAGCAAGTACAAGACCCCAAAATGTATTTTACCACACAGAAATGGTGTGGTATGAAGTGTTGAAAATAGAATGTTGATAACTTTAACCGTTTGGAAGTTATAGTGATTCAAACGCAAGGCAATTTTATAACATTTTATATATAAATGCGAAGCGCAATTTTCGCGTGAACTGTCCCATATAATTATATATAAATGTATATATAGGCTTTGCCGGAGGGTATGCCAACGGGTTTCTGGGTACTTTATTAGTCGAAGCCACTCACTGATATGTGAAGAATCCGTTTTGGGGTTGGGGTTGGAAGGAATAAGTGCTTGAAGCATATACATCTATTCTGGCTGAGACTAGCATGCATGTTTACATATACATACTGTAGCTCGCTCGCTCGCAAAGCTGCTTAGCTCGCGAGGCAGAACTCTCGAGTTGTATTGTCTCGCGAGTAACGATAACGATATTAGACTACTAAGACTCTCGAATGCTCAAGATCTCTCTCGAGCGATCGCATTAAGACAATCTCTGAGTGTGCATGGCGCGAGCGTTTCGATAGTTTTGTACATGTACCTTGCATCATGCAGGGCCGGTGCATGAGAGCCGTAATTAGGCCCGGAGCAAGAGATCGTTTGGGGGCCCCATAGGCCCCATTTAAACCGACTCAACACCATATCTAACCTGCATGCTTGTGCACGGTTGTTTATATATAGCTAACGCATGCCATTTTTATTATATGTATGCATATGTATAAGTTCCTTTAACAAACATCTGTGCATAATTGAACAAATGATACTGTAAGATAATTAACGCATGCGCAGAAGATCCCGCTCACACCCTCGATACATAAGATATATTTTTGTGTGGATATGATCAGTTCTGATACCTGTGAGACTATTGTATACCCGGCTCTTACATTGGCGTAGTCGGCATTGGCCTCTGACCTGTCTCCTCTGGCAATGGCGCAACGACCTGTGCTTTTGCCGGTGTCACGAAATAGTTTATCCCCCAATAATTTTACCCTCCCGGATGCTCTACTCCGGAATAATCAATCCTCCTGTGATAGATTATTCCGGAATAGATCATCCTCCCTTGGAATAGACTATCCCCCCATTCATGTGATAGATTATTCCGGAATAGATCATCCTAGACTGTCACCCCCATTCAAGTGTTTTGAATAGACTCTTTCACGCACGATGAATAGTAATTTGTCCTGTACTTCGTGCCTGCATAGAAGCTCTGAGATAGGGGTCATGCTATATAAACTAAAAATGTTCATATCTTTTTGAAGTTACTGAAATAGAGATTGCTGTTACATTTCTAACGCACACGGTGCACTGATGGAAACTGAAGAATACAATGATATAGTGCGGTTCCTTGAGAGCAAAAGTGATAAGCAAAGATCTTGGCCTCGAGGTGTGGAAGAGTCCAAAGACAAAGAGGCTAAAAGGGCATATCGTCAAAAATGTGAAAGCTTCGCTATACCTATGACGGTCTTTTGTTCAAACTTAAAAGGCGCAAAAAACCTGAAACTGGAGCATTGGCGTCTACACGGGCTACCGGTGCGCGCTTGCGGGACGAGCCCCAGGATGAACGATACAGGGTGGTAAAAATCGACGAAAAGATGCGGGTGCTTGAAAGTGTCCATAAAGATCCGGCAGGGGGTCACTTTGGAATTCATAAAACGTAAGGCTAGCCAATGGTAACTGTATTTGAATCGTATATACTCTTATTCATTTACAGGCAAGAGAAGATAGCCGAGCGGTACTATTGGAAAGGAATGACTAAGGATGTAGCAGAATATTGTGGTACTTGCCTAGTGTGTCAAAGGAGGAACAAAATGCCCAAGAAGACTGCAAGCCTACATCCGGTTGGTGTTCCTAATCGAGCGTTTGCACAATGGGGTATGGACCTAGTAGGTCCATTGTCAGGTGCAGTTGTCTGTTATCTAATGGTGCTGACAGAATATCTAACCAAATGGCCAGAGGTATATTGCATACCTAATAAGGAGGCAATAACTGTGTCTAGGTGTCTGAAGAAGCTAGTAGGAAGGTTTGGGGTACCAGAGATAATCATATCAGACCAGGGACGAGAGTTTTGCAATGAGCTCAATGATAATTTTTGCAGTAGCTTAGGTATTGCTAGACACATCTGCACAGCATATCATCCCCAAAGCAACGGCCTCACAGAGCGATTTAACCAGACAATTTGTGCTTGCTTAAGTAAGTAAAGGTGGAAAGCTAAATTGGGAGGATGATCTAGACTTTTTTTTGCTTGGTTATCGCTCATCCATACAATCATCTTCATTGTATTCTCCATTTGAACTTGTTTATGGTGTGAAAGCAAGGCTACCCATTGAATTAGATCTTCCACCACATAAATTTCACGCTGATAAAGATGATAACCCTATGGAAAAGTTAATGGTGAACTCAAAGTTGCTAGGTGAAAAACGTAGTGATGCTTGTGAAAATATTCACATAGCACAGGCCACCCAAAAAAGGCAGTACGACAGAAAACATTGCAGGCAAGAAGAGTTTGTAGTCGGAGATGAAGTCTGGTATGCCAATTCCAGACGAGATACAAGAAAGGGTGACAAACTATCCACCAAAAGGCTAGGGCCTGTTTTTGTTGCCAAAGCATGTGGGAAAAACACGTATAAGCTTATTGGTCTTAAAAGGAAGTTTCATTCTGATCAATTAGTGAAGGTGAAGAGAGCTATCGCTGGTGACATAGTACTATCAGCTAAGACTGAGGTTGGCATTTGTGATGGTGCCCAGCACTCAGATGAAAAGGGCTCTATGCAGAAAGAGAAGAGAACCAGGAATACTGATGTGACACCTGATTGTGACAGTGCCCAAGAGTTAGCAAAAAAAGAAATCACTACTAAGGGATTTAAGATTCCAAAAGGGAAGAGGACTAAGGCTAGCAATGTGACACTATTAACATAGCCTGTGTCAGAATGTGATGGTGTTCTACAGCCTGTAATTGAAGAGGTTGCTGCTACAATTGAGGGATCTGACAAGGGAGAAAACTGCTCTGGGAGGGCCAAGACCAGTGATGTGGCACCAACAACAAAGCTGGAGGGTAGCATGTCTAATTGTACTTAACAGTCAGCAGATGGAGAGGTGGTGGTTGTAAGAGGACAATCAATTCATGAAAGAACGGAAAGTAATGCTAAAGGGCAGATTGCTAAAGGTAAAGAAATGGTGTCGTTCAAGATAGGAGATCAGGTATTGTACAGCCTATCACATGGAAGCAACAGAAAGGATTCCAAACAGTATGGTCCTTCTGTGATATCTTAGATATGTGGCGGTGACATGTATTTACTTGCTGGTCTTAAGAGGAAGTATCGCAGCAACCAACTTCAAAAAGTAAACATAACATCTCAAGTCAATAAAGTAATGTGCATTCTTATGCTGGTATACCAGTTCTAATCTGTTCATTTTTTCATGCCTACAGGAAATGGAGTATGCAATTTGTAGCAGCAGAGCATCAACTTGTGCAGTAACTACTGCCATTACACAAGACAGCTCAAAACAAAATGAAGAGCTGGTAGAAAAAAAATCAGCCAAGGCATTACTCATCATGCCTACTGTAACAACAGCGTTGCATGAGCAGAGGCAGAAATCTGATACATTCAATGGTCATGCTGCACTAATCAAGAATATTACAAAATTTGGCCTGCAGGTGTGCATAAATGTACCCTTAGATGGTAACTGCTTGTTTACAGCTGTTTGTGATCAACTGATGAGAGTGCTTGGAGAGCGCAAGCGACATTTGAGTCTACGAAAAGAAGTTGTTAACTACATGCAGCGCAATCCTTTAACAGTAAGTTTTAGCATGGCTACATAACTCTAATTGACAAACATGACTTTACAGCCTGAAGGGATTCCCTTCTTCAGCTTTATTGAGTCTTCTCAATCTTGGGAAATGTACCTATTGAAGATGGAAAGACCAGGAACATGGGGTACCCATTTAGAGTTGCAGGCATTGTCCAATATGTTGGGTGTTACATTCTGTATAGTCACAAACAGCAGTGTTGAGGACCAATCGATTATTTGGCTATATCCTATTTTGAATGGCATAACAGATTGATGCTCCTGTACCAATTCTGAGCTGTGAAATGGAGTTTCACTACCATAGCTTAGTTCCCATCATGTCAGCAGATTCACATTTTCGATTGCCAAATAAACGATTCAGTAATGAAACCACTGCCAGCGGCAATAGCAAATTGATTAGCTACTGTGATGTAAATAAAGGTGAGACATGCATGTAAGATTTATTTCAATATTTGATTTGTTTCCCCTTATTTATTTAGATTCAAATGCAGAAGCAGCACAAAAGCAATCATATCATCTAAATTCCACTGACAATACTGCTTCTCTTCCCTTAAGTTTGGAATGTGATGGTAAGACAAGTAAAATAAACAATACCCCATGCATGAGATCATATTGCACACATGAACTGCACCTGATGGTATTACTATTCTCAGAGCCAATGATAACAGCAAGGTCAGGAGCTGCTACAGTCAGAGTGTCCGAATATATTCAACTATTGAAGGGAGATTGCATAGGAGATAATGTATATATGTTTGTGCTCTTGAACCCATGCAGTTCTAATAAATAAGCTTTCAATCCCTCTACATATAGGTCATAAACTTATTTTCCCACATGCTTGAAAATGACAATGCAAAGGTTAGTAAGTCAGTTCTAAGGTATATGCTTGATGTAAACTTTTTGCCTAATATGTAGTTGTCTAACACTACAATAAAATGCCTTAACTCCTTTGTGTTCACCATGCTATCTGAGAAGAATGGCTATTCCCTGCACCGGATTTCATCAATTTTTGAGGTAGTTTTGGTGTATAATAAAGCTTAAAGGCATAGCTTTAATCAACTCAGAACAAAAGCATCTTTGAATACAGCTTTATCCTAATGTCATGCAATATTCCAGGCCATTGGTTCCTTGCTGTAAGATTAGTTAGGTTTTTTCATGTTTTCTTATCATGTACCCTGTACTGAAATTTTAGGTGATTGAAGTACAAAAAGGAAAGGTGACATTTTATGATTCAGTATTTGAAACCATTCAGGGCAATGCTGTTAGTGTGATAAGGTAATGCATTTGTTGATTTATGCATTTTTATGGATTATTTTTTTCCCTTTGGTTTGAAATGCAAAAGTAACTTCCTGCTCCTAGAGCATGAACGACAGCAGTGTGACGAAACAAGAGATAACTACATTTACAAGGAGGATGAATGTTTTTTTCATAAGGTAAGACACATTTAGGATATTTCATTTCTTAATCACTGCCCATTGGAAAGAATCCCACCCTCATACAGAACAACATGTATGATTGTGGTGTGTATGTCTGCAAGGTGAACACTATTATGTAAATATAATGTAACTGCCTGTAAGCACATTCATTGTAAGCAAGTTGGCTTTAAACTTTGTGGTAAGTAACTGATCATTGTATTGCAGTTACTATTGCTGCTGCGGTGATTCATTTTACAGACAGAGAGCATTCAGCTTCGCTCCTGGCTAGCAGTACAGCTGTTAGAATGGTAGCTGCATATATGCAAATAATAAATTGCCATTTAAAATGTGCCCACACACCTTTCAAGTTCATCAGTTCACATTAATGCCAAATCAGTACAGTTAGTTTTGTACCAAAATGTCACAGACATTTTGCCTGAGGTGAAAGCTACTATGGACAAGGTACGCATCCATTGACTGTAACTATGAACTTTAGAAAAAATTATCACTACTTGCTCAGTTTAGCAAGAATGCTGTTTTCATACCTAATCATGAAGGAGTAGAGGGTTGGTGTTCTAGTACAGATTTCAGTTTGTAGTATGTCCTTACATCTTCATAACACACCTTTATAGCATCATATACATATAAGGACTTAATGCCCCAGTTTAATTCACCACTTCCTGAAGTCAGCCCAATTGATCCACTACCGGAGAGATGTAATTATGAAAAACGTGCGAAGAAATTAAGGCTGTGGAAGAAACCCATTCCATCATTTGTAGACAGGTACCAAAGTTGATGTGATGTATTGAACCATGCTGGCATGCATGTACATTTTCAGAGATCAGCATGTATCATTTACCTTTGTAATTGACTCATGCCACAAACATGTGGTAAGGGTGTAATGTTTTTAAAACCATGCACTTCTAACCATAACTTCTCCCATGTATAGGAGCATCTAAGGTCAATTTGTCGCAGATCTATTGATTCAATCTTCTATAATGTTTACATTGATGGAAGACATGATGGGGTTTTTGAAAAACTTAACCCCAAGGAGTTGAAGTGTTTTTTTCGCAAATGGCCCATAATCAACTGTGATGTAGTAGGTTATAAAAATGTACCATGCATGCATAGACTTGATAAGCTTATCGATATTCATAGGTGGAAGGTATAGAGCATTTTCTATATGGAGTTGCCATAGATGAGGGGTACAAAGGGAACAGAGCAAATAGTCTTACCTTAGATGCTTTGTATCCAGAGGTGAGCAATTTAAGGAAATCACTATTGCGGAATTATATAACGTCTTATCTATCACCTTAAAAAGTTGATGATCTGTTTGATTTCCAACAAGCAACAAACTGATGAAACGTAAAGAAGCGGTCCAGTACTATGTGAAAAACCTAATGACGTAATGACTGTAATTTGTATTTGTGTAATGAATAAATGCAATGCAATCAACATACAACTGCATTCATTTGTTGTGCTTGTTATCTGGTCTTTTCTCAGTGCAATGATACTCACGCCGGTATACGCACTATACACATGCATGTCCGCGTGCATGCGCACTCACATGCAAATTATTGTTACAAGTATTGCAATGCTTGTACCATAAATAATCTATGCTTCTACGAACACAAGCATACGACGCACGCACAGCCTGCATGTGTATGCGCACATACACAAACACACACACAAACACAAAACAGACACACGCAACAATTGCAATATGATATTAAAGTGTGTTATTTTGCTTGATCTGTGTATTTGGATCCTTATCAGTAAGGGGGATAGTTTATTCCGACGGCGGATAAACTATTCCGGAATAATTTATCAGGACGGATAAAAAATTCCGGAATACATTACCCGGAGGATAAATTTTTACGGGGGATAATCTATTTCGTGATACCGGACCCCTTCGACGGCGAGAAGACGAGCTGGCCAGATTGGGTGACTCACTTCCAGCACGTCGCTGCTATTAACAAATGGGAGAGTGCGGACGAAAAGTTGAAGTGGTTACGCGTTCGGTTGACAGGAAAAGCACAGGCTGCCCTTTCGCGGTTTTCTGAGGCTGTTAGAAACGATTATGGTGAGTGTATGAAAGCTCTGGCTAAACGTTTTAACCCCGACAGCAAGCGTGAGGTGTACATCGCGGAGCTACATGCGAGAAACAGACGCAAAGAAGAGGACTGGGCTACCTATGCTGACATTTTGAAAGGGCTCGCTGACAAAGCATACCCTGACCTCGAGGAGGCAGAGCGTGAGCGTTTGGCTCTGAACCAGTTCCTCGGGGAGCTTGACAAACCGCAGGTTGCATTTGGAGTTCGGCAGGGACGCCCGAAAAGCTTGGACGAGGCAGTTTCCCTGACAATAGAATTTGAAAGATGGCCTTTTGGAGGCATACGCTCTTGTTAGAGACAGATGCGAAACAGAGCATAAAAAGCAGAAGAGCATCTATGACAGAAAGGTTCATGGAGAACCATATAGTGAAGGTGATCTCGTTTGGCTGTATACTCCAGCTGTACCGTCTGGACAGTCCCGGAAGCTGCACAGGCCCTGGAAAGGACCCTATAAGGTGGTAGAAAGGCTCGGAGACGCCACCTACAAGCTGCAAGTGTAGCGTACGCAGTTATTACATCATGCACGCACATGCGCAGTAGTATTTATTGTGTATATATATACTAATGTAAGTGTACGTAATATCAGTCTGGTGATTAAAGCTGGTCTTTGTCACATTGGTGTCAGAAGCGGGATATGGGTGATGAAAAGAAGACTCCTCGGTTCAGCGTGAGGCCGCCGGCAAGATTCGTCGCTGGAACAGACTTCACCCTGTGGATTCAGAGAGTAGAGCTGTATATGAAAGAAGCGGAGATACCCGATGAAAAGAAAGGCCAGGAACTCGTCTCACTGCTGGAAGACGATGGGTTTCGAATCGTAAGTCAGATGGGTTTGCTTTGCGCTGACAAAGTTGAGTACGCAGCAGTGAAGATGTGCCTTCAGAGACAGTTCTCACCAGCTGGCGTAGAATTGGAGTGGCAACGTCGGCTGCATGCAGCGCAGCAAAAGAGTACAGAATCCTTGACCGAATTTGCTGGAAGGTTACGTATGTTAGCTGATAAAGCGTTCCCTGCATGGAAAGCAAACGAAAGACTCGAAATGGCTCGTAACCAGTTTATTAATGGTGTTGTATCTTCGTCCATCCAGTTGAAACTTATGCAGGAGAGGCCCAACACATTTGACGGTGCTGTCACACTTGCGTGTCAATTGGAGTCGATAGAGTCAGCTCAGCGCATGCTGCAGACAGCGAAACAGGTGGGAACTCCTTCAGAAGATACTACAAGGGGCATTAACGCTGCAACGGCAAGTGGAAACAGCAGCTACCAGGAATTAGCTGCGCAGGTGACATCATTGACGCAGCGGTTAGACAGCCTGCTCAAACATGAACACCAGACAAAGTACTCGAGAAGGGTGAATTGCTGGCACTGCAGGAAACCAGGTCATGTGCGTCGAAATTGCCCACAGCTTCGAGCAGGTAACGCGGATAACGTTAAAGGGGACAGGTCAGCGAGGCATACCTCGGCGGTTGCGTGTACGCTTACCCTAAAGGGTGCTGTAGAAGGCTACCCCACCCTCATGTTAGTTGACACAGGTTCATCAGTGACCCTTCTTCACGAGAATGTCTGGAAAGCTGCAGTGAGGGGACAGAAACAGCTCAGTCCAGCTAAGTATCCAGTGATGGCAGTGAATGGTGAAAGTCTTGTTCTGAGTGGACAAGGTGACGTCTTGTTAAAGGTGGGAGAGCATGTTGGTGTGCACAGTGTTCTGGTAGTAAAAGAAATGACACAAGAATGTCTGTTGGGAACAGACTTTTTGGAGAGACACAATTGTGTTATTGACTTGGGTCATAGAACGCTAACAATAGCAGGGCATGTGACACCTGTACCATTGTTCTCTGGAGACTGTGCTTGCACTTGTCATGTTCTTGTTAAGGAAACAGTTGTTATTCCTGCTTATCATCAAGTACAGCTTCCTGTAGACCTGGCGTCAGATGAAGACTTTCCGGGTCATGTTGGTCTGTTTGAACCTAAAACGGACTTTGCTGAAGACCATGGTGGTGTTATGGTTGCTCACTCTGTATCTCCTACTTATGGGGGGAAAACGACAATTCAGTTGATAAATCCAACACCTGTCCCAGTGACCCTTTACAGCCAGGAAAAGATTGGTAAGCTGTCATTTTTGCAGGAAGCGGATACGGTGAGGCTGGTAGAACCATCATTGGATAAGAAACCAACAGTGCGTTCAGAGGAAGCTATTCGTAAGACAATTGATGACATGGCTAGTAAAGTGCAGGGCCTAACCGTGGGAGAACACACTAAATTCAGGAGTCTGTTGCGAGAGTTTGCTGATGTAATTTCCGTTGGGGATGGGGACCTGGGACGGACACGGGTACTACGTCATAAGATTAATACTGGGGATGCTTTGCCCATTCATCAACAGGCTCGCAGGCTGCCTTTCCATCAGCGAGACATGGTCCAGAAAATGATCCAGGGAATGTTAGAGCAAGGAATCATTGAACCAGCTGATGGTTCATGGTCATCGCCCATAGTTCTGGCTAAGAAGAAAGACGGTTCATTCAGGTTCTGCGTCGATTATCGTCGTGTCAATGATGTAACAAAAAAAGATGTACACCCCATACCCAGAATCGACGATGCATTAGATACCCTTGCAGGAGCAAAATGGTTCTCTACAATTGACTTGGCCAGCGGATACTGGCAGGTGGAGATGGATCCTTCTGACAAAGAGAAGACCACGTTCGTTACCCCTTTTGGTCTCCACCAGTTCCGTGTAATGCCCTTTGGGTTGACCAATGCACCCAGCACCTTTCAAAGGTTGATGGGCTTGGTATTAGCTGGTTTAAGTTGGAATACCTGCTTGGTTTACCTGGACGATATCATCGTCTTTAGCCAGACAGTGGAGGAACACTTTACTCGCCTGGCAGATGTGCTCAGGAGGTTAAACGAAGCTGGCTTGAAACTAAAACCTAGTAAGTGCCAACTATTTCGCAAAAGTGTTCAATATTTGGGGTACGTGGTGTCTGAGAAAGGCATTGAGATTGATCCTGCGAAAACTAGTTGTGTTAAAAATTGGCCAGTGCCCAACAATCACGAAACGTTGCGCCAGTTTCTTGGATTTGCCTCTTATTACAGAAAGTTTATCCAGAACTTTGCCGAGATAGCAGCTCCCCTGCATGCATTGACGGAGAAGACGAAATCTTGGCAATGGACAGAACAGTGCGAAGCAGCGTTTTCCAGTTTAAAGGGAAAGTTGTTACTACCACCCATTTTGTCCTTTCCACAGTTTGACCGAACATTTGTCGTGGATACTGATGCCAGCCAGGAGGGTATCGGTGCCGTCCTGGCACATGAAGGACACGAGCAAGTCATTGCATATGCTAGCAGGGTTTTGTCGAAAGCTGAAAAGCAATACTGTGCCACTAGACGGGAAATGTTGGCTTTGGTGTGGGCAGTGAAATGTTTTCGTCCGTACCTTTGGGGGCGGCGGTTTATTATTCGAACTGACCATAATTCTCTCCGTTGGCTGCAGAATTTCAAAGATCCTCAGGGCCAGATTGCTCGGTGGCTTGAAATTCTTGCAGAATACGACTTCACTATTCAACATCGGCCTGGGCTGAAACACAGCAACGCAGATGCACTGTCAAGACTGCCCTGCAAGCAATGTGGCCGTCAAGATTCCGAGGCAACTGCGGTCCTATCAGAGATGAAGAAAGAAGAAAGCAATGACGTCACAAAAGGTGTTACGGAGGCATTTCAGGCGATGAGTAGTTGGGTACCTGTTCTACCATTCTTTGATCAAAAGCGGGAGCAGCAGTCGGATCCAGATTTAACGCAAGTTACCGCATGGATTGTAAATGGAAATGTTCCCACCAAATTTCCCAGTTGTGGCAGTTACTGGTTACAAACCTTGTGGGCACAGAGTAGCCACCTTATGCTTCAGGATGGAGTTCTCTACAGGCGATTGGAAGACGTTCCTGGAAAGGGGCTTAATAAGCATCTGCAGTTTGTGCTACCGAAAGCTTTGGTAAAAACCATTTTACAGGAATGTCATGACTCACCAAGTGGTAGCCATCTTGGCATGACAAAGACACTGGAAAAGATTCGATCTAGGTTCTACTGGCCAGGCCAACGCAAGGACGTAGAAGACTGGTGCAAGGGTTGCGAGATGTGTGCGTCTAGAAAATCTCCATCAACAAAAAGACGAGCCCCATTACAGAGCGACCTTACCGGGTGTCCACTACAACGAGTTGCCATGGACATATTGGGCCCCCTGCCACTAACCGACAGAGGTAACAAGTATGTATTGGTTGTGGGGGACTACTTTACAAAATGGGTTGAAGCGTACGCCATGCCTAATATGGAAGCTGGGACTGTGGCTGAACTATTTGTGTCGCGTTTTGTGTGCCAGTTTGGTGTACCAGACGTTCTTCATACCGATCAAGGAAGAAATTTCGAATCTGCTTTGCTAAAGGAAGTGTGCCAGCTACTGGGAGTGGTCAAAACGAGAACTACCCCTTACCACCCTCAATCAGACGGTTTGGTCGAGAGATTCAACCGTACCTTGTTGAACCTCCTTAGTATGGCTGCTTCAGAAAATGAACGTGACTGGGACTTACATATTCCAATGGTGATGATGGCATACCGGACTAGTGTGCAGGAATCTACTGGCTGCACGCCATTCTATTTGATGTTTGGACGAGAAGGGCGTCTTCCTGCTGATGTAATGTTTCGTCTTCCTTCTTCCCCTATGCAGGTGAACAAGTACGCTCAGGACATGCGGTTTCGCATGGAGCAGGCTTATCAGCTTGTTCGCGACCGTCTGCAGCTACAACAGCGACGTCAGAAGGCTCTATATGACAGAACGACAAATGGATCACTGTATGCAATTGGTGATCACGTGTGGCTCCATTGTCCAGCTGTGCCTAAAGGGAAGTCGGCGAAGCTTCATCGCTACTGGCAGGGCCCGTATAAGGTGATAGATGTGCTAGGGAAAGTACTCTTTAAAATCCAACACAGAGATCATCCCAGAAAGAAATGTGTCGTACACTTTGATAGGCTGAAACCCTACGTACATTCGTCAAAGAGGGATGAAGAACAAGAAGTACCGCCCCCTCAGCGTTCGAGTAATGGCGAGCAGGAAGATGACGTTGAAATTGAAATTGTTCCTGGGGAACGACCTGATCAGCGTCAGAACGATCCAGTGGACCATGAGGAGGTTCCTGTTGAGCCCCAGGAAGTAGTAGTCGAAGAGGACGGGGAGGTCGAGCAACAGCAGGCTGCACCGGGAGAAGAAATTGTTGGTGATAATGAAGAAATAGCTGAGCCGATTGTTGCAGAAGAAGGACAACCAAGAAGATCAACACGAAGCCGCAGAAAGCCCGATAAACTGGGACAGAATATTTATGATGTGTAATGTCGAACCATTCAAAGGAGGAGGGAGGGGGAGTAATGTAGCGTACGCAGTTATTACATCATGCACGCACATGCGCAGTAGTATTTATTGTGTATTTAATATACTAATGTAAGTGTACGTAATATCAGTCTGGTGATTAAAGCTGGTCTTTGTCACACAAGGTACTAGGGGACGGAGACCACAGATCGTCCATTTTGACAGGTTGAAACCCTGTCCACCTAATGTCAGGTTAGCTAATGAACCTCGTCCGGAGCGTCTGCCAGCAGACAAAGTCGTGCCACCTACCCTCAAACCAGGGGAACAATGCGAGTTGCTAGAGGAGGATGAAGATTATGCATGCAGCGCCCATGGCCCCTCCAAATGAACTCCCTGCCGCTGGACCTGTCGATCAACCCGCTCCCCAAAGGCGATACCCGGATCGAAACAGACGTCAACCTGACCGTTACGGACCATTCATCAAACATTAGAAAGGGAGTAGTGTAAGATAATTAACGCATGCGCGGAAGATCCCGCTCACACCCTCGATATATAAGATATATTTTTGTGTGGATATGATCAGTTCTGATACCTGTGAGACTGTTGTATACCCGGCTCTTACAATACAATGCAGTGGAATAAATAATACAAGGGTGCGTTTCGATTCTTTAATTTAACAAACGAATTTATCACTGAGTCATAGTCATACAGGTCTGGCTATGCCAGACTCAATTCAAAGTAGGGAAAGGCCCTGCAACCACTTTTGAGTCATTTTGGAACGCGAAATGGAATAGTTCTTTATTCTTTTGGCCGGCTAAAACTTCTGTGACTCGAGTGCCGAAATCAATGCAGCCTCAGCAAACACATATACACGAATGCCAATATACAAAAATATATACAGCTATACAAGTTCTAGAGGGCAAGGGTCAGACTTGTAGAGAAACTTCAGTCCCTCGGGGGTAAGGGTGGCCCTTACCCCCGAGGGACTGAAGTTTCCCTGCTGTGCTAGCGGGGAATAACTGTTTCTACAAACCCGAGCTGTGTGACCCTTTTTGCCATGCACAGTTCCAACATACAATGTTCCTATACGCCTGTCCGGCTGTTTTTCTACCCTCGCCGGAGGGTGATCTTATAAATTTGTTGCTTCTCATAGACGTCTCCAACCTGTGAAGTCGTTCACTTAAGTTTTCCAATGCTGTTAGTAGTTTCTCATCGACACCGGCAACACCGGAAACTGCTGCTGATTCAGTGCCGTCCCCCCACTGTGAGTCTCTTGCTGATTTCTGTGGAACAACAACGTCAACGTGACGGTGGGACTTACTAGAACTCGCGGCGGCGTTCAGGTACGACTCAAGTTCTATAGTAGCCGCAACAGCTTCTTCCACGTTACTGGACCGTTTCTGTTTTACTCCTGCAAAGGCCACCTGAGAGTTTTCAATCTGCGACAGGTATTGATTCAGGGATAGGCGTTCCTTTGCCTTGTCCTCCAAGTCAGGGTAGGCCCTGTCATATAGCACCCGCAAGGCGTCTCCGAAAGATGCCCAGTCTTCGTCTCGGCGCTTCTTTCTCGTGTTGAGTTTCGCGACATACAGTTCTCGCCTGCTGTCGGGAGCGAAACGTTTCTGTAATGCCTTAATGCACTCACCGTAATTGCCTCGCGCCGCCTCAGGCAGTTTCATGAAGGCCGTCTGTGCCTTTCCTGTTAGCCTTACTCGCAACCATTTCAGCTTTTCTTCGCCCGTCTCCCACTTATTCACAACGGCGACATTTTCGAAATGGGTAACCCACTCGTTCCATTCGTCCGGCTCGCCATTGAATGGCTCAGGCAGGAGAACGGGTTTCGACATCCTAATCCGGCCGAATATACGCCAATGTGACTCGAGTGCCGAAATCAATGCAGCCTCAGCAAACACATATACACGAATACAAAACTATACCGGTATACAGCTATATAAGTTCTTGAGGGCAAGGGTCAGACTTGTAGGATGCGCGCTGGTCTCTGCGCAATACATGACGTCACTATTACGTTACACCTCTTTCCTTTGGTTGCGGACCATGTGGCTTGCTTAGCACAGACCTATTGATACACTGCATGCAGGTTTTCGGATGTAGAAAATGATTGACATGGAGAATAGAATGGAGGCTGCAATTTCACACTCCATGCGAGATAATCACGAACAGAGCGCTCGCCATTTATCATTGGGAACGAAAATGCCCCTATTGGAAAAAATTAAGTTATTGCCACCCTGATCTGGAGGAAAAATCTTAGGATGCGGATAGGGATACCTTCTTTGACTGCAATAGCACGTTCTGCGTCTGGAATGGCACACTCATATGCAGAAAACTTGCCAATATCAAATCCCAGATCAATCGTACGAAATTGGATAGCACGCAGTGCAATTGTACGAAATTGCGTAGCACGTAGCGCAATTGTACGAAATTGCGTATGCACAGTGCACGGATATAATAAATTTCTTGCACAAAGGTCGAAAGTAAGTGAATTATTGAAAGTAGAAACATGCATGTGCGTTGAATACGTTCCAGGACTTATTGTGAGATACTGGAGGCAGCAGAAGAGTGACCAGGGCGCTTCCTGCTTGTATAGGGCACTTACTCCCGGTGGATATTTACAAAATTTGTATTGTGTTACGCTCGCTGACTTGCATGGCTTAAAAGGGAATCGAAATAGCGTATCTTTGGTTACATGTACCAGTGATTTTTAATTTATACAATACATGTATAACACTGTGAAAGTGGTACATTGGAGACAGGAAGCCACACACATTTGCCCAGACACAGCACACAATATTTAATACAACCTCAACATCTCATGCATACCTTGAGGTCCCTATGCATAATCTCTGCATGACCATATATGCCTCATAATCAAGATCTGTGCGCATTGGTTCAACCAGCACAACTATCAATACACAGTGGCGCCAGCGCGGCTTTATTATTGCCTTGTGATAGCTTGGAGCAGGGACTGTGCATGTGAGCGAATTAAGGAGTTGTGTCAATTATTAGGTGAAGTTCACAATACATAGACAAAGTATAGAATTGCATAGCATAAGGGTTTTACAGTATCACAAGGCATGCATGCAACTCCACAGCTGTACATATTAAGGACTTTTTAAAAATCAAAGTTTTTTGTCCTCCTTGAGAGCAGACGGGCATTTCTCATATACCAGACCTTTCTGGGCTCTGGCAGTAGGCCTATATAATTATAATATATATATATATATAGAACATGTCAAGTAACCAGACGTACTTACCAGAACGTTTCACTCGTCCCAAGTCCACTCGCGCGTACGACGACTAAGTACGTCTGGCTTGCGAGACTAGTCACGATGCAGGAAGAAAACGGCCATATAATTTATCACGTCACTAGATGGATGACGTAAATCATTATGCGCTATAAATCAGTGACGTAACACAGAGATATCAGGAAATTAAAGTAAAATTAAATCAGTTACATTTTGATCATGCATATAGCACATTTTGATCATGCATATAGCACATTTTGATCATGCATCATGTAGAGTCCTGCATCATTCGTAAAGACGGCCTCGATCATCGCTAGTTCATTCATCTTAAAACAAGACTGATGAAGTGAATGTACATGAATAGACGGTGTACCTCGCAAATTAATGTTCAAAAGTTTTATCTTCCCAAGTGGACATACATGTATCAGTGCATTTTGACAAGCAGCCGAACGCCATTCGGCGAATGCCGGAGTGGAGAATAAGGCTGGAAAAACAGGAGAGAGAATAGTTCAGGTCCCCAACGTACAGGGCCACCACTTGCAAGAGGTCTGAATTGTCTTGTGACAAAGTCAAGCTGACGCTTTAAAAGTATACAAGAAACGCAGCAAACCTCACCACTACGTTGATTACCATGTTGAAGGAATTCACCGCTACCACGGACTTGACTGCCGATACTCGCCAATCGCTCAGCGACACTTCTCCTTGCACGGAGCTGTTTTTAACCTTTATGCACGTGAGTACTGAACATATAGTTGTTACTATAACAGGTATGACGAATGCAACGATTGACCATACAATGACTGGAACAGCGCCAGTTATTCCATCCTGCTTACAGAAGGAGCCCCTAATTTCCCTGCGCTGACTGCCGTTAAAGTTAATGCAACCGACGGCAATAGCAAGGATAACAACGGGCACAAAGGCCGCCAAGACCATTTTTGAAGTGATCTTGTAAGCATGGAGCATCAAGAGCTGCACTAATGATATCATTGCTATGGTAACCATTATGATCATATGTATTCCGAAATACAGAATCGTGTGGATGACGTAAACAGGATGCGGGTTGAAACAGTTTCCAAATATCGGTAAGTTAGTAATCACGCTTAAGTCATTCAAGATTCCATAACTGAGAGGGCCTACGATGCTCAGAATAGCTACCAGTGCATACAGAAGGGTCACGGGTTGTACACCTGTCTTCCTCGTTATTCTCAAAATGAAGTAGAGAGTCGCACTAGCGATCACAAATGACGGGATCACCACGATCAAAAGGTGAATAGTCCCTAGCGCAACGTAAGCTTGAGCAGGGTATTGATTTGAAGAATTAAGAGATTTATTAGCGGCGAATTCCATAAATGTAATGTTTCGAAAAGACCGTTGTACCTTGCTGCGTCTTTGTGTAATTGACCTGGAACGAAAAACAAAAACATCTGCATCCTACACACAAAATTATACTTAATATATAATTATATATTAAAATATTATAATATATTTTTCTTTGCATGCTATCATTCATATTGTCATGTACGTGCATGTAAGTGTCTTTAACACCGGTTCCGTGTAATTAGACGACCTTTTTCGTCGAACCATACTTTCTAAAGATTATATTAGTCTCAAGGCCTCCAATTGTCTGGAAAAGCATATTTTTAGATAGTTTAACTATCACCTAGCCATTTGGCGTTGTCATCTGTCTTACATCTATCGTGGATACATACCTGTATGCTTTCAAAGTGATGCGGTTTTATGTTTTTCGGTCACGAAGCGTTGCAGAGCCTGCAGTACACTTTTTTCCTAGGCAATTAAGAGCCGCTATGGATACGATTTTAAACGTCATTTGGTACTACTAGGAGGCCACAATAGATATCGTTTTGGCAGTTAGCTTAGATCGTGTACGAAACTCACTTACAGTTGTTTATCTCGTTCGAGGGCTTACGTAGATCAATGTAGTTCATAAATGTCTGGGTACGAGAAATCAATAACCGTTGTGTATTTTAGCTCACGTACGCAATTTATGAGTAAATAGTACCCACGTGATGTCTAATTATAAGGTATGGGCCTGGGCACGACCAAATTTGGGTCTGGTGTCGAGATCCAAACTAGTTATGTGACCCACGTGATGCCACTAATTAGGTGTATGGGCCTGTGCACGACCAATATTTGGGTCTGGAGTAGAGATCCAAAGAAGTTCAGTGTCTGTTTCAACGCTAGCAAGATGGATTACTGCCAGAATTATATTGTTTGAAGCGCTACCTATCCTATCCAGTTGAGCACTTAGATACTGTTTTTAGACTCAGAAACCTTGTCAGAAAAAAGTGTCCCGTTTCCGGTAAGGTCTTTACCCTCTCGACTGTAAACAAACGTAGGTCCTCAGCAGAAGTAGTTACAAGGCTGGCAGTAACTCCAAACATCGTCTAAGGAGTTGAACTACTTCGTACACTGGTATTAGTGACAATTGGTACCGTTGCGACTTTCGACAAAATAGGCCAAAAAAGTCACGGAACCGGTGTTAAATACATATTCGTAAATTCTAAACGTACGTATATAGCTTACCTACAATGAAGAAAATTCGATCTTTTACAGGGCCCGGCGCTCGAGTTGGTAGTGCAACTGGTCTAAAGCTAGTTCATGCACATGTATAACCACAACATCACACAACAAGAACAAATTCTACGTGCACATGCACGTATAAATCTGCTGATATAATCGAAAGCAGATTATACCATTCTGAGAACTCAACACGGAAGTAATTACAAAACTGCATGGTTATTGGGCGTACATGATATGGATTAAACAAGTAATAAAGGTATATAAGAGCGCGTAAAAGAGGGAGGAAAGGGGTGAAACGTGTATGGGTTAGCTTATGGTAAGATATGGAGTTAGTGTTATATTAATGCATGTGTATTTCAGTTGCACAGGTTTGTTTGAAATGAATGGCTATACATGTACATTATTGATTGAGTAAAAACATCCATTCTCTGGCTTCATTCCCTTCCAATAACAGCACCCCAGAAGCTTGCATCTTTCTATCCCACTAGTACCAGATTCTCCCTGACCCTCTAGCGGCCACAGTGCACAGAAGTGTTGGCCTGATGTGAAATGTGGAGTTTCATTACCAAAAACCATGCACATTGCACCTATTATATGTGACTACTACTTGAGATGATAAACAAGTTGAACTCATACATGTACAAGGATGACATTTGATTCAACCTCAAAAACTTAAAGAACCATATGGAGAAAAAAGATTTCAAGGTTAGTCAGTTACAAAGTTGTATAGCTATCTCCTTGCCGCTCGATCTGAGCATGGTGGCCTGGACCGTACATGTACTTCATATTTCTTCCCCTTTCTGATAAGGGGAGTGGCATTGCCATGACCCTGCAGGTACAGATGAATGCTGAGGCTTCAATACAAAGTGGCCTTCCCCCTCATTAAGGAATGGCTCACCACTCTAGTACATGCAGAGTTATTGTTACAATAAAATATTGTTACAATAAAAGTACTATAGGTGATGTCACATGTCACAATAGCCTCAATGTGAATGTCCACACTCCACCATTATCATGCCCTCACTAAGAGCTTCTCCTCTCTTTTTTGTAATTTGTGACCATAGATGTTCCACTCCCCATACCAAAATCCATCATGAAATCATCCCTCAATATCGATAACCAAATACGTTTGCTATACATGTATTTATTGATTGATTTAAAGGTACAAAATTAAAAGTACACTGAGGTAAATAATGGCATGCACATGCACTTATAAAATGTGTAGGAAAGCTGTCATATTATTCTTTAATGTTGTGTTTGTGTCAGTATCCATATCGTGTTGTGCTTCAAGCCTCTTTTCATCCTTCCTCTCATCCTTGACCTTAATGGTCCTTACGAGGTCCTGACATACAGCGGACAAAACGGTTTCATCTGGAAGTGAGGGGAAAAAATATATGTAGATCATGATCAATTAAATAGAGTGGAATGCAGATTTATTATTACGATGCAGGTTTATCATTACTATGACAGGTACCATATTCCATCCTCTGTACAGATGGAGCCCGTAATGCCGTTAAAATTAATGCAACCGAAGACAGCAAAAACAGATGGAATGATTTTACACCAAACGGAGGACAGCAACGGGCACAAAAGCAACCAAATCATTTTTGAAGTGACCTTATAAGCATGTCGTACAAAGAGCTGCACTATTGATATCACTGCTATGGTAACCATTATGACCAAATATGTATTCCGAAATACATACAGAAAAACTTGGATGGCGTAAACAGGATGCGGGCAGTTTCCAAATATCGGTATGCATGTTGGTAATTGTAGCTACGTCACTCACGATTCCTTGAATTACGTGAACTCGAAGCTCATTAACAAACTCCTAACGTTTATTCTTTTAAGAGGAACACATGATTTTATAGTTATAGTAGTTCGAGCATACACTTTATAATTAACTTACACAACATCCATGCATGACGCATATCAATGTGGCGGACTGACTAATAAATAGCACCTACTTTGTGTGTGTTTATGTACGTATAGGGGAATTCCCCTGTATGGACTCTATTGTGCGCAGGCCTACGACGCCCCTGCGGGGTGCCTGGCCTCTGCGCTGGGGAGGCGCTTTGTGTGCATGACAATTTCCTTTGTGTATGGCTCTTCACTATATATGGTGTTGTGCTGTGTACAGTATTCGACGTTGGAGTGATATTAAAGTGCCATGTCCCCTACAAGGGCGGACGCAGGGGGCGGGGGGGTCCGGACCCCCCGGACCCCCCCCCCCCCCCCTCAAACCTGTATATGAATATAATCAATGTATAATTAGCGTACTACACGCGTTACACGTAGCGTACATACAATCCCCCTGAATGTACAATCTGTGGAATAATAGGAATGCACACCACAAAAATTTTCGCGCGCGCCCCTCCTCATTAATTATTCATGTCGGACCCCCCCCCCCCCCCCCCCCCCTCTCCAAAATCCTGCATCTGCCCCTGCCCTAGCTGTGTACGTGGTCTCGGGTAGTATCGTTGCTAGCGTTGGCGTTGATCCTTCACAATCAACTCTACGATTCTAACTTAGGAACAACGCTGGCGCATATGATGGCACTTTCGTGGCGGGAAATCGCATCCTGTTTTGCTTTTATATTGTACGAAATCGCGGATTAGTAAACATGAGAAAGGATATGTGTGTGCCACCTATCCAATCAGTGCATGGGTTTCACTTCGCTGCTACCCATGTAGGGAGGGGAGGGGGGGGGGGGGGGGGGGGGGACCTGGATCCACCACTGCAAGCCTCTGAATCTAAAAACTAAAATGATCAATTCTAAAATAATAGAAATTTTAACGGGCACGTGATGCTGCACGTTAGTAATTATTTCTTTTGAGGCATAGTTTTGACAAAACTCACAACCACTAACACGCGTACGATATCTCAGAAAGCATTATTAAACCCTTAATAGATAGACTTAAATACAATATATGTAGAAAAGAAAAAAACCATTCAAAGTATCTTTTTACAACCTAGTCAAAAGTAGCAAGTTTAAGAAAAAATATTTCTGTTCTGGAAGCCACCAGTTCCAAATGAAACTGAAAAAAGTGAAGAAGACTGATGATCCATGAAATAGATAAATTACTAGTTGATAATATCATGGTGATCTTGAGTTTTTTTTGACCACTTTTGACTTATCATAATAAGTATTTGCTGTATAATGTAGAAGTGCTCAATCCTATTTTGTCATGCAAATAAATCAGTATTGATTTTTAATTGTATGCAAAAGCGTTTGTAACATACTAATAGCCTGTATAGGGTCAGAAAGTTAAATTTATATATCAACTTTGCATTGCATGGTTTGCATATGGAGAAATGGCCCATACATAGGCGGTCATCTTGCTTTTTTTTTCAAATTGAATTTTAAACACGTGCATAATTTACGATAAATCGGACTGATTGTGAATCTGTGCTTTATAAGATTATACCATGAACCATTCGTAAACTAAAATCAAGACAAGAAATTAATTTCTACCGCGCATTATTATTCATAAACGAAGTAGTCATTGCGTAATACCTTGCGTCATCTTGGAATAAAAGTTACAATTATTAAAATCATGTCGGGTAACTATTGGATAACTCACAATTAATTAGAGATTTTTAATCGTAACGATACACAAACTTATCAGCTAAGATGTGGAGCGCATCAATTAGGCATGAAGGGCGGCCCTTCATGATTTCATCTTCCGAGACGCAGGTGTTTTGGTGAGTATACTATGTGAATTTAGTAGGGTACTAGTAGCGTAGGGTATGTTCGGCAGTGGATGTGCAGAACAGGCATATCTTCGATGCAGTGAAGGAGGAGATATCGCCTTCTCCCTGTACTGTTGGCCATCTCTTATACTGGTGGCCTGCATCCTATACTACTGGCTTTCTGCCTATGCGGTTGGCCTTCTCCCTATTCTGTACTGTTGGCCTTCTCCCTATTCTGTACTGTTGGCCTTGTCCCTATACTGTTGGCCTTCTTCCTGTACTGTTGGCCTTCTCCCTATACTGTTGGCCTTCTCCCTATACTGTTGGCCTTCTCCCTATACTGTTGGCCTTCTCCCTATACTGTTGGCCTTCTCCCTATACTGTTGGCCTTCTCCCTATACTGTTGGCCTTCTCCCTATACTGTTGGCCTTCTCCCTATACTGTTGGCCTTCTCCCTATACTGTTGGCCTTCTTCCTATACCGTTGGCCTTCTCCCTATACTGTTGACCTTCTCCCTATACTGTTGGCCTTCTCCCGGTACTGTACAACGCTTATATACATGTACATGTATCTCATGTACACTGTACATGTATAGCATGTGACTCATGTACATGTATGTTACATTGTATGCACATGTACATGTATTGAATTGTGCATGTACTGCATACATGTACATATGTGCATATGTGTACTGGACATTTACTGTACATGTACATGTTTTTTGTACACACTGTTCTTTTGTCTTCCAGTGTATATAACACATGTAGTATGTGTTGTGCAGTGACTATTCATGTACTTGTTGCAGTCTTCACAGCTGGAGAGGAGTCATCATCCAGGTGTGCCATCCTTGAATCCCAGCTGAAGGAATCATCATCCTAATGTCAGCTCCTGCAGTCCCAGCTGACCGAGTTGGTATGAATTACATGTAGCACGTTTAATGGCCACTGTTTTGTCATTGCAGAGCTCTACATTGAGGTGCATGTATTTATAATGTACAATATACATGTACATGTACTACGCACAGGTACACATGCGACATGTATATATGTAATTTAACTGCCTAAATTTTATATGTGTTCTAAATACTATCAATATTTCTTTCTGTCACCTTCAATTTGATTGGCAGATAGCTGTGCTATAGAGTGGACAGGGAACCCCGCAGCAGATGGACACTGCAGTGGAGTGAACGTATGGCAGATACATGTGCATGTAGGTTGGATTTCTAGGAGCTACATGTACTTGCGAGGGAGGTGTGTATGTGTGTGTGTGTGTGTGTGTGTGTGTGTGTGTGTGTGTGTGTGTGTGTGTGTGTGTGTGTGTGTGTGTGTGTGTGTGTGTGTGTGTGTAGCTTTGCATGTGGGTTTCTAAGGATTAAGAGGGTTGGCATTTGATGCTGTGGTTTTAGTTCTGTTTGTATGTGCTTAAAGGTTAGGTTTGCAGCTACATGTACATTATAATGGACTACTTGTACTTGTGAGGGAGAGGCTTGTACCATCTGGTGTGTTTGTGTGAGTTTGTGTTTGTGTGAGTGCCTACTGCCATATCCCTTCTCCTACTGTTATGTTGGCCTTGGTTCCTGACCTCTACATGTACCACAAAACCCACAAGTGCAGTCCAATGTGTACACAACCATTGTCTTGGATAAAATGAATACAATCAAATCATCTTGTGAGCTGTGTACACTTTGATTGGCTGATAGCAATGCAGTAAACCAGCTACATATACATGTACACGTTTGAGTGGACAGTAGACACTGCAGTGGAGTTGAGCCTATGGCAGATACATGTTCATGTACATGTACATGTACATCTAGGTTGTACTTCTAAGGACTACTACTACTTGTGAGGGAGGGGCTTGTACCGTCTGATGTGTTTGTGTGTGTATGTTTGTGTGTGTGTGTGCATGTGCGTACCTAAGGGTTAGTCGTGCAGCTACATGTACATGTATGTTGGATTCTACTTATGAGGGAGGGGCTGTACCATCATGTGTGCGTGACTGTGTGTGTATGTATGTGTGTGTGTGTGTGTAGCAGTGGCAATGACTGGTTATCTTATCTCACATCAATGGGTAGAGCAGAACTCTTAGTCATGCATGTAATGAGCTGTACAGTGATACATATATAATGGGAAAGCTTCCATACACTCTTTGACTTGTTGAAATATGGGTTGAAGGAGCTTACAGCTGCTCCTCTATACCCCAGCAGGCCCAGGAGTGAGGCATACATGCAGGTCAATTGTACCCCCACAAACTGGAAATCCTGGATCCATCACTGAAATTGAATGTACTCTTGCCAGGATCAGCTGAACAGGATGCCATTAACATGAAGGAGTTACCCCTCAAACACTTCCAAATTCTGAGGCCACACCCCTAGTTCTTCCTAACTGCTGCAAAATGACTGTATGTGTACACTGTTAGAAATGACAACCTTATGCATTATCGCACATTGCACAGTAGCTCATTTTTTTCTGTCCTTACACCCACAACGTACATGTAATATGTGCTTCTGTACTCAATGTTACACACACTGTATACACAATGTATGTGATTACAGATGACATGTATAATGTGACCATGATACATTGAAGGGGTTCATCCTGTTGCCTGTAACTATCAAGGATGCATTTCATCTTCTTTGTTCGATCTGGTTTGGTTTTGTATTGATATTTGTGTCTCTTCCATTCTGATCCATTGCCTTGTCATTCTTTTGTAAGAAATATGTCTCTGGCAGGATTCCAATTATTTTTGCTGAAGTAAGCTTATATCCATTTTGCATCATCATTTAGCTTCTCAACAGCTATATACATGTACAGTACACATACAGGTACAATACTATGTCAGTGTACAATCATATTCACTAACCTTGGCAGCTAAACTGCTTCACATTTCCGTTGTCTTTCATCATGGCAGGAATATGCTTAGCCAAGATGTGCATTTTTGTCTTTGTATCCTTACAAAGCATGGGCGTCCAGCTTTTCTGGAAGGGGGGGCCAGGATAGGGCAAGGGGGGCGCCATTTGACAGCAGTGAATAAGTTGTTTGCTTTCGGCCAATTGAACCAGCGAGGGGGGGGGGGGAGTGCTGTTCACTTTCGGCCGATTCAATAAGTGAGGTGTTAGGTGTCTGCTCTTTCGGCCAATCCAGTCATTCAATCAGTGGGGGGAGGGTGCTGTCCACTTTCAATGCGCATGTATGTAAACTTTTATTACAGGGGGGGGGGGGAGGGGGGCCTTGTTCCAAAGTTTTGGACATAGCAAGAAAAGATTTTATCCACTCTTCATACAGTAGATCAACTTATGAATGATGCATAACCATTTACACAAATATTTACCTTGGTCTGAAGTGTCTCAGCATCAGGGCTCCAGCTTGACACCTGCTTGTATATGTTTTCAAACTCCTACATTTCACAGTTCTATATACAGAATTGCTTCAAACTACAGTGCCGGAATACATGTATGCACAGGTGTCTCCATCATGTGCACACTACACACACTGATGTAGAGCTGTGTAGTATATATATATATATGTGCTTCAAACACGGGTACACACACCAATGATGTCCACACATATACCTGTACACAGTGGTACTTACATCCACATACATCAGATACCGGTATAAATAATAATAATTTGGACACACACACACAAACACACACATGCATGTACATGCACACGCACACACACACAAACACACACACACAAACACACACACACAAACACACTCACGCACACACACACATCAGCTGAACGTGGGAGAGGAGGAAGCAGGAATAGGCAACATCTGTCAGTATCACTTACAGTTTCCAGTCATGCATTTGCTACAGATGTTAAATTTACATGTACAAGAAGCACACCATTACATGCCTATAACATCAGGGATTTACCGCACCTACCCCACCTCCTGGTTTACACTTGGCATGTTACTTGCTGTTCTGTCAATCAATCCAGCTGGTTCGCAAACATGCCTTTTAACTGTACACACGAAGGGAAAATAATACTGCAGCAATGCAAGTAGAACATCGATCATAGCACAAACTTTCATGAATCCCTCAATTGTATTTAGCCAGTCAGACACTCAATGTTTTGGCATATACAAAGTGCCACCACAACCTGTACAAAAATAAATAAATAATACTTTCTCTTTTCCTCCTCCCTTCAATTTCCTCACCTCCCCTTCCATCTCCCTCCCTCCTCATCCCGTCAATTTTCCTACCTCCCTTCACTCTCGCTCCTCTTATCTCCTTTCCTCCCCTTATCCCCATTCACGCTGCCGGCCCCAGCTCTCATTTTATGGGGAATGTCAAATGAAGTACTATCAGACTGAAAGGATTGTGTGTGAAAGGAAAAAGGTAAGCTAGCTGGGTTTGTTTAAAAATATATTTTAAAAATGAATAATACCATGCTTTCCAGAATGGAAGAATAGTTTATCTAGTGTTGTAAAGTGGTTAAGAAGACACTTATATTGGGTTGAAGTAAAGGACGTAAGTTAACCTGTTCTCTTCTACAGTATGCAATATGTGTGTTCAGGTGTATTCTAGTAATCACTAGCGTTTTTATTTCAGGGAGTTCAAGTGTCAGCTTAAATTGATTTTCCACATAGAATGCTCTATAGCTGCAGGAACAATCAGAAGGAACAGTGTGCATGGATGTCACTATGGATGTAATATAGCGTTGCTGTTGTGTTAACTTTATGTACTTAACTGCAGGTGCCACAACAAAGCACTGTTGTACATGTACATGTACATGTGATCATGTGTACATGTACATGTGATCATGTTTCAAAAGATTCAACCACATGCAATGGCGTCCTAGGCTGGTTTGTTTCTCAGACACTCGATACCTGAGGATGCACTCGGATAGCTCACAACATCAACAACCATTCATTCATTATACTGAATCATACACGTAATCACATACACACATGTGATCCTATATATCTCTAACTCTAATCACTGAATGTTTCCGAACATCACAGTTCCTCCCCATTTCACACTGGTGACAGACCACCATCCCTTGGTGTCCATTCTCAACCCGGAAAAGGGATTACCAGCAGTGACGGCAGCACGGTTGCATTGGTATATGCGGTAGGCTAGCCCTGTCTTGATATCAGGTACAAGAGTACCACTCAGCACACAAATGCTGATGCACTATCACGTCTCCCAGTGGTGGCCGACATGCAGATGGCACAAATGGACGAGGAGGAAGGAGGGACATTCACAACTACAAACTCTCCCTGTTGCAGTGGCAGAATTACAAAGAACAACAACAATTAAGGGACCTGGTGTTAGCAAGGGTGTTTCAGCGTATTCAGGAGGGATGGCCACCCAAAAATACAGAAGAGATTATACATGTAAAGCCATGCTTTGAGTAGAGACATGAACTATACAGCAGAAGGGCACAGGGAGAGGTATAGGCCTGTACCGCTGTTCATGGAGGGGTACAGGCCTGTACAGGGAGGGGTACAGGGATACAAGCCTGGACAAGGGTACAGGCCCTGTTCAGGGAGGGGTACAGAGGGTACAACCCTGTACGGGGGGGGAGGGGGTGTACAGGCCTGCACAGGGGTACAGGCTTGTACAGGGGTGCAGGCCTATACAGGGAGGGGTACATGGGTACAAGCCTTGGGGGCGGGGGGGGGGGGGGTACAGGACTGTACAGGGAGGGGTAGTGGCCTATAAAATTGTACAGGCCTGTACAATTTGGGGTGCAACCAATTGTATTGATACATAGCAGTTGTTCATTCATGATGAACTCCACATACATATAGGTTTACCCAACTTCCTCTGTTTCATTCCATCTTCTGCTAGGCCATGTAGTGATCCCCATTGCAGTCTGTCCCATTCTTCTTCACTTTCATCGTTCCCCTTTAGTTCCTTCACGGAGTGGTCTCTTGTGGGTACACCCTTTCCAACACCTGTTCCTTCTGCCCTTTTCGTTGCACAACACGCCTTCTCAATGTGCCCCCATTTCCTGTAAAATTTGCAAACTTTGTTTCTGAACCTGCACTGTTGAGTATCATGCGCTCCTCCACACCTGTTGCAAGCCCCTGGGCCTGACAGTCTCCCCCTTCTTGGTGCATGGTGCTGCCACTTGATGTACTTCAGTCTTGTTCCTGTTTTGTGACACTCTGCAACTGTTCTGCGCGTCCGCTATTTCCGCTATCTCCAGCACCTTGGCAAAAGTGAGGTCTGCCTTTGTGTGGAGTCTCTTCTGTACTAAAGAACACTCTGTCTGACTCTCTCAGCGTCTCTGATAACGTCGCACCAAACGCACAGTTCTGCCAACTTGCTGCATACCACATATCACACTTTCTCTCTCTTTTGTCCCGTTTGTGGAAGCGGAACCGTGCGTTCTGCGATGACTAGAGGTTTCGGCGCTACGTGTGTCGTTAATTAAGGCTGCGACCAGTTGCTCGTGCGTTCGGTCTTCCAATTGCTACGAGCGCTCGGAGCAGGCCAAATGTAAAACTAATACAGGCGAGGAAAGCATCCTTTTTCTGTTCGGCTTCTACCTTATTTGCCAGGAAGAAATGTTCTAGCCGCTTGACGTGTTAACTCAACCAGTCTTCCGTTGACCCGTCATACTCCCCTGCCATCCTTCTTAGCTATATCCCATGCACCCTCGTCGCCACTGTAGAGTCTCGATACCTCAGGATGCACTCGAATAACTCAGATCCAGCTATAGCTACGTGTAGGCTTACATCTCTTGTCTGAGCAGCCGGTCTAGGTAAGCAGCCTAACATATCATTCTCATTTCAATACATCGATCTGTGTCTACTCCGCGGTGTAAGAAAACACAGACTCGAAGCTTTTAGTATGTACTAGTAGTTACCCCGCCCGGTACGGGCGGCATCTGGCCCACCACGCCCTCTGCTTGACTCCAGCTCTATAGGTATGGGGTCTCATTTTATTAACTATATAGAATATCCTTGATTTTACTAAGTATCTATGGCAACACATAGAAACGCCATTTAAAAATGGCGCCTTATTGCACCAAAACTGATTTACTATTTTTAAAAATGGTCCCCAAATTCTTCACGACAACATCCACTTTTTTCCATATATTATATTACTTGGATAGTTGTAGAATTGTTTCAGAGGGTGGCAAAAGTTCTAACCCCCCTCTGTTCATTAGTTTTAACTAATGGAATATCTTAATTAGCATGATTTTTTTCCATTTTCTGTACAAGTCTATGGAATATCATATTTTCAGAAATGGTCCCAGAATTTTGGACGATACAAGGTACAAAATTTGAAATTGCTTACATTTAAACATTGTTTGGAGTAGTATTAGTGGGTGGCAAAAGTTGCAGGTTCGTTAGTTAAGTAAATAATAATCAAGTTAGTGAAAACGCCATACATTCTCTATGGAACGTACCGCGGAATGAAATCCAAAAATTTACAAACCGCAACTTTCGTGTCCGTTGATTTCTCCATATGGAAACCATAACCGTGCTAATTTTATATTTACATGTACCTTATTAGTATTGCGCATCTCTTTTTTTCCGTTACAAAACTGGTCATGATATGAATGATACAATGTACCATTATAATGCATTTCCCACGCTCTTTCCATTTTTTAACTTGAATACCTATTTTTTTTATTCGTGTAAATTACCTGAACAAGTGGAAAACACAATCAACTGTCATATTAGAGTAGCATCCAAGTACCATAATTGAAAATCGCCAGTGCGAATCGAGAATACGATGTATACTAGTTGGGCACCAATACGCGAAGGTCGGGCTACGCCCAACTAGATGTATACCTAGCTGTTGGCTACTGCAGCGGGGCAATCAAAGGATGCCGGAGCTGGTCTGGCTGTAAAGTTCGTTCAGGCAATATCAGAGTATGGAGGAGCCATGAATGAGAGCTTTTGTAGAAATTCCATAGAGTAATGTGATATAGTACATGTACATTAATATTGCATAGACAAATATTTTGAACACTGCAGGATACGTACATTGTATGTATGTTAGCATGCATGGTCTATTTATGAATAGCAAACACATTTGATGAACAGTAAATATAAGTTTTTAATAGCATGCAGTTAAGGTTCCTGGGATACGTTAGTGGAGGTATCCAATCCGCAGATAATTGTAAGTAGCACTATTATATAATTATTATACATAATTATATACAATAATGTATTCCAATGCAAGTAATTTTGGGCCATGTACGTGCATATAAACATGTACACATGTATGGTGAGCATAAATATGTTTAGGCATACCTCCTGCAAACGTTTTCTGTTACCATCCAGAGGGGGAATATATGCGGCATCTATCTTGCAAACTTTGCCTCTAACCCCCTACGATGCGTAATGAATGTTATGTATTGTGTGTTACAATTTATTCAAAAAAGTTGAAACCAATAATATTTACATTAGAATATACATGTATATGTACATTAACTGAATCGGGTATGTGGGAGTGCTCAGAGCTTTTCATATACTTGTATGAAGAACTCTGGTTGGAATGAAATAACACTTATTCAAGCTAGGCGATTGTGCAAATGATTCAGGCACCCACGCATGTGCATTCATTGAATTGTTATGTGTATGTTTTTGCTTCATACTATGGCGTCATTTCCTTCTAATACAAACGTAGCACCATTCGAGTGTAACTCTACATAGCTGCATTACTTTGCACCACTGTGATTCCCTTTCTGTGGAGATCCTGAGTATTTTCTAATAAGGACAGAACAGGACCAGAAAATGCTTTGTATTATTATTGATCCTGCATCAGCAGAAATATCATATGTAGGATCATTTGCTAATGTTTGAGTGTTCGGAACAGCTGTGCATTTTCTGTGATGTGTATTCTACCATAGCATCATTTACAAATATTACAGATGTTCTTCAAAAGCAGATCATAACCATATATCTGAACCTACATGTATGCACATGACATGTACATGTAAGCTTGAGTACTAACATAACACAACTGATACTGGTATAATCCATTACTGAAATATTTCTTATATTGTTAATGTTTAATTTATATAGGAATTTAAATTAAAGAAGAGTTTGTAAGTTCATCCTGTTGTCCATTAAAGTAGTCATGTTAAGTGGTTTAAAGAACTGCTTCCATTAGATGCACATAGTTTCAGCCATTGCTGGATTAGACAATAAAGGGTATTTAGGATGTGATTCTGATTCACTACACTTGGCACTACATGTATTCCCATCTTGTGATGTACTGCTTGCAATGAACACATCAAGAGTGATGTCCTGCTTTGACATGTTGTCAGTATCACATCTTTTTGATACAGCTATATCCTGGAGTGTGGGTATTTTATTGTCACACTTGTGATCTGTAACATTGCTTTTCAATTGTATTACTTCATGATTCTCTGTGACCAGAGATATTTTCTTAACAGGTTGAACAGGAGAGGGTTGCCCTGAACTGGGAGAACTCGAGATATCTTTGACTTGCACATCAATTGATTGTGGTGTGGGGGAACGTTTGTTCTTACGATGTACAGCGCGCATGTATCTGCTGACCACATCGTGGAAATGGTAGTGCCCATTGGGGTGCATTTGCTCCTTAACCCTGCGTGCAGCATCCTTGAATGTCATGTGATGCCCAATTGATGTGGCAGAGGCAATTTCTAACTCTTTCTTGCTGCTCGACCTGAGCACCACCCTGGTGGCCTGGACCCTGTTCTCCAGATTTTTTCTCCTCTCTGATAGGGTGAGTGGCATTGCCATCACCTGGTCAACTATGGTTGCAAGGCGTTGATGGACACAACTTGTTCGCGGCTTCCATACAAAGTGACCCTCCCCCTCATTAAGGAATGGGCTCCTGAATGCCTCGCTGCCATCATCTTTGGTCTCTACCTCTGTGGTCATGGGTTTGGACGTCAGGCATTTTTCTGCTATTTTTTGCCAGCGCAATCTTGTCTGCATCTTCACGTCATTGCTAGCTGCAATCGATGTTGGACGTTTGGATCCTGCTCCAACTTGCTCTTCCCTAGTTGGTATTTGTACTGATGAATTATTTTCTGCTTCATCATGTTCTTTAATTTCAATAACAAAGTCTTCTTCATTTTTATCCTCAACAACCACTGTCTTCATTCTGCTGTTTTCTGTCTGCACCCTATACAGAGGTCAGTATCATACCATAGGAATGGCACTTGTGACCTTACCTCAATACGTTAACAAGACGCCTGAAGTTGGAGCCATGGTTTGAATATCTAATGGAGTTACTTAAAGTAGCCAGAAGGAGATACAACACGGTGAACCCAATAAGGATCTGGGAATTAAGAGGGGTGAAAATTACAATATTATAATAATATAATCACGTGCATATTAATATTAAATTGAAACAGAGCCATCAGACTTATAAACTTACAGTGATATGAAGGTATGGATTGACATCATCAAAGTTGAAGTATTTGAGGTAATATTGTGGCGAGGAAGGAAAGCATTCCAGCACTGATCCAGCACAAGCTGTCTCAAAGTTATTGAGGAGTAGGTTGGCAGAAGCAGAAAACCCATAGTAATTGGGATTGATGTAGAATAGCCACCTGTAGCTGGTGTGCACAATGCATGTATTATATTAGAGCATGAATGAGCTTAAAAGTGAATGATTATGTGGATATCCTCCTTACTATGTTGGCATTGACTCTCTGGGTACAAAGAATCCACTAGTGAAACCAGCTACACTGGATATGATTGGAGAGAGGCGAAATGCAATCTTTGGAAAGGCACAAATGACAAAGATCAGCAGGGCCACCCAGGTCTGGTTGAGGGCAAGGTTGACCAGCAACACTTGAATGAAGGTCTTGATATTATATGACTCATGGTTCACCAACTGAGCGGATGGAAGTACTGAAATGAAATTCATTAATACAACTATACCTACCAGCAGATAGAGAACTGCAGCACAAATGATAACAGGGAAAAACCCTTGATTAATACCCCTGATAAATCCTTGGATGACAATGTCAGCAGATCTCCCTGCGCCATCAGCACGCTCATAATGAGTCACCTCCAATGCCCTCTGGTAGTAAAGATAGAGAGCTGGGAACATGAAGAGTGCACTGGCAACTGAGTACACACAGAACCCTGACATAACCAGGAGAGGGTTGTAGGACTGGTAGTAGACAGTTCCTGGAGAGAATGTAATGATATATAATCCTAATCGTGTCATAACATCACAACTGGTCAAGAAGAATAATAGTAATGGCTAAGTATGATAGCTTTACCGGATCATATCAGAGGATGCTGCCTTCATCTGTGGGGATTGTGTGCATAGGTTTACTGGCTTAGTGTTGTGTGTATTACTATTAATTAATATTCCTCATTGTGCTTGATTAGTCAAGCATGGAAGTTAACTGTATGGAATGCTAGCCAAAGATTATTTTCCCATGCTACTATTACCATCACAAATCATAGAGAAAATCATACTCACATCACATCAATGAAGATCCAACACCACAGCAGACTATCACACAAAGCATAATGTATTAAAACTTCACTGCAGGTTTTAGCCTATTGACACCAATAGGCCTACATAAATGCACTTCCTACATCCCGCACAGTATGACTCCTACAACTTGTAAGAGTAATTTTTATATACCATATACGTTATGTCACACAGCATGCACTAAATGTCCCCTTGTTCTCACCTAGCAACAGTCCATAGGCGAAAAAAATAATGGGAAGGTAGAGCATCTGTCCAAGTGATGACCTCAATGCACCCCTTGCTTCTAGTGCTGCAAGCCTGTTAAATACCTTTCCATGGTATTTGTGAGGCCTACAAGAGTGGATGAGAATAGATATAAGTATATTAAGTGAAGATGTGTACAAACCTATAACATTGACCTACCTTTTTGCCCCATAAATGGCATATTGAAATTTCTGGGGTACAGAGTTAAGTCTGTTGAGTGACTTTGGTATGCTTGAGTGGCAAGCTTTCTCTATGGCAGCCCGCACCAGCTGTGGGTCTGCACTTCTCTCGTAGTAGTCAGTGATGACAGCTCGCAGCTTGTGGTTACCAGCCATGTCCATAATGACATCTGTGACAATTTAAGCATGTACAGTCATGTAACACCATGCATGTACTACTTACAGTCAGCATTCCATACATGGCATTGCGTGACAGAATGCACATGTACAGTGTTACGAAGACTCATCATATGTATAATATGCAGACTCATATCATTTAATGTCTATGTATATGGACACTTCAATGATATATATGCATCTGTATATTCTTCATTTGCAAAGTCCACAAACTCTGCATACTATATGCTGTCATGCAGTGTGGTATATAGAGACTAAAGTACACACTGCACTCCATGCACAACTAAAATGCATGCATGCATATGTACACTTACATGTGTATGTGCCCACACACACACACACATGCAGTATGCCTACCAGCAGGGTTCTCATTCTCTAATTGTGGCGCACTTCTCCAGTACTTTGTTTGGACAGCTTTAATGAAGACTTCATATGCCTTGTCTGGGACCCCATGGTATGCAACCTGATGTGATGTGCAAACCATTCAGTTGTATAATTGGATATCCTTTCTGTGCCTCACCTTGCCATCTGTAAGAAGCACTAGACGATTGAACATGTGGAAAATCTCAAGTCTTGGTTGGTGGATAGTTAGAATGACTGTCCTCTTTGAATCAGCCAGTCTGTTGAGGTGTGAGAGCAGTTCATATGATGAAGTGGCATCCAGTCCAGATGTGGGCTCATCCAAAAATAGTACACTAGGGAGCTTCAAAAGTTGAAGTGCTATTGCCAAACGTCTCTTCTACAGATGATGCATACATGCATTGCACATACAAATTTAGTTATATATGCACGTTCATGTACAGGACGGGCACATATATCTGCATACCTGCCCACCACTCAGGCCAGGACCAGTGGCACCACCAACAACTGTGTCAGCAAATTGCCGTAGTTCACTCTGTTACATAGTATTATCACAATCAAATGATTTACTCCACTACAAACAGCAAACGAATGAACCAACTCACCACAGCTAAGACTTGCTCAATACGGATGAACTTCTCCCTTGTAGTGAATGTGCTGGGTAGCTTGATCTGTGCAGCCAAGGTGAGGTTCTCTCTCACCGTCAGTTCCTCATAGTATGGTGTAGCCAACTGGAGGACATAGCCAGTGTTGGCAGTGTACCATGCTCTGACCTCATGTATTGGTTGGCCATTGACTAAAATATTTCCCTATAAATAAAAATTGAAAGTGATGACTGTATCTATTATAATTATGATATTATATGTATAATTATTATATATATATATATATATATAATTATATATATATATGGCGTCATATAAATATATGGGGTCAGCTAGCAGGACCTATACATTTAGCGCAATTTTATTATACTTGTATAAATGCCTCACATTTAAATTGCTATAACTTTCCAATGGTTAAGGCTATCTACATGTGTACTTCCTATTTTCAACATTTTGTACTACGCAATTTCTCTGTGGTAAAATATAGTTTGAGTCTTGCACTAGCTTTGTGCCAGTATTTCAACTTCCGATACCCCACTATAGCTTCCAATCCTCCCTAACTTTTGGCAGGAATAATCCAATTGCTCCAAATTCGGGTTTCAGTTTGTAGGTAGAGAGGTCGATCCCTTAGCTATTGGATTGTTCTGTTCAATAGTTTTAATCCATCCGTTACGGTAATACAGTTTAACAAAGTCCATGTATACCTGCACGTTTTCCTGCTTCATTTGCGCCAATGATATACCGGGGTATCACCCATACATTAAGCGGAATGCTATGTGTTTGGAAACATGTATTTTGTTCAACTATTTCTCAGTAATGGGTGGCATTAAAATTAATGAACAGAACAATCCAATACATAAAGGCCCACTCTAGCTATAAACCTAGTGATCTGATTGCTCCTTCTAAAATTATGGAGGACTATTATATTCCAAGCCCTCAATTTAGTTTGACCCCCAAAAGTGTATACCTCAAATTTTCCGGTACGCCGTCCAGTGAGAAGGTCTAGTAATGTTGTCTTTCCACAACCTGTAGTAGCCAACACATATGGACTCATGATCATACACATATGGACATGCACATACATGCACAATACCGAAATATGCACACACATGCACACGCACACCTGATGGTCCCATGATGGCACATAGATCTCCTGGGTTGAAGTAGATAGAAATGCCTTTCAAAATCTTTTTGGTGGTATAGTAATCACTTCTTTCTGGTGGAGGCTGCTGCTGGTGGCCACGCTGAGTGGAGAGTATTAAGACATTTCATGGAAATGACAGAATAGCTAAGTGTGGGGAGATATGGCTTACTAAGACAAAGGTACTCCTTTTTTTAGAAATGTGAGCCAAATATTCATGGATTGATTTGAATGCACCAGGAGTTGCTGCTACGTCTGAGGATAATATAATATTCTTTTAATTGACAATGTAAGATTCACAATGTTTTTTCTGAATACAACATATCCTAAACAGCTTTTAACTTTCAGGACCCAACCAGTGGCATTGCCATAATATGACTCCACCTTATGAATCTCTGCTGTCATATTTGTATCGCTTGGATCAGAATGGCTGAGTTTCTTTACACCTCCTATCAAAATATCCTTATCCTTAATTCCCCCTCAACACAAATGACCATCCTAAACTATAACCCTTAGTTTCAGCCTACACATGTATAGTGCCAGTATTTTGGGGGTGATAGTGGATCATGGAAAGGGGAGGGGAGTACATAGTATGAAGAGGGGATTCGAAGATGCCTCCTTACCTGTTGTCTCTGTGGCAGTATCTGATTCATCATGTGATTCAAACTTCTTTAATATAAGAGGTACCGTTTCATCCTTTCTCTCATCTTTGACCTTGGTGGTCCTTACAGTAACAGAGTAATGGAGGTCCAGACATGACACAGACACACCATTTTCATCAGCACACTCTGGAAACTGTTGAATATAAACAATGATCATTTGCACATGTGATGGGGGTATAGAATAGAATTAGAAGTACATGTATATGTTTGAGAAGCTTTTACTCATTGGGTATTAAATGCTGATCAGAATAACTGTGCATGGATATTGCATGTACACACACCAAATTGTCATTTTATATTATACCAGTTGGACTGGAGCCATGGTTACCTCTAAATCCTTTTCCTCAATATGTTCTTTTAAAGCACTCCTCTGAGGTACTCCTTTGAGGTATTCCTTCTGCTTGTGTTTCAAATGAACTAACCAAACCTGGAAGGCTGCTTTGGCACAAAGGGAGAACAGAGCAATGGCCACCACAATTAGCAGTAGAAATATTTTGACAGGTGTGCTCCAAATATCTGAAGGAGGGGACCCCAACAGGATCATATCTGGACATGTGGAGCTGCAGTGAGGACTGGAGCAGCTGTCCCTGAAGGTCACAACTGAACTGTAGCGGTTGGGGTACCACTGGCTTAGAGCATCTCGGATTGTGGTCTTATTAGATCCTATCTGCATGGTGCTCCATGTGTCGGACTGCATGGATTGGCTGAATAGTGGAGGAATGCATTTTATACACTGGACAGTAAACCTATATGCGGTTTATGTGACATCCTTGTATGGATTGCCATTAATCAGCTTAATTGCTAGTCATGCACAAATGTTTATTGTAATGAAACTCCACATTCCACATCAGGCCACACTCTGCTGTGCACTGTGGCTAGAGGGTCAGTGAGAACCTGGTACGAAAGAGGTAGAAATCTGCGAGCAACTGGGGTGCTCTTATTGGAAAGGGCTGAATGAAGCCATAGTAAGGATGTTTAGGTGAATGCACATGTATGGGTCTCCTAGAAGTAATGTAACCATTGGTATGGTTTCACCACACTTCAAGTACCACACATATACATGTACATACAGTCCTACATTTCTAATAAATCTCTCATCATCTGCTGAGTGCCCTAACACCATAAATACTAAGCCTCTCCGATTTTCTCCTCCCTCCCTCTTTCTTGATTCATTGTCCAGTGCTTGGATGCTACAATGTATTACAGGCTTAACCATAGCTGCATAAGACCACTCTTCTCCACTTGTTTACAAACAATCTAAGACAAACTTCAACTGATTTTTAAATGCACACATGCACTGAAATTTTGTGCATACATTTGTAAAATGTTTTTTTATTTGACTAATACCATTTTTATTGATCACTCTATTCCCCACTAACATCATGTTTACCAACTATGCATATATTCCAGGAACATATACTGTTGGACTTTGGTGTTTATTGTTTTGTAATTCTTTTCATACGCTACCCACACACATTCTTATGCATACATGTAACTACCTAATGTATTGCCACACCACACATGCACATATACATGTAACATGTTACCTTGTAAAAACATAGTATATCCCTCATCTCTATAATAACTCACCTGAAAGCTCCAAATGACACAGTCACATCCACAGCCTGTGTACCAAGTAGGTTTCCGTCTCCCCAAAGTGTTGATGTCACCAAGTAGATGTGTTGGAAGCATTCTGTCACATAATAGCTCAAATGTGCACTGGTCACTGATTGCAGGCTCTCATTCATGGCTCCTCCATACTCTGATATTGTCTGAAGGAACTTTACAGCCAGACCAGCTCCGGCATCCTTTGATTGCCCCGCTGCAGTAGCTTCCAAACCGATGAGAGAGTTAGCCAACAGGTACACGTCATACAGGCCAAATACCATGAACGTCGAGATGTCGTTGGATGGGTAGTATTCTGGAGTGCTGAGCATACAGAAAGCTGAGAAGCAGCACGGGGAACCTCTTGAAGTGTCCCTGCAGGTCACACTGGTCGTGTCCGTTGCTGTTATGATGTTGTACACACTATTTTGCGCAGTAGACTCGTTTGATGCTATACCGACGAATAGTTCCTTAACGCTGCCCTGAAAATTGATAAACCACGATGAGTCCGCAATGACGCTCAGATTGGCGCCCGTAGAGCTGTTCCGCAGCAACTGCTGTGTCCAGTTGGCATGGTTAATCACACCCACGCCCCCTGCGCTAGAGCCGACAAGCGTCACGGTGAAGCTGTTAGCGAGGCCATCATCCATCAGCTGCCGAAGGGCCCCGCGATAGATTTCTTGCCCTCGAAAAACAAACGGCAGTTCATTTGGGGAATTGAGGAAACAGCTAGTAAAGAAAGTTTTCCCAATGTTTGCGCACGAGTTGTAATCTTTACTGTAGCACTGATCATAGAGTTGTTTGGAGATATTACACTTGAGAACGGGACTGTTGGCTAGCCATAGGTCACTGCTACAATACGGAATAATAACACGGGTGTGGTTGCAAAAAATTGGGTTGTTGGTGCAGTTGTCGTCTAGGATACCTTGTCCTTGTACTGAAATACCAGTTTTGAAGTAGCTCGTGTTCTGGAAGGTCAGTATGGAGGTCACAAGTGGAGAGACAAATGTAGCCAGAGGTGTGTTAGATGATATCATTGCGTTTTTAGCTCCTAAAACGTTGTAATTGATCAACGGAGCGACCGATAAAGACTCACTGCTTTCGAACTTTCTCCTAACTGCTTCGCTAAAATACCGCTTGTTGCACGTATCTGGAGAATAGCAACCGCCTCCACTCTCGAGAAAGATGATCCAATGTCCAGGTGATCGTCCACGTGCAACAAAGTAGCCAGCTGGGGTGTAGTCATTGCATAACGCGTTCGGGTCACTGATAACATTCCAAACCAGGTTATCTCCAACTGTGACGCTCAGAAGAAATCCCGCTAGGACGTACACAGTGCAAATCCTTTCCATCTCGCAGAACTAACTGTGCGCATACAGGCAGGGTAAGAAATATTTAAAGTACTATTTCTAGAGAATTTATCAATGAATGATGAAAGCAGTTTTATTGCTTCACTGCAAATAATTTGGTTGCTACATTTACGTCAAACCAAAATTTGGTTTGACGTACACAGTGTTAAACAAATCTGGTTTACAAGTGAAAGCACTTTTTTTTTAAGTTTAATCCTTTATATCCATATTCACAGCATACCAGAAATTGGATATGACCTTGGTGTACGAGGGGGTTGGCAGCCTCAGGCTCAAGCACTTTTTGATGTACGTGTGATAGACACAAATGCACCCTCTGGTGTTCAAAGAAGTGTGGCAGCAGTCCTGTCATCAGCTAAAGGAGAAAATGCAACAATGCAGCTAATATGCTAGACTAGCCTCATTTACACTATGTGTGGTGTCAGTTGATGGTGCCTTGGGATATGAAGCAACCTACTATCTTAAACACATCTCTGAGCACATCTGTATGAAATGTGGAAAGTCATATGGAGAAGTGATGGGATGTCTGCCGACCAGTTTGTCGTTTGCCATCATTAGAGCCCCCGATTTGTGTCTCCGGGGTAGATGGAGGAGTGCTTTGGATATGGCTGATGGGATAGGACTATGTAAGTGTTTCTTTTTTGGTATAATCGATTGTATATTAATTTTAATTATTTATTCCCTGTTTATTAATATTATATAGAATAGATATAAATACAATACAACGGTTACAAGTAACGTAAAAATGAATATGAATACATGCACATGCCCAAAACTTGAGACACAACAAAAAAATACACAATAAACTACACTACTAAACAAGAGGCTGCCTAACAATCATTGCACAGGCATTGTTCTTCTGCAAAGCAATGGCAAGCCTTTGATATATATAGCCAGCAAGATATGGATGAAACTGGCTAATCTGATCTGTTGGCCACCATTTTGGCCAGAGTCTTGAAAATTGGTATACAAGTTGTGCCCCAACCACCAAAAGACTCAACAGCCAAAGGAACAAAAAGTATATGTTTGGCATCTAAACTTTGTTAGTACTCCTTCCGCTTTTGTTCCTCTCTCCAATGAGCAGCACAAAGTTGTCCAGACTGTGTGTGGTGGTAATCTAAAAAATGAACCTGTGTAGGGCTGACAAAAGTGATGTCCATTGCTAAAGGTTCACCTCTAGATCCAGTTAGGAATGTATAAATGCTTGATACCAGGCAGAATGTATGGTTATTTCAGATGTCGAGGTGAAAGGGCTGCCTGAGAAGCCATGCGAAATATTGTATCGCGAATAGCATTGTGACGTCTGGTTAGATCACCATTCACTTTACAAACAGTCGCATGGTACCCAGACCTACATGTACCTTGGTCATGATGACAAAATGGACACTTGGAGTCTGCACTAAAATCTTCTGCCCCCAACCACCATCTAGCTACAGCTCTCCATTCATGTGGTGAAAGTGTTAGACCAAGATGTTTGTTTGGAATCACTGATAGCCATGCTGAAGCATATGGAGCAGAGACTGCTGTTAGTCTGGCTCTGCCAATTTGAAGTGGAGTCGACTGGAACAGAGTAATTGTTTTATGCTTCATGTCATCAATGGTGGATGACAGTTTCTTTTGTGTTACCACAACTGGAAAAGAAGTGCACAAACCATCTGACAGACCAACAGTGAGGTTGTAATCTTCAACAGCTTTCCTTAGGTGAGCACATTCACCTGAAGTCGCATTCCTGCAAATATGATCCTTGATTGTGGAAGAGTTGGCGATCACTGATGCAATGTAAGCAGCATTTGTATGCTCACTGACCTTTCACAAATCCAAACCACCATGCTTGAGATCAAGGGTACATTGCATCCATTTACAATCAGAAAGATTGCTACTTCCTTTACCAGAGGTGGTGAAATTATTCTGATATAATAACAAATATACCAAAAGAAAGAAACACAATAAAGTGTATGCCACCTGAGGGACGTCAAGTTGTTCTAGCATTTCCATAAGCCTAATGGCCTTCTCCACTTTGTGTTGTAAAAAGGATAATGTTCCCAAGACGGAGGTGGAATTTCCTCTCTGGATTGCCACAGAAAGGCGCTGGAGTAAGAACTGGTAGGAATTTGAGTCTCCAGTGGTTTGGTGCAGACGATGGCCAAGGTCCTTAAATGTTTCAGCACCAAACGCACCAAGAGACTCACATGCTATGGGAACAAAGCAGTACTTAGCTCCAAGAGAGGAATACTTCTTCCACTTTTGAGATTCGGCCTCTGCTGCTACTAATCCTGGGCCTCTTTCAGCAGTGGAGAGATGTGATGGTGCCAAGGTGTCTCTGCATGTAGCATCCCACACACCTCCTCTTTCCAGGGAACCATTGAAATTCCATCTGTCCTTTTACCATCAGATCTAGCTACTCCAGAAGGCTCCAAACGATCAGGTATTTTGCAGCTGACAGTGCTCTGTGGATGATGTCATTTAAGCTGGAATGCCTGGAGTGGCGACCTTCACTCCATCTATAGCTAAGGCCATGAGTAGCAAGGTCATTCACATGAGAACCACAATGGCGACAAGTGTGTGAATTGCACAAGGGAACACCAAGTCTGAGTCCAACTGCAATTCGGATGGTGGAATTATCCATTCTCAGGCCTATGGAGGATATAGGGAATGCATTTAGCCATTTTCCTGACTCTGGTGTGGATGCAGCAAGAAGACGAGCACGGGAAGATGGACTATCAGCATTGGCCAGCAGACCTTGAGCTACCAACTGCCTTTTTGGTAGATCCCAAGCTTTTTGAAAACAAGAAGCAGGAGGTACAGGTGGGGCTGTGTTGTTTCCTTGGGACCAGTGGGATAGTGCAGACTCAACATCAGGGATGGAGGCATTGTGTAGAGATGCATTATTATTCACAATACTAAAAGTAAAGTTCATTTACTCAGTGGCATGTTTGGGAACGTAAATATTACCCTTGTGAGAGCATTTACACTTAGGAATGTGGTCCCCACTGACTGGCGTCATATTAAAATAGATTATATACTAATGTAATATGCACATCATCATCCTATGCATTAATATGCTCAACTTATGCATTAGCATGGCGTGCATGCACAGTATCGAAATAAGGTGGTAAAAATTCAGTTGCCACGGAATACAAGTTTATGCAGCAAGACAACTGAAGAATGCCAAAAAAAACAAATTACAGCTGAGTGCACAAGGTGCTCACCGTTCACTTTTAGACCTCTGTATCTAACTGAAATGCTCTGTACACTGTGTAGTCTTGCAACTTATACTGTACATGTAACTGATAAGAACACGTCCCCGTCGCATGCCAGCCATGTTAGACAATTCAAGCACTCAGCAAATTGTATGGCGTTAGCTTTTGTATATGCATGCTGGATATAAAGGATTTTATTCATACAGTGTTTCGTTTGACAATTAATGTGAGTGCTGCATCGCACCAACTATAATTAACTGTTGGTCGCAGAAGTTTAGCAAAACAGCTTGATATATTGTAGTTACCAACTGCTGCATGACCAATGACACTGATTCGACTGAAAAAGCATTTCCAGATACATGTACGCGGTAACTCCATCACACGTGCGCGCTCTCTCTCTCGCTGAATGTGCCTTTATCCAGTCTCTAATAGCCGAGCATAACTCACAACAAAATGTATTGAAAGCAGCGGTGTCGGAAATAATATACATGCACAATGTATAAGCAACTCATCAAGAGGATGTGTTTCGGCCTGCGTCAGTATCAGGTATCTTACTGTCCGTAATCGTCTCCTGTATCGCTCGTATCACAATAAGCAAATCAGTGTCGGCCGTTAATTGGTATCGCCAATTCCTATAAGGAACCTAGCTGAGCTGGCCGCAAACTACACTTGAACAACATTTGGGACATGATTTCAGGTTTTTTTGTGTTTAATTTTGACGTAGCAACAAATTTATTTTAAGCCAGGGTCAACTATCGGTAAGGTTTTAATTTCAGCTATCGATTATGTAATCGAATTTTGGTACTCAAATTCCTCTACATCTAAAAAGCTTATCGGTAAGCTATACCTTACTGAACGGTGTATAATGAACACCGCTAACTGCGCTAAGCCGGGAATAGTCGTGTTCAAAGGCATATGTTGCTATGCCTTTTGGTGTACGTGATCCAGTAGGATGTGGGGCCTTCCTGATTAGTTAATTCTTCTGATGTACATGTATACATGTAATTGCATGCATTGAAGGTTGTCATTTCATATCTGTTTTTGTACAAGGACGTGATCATTTGAATGACCACTCCGAAATTGTACCCCATGCAGTACCAGCGAACCACAGAGTATTGATTTATACAGGCTATGTACGTCCGTACAGCCATAGTTAATGCTCTCAGGGGCGGGCGGAGGAATTAGAAAAAGGTGGTGTCCAATATGTATATTTGGGCTCCGCCCCAGAAAAATTTGGTATATAAGGCACATGTATTAAAAACACAAGGAGTTTATGTATCGCCGGAAAAGATTTATTAGCCACGCCGATAGCGAATCGCTTTTATGCGTACATACATAAGTATACCGTCTCTGATGAGTCACGTGATGCATAGGTTTGGTGACACCGCCGTTTTGCAGCGCGATTTCCGTTATGTTGAACATTAACAATCGTTAACTACATCGTCGCAACAGCCGTAAGCCGTTGTCTATATGTTTAATAAACAATTCCTAACTTTGTTTCAGCCTTCTACACTCTACACGAATGCCATATCATTTTCTACAGTGCATGCATGCATGACGACAGGTTCATTTGAATAGCCATTTTGATTGTTACGCGAGATTATCCGGCTTTGCGATGCAAATATTCAAGAAAAACAGAGATCGCTTGAAAGCAGGTATGTTTACTGACATGTGGGAATGAATACATGTAAATGCATGTGTGTACATGTATTTAAAGCGCTTCTGTTGAAGCGTTGCACTGATGTGGTTGCTCGAGTCGAATATCAAGAAACGTATAGGTCAGATTTTGAATATAATGTTAATTAAAAGTAGTAATGATACAAATCAACGAGGCAAATCACGTGATCAAGGTAACGCTGCTATATGTGTCTATCGCTGTGGATAAGCATTCACTAGCATACGAAAGTCCTGTGAACGCACAAGTCAAGTGGTGAATGACAAAATCAGTTTTTAGAACATACACGAATCAATTTTGCTTGTACTGACTCATTACAATCACTTGTCACAAGTGCACAAGTGCACATGTGTATAAAATGTTTTAGAAGTGTTCATGTACTAGGATGGTCAACACTCGCACTTGTTGTTTACAAATTATGAATTTGCTAGCTTTCATTCACTATGACGGAAGTATCATGCATAGCATGGTCTGGACCAAATAATTTACACTAATACTGACAATTTGAAGACAGGAGAGGGGATGCGAAGAGGAAGGAGGGGTGAGAGAAGAAATTTAGCTGCAGATATGAAATTTTGTACAGCATATACACAAGCAAACACCTTGATACGCATGGCTCTATTTTCTTGATTGGACTGCTGGATTTCACAGGCACATGCATGCAAGGTTTCAGGCTTCAGCTGATCAAAATGGACAACTTGCCAGTTACACTTGTTGAGGTTCTGTTGCACACCATAAATACTTCTCTAGTAGACTCTAGACATTGTTTCACTTCCTGATTTGGCAATGAAAATGCTGCCATATACTTGGAGAAATGATCACTATAACTGGCTACCAAACCGTAACGATTTCCTTCCTCTGTTTCAATCAGAGGGCCCCTGCATGGCCACCATCTGCTTTGATGGTAGTCAGGGGTGCCTTTCATTTTGGTGCTGGTGTCTTTCTGCTAGCACATGCAGCTTAGGGTGTGTAACCGGTTATCAGGTTATTCGGGTTATTCGGATATTCGCAAAAACCTATCCGTTCGAATAGTAATTTAGCATTACTCGGAAAAATCGATTATTGGATTTGTTCTATTCGAAATAACCGGTTTGTGAATCTCCATTCGGAGGTACTTAGGTATTCGTCGTCCGCATCGACAATTCGTCCATTATTCGAATACCTTTTTATGACGATATCCGGATACGCGATTACGATATTACATAATTTACTTCCAATTAATTTGAAACGTAACGTTAAATAACGTCACTGGTGTTACTATTTATATATACGTGGGGACGAGATCAGATGCACGGGCAGTAGCCAACAGATTTCCATCTTCACGAGTCATGACGACGGACAGCTCCAGCTACAAATCAAAGTTAGTTCGCTTAGTGCATTTCGAACCAGCTGGTTTCTTGCATCAATCTCTCTGAGCTGATATTGCCGCGATCGCATTTAGACCTACTTAGTTACTAGTATTTTCTAAACTCGCGATGGTGAAATTGAGGCTGCATGGCTGGTGGTGCGTAAACTTCATCTGTGCATGCATCAGTGGCGTGGTGGCCAGGGGGGCCGGGGGGGCAAATGCCCCCCCAGCGGGGCTTAAAAATGGGGGCGCCACCGAGCACAAGGGGCGCCTTAAAACGGAAAGGTTATAACCAAATTTATTTTTTCGATACGTAAATCATAGTCTAGGCAATTTAAAAAATCGGCAATCACTTGTTGGAACGAAGGCCTTAAGGCGCCCGGCCACCGTGCAATTTAGTACTATTGAAAATTTGACCGTATCATGTGTAATTAGAATACTCCCCCTCCGCCCCCACCGAAAAAAAAAGTCTCGTGTTTAAACGAGCGTATTTTCGTAATCATTAAAGCTTCAGCGTACCTGTTTCAGCATTTCAAGAAAGAACTGGTATCGCAACAGGATTTTAAAGAACAGCACTCAACTGCGTTCATGATTACGAAGATACGCTCGTTTAAGGACGAAACATTTTTTCGGTGGGGGTGGAGGGGGAAGCTTATTCGTGCATGGTACTTTACGGTATATCTCTTTGTCAATCTTAAAGACATTAGCGCTCGATCCTCGCACGCGCGCGCATGCATAGTCTGATCGGAATACATTTTTTAAAGAAATCTGATCGGAGCATCGTATCGCAAATGAAAGCGAAGAAGAAAGTCTTGATGAAGAAGCTAAACGTATGCATAGGTTTGGTTATGACTTGCATGACACTTGGATGCGCGGAGGAGTTATCAAGCTAAGTTTTGCTCAAGTCTTTAATACGTTTTATAGCTTTTCGAGGAATCAGAACATGCATTTTGATCTGCATGAACATGGGTGTAAGGACAAAGAAGAGACTGAGCAAGCTGTCACTGATGACATATGTAGAGAAATAGACAGAAATTATACCGTGGTACTATCCATTGCATTATCAATTCTCTGCAACCTCATGCATGAAATACCACGTTCTGGATGCTTTTTCTGAATTGTGCAAGCAGTATTCGATAGCAGTTGCAGTACGCATGCAGCTTTTCGGCACTAAATACGTCTCCGATCTATACCATGATGCAAGAATTAAAGGCCAGAGATTTACGTATTATCTCTAGAAAGGTTAGAAGGGCTCATGTTGACGACAGCCGGGTAGAGAAGAAACTTCTTATGTGCTTTTCTAATAAGGCCATTGTACAGCAAAGTTCATCCGAATTGTCCAGACTCCAGAGCACTTCTTTAACATCGCAATCTACCGTTCAGCCGTTCAGTTAGCGCATGTATAGTTACATATACAGTACATGTATTATAATTTACTCATACGAGCGTTAAAATGGGCTTCGGGGGGGGAGGGGGGGGCGCCAAAATATGCAAGTGCCCCCCCAGCCAAGAAGTAGCCACCACGCCACTGGCATGCATGGTTCTATTTTACTTTTGGCATCGGGTACGATATGTAGGTAGACCTCAGCGTGGCCACGCTAACTCAGTTCAGACACGCTATGTGGTTAGGCCAAGCGATTTACATGTAGGCCTATGTAGGTAGCTGTGGTTGTGTTCTGAGTGCATCTGGTGTGATGTGGGTTGCTGTGGATGCTGGCTGTACTGATCTGGTGTAATGTAGGTAGTTGTAGGAGGGTGTTTGGTGTGATGGGGGTAGCTGTTGTTGTGTGATGGGGGTAACTATGGTTGTGTGCCTCATGAGGGCACTGGTGTGATGGGGGTAAGTGTGTTTGTGTGCTGAGGGCATCTGGTGTTATAGTTTAGCTGTATAGGGGGTATCTGGTGTGATGTGTACATTTAGGTGGCTCAGTGAGCAGAAAACCTGAATAACCTAGGTATTCGGCTGGCAAATTGTCAAAACCTATTCGGAAAAATCGATTTTCTTTTTTCAAGTATTCGGAAAAATCGATTTTCAGATCCAGAAAAACCTGAAAAATCGATTAGTGTTTTAAAAGTATTCGGAAAAATCGATTTTTATTATTCAGGGGAGGTTACACACCCTACACATGCTACATGCATATGCCTAACACCACATTTGTACAGCCTTCTGATGACCAGGAGGCCAGTAAAATTACTTTCATAACTTATTCAACAGCTATAAAATCCTCCCCAATGTGTCCTATCAGGAGTCTATTATACATCTGCTTTAATATTTCAGCACGCATCTCTCTACATGTATGAACAACAAGTTGGTTTCTATATAAAGCAAGATCCATACTAGTTTTCCCGTTTCCTGTACAGTATTCTAACTCTTCAGCTAGGAAAAAAACAGGCTCCTTGCTTCATTGTATAAGCCCTTAATGACAACACGTGATGGTTTGGTGAGACTTTTTCCTTGCATTCCAAGACAGGTTTAAAACACAGGATCGCACAATTGAGATGTTCTGATATCCCGGGTTCTAACAATAGGTTCTTTACCAACTGGCAAGGTTCACAACATTAATACATGAGCTGGTTCAGTGTCAGCATACCATCCTCATCTCCGTTGTCTGAGCTTTCTAAGCGTCGACATGCAGTTTTACTACTGTAGGTATTCGACGGCTGTATCCAAAATCACATAAACACTTATTAGTTGAATGGTTTCCTGGTGTGAAATTATTGCAGCGGACTGATCGTACTGTATGGCAAGAGCGGTTGTATGGTCACTAATCATCGCTAGGCAACAGTTATATATTGAATGCCGAAGTGTTTGAATTACATATATATGCACTACACTGCAGTAGTCAAATTAAGCTAGACCACACGATGTAGTTAAGCCGTTATGCAATCATGCAACGCGATAGCATGCATGCATGCACGTACGTATACATAGGCCCCATGCAACGCTGGGCCATATTGCTAATAATATAGTTTTTTTTTTTGCCTTAGGCAGGTGACTCGGTCAACTATTGATAAGTTTTGTCCTTACCGCTTACCGGTTATCCGAAGCAACCGGTGTCGTAGGCATGGTTGTCCCCCCCGCAAAATGTCCCCCCGGACATTCATGCCTAGGCACCGCTGTCCCCCGGACACTCTTTCCTAGGCACCATTGTCCCCCGGACAATTATGCCTAGGCATATATGTCCGCAGGGGACATTTATGCCTAGGCATAATTGTCCTACCCTAGGCACCAGTGTCCCCCCATGGGGGGGATACTGGTGCCTAGGATAGAATGTCCTACACTTTAAATACAGGCCTGGAACTGATGTACAAGCATAAGTATAATACAACCAAATCGGATACATGTACATGCGTCTGCGTGCCCGTTCGTCGAGTCCTTGCGCATGCATGTGAAAGTACAAGTGTGCAAGGGTAGTTACGTTGTGTGCAGAGCAGCTAAATAGTTATTACTAAAGGCTCTCATTTTAAGGAAAGGCATTCTTGTGTAAATGTTTACAAATGTTAATCGTATGAAAATTCATGTACATGCAAGTATGATTTAACTTGTCCGCGTGGGTACCATGATATCACAAAAAAACATGCTTCATGTGTCAGACAGATATTTGCTGCATGCAGTGCAGAGCCATTTACCTTGTAAACACCTTTGCCAACTGACTCTTGAACTTTGTATACGATTTTTCTTTGCTGGAAGTAAGTGAACACCCACACAGCAAAAACAGTTTGGTGTATTTCACTCAAAACGGCAAACTATATCACTCTGAATCAGGATTCTGAGTGATATAGTTTGCGTTTTGAGTGAAATACACTAAAATTTTTTTGCTGTGCAATATCAAAGTTACAGTCATGCTTCAATACATGGTGGTCGCATGCATATATCTATATACAAACGTCAGGAGCATATCCATATCCATAGAGGTTTCCGTGTTACCTGAACCCCCCC